>CM053401.1:158352830-158398242 GCA_028644305.1 Xerus rutilus
TGGCTCAAGCCTGTAATCCCAGCACTTAGGGAGGCTGAGACAGGAGAATCGCGAGTTCAAAGCCAGCCTCAGCAATGGCGAGGCGCTAAGCGAGCAACTCAGTGAGACCCTGTCTCTACATAAAACACAAAATAGGGCTGGGGATGTGGCTCAGTGGTCGAGTGCCCCTGAGTTCAATCCCCAGTACCACAAAAATAAAAAATAAAAAAAATTAAAAATTAATTACTTTTATAGTACTAGGGATTGAATATAGGGGTGCACTATCACTGAGCTATACCCCAACCCTGTCTATTTTTTTTTTTTTTTTTTTGGTACTGGGGATTGAACTCGGGGGGCACTTGACCACTGAGCCACATCCCCAGCCCTATTTTCTGTTTTATGTAGAGACAGGGTCTCACTGAGTTGCTTAGCACCTCGCCATTGCTGAGGCTGGCTTTGAACTCGCGAATCTCCTGTCTCAGCCTCCCTAAGTGCTGGGATTACAGGCTTGAGCCACCGCGCCCAGCAACCCTGTCTATTTTTTATTTTAAGACAGGACCTTACTAAGTTGTCTAGGCTGGCTTCAAATTTACAATAATTCTGCCTCAGCCTCCTGAGTAGCTGGAAATATATGTGATATGTGTCCAGCTGGCTCACTGTTTTTTTTAAAATTATTTTTGTTGTTGTTGATGGACCTTTTATTTTATTCATTTATTTATATGTGGTGCTGAGGATAGAACCCAATGCCTCATGCATGCGAGGCAAGCACTCTGCCACTGAGCCACAACCCTAGCCCTCACTATTTTTTTTAATTGAGGCAAATTTATTCTTACCACAAAAAATAAGCATATGAGATGTATGCATGTTATTTAGCTTTATTTACTACAGTGTACATATTTCAAAACATTGTACATGACATATTCTTTTATCAGTTAAAAGTAAATAAAAATTGCTTTAAGGTTTTAGGGATATACCCTATATTTGTCATAAAAAATAGAAAGTTTTCAAAAGGTTAAAAATAAATTGATATAAAATTAACAAAATTCCCTGTTTTTTTAATTTGGGGGTGGTACAGGGGACTGAACTCAGGGACATTCAACTACTGAGCTACATCTCCAGCCCTATTTTGTATTTTTATTTAGAGACAGAGCCTCACTGAGTTGCTTAGCGCCTCGCCTTTACTGAAGCTGGCTTTGAGCTGGTGATCCTCCTGTCTCAGCCTCCTGAGCCGCTGGGATTATGAGTATGCACTACTGTGCCCACCCAGCAAAATTCCCTGTTTTAAAGTGCATAATTCACTTGACTCACTCTTGTCCTGAGGGGAAGTGTGTAATGAATATAGCCTGAACATCTTACCTTAACCATTTTTATACTTTTATTTGGTTTTCAATTTTCCAACATGGGTTTCTCATATTTTACATACATCTTAACTTTTTTTCTAAAGAGAATCTGGATATCCTGATTTTGTAAGAAATCTTTATTTTTAAATGTTGGCAAGTTATGAATTCATAGTATAAACACTGTGGGTCAAACAAATCACTACTGTGGGCAGAATTTGTCTTGTGGGTTGCCACTTTTTAACCTCTGATCTGGGACTTGACTTTCTGCAGCATAACCCATGTTCTCTGCCCTCTGGGAAGAAAGTCCTTACCCACATAAAGATTTCTTTTTTTTAAATATTTTTTTAGTTGTAGATGAACACAATGTATTTTTATCTTATTGCTTTGTATGTGGTACTGAGGATCGAACCCAGGGCCTCACGCATGGGAGGCAAGCGCTCTACCACTGAGCTACAATCCCAGCCCCCACATAAAGATTTAAAATAATTAAAGCAATACTTCAAAGCAGTCTAGTGCTGAATGAGGCATATACAGAATAATTGTTAAGACATAAAGAAGGGAACTTATGGGGCTGGGGTTGTGGCGCAGTGGTAGCGTGCTCGCCTAGCATGCGTGAGGCACTGGGTTCGATCCTCAGCACCACGTAAAAAATAAAATAAAGATATTCTGTCTGCCTACAACTAAAAAATAAATATTTAAAAAAAAAAAAAAAAGGGGAACTTATTTATGATTTGGATTTAGAATGTGCAATTGTGCAGAGGCAGGAATGGACCTGAGGTGGGAGATTAAGAGGATTTGTGTGGTCCTGGTAATAGGAGAGAGCTTGGAAAAGCTAAGATTTTTTTTTGGTGCTATCTGGGAATGAACTCAGGGCTCACACATGCTAGGCAAGCATTCTACCACTGAGCTACATCTTCAGCTCTTGAAGCCAGTCTTACTTTGGGGTAAACTTGAGACCTATTGACTGATAGGATGAAATGTTATTTTATGAAGATTTATTTGGCAAGATTGAGGTCTGTTGTATTTACTAGGGTTGTGAAGGTCTAGAGGCTGGGAGATCTAGCTGCAGAGGTAAAGGAACAAAAACTTGGATAAGAGACCAACACATGCCATAGATAGGAGCGCCAGTTTTGAAGCCAGGCACAGTGGTGCACGCCTGTAATCCCAGCACTTTGGGAGGCTGAGACAGGAGAATCGTGAGTTCAAAGCAAGCCTTAGCAACGGCGAGGCACTAAGCAACTCAGTGAGACCCTGTTTATACATAAAACACAAAATAGGGCTGGGGATGTGGCTCAGTGGTTGAGTACCCCTGAGTTCAATCCCCAGTACCAAAAAAAGAGAAAGAGGGCCAGTTTTGAAAGTTTTCCCACTATTCACTCCTGTAAAAACTAGGATGTGTGGTAAAGATAATACTTTGTAAGGGCTATCCCTCTTTTCATGTTTTGGATCTTTTTTTTTTTTCTTCTTTTCAGTGCTAGGGATTGAACCCAGAACCTTAAACATGCTAATGAAAACTTGTCACTCTGCCACTGAGCCATATGCTCAGTCCCCATATTTTGAATCCTGCTTCATTCCTCTTAGCTCTAGCACCCTTCTTAATGATGGATCTCATACATATTACGATTTTCCATCTTACACAAGTAAAACTGAAAGAAAAGGGAAAAACTAAAGTAGTTCAATTTCAACTGCTTATCTCCTTCCTTCCTCCCCACCCCACCTTTCTTTCTTTCCAGGACGTGGGATTGTACTCAGGGTGCTCACCACTGAGCTACATCCCCAGCTCTTTTTATTTTGAAATGGGGACTCACTAAATTACTTGCCTGGGCAGATGTTGAATTTGTGATCCTCCTGCCTCAGTCTCAAGTAGCTGGGATTACAGGTGTGTGCCACTATGCCTGACTAATTATCACATTTCTAGCCTCAGGTTTTTGGTGATCTCAGTTACTCTCTGATAAATCTCATTAGGCTTTAGTTTATACATGGAATTTTTGTATTTACTAAGAGTCTGAAACACAAATGGTTTCCTATTGGGAAAGATGTAGAAATTTGACAGAATAATTCATGATTCAGGGTGTTTAAAGTAACTGATAAATGTTCTAAAAAGGTGGAATATGTTTATTCTGTATAATCTGAGATGATTTTTAGAGTTTTATTTTCACCAGGTCTTTTGTTCTGTTTATACTTTATCATGAAATTTTTCTTCATATACACAAGGAAGTTATTCATTATTCTTGATTAAAATGCAAAATGTTAGCTGGGTGTGGTGGCACATACCTGTAATCCCAGCTGTTTGGGAGGCTGAGGCAGAAGGATTGAAAATTGAGGCCAGCCTTGGCTATTTAATGAAAACCTGTCTCAAAATAAGAAAGGGTTGGGGATGTAGCTCAGTGGTGAAGTGACCCTGGATTCAGTTCCCAGTACTGCAAAACAAACAAAGGAAACAACTGAGTTTCTAAAAAGTATACAAAGTTGCTGCTGTCATAGGGATGCAGCAGCAGGGTCAAATGAACTACACCTTAGTCTGATTTAATGAAGAAAGGAGTGTATGTGTGTGTGTGTGGCCTAACCTAGTTTCTGGAGTTCATTTGTTCTGAAAATGAAAAGGATTTTTAGGTGGTTCATTTAATTATAGCTCTGCTTGGGAAGAAAAGAAACATGGGAGAAAGGTTAGTTATTTGATTTTGTGGAAAGTCAGTAGTCAACGGGAAATCCCAGATTATTTTTATTCTGTTCTTGAAATTTTTAGAAGAAAAAAGCTACATCATGGCCCCCACCCCTCCTGCAGGGGATTGAAGCTAGGGCTTCATGCATGCTGATCCATATCTCCAGTGTTATCCTGTATGTATTGAAATGTGCAGGACCTTGTTCTGCTGCTTTTAATTGTCTACAATGTTGCTGACATTTATCTACTGTCTATTTTTTATTCTTTTATTTCATTTTGATGAAATTTAGGGAGGGAACAGATAAGGAGTGAATATGTTCTGCTGTTAGTTGATTTTACTATATAAATTGATGTTTTTATTTCTAAGGGACAGAAAATTATGAAGCTGTATGGCCTAATTCATATTGTTTTTCATGATTAAAATATATATAATGGCCTGATATGATGGCACATGCCTGAAATTCTAGTTCTAGGGAGCCTGAAGCAGGAGGATGGAAATTTCAATGCCAGCCTGAGCAACTTAGTGAGAGCTTGTCTCAAAATAAAAATGAAAAAAAAAAAAAAAAAAAAAAAGTGAGAGTGTGGGGGAGTGGGGATACAGGTCAGTAGTAGAGCACTGAGTTCAATTCCCAGTATTGAAACAGATACACAGATGCAAAATGTAAAATTTACCATTCTAACCTTTTTTTCCCCCCATGCTGGATTCAGACCCAGGGCCTTGTGCGTATGCTCTACCATCTACCACCAAGTTACAACCCCAGCCCTAACCATTTCAATTTTTAAACCTTTTTTTTTTTTTTGGTGGTACTGGACATTGAACTCAGGGGTGCTCTAACACTGAGCTATGTCCCCAGCATCCCCAGCCCCTGTTTTATCATTTACTTATTTACTTACTTATGTGTGTATATATATATTTATTTATTTATACATACCAGGGATTGAATCCAGGGGTCCTTTACCACTAGGCATATATATCCTAGCCCCCTTTCCCCCCCTTTTTGGGACTGGGTATTGAACTCAGGGGTTCTTAACTGACTACTGAGCCACATCCACAGCCCTATTTTGTGTTTTATTTAGAGACAAGGTCTCACTGAGTTGCTTAGCGCCTCACTGTTGCTGAGGCTGGCTGGCCTTGAACTTGTAATTATCCTGCCTCAGCCTTCTGAATAGGTGGGAATACAGGCATGTAACACAATGCCTGCATCATTTTTTTTTTTTGGTACCGAAGATTGAACTCAGGGGCACTCGACCCCTGAGCCACATCCCCAGCCCTATGTTGTGTTTTATGTAGAGACAGGGTCTCACTGAGTTGCTTAGCACCTTGCCATTGCCGAGGCTGGCTTTGAACTCGCTAATCTCCTGTCTCAGCCTCCCTAAGTGCTGGGATTACAGGCTTGAGCCACTGCACCCAGCTGCCTGCATCATTTTTAAGCCTTTTATTTACCCTGTGTAAACTTTACCACTAGCCTTCTGCAGAACTTTTTCATTATCTGACTGAAACCCTATACCCATTGAACAATTCCTCAAGCCTCTGGTGACCACTGTTCTATTTCCTCTCTCTGTGAGTCAACTGTTCTATGTATCTCACATATAAATGGAATCATACAATATTTGTCCTTTTGTTTTGGGCTTTATTTTGCTTTATCTGTCTAGCAGTTGATGGAGTTTTGGGTTATTTCTACCTTTTAGCTATTGTGAATAATGCTGGTATAAACATTGGTATACAGACAACTCATTTAGTTGTCCCCCTCCCTTTTTTTTTTTGCAATGCTGGAGATCAAACTTGGGGAGTGTTCTACTACTGAGCTACATCCCTACCATTTTTTATTTTATTTTGAGAAAGAATCTCATTAAATTGCCTTGGCTGGCCTGGAACTTGCCATCCTTTTGTCTCAGCCTCCAGAGTAGCTGGGATTCCAGGTGAGTGCCATTATACCTGGCTTACTTTTGTGTATATACCTCAAAGTACTGGATCATACAGTAATTTTTAATTTTTTGAGGAATTACTATGCTGTTTTCCCAGGGGCAGTACCATTTTACATTTCTACCAGCAGCACGCAAGGGTTCTACTTTTCCACATTCATGCCAGTATTTGTTATTTTCATTTTTACCCCCTTGATAATAGCTATCCTGGTGGGTATTAAATGACATCTTGTGGTTTTTTTTTTTTTTTGGTACCGGGGATTGAACTCAGGGGCACTCGACCACTGAGCCACATCCCCAGCCCTATTTTGTGTTTTATGTAGAGACAGGGTCTCACTGAGTTGCTTCGCGCCTCGCCGTTGCTGAGGCTGGCTTTGAACTCGCGATTCTCCTGTTTCAGCCTCCCTAAGTGCTGGGATTACAAGCGTGAGCCACGGCGCCCAGCTGCATCTTGTGGTTTTGATTTGCTTTTCTCTAATGGTAGTAGTGTTGAACATCTTTTCATGTACTTGTTGGCCCGTTACTGTTTTTGTAGTACTGGAGATTGAACCTAGTGCCTCAAGTATGCTAGGCAAGTGCTCTACCACTGAGTGGTGTCCCTAGCCATTTTTATTTTATCTGGAGACAGGGTCTTATTAAATTGCCCAGGCTGGCCCCTAACATCCTTATGGTCATCCTCCTAGTTAGATGGGATTATAACTACATGCTGCCTTTGCTTGTTTAATAATTTGGGTTATTTTTTGGTCTGCTAGTTTTTGTGTAGCCCACTGCCCACCTCTTTTCTGCCCTTTTTTTGGGACCGGGAGTTGAACTCAGGGGTACTTGACCACTGAGCCACATCTCCAGCCCTGTTTTGTGTTTTATGTAGAGACAGGGTCTCACTGAGTTGCTTAACACCTCACCGTTGCTGAGGCTGGCTTTGAACTCGCAATTCTCCTGTCTCAGCCTCCCAAAGTGCTGGAATTACAGGCATGTGCCACTGCGCCCAGCTCTTTTCTGCTTTTGATTCTACTGCTGCTCTTCCTTATCCTTTCCCATTGTTGATAAAGCAGGTAGAACTACTTTCTAATATATAGTCCTTCAGTGAATATTTGAGGATAAAAATTTAAAAGTAGTGCTTTCTGAAAAGGTGAAGGTTAGTCTGGAGCAGAACCTTCATTACTTTTTTCTCTGATTTTGAATTTCTCTATTCTTCCCCTTTAACCATTTACCTAGTAGATAAACATTTAAACAAGGATTCAGCTGGTAGGCAAATAAGTTCCTTTGTCATTTAAAATTAGTGTTAGGGAAGGAAAATACAAAATCTTATTAAAAGATATTTGATTCTTAGAGGACTTGATGTTACTGTTTGCCTAAGAAATTTTAAGTTGGTGTGAGGTATTCAAAGAAAGGTTTTGCCTTTTGTAATTTCTAGTGGGAAGAAAATCTGTTTTAATCATTTTAGTGATTTACTACTTTTAAAATTTTTATTTTGTGATAGCAGGGAATGAACCTAGGTACTTGCACATGCTAGGCAAGTACTGTGCCTTCAGTGATGTACTTATTATCTTGACTTTATTGATCACTTGGAATTTCTTATTTTGAGATTGCTATTTACCAGGGCTTTTTTTTTTTGGTCAAATGAAGGGGTAGGAATAAGCCTAGTCTCACTATATATTTTAGTAATTTTGAAAAGGACCAAACTGAATAGGTTCAAGTGTAGCAGTGACATAAGTTTTTTTGTTTTAAATTATTTAAGTTTATTAGTTTTTGTGTGTGTGTGTGGCACTGGGAATCAAACATGGGGTCTTGAGTATGCTAAGCAAATATTTAACCTCTAGGCTGCATCCCCAGCCAACATAAATATTTTTTGTTAGTTTCTTTCCCTGTTATCTTTTTTGGTTTCTTTATGAAACTATGGTTTTCTTTTTTTCTTTTCTCTTTATTTGGTACTGGGGATTGAACCCAGGGTTCTTAACCCCTGAGCCACATCCTCAGCCCTTTGTTATATTTCACCCAGTTGCTTAGGGCCTCACTAAGTTGCTGAGATTGGCTTCAAACTCACAATCCTCCTGCCTCAGCTGGGCACGGTGGTGCACGCCTTAATCCCAGCACTTTGGGAGGCTGAGACAGGAGGATCGCGAGTTCAAAGCCAGCCTCAGCAAGGGTGAGATGATAAGCAACTCAGTGAGACCCTGTCTCTACATAAAACACAAAATAGAGCTGAGAATGTGGCTCAGTGGTCGAGTACCCCTGAGTTCAACCCCTGGTACCAAAAAAAACAACCCAACAAAAAAAACAGTCCTCCTGCCTCAGCCTCCTGAATTGCTGGGATTATAGCATACATCATCACACAGGCCAAAACCGTGGTTTTAAATCATAAAATTAACATTGAAGAAGACTAGAGATGCCAGTTTTGGGCCACATCTTCTTGTACTGATCTTGGGTAATCCATTTTAATGGAGTTACCTTATTGAGTTGTTAGAATTCTTTGCAAATTCTGCAGATAAGCCCTTATCAGATATGTTTTGTGAATGTTATGTTGTAGTCTTTTGCTATCTTTTCATTTTCGTAGTGATGTCTTGTTTTTTTTTTTTTGCTGCGTAGGGATTGAACCCAGGGCCTCAGGTTTGCTGTGTAAGTGCTCTGTCACTGAGCAACATCTGCAGCCCTTTTTCAAAATTTTTATTTTGAGACAGTGTCTTTTTTTTTAGTTGTAGATGAACACAATGTCTTTATTTTATTGCTTTGTATGTGGTGCTGAGGATCGAACCCAGGGCCTCACGCATGCAAGGGAAGCGCTCTACCGCTGAGCTACAATCCCAGCCCCTCTTTTTTTTTTTTTTTTAAATTTTTTTTAAATATTTTTTTTTGGTTGTAGATGGACGCAATATCTTTATTTTTATGTGGTGCTGAGGATTGAACCCAGTGCCTCACGCATGCGAGGCAAGCATTCTATCACTGAGCCACAGCCCCAGCCCGAGACAGTATCTTGATAGGTTATTTAGACTGGCTTGAACCTGCAGTCCTACCTCAGCCTCTTGAGTAGATGGAATTACAGGTGTGCCTAGCTCCATCTGGCTGTTTTATTTATGGTACTTTTGGTGTCATACTTAAGAAAGTTCTGCCACTCATTGGGCAACCCATGATTTTCTTGGATTTCCATTTGTTTACCTGTGAGAACAAATACGATATGGGTGGCAGTTTTTCTTCTTTGGAATTATATATATACAAATACACATACACACAATTGTTTTTCCTTTTTCTTGGGGAGGGGTACCACCTAGCCCTTTTTTATTTTTTAGGGTTTTTTTTAAATTTTGGGGGGCACCCAGGGGTGCTCTACTGTATGTTGTATATCCTCAGCCCTTTATTTTTTATTTTGAGAGAGGGTCTCACTAAGTTGCCCAGGATGGCCTTGAATTTTGATATATATTTTTATATAATTAGGTTGTATAATCGCCCACAAGCATTATTTGAGAACAATATTTATAGTAGCACAATAGCTGATTTTTTTTAAAAATATTTTGTTTAGTTGTAGATGAACACAATATCTTTATTTATTTTATGTGGTGCTGAGGATCGAACCCAGTGCCTCACGTATGCGAGGCAAGCGCTCAACCGCTGAGCCATTACCCCAGCCCCTCAATAGCTGATTTTTGAGAAACTCCAGCAGTAAGTAGCCGAAGCCAGAAATAACTTATAATAGTAGTTAATATTAAAACATTTGCCAGAAGGCTGTTGGGGGGAATAGAGAAGAAACAAGGTACAGAGTTCAAACCAGCAAATGAATGCTAAAAGTTAGATCCTGGTGCTAATTTTCTTAATCTCTGTTTTCATACTATTGAACTTTGAAAGTTGTAGCTTCCTGTTTTTCTCTTTGAATAAGGCAGTTGTCTTTTTAGCATATGCTTTAGAGTCCATGCTGTACATTTGGTTGGAAGATGTTGGAGTTTTAGGTGATTGGAGATCCTTGTGTGATGTTCATAACCAGGATGTCATTGTTGTGGGGAGACACTGTTGTTGTGTTAAGGCAACTTTTTACAGTAAATAGGAAAGCAATCTTTCTCCATCATGAATAGGTTTGAATTTATTATTCCTACTTTTTTTCTTGAGAGAAAGTTGTGGAAATACGTATTTATCTTCTACCCAATCTTGAAGAACTCTGATTCTATTTGCTTATATCTTCAGTAGCTTCTTTGCTATTATTAGTGGAAAAGGGAATCTAAAAATTATTTCTCCTAGCTAATCTCTCTTGCTGTGGCTCTAAGAAACAGGATGTAGTTTTCAATCAAGAACCAGTAACAACTCCATGGTTCTACTTCCAACTGAATTGTAGCTGTTAATCCATTCTTTTTTTTTTTTTAAATATTTATTTTTTAGTTGTAGGTGGACAGAATATCTTTATTTTATTTTTATGTGGTGCTGAGGATCGAACCCAGTGCCTCCTGCGTGCTAGGCGAGCACGCTACCACTGCGCCATAACCCCAGCCCCTGTTAATCCATTCTTACAGTACTGGTTAGTGAATGAAGAGAAATTTCTTAAAACAGAATCTTTGTTTTTTTTTTTGGTACTGGAGATTAAACTCAGGGGCACCCGACCACTGAGCCACATCCCCAGCCCTATTTTGTGTTTTATGTAGAGACAGGGTCTCACTGAGTTGCTTAGCACCTTGCCATTGCTGAGGCTGGCTTTGAACTCACGATTCTCCTGTCTCAGCCTCCCTAAGTGCTGGGATTACAGGCTTGCGCCACGGCATCCGGCTAAAACAGAATCTTTTGATAAATAACTTTCACTTGGGTAGTGGTGTGGGAATATGACAGAGTATACCACCCATCTGAGGGAGACTATTCAGTATTTCCTTACTGTGTATGGTTCTTTGTTTTAGTAAAGTTGTTTATAAGTTTAACTTTTATTGGGTTTTATTGGATTTTAGTTCTCTGAGTACCACTGTGTACTTAGCTTTTTGAAATTTGTACTTTCTGATTCAACAAGGAATTTTTCTTATCATATACATATATGTGTGTATGTATGTATATATATTTAAGCACTTTACCATTGAGCCACACCCCCAGCCTTTTTTATTATTTTTTAAATTTTGAGACAGAGTCTCATTAAGTTGCTTAGGGCCTTCTTAAGTTGCTGAGGCTGATCTTAAACTTGAAATCCTTCTGTCTCAGCCTCCCAAGTCACTGGGATTATAGGTGGGCACTACCAGGCCTGGCTCTCACTGGTTTTGTATGTTTTCTGTAATGTCTTTTTGATGGCTTATTTTAAGAGCACTTGGACCTATATGAAATTATTTAAGGTTTTTTTTTTAAATCCAAATAGATATGACCTATAAAATTATATTGGACTTCTTTTCTGAGAACAAACCCAGGAAATTTCACAATATCTTGTTTGTCTGTAAATAGGATACATATTTTAAAATAAGGCTATAAATGTTTGTTGCTTATGGGATGTTACTAAGATAATTTGTGAAGTGTGTTTATACCTTTTCACATTTTTCTTTGTTCTGCTTTCAGGAAGATATTAAGGTTAGTTTTTACCCCTGGCAGTGTTTTAGCACCTTCTTTATAAGTTAGGCATTCTGCCACATTTTTTTCTAGTGTTAAAAAATAGTACTCAAAATAAATGTTATTGAAGTGTTAAGAATTGATCCTATTTTAAGATTCTTGGTAACTCACAGATAGCAGTAGTCGATTATTTTAATATTATGTTATATTTAGATTCAAACTGACATTTGCATTGGTTTCAATGACAGTGGTTTACTTTTGGGGGCCGGTACTAGGTATTGGACCCATGGGTGCTTAACCACTGAGCCACTTTTTAACTTTTTATTTTGAGACAGGGTCTCACTAAGTTGCTTAGGGCCTTGCTAACTTGCTGAGGCTGGCTTTGAACTCATGATCTTCCTGCCTCAGCTTCCTGAGTGCTGGGATTACTGGCATGCACCACCGTGCCTGGCCATATGTAACCTTATGAGACGGGGTGGTTTGCTGGGCATGATGCCTTTGAGATTCATGTGAGTTTTTGCGGGTATCAGTAATTTGTTTCTTTTTATTACTGAGTGTAATTCCAGTGTATGGATATAACAGTTTATTCACCTATTGAAGGACATTTGATTACTTAGCATTTTTGTTAATTATTAATAGCGATTCTATAAACATTCCTGTATAGATTTTATTTGGATATATGTTTTCATTCTCTAGTCAGGGTTTCTCAATCTTGGCATTGTTTGCTTTTTTAGATTGGATAATTTTTGTTGTGGAGGATTGTCTTTGCATTGTAGAATGTTTGGCAGCATTCCTGACTTCTAGATGCTAGTAGTACCTTCCCTCTCCCAATTGTAATAAAAAAAAAAAGTTTCCAGATATAGCGAATCTCCTAGAGGGCAAAATAGCCTCTGATTGAGAACTTCTACTTATCCAGGAACATGATTACTAGGTAAGTGTGTTGAATTTTATAAAAAATAGTCAAGATGTTTTCCAGAATGATTTTTACCATTTTGCATTGCAGTCAACAATAAAGGAGGATGCTCTTCGTCAGCCCTTGGTATTGTCAGTATTTTCTTATTTTAACCATTCTGATAGGAGTGTTGCAGTATCTCGGGGTCATGAGGTATTACTTTTTCTGGTACCAAAGATTGAAGCCAGTCGGGGTTTAATCACTGAGCCACATCCCCAGCCCTTTTTTTCTTTTTCTTTTTAAATTTTGAGACAGGGTGTTGCTAAATTGCTTAGGACCTCACTAAATTGCTCACATTGGCTTTGAACTTTGATCCTCCTGCCTCAACCTCAGAAGTTGCTGGGATTATAGGCATGTGCCCTTGCGCCTCCTGGTGTTAACTTTTTTGAAGAGTCCTGTCAATTGACTGTTTTGTATTGTGAATGTAATTACTTCATTATTAGATTCAAGTTAAATATTTTTGAGAGGAGCAAAGATATCATACAGTTCAGAAATTTGGGAGCCACTTGACTCACTATTTCTACCTTAGGGTCTCTCTTGCATTTGCTGCCTTACATTGATCTGTAGTTTTGAATGGAACTGGAATATCTCCTTCCAAGTTGGCTTGCTCATTCCTCACAAATTGATGCTGGCTCATGGTGGAAGGCTTTTGTTCCTCTTCACTTAGGATTGCTTCAGTGTCTTCATTGTTTGGTGGCTGGCTTTTCCCAGAGCAAGCAGTTCAGAAATTAAGACAAAAAATTGTAATGCTGGGCATGGTCCATGTCAGTGATTTCACCTACTTGGAAGCCTGAAGCAGGAGGATCATGATTTCAAGGCCAAGCTGGAAAACATAGACATTGTCTCAAAACAAAAATGTTGTCTCAAAACAAAAACGTAATGCCTTTTGTGACTTAGTTTTAATAGTACACTATGACTTCTGCCATATTCTGATGGTCTTAGCGGGCAGTCTTGTTTCACTGTGAGAGAGGATTTACACAAGTGTTTGAATAGCATGAGGTGAAGTTTATTGGGGACTATCTTAGAAGCTAGCAACCATGCCTTCTAAACTTCTGCTGGCCAGGAGTTCATCTTCTCTGTGGGGTTTTCCCCCCCTGTGGATTAGGGATTGAACTCAGGGCACTCTACCACTGAGCCACATTCTCATTCCTTTTATCTTAAGACAGGCTCTTGATAAGTTGTTGAGGCGGACCTTGAATTTGCCTTCTTCCAGTCTCAGCCTCCTGAGTCACTGGGATTATAGGTATGGGCTACCACACCGGGCCCTTTTTATATTTTATTTTGAGACAGGGTCTTACTAAGTTGCTAAGGCTAGGCTTAAATTTGTGATCTTCTTGCCTCAGCCTCCCGAGTAGCTGGGATTACAGGTGTATACTGCCACACACAGATTCTTGAAAGATTTTCTACTTTTCATTTTTTCCTGATATTAGTCAGTTTTCTACATTATTATTGGTTATGTAGATAGAGTCTCTTAGTTTTCTAGTAAGACATTCACCTTGCCTGCAAATTACACGTTTTGTTTTTAATATTTGTAACTAATGACAGAACTGGAGGTTAGTGCTCAATCCATTGAATTTATGATTAATGTTTTCTATTACATTATTTTTTGTTTCCTCTCTGTTCACAAAACTTGAGCAAATCTTCTATTCTCTTCCTATTATATTTTTCACTCTCAAGTTTCCCTTTACCAAATTGGTTGGTTATTTATTTATTTATTTATTTATTGGTACAAAGGACTGAACTTACGGGTACTCAACCACTGAGGCACAACCCCAGCCCTATTGTGTTTTATTTAGAGACAGGATCTCATTGACTTGCTTAAGCACCTTGCCTCACCGTTGCTAAGGCTGCCTTTGAACTTGCGATTCTCCTGTCTCAGCCTCCCAAAGTGCTTGGATTATAGGTGTGCACCATTGCGCCCAGCTCCAAGTTGCTTATTATGGCTTGTACTTTTTTTTTTCTTTCTCTCTCTTTTTTCTGTTTTGTATCAAGGATTGAACAAAAGGGTACTCAACCACTGAGCCACACCTCCAGGCCTATTTTACATTTCGTTTTGAGACATAGTCTCACTAAGTTGCAGAGGGCCTCTCTAAGTTGCTGAGGCTGACTTTGAACTTGGAATCCTTCTGCTCAGCCTCCCAAACCACTGGGTTTACAGGCGTGCACCACCACATCTGGCTGTTTCTTTATGGTATGTTACTTGTACATACAGAGAACACAGTACTGATTATAATTATTTATATTACACAGTTCTCTCTCATATTTTATATTCTAGGAGGCCCAAAGCCTGCTTATCTTTATAAATCTATATTATTTACTACTGTGATGGGGACCAGTGTGAAACTTTATGCAGTGTGTATTCATTGGTTGCTTTTATATTATCACAATAGACGAAAAGAATTGTAATTTCATGCCACGTGTGGTGGTACATGCCTGTAAAAAGGGGATATAGCTCAGCAGTAAAATGCCCTTGGGTTTAATCCCCAGTACTCCTTCCCCCACAAAATTGTAACTTCAGTTATTCATAAATAGAAACTCTTGTATAGTTTATTAGTGCTCACATTTACTTGGTAAGTTGTGAGTAGTTTGGATTGTAATGGGTAGTTTTAAGCCTTTAATGTTTCAATAAGAAAGATATTCTAGGGCTGGGGTTGTGGCTCAGTGGCAGAGTGCTTATAAATAAACAAATAAAGATATTTTTAAAAAATGACACCATGTTTGGGCTGGGGTTGTGGCTCAGTGGTAGAGCGCTTGCCTTGCATGCGTGAGTCACTGGGTTCGATCCTCAGCACCACATAAAAAATAAATAAATAAAAGATATTGCGTCCATCTACAACTAAAAAAATTTAAAAAAATGACACCATGTTTAAAAAGAAAAATAGAAAGTCTAGCTTCAAAAGTTCTTTTTAGGTGTTAGAGAAAAATTCACCTTGAGTATCTTCCTCCTCTTCCTTTTTCCTTTTCCTCTTCTCCTCTTTTCCTCCTCCTCTTCTTCTTCCACTTCTTTGCTGAAGATTGAATCCAGGGTCTTATACATGCTAGGCAAGCACTCTGCTGCTGAGCCCACATAATCTTTTCATGTTCATTTATTTATTGATTTAAATATTTGAGGACTTACTATTATGTGCTTCAGGCATTGTGTTAGGTTCTACAAATATAAAGATGAATGGTACCTGACCTCAAGAAGACAGTTTGAAAGGGGAGACAGTTTTGCAAAAGATAATAGGAGACATCTGTTTTAACATTTACTAGGCTTAAGAGTCTCTTTTGCATTTTACAGTATTATCCCAGTCTGTAAAACAACAAAACTACAATTAAATACGACCATTTTTAATTTGTTTTTTTTTAGTCATACATGACAGTAGAATTTTTTTTTAACATTTTTTACCTTTATTTTATTTATTTACTTTTTTTTAATGTGATGCTGAGAATTGAACGCAGTGCCTCACATATGTGAGGCAAGTGCTTTACCACCGAGCCACAACCCCAGTCCCAACAGTAGAATGTATTTTGACATGTTATATGTACATGGACTATAACTTCCCATTCTTGTGGTAACTTCCCATTCTCTACTTTTTCACCACCTGCACCCACCTATTGTGAGTCAGCATCTGCATATCAGAGAGAACATTTGGCCTTTGTTTTTGGGGGTTGGCTTATTTCACTTAGCATAATAGTATCCAGCTCTGTTCATTGACCAGCAAATGCCATGATTTCATTCTTCTTTATGGCTGAGTAATATTCCATTGGGAATATGTACCACATTCTCTATATTCATCTGTTGCAGGGCACATAGGTTGGTTCCATAGCTTAGCTATTGTGAATTGAGCTGGTATAAGCATTTATAATAAATATACCCATTTCATTGATGAAGAAAATGTGGCTCAGGGAAGTTTTAGTGATTTACCAAAGTTCACAGAGCAACAGTTATGGAATGTGTTTCTAGATCTGTCTGATTATAAAGCCTGTGTACTTACTTATCATGTTGTTATGTATCCTGTGGTATATAAAGAAGAAATTTGATAACAAGAAGAAATTATTTTTGCTTTGGAGCTTAGGGAAGGATCACTAGGTAAGATGCTTAAGCAGAGTGAAGGATTAAAGAAGACCAGATGAATGGGAACCTGGGAAAGAAACCAAATTTTGAACAGAAGGAATAAGCTAAGCAAACCATAGAAACATTAAACAGATGGCATGTTGGTGTACTATGAGTAATTCTTTGTACTCGAAACATGGGGTATATTTGGGAGAATAGCAGGTGAAATTAGAGAAGTGGGTAAGCTAAGATCATGGAGGATCTTCAGAGGTCTTAAAAATCCTTTTGGCAGCCAGGTACAGTGACGAACACCTATATTCCCAGTGATTTGGGAGGCTGAGACAGGATGGCATGCTTGAAGCCAGCCTCAACAACATATGAGACCCTATCTCAAAATTACAAAAAAGGACTGGGTATGTAGCTCAGTGAATAGAGCACCTGTAAAGCCTCTCCCCTGCACGCCCCAAAAGTATCCTTTGATGGGGCTGGAGTTGTGGCTCAGTGGTAGAGCACTTACCTAGCATGTGTGAGGCACTGAGTTTGATTCTCAGCACCACATATAAATAAATAAATAAAATAAAGGTCCATCAACATATTTAAAAAAAAAAAAGTATCCTTTGGTAATGCTATAGTTCACATGATGGCATGAGGCAAGGAGGAATGTTGAACTTACTATGATAGTCCTAGGAGAGCCAAATGAAGGAAGTAGTAATGGGGGTAAAGATGACAAAAGAAAATTTAATTACAAGATTTTTCCACCTACACTCATCTGTTTTATTCTGATGTCTCAAGGAATTTTGCCTCTTCATGGTTCCCAGTTTTCAGCAATGAAAGTGATATAGGATGTTCTCAAATAGTTCCAAGCTCTCTACCACTGAGCCCCAACCCCAGTCCTTATTGTTGGATTTGTTCTTTGTTTTTAAAATTTTTTCCCCTTGTTATCACTTTTCACTTTTTTTTTTTGGTACTGGGGATTGAACTCAGGGGTACTCGACCCCTGAGCCACATCCCCAGCCCTATTTTGTGTTTTATGTAGAGACAGGGTTTCACTGAGTTGCTTAGTACCTTGCTGTTGCTGAGGCTGGCTTTGAACTCGCGATTCTCCTGTCTCAGCCTCCCTAAGTGCTGGGATTACAGGCTTGAGCCACCGCACCCGGCTTCACTTTTCACTTTTAACATTGCCTGCTAATATATAGTTTTTTTTTTTCACTGTGATGCCTGAAAGCAGGGGTTACCAAACCATGGTCTATTAGCCAGATCTCGCTTTCTGTTTTTATTTTTTTTTAACTGAAGTTTTATGGAAGCATAATCCCTTTCATTTGTATTATCTGTTGCTGCTTTCACACTACAGTGGTAGGATCGAGTGGTTGTGACAGAATCATAGAGCCCTCAAAGCCTAAAATTCTTATTCACTGACCTTTTTCGGAAAATCTTTGCAGACTCCTATTTCAGATCCTCAGATTGGAGATGTTATGTGATCTAGTAACAGTGAATATGGTGGTACTTACTTAATATTGTTTATTGGTCATTATTTTTTTTTTTTAAATATTTATTTTTTAGTTGTAGGTGGACACAATAGCTTTATTTTATTTTTATGTGGTGCTGAGGATCGAACCCAGTGCCTCCCGCGTGCTAGGCGAGCACGCTACCACTGAGCCATAACCCCAGCCCTATTGGTCATTATTAATGAGGTTACATTGGCTATATCAGTCTTGCAGAATCTACTCATAATGTACTTGGAAGTTATATGCATAAGTCTATCCTATGTTGCAGTTACTTAGGTAATGGAAGTTTAAATATAAAATATGAAAATAAGGAATAGGAAACTCAACTGTGCATTTAGATGTCAGGAAAAGCAACATGTTGCCCTCTCACAAAACTAAAACATAGTTTAAAGTTGGATTATTTAAAATTACATCATGCTGGGCATAGTAGTGCATTCCTGTAATCCCAGCATTTTGGGAGGCTCAGACAGGAGGATTGCAAGTTCAGAGCCAGTCTGAAAGTGCTAAGCTGCAAAGTGCTAAGCACCCTGTCTCTAAATAAAATACAGAATAGGGCTGAGGATGTGGCTCAGTGATCGAGTACCCGTGAGTTCAATCCCTGCCTCCCCCCAAAAAAGATTACATCATAGCAGCCAAGTATTTTTGTCAAGATGGCAGTAGCTAGTCGGGCGCAGTGGTTCAAGCCTGTAATCCCAGCACTTAGGGAGGCTGAGACAGGAGAATTGCGAGTTCAAAGCCAGCCTCAGCAATGGCGAGGCACTAAGCAAGCAACTCAGTGAGACCCTGTCTCTACGTAAAACACAAAATAGGGCCGGGGATGTGGCTCAGGGGTCGAGTGCCCCTGAGTTCAATCCCCAGTACCAAAAAAAAAAAAAAAAAAAGATGGCAGTAGCTGATGTCAGTTGATCCCTATTCTAGTGCTTGTACAAACAAATCTATATACAGAACTAGCAATTTCAGGCTACTTAAGATCTGGCCAAGTTGGTTTAGCTTATCTCCATGGCATATTCCTGCTGGGGAAGAGTTTTCATGCCAGTTCCTTTTCTTTTTTCTTTTCTTTTCTTTTTTTTGGTACTGGGGATTGAACTCAGGGGCACTCGACCACTGAGCCACATCCCCAACCCTATTTTGTGTTTTATGTAGAGACAGGGTCTCACTGAGTTGCTTAGCACCTCGTCGTTGCTGAGGCTGGCTTTGAACTCGCGATTCTCCTGTCTCAGCCTCCCTAAGTGCTGAGATTACAAGCGTGAGCCACCACGCCCGGCTTCAGTTCCTTTTCTTTCAGTGTCCTTTTTAGTGGCATCTTGTTTTTGTTTCATGGATGTGGTACCTTTTTATTTCTCTGAGGATATTAATATTGGGCTTTTTTTTTTTTCATTATTGTAGGTGGTCACAATACCTTTATTTTTATTTGGTGCTGAGGATCAAACCTAGTGCCTCACACTTGCTAGGCAAGCTCTCTACCACTGAGCCATAACCCAAGCACTTAATGTTGGATTTGTTTTTTGTTTTTAAAGTTTTTTTTCCCCTTGTCATCACTTTTCATGATAGACACTTTTAACATTGCCTGCTAATATATTGTGCCTAAGGGTGGGAGACTAAAAATCACATTGGAATCTCAAATGTGTGTGTGGTGAGGGGAAGGCTTGGTAACTGAGAACCTCCCTGTAAGATTATCTGGTAGATGGTTCGGGAAACTTTAATGAGAAGAGTTGTCCTAACTCCTGCATTGTTGATTAAGACCTGGCTATGGTAGGCTGGAAGCCAATCTGGAAGAGAACTTGGTGAGTTTAGTCGTTCACTTTGTGTGTTCCCTTAATGCCCCCATTTTGGATACTATTCTTTAGCCTTGAACTGTGATTGGGGTTACCTCTTCCAGAGAAGCTCTATTTTATCCTTTCTAGAAGAAAAAACCTTGAGCCTTCTAGTGTGAAAATAGGGAACTTAAGGATTAAAAAGCTTGATAAACAGTTTTCAGCCACTTTTGTTTTTTATTTTGTACCTGGGATTGTATCCAGGTATGCTTAACCACTGAGCTACATACCCAGCCCTTTTTATTTTGAGACAAGGTCTCACTAAGTTGCTTAGGACCTTGCTGAATTGCTGAGGCTGGCCTCTATTTTGCAATCCTCCCAAGTCTCTGGGATTATAAGTGTGCACCACTATGCCTGGCTCCAGTCCTGCTTATTTGTCCCAACTTTACTCCTTGTTTTCAGAATTCCCTGGCACCTCCTCCTGAGTAAGGATGCTGCAATGAATGTAAGCCATCTTGGTTTTATTAACAGGGTGTGCTGTCAATTAGCATTGGACCATCTGCTTTCTAGTTTTCTGAAGTCTTGCTTGCTGTTGTTTTTACTTCTGTTTTTTCTTTTCTTTCTTGTTTTGAAAATTAACTTATTTTTAGAACAGTTTAAGGTTTACAGAAAAATTGAGCAGAAAATATAGACTTCCCCCCTTAACACACAAATTTCCCTTGCTATTAACGTCCGGCATAAGAGCAGCACATTTGTCACAGTATAGAATATTGTAAGTTTCTGTAGATGTACATGGTATCATGTGGAGCATGTCCTTGTCTACTTCTGTTTTTTTTTCTGACCTTTACTATTAAATCCCTTCACTAGCGGTTAGAGGGAAATTTGAAAGGGGATTCGGATGCGCATGTTTAACCTATCTTTTTGCAAATGTCCTTGTCTTATAAATTTTAGTTCTTCTTTCTCTGGTCTACTTTTTGCATTTCTTTGGACTGATATTTTATGTGTTTGTGTGCACATGTATGTGGGTGGTACAGGGGATTGAACCCAGGGATATTCTAACACTAAACTCCATCCCCAGCCCTTTTAAAAATTCTGTATTTTGAGACAGTCTTGCTAAGTCTTGCCAAGACTGGCCTCGAACTTGCTATCTGCCTGACTCAGCCTCCTTAGTAGAGATTACTACTTCTTTCCCTTCCCCCTCATACTTGTTTGGAATTTGTACACCTTTTTTTCCTTATTGGTTACCCTTGAAATTTTAACTTGCAGGGGCTGAGATTGTGGCTCAGTGGTAGAGCGCTTGCCTCGCATGCGTGAGACACTGGGTTCGATCCTCAGCACCACGTAAAAATAAATAAATAAAATAAAGATATTGTGTCCATCTACAACTAAAAAAAAATTTTAAAAAAATTTTAACTTGCAGATTAACTTTATAAAAGTTAAGTATTGTCTTTGCTTTGTTCTGAGGAATATATGGATCTTGGAACAATTAACTTCAGTCACTCCTAATCCTACTCTTGTTAGATAAAAATTATAGGATGCTGTTATTTTGGACTAAGCTCCTGCATGAAGCCCCGACAGACCAGTGCAGATCAAAATGGAGTCATTCACTCTAAGTTCTATGTTTTGTCACCAAAGTGAGTTGTCTTTAGCTAAATTGTTATCTGACATGAGAAATCAAGAGAATTAATATCCACATTTCCTGTGTAAGTGTAACAAATACCTAAAATACATCAATTTGTAAAAGTTTATTTTGGTTCACAGATTTGGAGGTTTCAGTTCATGATCAAGCATATCCATTGCTTTTAGGCCTCTGGTGGGAAAGGATAGTGCATTATGTGGGGAAGTATATTATGGAGCAAAACCCTTTACCTAGCATCTCATGGCTTGGACATGGAAGAGAAAAAGAGGAAGAAACTGAGGTCCCATAATCCCCCTAGTGGAGGGCATGCCCCCAGGGATCTAAAACCTCCCATTGGGTCCTACCTGTTAAAAGTCTTCTCTGCGGGATATGGTGGCACACACCTGTAATCCCAGCAGTTTGGAAGGCTGAGGCAGGAGGATCGCAAATTCAGACAGCCTCAGCAATGGCGAGATGCTAGGCAACTCAGTCTCTAAATAAAATACAAAATAGGGCTGGGAATGTGCCCCTGAGTTCAATCCCTGGTACCAAAAAAAAATGTTTTCAATTGTTACCTCTCAATTTGGTCAACCTGGGAACAAAGCCCAAACCTGGACCTTTGGGAGATGTTTAAAATCCAAACTGTAGCATTTCCCAAAGGTCCCAGAATCTTAAATCCTTCCAAAAACATAACCTGATATTAACTAATTGGTTATTTTTTTGTTGTTTTGTCTCCTTGTTCCTGCCTTCACAAGGAATAAAGTAACTTTGAAATGACCATTCTGCTTTTTTTTCTTTGGTTTTGTTATCTTTAGCCTTTTTTTACCTTTAAAAACAACCTCTTGAGCCGAGCGTGGTGGTGCAAGCCTGTAATCCCAGCACTTAGGGAAGCTGAGACAGGAGAATCGCGAGTTCAAAGCCAGCCTCAGCAACGGTGAGGCGCTAAGCAACTCGGTGAGACCTGTCTCTACATAAAACACAAAATAGGGCTGGGGAGGTGGCTCAGTGGCCAAGTGCCCCTGAGTTCAATCTCCAGTACCAAAAATTTAAAATAAATAAATAAATAAATAGAAATAAAAACAACCTCCTGGGCTGAGGTTGTGGCTCAGTGATAGAATGCTTGCCTGGCAAGTGTGAGGCACTGGGTTTGATCCTCAGCACCACATAAAAATAAATAAACAAACAAAATAAAGATATTGTGTTCATCTACAATGAAAAATACTAAAAAACAAACAAAAAACAACCTCCTTTGCTCAGCCCATTGGAACACTTATTCTGTCCTAGGGAATGAAGTGTTGCCCAATGCAAATATGACCAATTAAGACCTTTTAAACCTAATTTTTTGTAATTTTGTTCTTTGACATTTAATGGTGTTTTTCAATATTTTAGTTTTTTACATTGATTTTTTGATCCCCAAATTAGACATTGTTATGTGTATTTTGAATTTGCCTAATGCTTATTTTCTTTTTAGTCATCATTGCATCTTGAGGTACAGAACTTCCTTTGAGGATTGGTCTTACATTTTTTATTTTATTTATTTTAGTGGTACTGATAAGGGCTCTACCACTGAAGTACATCTTCAGCCCACCTTACTCTTAAATTATTTAGAAATTTTACTAGTGAGAGTCTGTTGGTGATAAATTATTTCCGTCTAGAAAAATTTTTTTCACTCATTATTTTCATTTTGTTTTATGTAGTATTGTTGAGATATAGTTCACATGCCATACCATATACCCATTTAAAAAATGTACAGTTTAATGACTTTTAGTACTTTTAGTATATTTCAGTTTTGTATTCATCACAATTTTGAAACATCTTCCCCACCTCTGCAAAAACAAACAAACCAACCCCTGTGTCCCTTAGGAATTGTACACAATACCTCATCTCCTTAAGTTTAAGGCACCCAATAATCTTATTATCACTTTTATAGATTTGCTTGTTCTGGACATCTCACATAAATGGAATTATACAATATATGGTTCTTTTGACTGATTTTTTCATTTAGCTTAGTATTTTCAAGATGTAGCATTTATTTATTTTTTATTTTATTTTATTTATTTTTTAGTTGTAGGTGGACAGAATATCTTTATTTTTTTATTTTTATGTGGTGCTGAGGATCGAACCCAGTGCCTCACGCGTGCTAGGCGAGCACGCTACCACTGCGCCATAACCTCAGCCCAAGATGTAGCATTTATTAATGCTTCATTTCCTTTGCTTAATAATATTCCATTTGGGGCTGGGATTGTAGCTCAGCGGTAGAGCGCTTGCCTCGCATGCGTGAGGCCCTGGGTTCGATCCTTAGCACCACATACAAACCAACAAAATAAAGACATTGTGTCCATCTACAACTGAAAAAATAAATAAATTAAAAAAAATAATATTCCATTTTATAGGTATCCCATATCTCATTTATCTGTTTATTAGTTAATGGGCATTTGGATTGTTTCCACTTTTTGGTGGTTATGAATAAGGCAGTGAGCATTTGTGTACATCTTTTTGTAAGTATGTATATTTTCAATTTCCTTGGTTATATATCTAGGAGTTGAATTGCTGAATCATTGGGTAATTCTGTTTTAACTTTCTGAGGAACTGACAAACTCTTTTCCATAGTGGCTGCATCATTTTCTGTTCCCAAAAGTTTCTCCATATCTTTGCCAACACTTGTTATATGCCATTTTTTTTTTTTTGTACTGGAGATTGAACTCAGTGGCACTTGACCACTGAGCCACATCCCCAGCCCTATTTTGTGTTTTATGTAGAGACAGGGTCTCACTGAGTTGCTTAGCGCCTCACTGTTGCCAAGGCTGGCTTTGAACTCGCGATTCTCCTGTTTCAGCCACCCTAAGTGCTGGGATTATAGGCTTGTGCCACTGCGCCGGTTTATATGCCATTTTTATTATAGCCATTCCAGTGGATATGCTCTGATATTTCATTGTGGTTTGATTTGCAAGTCCTCAGGCCTAATGATGTTGAACATTTTTTTGTGTGGTAGTTGGCCATTTGTGTGTCTTTAGAGAAATGTTTGTTCAGATTTTTTATTTCTTAATTGAGCCGTTTGTCTTTTTGTGTTGAATTCTAATAATTTCTTATACATTGTAGATCCTGTTATCAGATACATGATTTACAAAAATTTTCTCCCATTTTGCCGGTTGTCTTCACTTTCTTAACTGGTGTTTCTAAAGCACAAAAGTTAAATTTTGAGTATGTCCAGTTTATCTATATTTTTTTTGTGTGTTGCTTGTGCTTGAGGTGTTAAATTTAAGCTAACAACGCCTAATGCATGGTCACATAAAATTGCACCTATTTTCTTCTAAGAATTTCCTAGTGATAACTCTTTTTTTTTTATTTTTTTATTTTATTTTTTTAGTTGTAGATGAATGCAATATCTTTATTTTTATTTATTTATTTGTATGTGGTGCTGAGGATCGAACCCAGTGACTCACGCATGCAAGGCAAGCGCTCTACCACTGAGCCACAGCCCCAGCCCCCCTAGTGATAACTCTTATATTCCAGTCTGTGATCTATGGTAACCACAGCTGTGAGGGAAGGACTCAAATTCATTCATTTTTTTAAAAAATGTATTTTTGGTTGTAGATGGACATAATACCTTTATTTTATTTGTTTATTTTTATGTGGTGCTGGGGATTGAGCTCAGTGCTTCATGCATGCTAGGCAAGCACTCTACCACCGAGCTACAACCCCAGTCCCTCAAACTCCTTTTTTTTAATATTTGTTTTTTAATTGTAGGTGGATACAATATCTTTATTTTATTTTTTTTTTTATGTGGTGCTGAGGATGGAACCCAGTGGCCCACAGGTGCTAGGTGAGCACTCTACCACTGAGCCATAACCCCAGCCCTCAAATTCATTCTTTTGCGTGTGAATATCCAGTTGTTCCAACACCATTTGTTGAACACTTTAATTGGGCATCTTTGTAAAAAATCAGTGCATTGGTTTATTTCTAGACTTCAGTTCTATTACACTGATTTGTGTATATGCTTATGTCCTTACCACTCTTTTGTTTTAATTTTTTTTTGTAGTTGTAGATGGACAACATGTCTTTATTTTATTTGCTTATTTTTGTATGTGGTGCTAAGGATTAAACCCAGTGCTTTACATGTGCTATTCAAGTGCTAAGTTGTAGGTGAACACAATACCTTTATTTTTATGTGGTGCTGAGGATGGAACTCAGTGCCTTACACTTGCTAGGCAAGCGCTCTACTACCGAGCTGCAACCCCAACCTTTCCCTTTTAGTATGTGTTGAAGCTGTGTGAGTCCTTTATGTTTTTCATTTGCAATATTGTTTTTGCTATTTCTGATACTTTGCAGCATTTCCATCAACTTGTGAATTTTTGTAAAAGCTGAAGGTAGCAAAATCCCTCCTCTCCATGCTGGGTATCTAACCCAGCTCCTCAGGCATACGCTGCCAGGCAAGTGCTACACCACTAAGCTAATTTCTAACCCACTGGGATTTTTTTTAATAGTGATTGCATGTAATATATAGATAAATTGGAGACTGCTTTCATTTTCACGATATTGAACTGTCCAGGTTATGAACACGAAATGTCTTTTGATTCATTTAGAACAAATGATGTTCCTATCACCCAGGAATTTATAAGGAATGTAGGAGCTCTATACCAGATGCTCCTGTCACACAGTTTTTGCACTTATTTAAAAAACTTTCTTGGGCTGGGGTTGTAGCTCAGTGGTAGAGCGCTTGCCTCGCATGCTTGAGGCCCTGGGTTCGACCCTCAGCACCACATACAAAGCAATAAAATAAAGACATTGTGTCCACCTACAACTAAAAAAAAAAAAATTAAAAAAATTTCTTAAGTATTTTATTTATTTTGATGCAGTTGTAAATGAAATTATTTCCTTAATTTCATATTTTGCATTGCTACCATATGGGAAGAGTTATCGTTGTATATTAATTTTGTATTTCTCAACCTTGATGAATTTAATGGTTTTTTTTTTTTTAATTTTTTTTTTTTTTAGTTGTAGATGGACACAATGTCTTTATTTTATTGCTTTGTATGTGGTGCTGAGGATCGAACCCAGGGCCTCACGCATGCGAGGCAAGCGCTCTACCGCTGAGCTACAATCCCAGCCCCGAATTTAATGGTTTTTAAGTGAATGGTTTAGGATTTTCTATATATAAGATCCTGCCATCTACAAATAAAGGTAATTTTACTTCTTTCTCTTCAGTCTGTATGCCTTTTATTTTCATTTTCTTGGCTAATTGCTGGTACTAGAATCTCTAGTATAATGCCAAATACAAAATAGTTATAGCATTTATCTTTGTTTTCCTCTTGATCTTTGGAGGAAAGCATTTAGTCTTTCCCTGTAAGTCAGCTGTGGATTTTTCACAAATATCCTTTATTAGGTGGAGGAAGGTTATTTTCTCCTTGCTGGTTGTTTTTTTGGGCGCTGCGGTGGGGTGCGGATGGATACCAGGGATTGAATCCTAGCGCACTTAGCCACTAAGCGACATCCCCAGCTCTTTTTTATATTTTATTTAGAGACAGGGTCTTGCTGAGTTGCTTAGGACCTTGCTGAGTTGCTGAGCCTGGCTTTGAACTTGCTATCCTCCTGCCTCAACCCCCCCCCCCCCCAACCGCTCCTGGCAGTTGAGTGTTTTTAATCATAAAAGATAGTGAATTTTGTTAAATACCTTTTTGTGTCTATTGAAATAATCACGTGTTTTGTCTTTTATTAACATGGTATATTATATTTGGGGTTTTAATCAGGTGTGCATTCTTGGTATAAATCTCAATTGATCATGGTATACAACCCTGTATTTTTTTTGAGAATTTTGCCCTGTATTCATTAGTCTTGCTTTGGCATCAGGGTCAGATTAGACTCCTAAAATTAGTTAGAAAGCATTTTCTTGTGTTTTTGGGAAGAGTTTGTGAAGAATTGATACTAATTCTCTATAAATGTCTAGTAGAATTCACCTATAAAGTCATCTGGTCCTAGGTGTGTGTTTGGGGTAATGTTTTTCATTATTTAATTCAACTCTTGTTATAGGTCTATTCAGAGTCTCCCTTCTTTCTTTCCTATAATGTAAAATTTGTCACTTTTACCATTTCTAACGGTACAGTTCACTGATGATAATTGCATTAAGTTGTTATGACACTAGCACTATTTCAAAAAATTTTTAAATCACTACAAACAGAACCACTTTAGCCAGTAAGCAGTAGCTCCTGTTCCCCATTATTTCCAGCCCAGTTGCCTCTCATCTACATACAGTTTCTGTGAATTTGCTTATTTTAGATATTTTATATAAATGAAATGATACGTTCTTTTGTGTTTCGCTCATTTTACTTAGATCAACCACAGCTTCATGCATGCTCTGTCCCTAAGCTGCATCCCCAAGCTGTTCTCTTTTAAATTAAATAACCCACTGTATGAATAGTCCACTTTTTTTTTTTTTTTTTTTTTTTGTGGTACTGGGGATTGAACTCAGGGGTACTCGATCACTGAACCACATCTCCGGCCCTATTTTGTGTTTTATGTGGAGACAGGGTCTCACTGAGTTGCTTAGCGCCTCGCCATTGCTGAGGCTGGCTTTGAACTCGCGATTCTCCTGTCTCAGCCTCCCTAAGTGCTGGGATTACAGGCTTGAGCCACCGTGCCCGGCTGAATAGTCCACATTTTGTTCATCCATTTGCATGGTGATGCACACTTGGGTTGCTTCTACTTTTGCCTGTTGTAAATAATTCTGCTAGAAATATTGATATACAATTATGTTTTTAGTTATATCTTTTTTTTTTTTTGGTACCAAGGATTGAACTCAGGGACACTTGACCACTGAGCCACATCCCTAGCCCTATTTTGTGTTTTATTTAGGGGCAGGGTCTCACTGAGCTGCTTAGCACCTCACTTTTGCTCAGGCTTTTTTTTTTAAGTTATAGATGGACACAATACCTTTTTTTTTAATTTATTTTTTATGTGGTACTGAGGATCAAATCCAGTGCCTTACATATGCTAGGCAAGTGCTCTACCACTGAGCCACAACCTTAGTCCCTCAGGCTGGTTTTGAATTCTTGATCCTCCTGCCTCAGCCTCCTGAGCTGCTTGGATTACTTAAGTCATATCTTTTGGGTATATAGTAAATCCAATGTCTGAGCATCATCAGGGACAATTTATTATTTCCCTTTTTGGGTATGAATGGGCAATGCTTTCTTGTTTTTTGACCTGCTTTTTATTTAGTAAGTAAGTAAATACCTGAGATTGAACCCAGGGGCACACTACCACTGAGGTACATCCCCAGCTCTTTTTTATTTATTTTGAGATGGGGTCTTGCAGAGTTGGTGAGGCTGGCCTCCAGTTTGTGATTTTCCTCACACTCCTGAGTTTGCCTCAGCTCTCCTGAGTTGCTGGGATTGCAGGCATATGCCACCATGCGTGGTTTACCTCATTTTTTGTTTGTTTGTTAAGTTGGACATTTAAAACTTTTGGAGCTGGATGTGATGGCACACATTTGTAATCCCAGGTACTTTAGGGGCTGAGACAGGGGGATTCCAAGTTCAGGCCAGCCTGAACAATTCAATGCGACCTTGTCTCAAAATAAAATGAAAAGGACTGGGGATGTAGCTTAGTGGTAGAATGCTTGCCTAGCATGTGGGAGATCCTGGGTTTAATCCCTAGTACTGCAAACAAAACCAGATAATAAAAGAGCTATCATCTTAACCAAATTTTAGGTATATAATTAACTATGAGTATAGTGCTGTACAGCAGATCTCTAGAACTTACTCATCTTGCAGAAATGAACTTTTATATCTGCTAAATAGCAACTTCCCATTTCATCCTTATGATAGTGTGCTTTATAGTAAGAAATATGTATTTTGGTCTTTGTCCTTAGTTCCTGGTACAGATCTCCTAAGAGGTATGTAATATCCTGAATGATAAGAGTATCTGGTACAGAGTTCCTAAATCCCTTGGACTTTCCTGGTTGATAGGATCATCTTTTGTTCTGGTGAGGTATAGTGTGCCACTTGGGTGGAGGCTAGTCACCAGAAAAACCAAACTGTGATTAGAATCTTGGGCCTTTTTTTTTTTTTTTTGATGGTACTAGGGATCAAACTCGGGGGCACTCTACCACTGAACCACATCCCCTGCCCCATTTATTTATTTAGTTATTTTTAAAATATTTTTCAGTTATACATGGACACAGTGTCTTTATTTTATTTATTTTTATGTGGTGCTGAGGATCGAATCCAGTGCCTCACACGTGTGAGGTGAGTGCTCTGCCACTGAGCTACAACCTCAGCCCCCCCTGCCCCATTTATTTATTTAGAGACAGGGTCTCCCTAAATTGCTAAGGCTGAAATATGAAACTTGAGATTGTCCTGTGTCAGCCTCCCAAGTAGCTAGGAATACAGGCATGCACTGCTGTGCCTGGATTACCATACCATTTTAATGACTGTTGCTTTGTGATGTATTTTGAAATAAAGTGTAATGCCTTTATCTTTGTTTGTTCTAAGGATTGTTTTGGCTACTTGGGGTCCTTTTTGATTCTGTATGAATTTTAGGATTTTTTTTCTTGTTCTGTAAAAAAAGCCATTTAGATTTTGATAGAGGTTGCATGGAATCTGTATGTTGCTTTGGGTAAGATTGATATTTTAACAGTATTAACAGTATTAAGTCTTCTAATCAATGAATGGGGATGCCATTCCATTTATTTGTATATTGTAGAATTTCTTTTCATCAGTGATTTTTTTTTTTTTTGGTACTGGAGATTGAACTCAGGGGTACTCAGGATCTCACTGAGTTGCTTAGCGCCTCACTGTTGCTGAGGCTGGCTTTGAACTCTTCTCCTGTCTCAGCCTCCCTAAGTGCTGGATTACAGGCTTGCGCCACTGCACCCGGCTCATCAGTGTTTTACAGCATCATCTATTTAAGTCTTTTACCTCCTTGGGATGCTACTCTTAAGTATTTTATTCATTTTGATGCTATTGTAAAGGAAATTGTTATTTTCTTTTTTGAATAGTTTGTTGTTAGTGCATGGAAATGCCACTGATTTTTGTATTTTGATAGTTTCCTGTAACTTTACTAAATTCATTACTGGCTTCTAACTTTTTTTTGTAGAATCTTAAGTCTTTTGTCATCTGTAAAAGATAATTTTGCTGCTGCTTTTCCATTTGAATGGTTTTATTTCTTTTTCTTGTCTAATTGCTCTAGCTAGAATTTCTTGACAATCTTGAATAGAAATGGAAATACTAAGCATCCTTGTCTTAGTTTTGATCTTAGAGGAAAGCTTTCAGTTTTTCAACTTTGAGTAGGATGTTAACTGTGGACTTTTTATATATGACCATTATTATGTTATGCTAATTTCCTTCTGATATTATTTTGTTGGGATTTTTTTTTTTTTCCCTTTTTTGTAGCGCCGGGGATCTAACTCCAGGCCTGGCACATGCTAGGCAGGTGCTTCTACCACTGAGTTACATCCCCAATCCTGCTGAGAGTTTTTTTTTTTTTTTTAAATCATGGAAAGGTATGAATTTTTTCAGATGCTTTTTCTGCACACCATTGCGATAACATGATTTTTTTTTTTTTTTTTTTTTTAAAAACTTTATTTTATTGCTTTGTATGTGGTGCTGAGGATTGAACCCAGGGCCTCACGCATGCGAGGCAAGCGCTCTACCGCTGAGCCACAATCCCAGCCCCGATATCATGATTTTTATCCTTCATTCTGTTAATGTGGCATATTGCATTGAATGATTTATGTATTGAACCATTTTTTCATCCCAGATATGAATCCCACTTGATCATGGTATATGATCCTTTGAATCATGTTTAGTTCGGTTTATGAACATTTTGAATGTTGTAATGTGGGAACCGTTGACCAGGTTCTTCCTTCATCTCGTGGTTTGCTTATTACTGCTGCTTATGGTTATTGCTGTTTGCTTGTTTAGTGACTTTTCTGAATTAATTTTGTAAAGTCTGTATTCTTGTCACATGTGGCCACTAAAATCTCTTTTCTTTTAGGTTAGTGGTTAGCTAGTGATTTGACAGATTTCTTTAAACTACTGAATTCCATCCCTCACCCCAAAACAACTAAACAAACAAACCCACCCGGTGTTTGTAGATTTGGTTCTCTCAGGGCACTCCAGTGCTTAGGCAAGCAGTGTAAGACTGCCTTAACCTTCATTCCCTGCTTTCTTAGAGCCTGTTAGCCAGAGATAAGAGCTTAGTATCTTTTCAGGTCTTTCTTGAGCTTACAGCCAACCTTGGGCGCATGCATGAACTTCTAGATTTCCTGCAGTACTCCAGAGCTTTTCAAAGCCCTTATTCTTCCCAAGTGTTTCCTTTCCCAGACTCTTTCCAGTCTGTTCACTCTATTTGCTCGAATTGTTACACCTTGCCTCAGGTTTTACACTGAAAAGCAGTTGGGGTAGCATTGAAAAGCTTCCCCAATGCTGAGGAATCTCCCAGGGAGAGAAAACAAGAGAAAGCCTTTTTGAGTCAGTCCTCAGGGAGCTACCAGACAGGTAAACAGGCAGTCATAATTCTATGAGAACAATATTGATTTCTCTTTGATTTTTTTTTTTTTTTTTTGGGTAATGGGGATTGAACCCAGGGATATTTCACTACTGAGCTATATACCCAGCCATTTTTGTCTTTTATTTCCAGATAAGATCTTGTTGAGTTGCTGAGACTGGCCTCATATTTGCTGTTCCTTTGCCTCAGCCTCCTGAATTGCTAGGATTATAGGCATGTGCCACCATGCCCAGCCTCTTTGGCCCATTTTTAATTTGTTTTTGTATATGGTGCAAGGTAGGGATTCACCTTCATTCTTTTTTTTTTTTATTTTTTTATTTTTTAGTTGTAGGTGGACACAATATCTTTATTGATTTATTTTTATGTGGTGCTGAGGATCGAACCCAGGGCCTCACGCATGCGAGGCAAAGCGCTCTACCACTGAGCCACAATCCCAGCCCCTCACCTTCATTCTTTAACATATAGATATTCATTTGGCACAGCACCATTTATGTATAGATGGTGATGAATTTTTAGATATGAGTACCAAAAGCATAGTCATTAAAAAAATTGATGTTGAACTTTATCAGAAATTAAACCTTCTAGTTTATGAAAGAAAGGCACTGTTAAGTGAGTGAAAAGGGAAACCATAAACTGTGAGAAAATATTTCTAAGACATATCTAATAAAGGTCTTATAAGCAAAATATATTTTTAAAACTCTTAAACCAGGTGCGTGGCACATACATGTAATCTCAGCAACTATGGAGGCTGGGATAGGAGGATTGCAGTTTGAAACCAGCCCAGCAACGTAGCAAGACCCTGTTTCAAAATAAAAAATAAAAAGGGCTAGGACTATAGCTCAATGGTTAAGCACCTCTGGGTCCAGTCCCTGGTGCTAAAAACAAAACCTCTTAAACACAACAATAATAAAAATAAAATAATCTAGTTAAAAAATGAGCAAAAAGGTAGGTGTGGTGGTGTACATCTGTAATCTCGGTGACTCAAGGATGAAGCAGAAGAATCGCCAGTTCAGAGCCAGCCTCAGCAATTGAACAGATCCTGTTCAATGCTTGAGTGCCCCTGGTAGAATGCCCCTGGGTTCAATCCCCTGCACCATATGCACACATGAGTGTGCGCGCGCGCACACGTACACATACACAATATCTTAAATATAACCAATGTATATAAATGGCAAATAAGTGTATGAAAAGATGTTCAACATTATATGTCAAAAGAGAATTACAGGGCTGAGGTTGTGGCTCAGTGGCAGAGCGCTTGCCTCACATGTATGAGGCACTGGGTTCGATCCTCAGCACCACATTAAAATAAATAAACAAAATAAAGACATTGTGTCCATGTATAACTAAAAAAATTTTTAAAAAAATATGTATTTGTTCAGGAGTTATTCTTGAACATGAATGTGATATCAAAAAATAATAAAATTAATGAATGTTTAAAAAAAAAAAAAAAGAATTACAGCCGGGCGTGGTGGCTCAAGCCTGTAATCCCAGCACTTAGGGAGGCTGAGACAGGAGAATCGCGAGTTCAAAGCCAGCCTCAGCAACGGCGAGGTGCTAAGCAACTCAGTGAGACCCTGTCTCTACATACAACACAAAATAGGGCTGGGGATGTGGCTCAGTGGTCGAGTACCCCTGAGTTCAATCCCCAGTACCAAAAAAAAAAAAAAAAAAAGAGAGAGAGAATTACAAATTAAAACAGTAATGAAATATCCCTGTACCTCTACTAGAATAACTGAAGGAAAAAAAAAAGGCAATACTAAATGCTGGTGACATGTAGAGTAACAAGAATTCTCCTTTAGTCCTGATGGGAATGTAAATGCTATAGCCACTTTTTTTTTTTTTTAATATTTTTTTTTTGGTTGTAGATGGACATGAGATCTTTATTTTATTTATTTTTATGTGGTGCTGAGGATCGAACCCAGTGCCTCACGCATGTGAGGCAAGTGCACTACCACTGAGCTACAATCCCAGTCCCTATAGCCACTTTTGAAGGCCATTTGGCAGTTTCTTAAAAAGCTAAAACATTGTCCCAGCACTTTGGGAGGCTGAGGCAGGAGAATCACGAGTTCAAAGTCAGCCTCAGCAATGGCAAGGTGCTAAGCAACACATCCCCAGCCCTATTTTGTGTTTTATGTAGAGACTGGGGATGTGACTCAGTGGTCAAGTACCCCTGAGTTCAATCCCTAGTACCAAAAAAGAAAAAAAAAAAAAGCTAAAACTTTGTATTTTTACTGCATTAGTAATTGCATTGGTATTAAATTGAGTTGAAAACTCATGTCCACATATTAGCTTGCAAATGAATATTTTTAGTAGTTTTATTCATAATTGTCCCAAACTGGAAACAACCAAGATAAATGGATCAACTGTGGTATAACTACATAATAGAATATTATTCTACAAAAACAATTTTTTTAAATTACTATGCATGAAAAGTCATGGAAGAACCTTAAATCATGTTGTTGAGTAAAAGAAACCAACCGGAAAAGACTTTCTATTTTATGTTTCAAACTATTTGACACCCTGGAAGAGGCAAAACTGTAGAAATAGTAAAATAATCAGTGATTGCAATGTATTCAGGGTAAAGGGAGAGGAATTAGTATAGGTTAAGTGTATAGGAGTTTTTCAGTGTTAAAATTATTCTGTATGATACTATAATGTAGAAATCACAGCATTATACATTTGTAAAAACCCATAGAAGGGGCTGGGGTTATGGCTCAGTGGTAGCGCACTTGCCTCGCATACATGAGGCACTGGGTTCGATCCTCAGCACCACATAAAATAAATAAAGATATTGTGTTCATCTACAACTAAACAAAATATTTAAAAAAAAAAAAAAAAAAAAAACCCATAGAAGACCCAAAATGAAACAGTATAAATTGTGGACTTTAGTTAATTAAAGAAAGAAACAAATTATAACACTCCAGACACTGGATCACAAGGTAGAGAAGGTTCCTGCTCCAGTGGACTTATAGTCAAATAAATCAAATTGGAAAATTTTCAATAACTGATAGGAAGTAACAAGTTTACTTTAAAAATTTTTTTTTTTTTTTTTTAGTTGTAGATGGACACAATGTCTTTATTTATTTTTATGTGGTGCTGAGGATTGAATCCAGTGCCTTACACATGCAAGGCAAGTGCTGTACCACTGAGCTACAATCCCAGCCCACAAATTTACTTTAGATTGGGCAGTCAAGGCATACCTCTCTGAGAAGATGGTATTTTATTTAAGAAGGTGTTAGGCATTTAAAGATCGAGAGAAAGCATTCCTACCTGAGGGAATAGTTAGGATAAAGCTCTTAAGACTGGAATAACCTGAGTATATTTGGTAAATAGAAAACCAGAGTTGTAGTGGGTAGAGGGGAGAATACTATAAGGTGAGATCAGAGTAACAGTCATAGAATGGAGTGGTACTTCTGTAAACTTACATTAAAGAGTTTGGATTGTATTTTAAGTGAGACAGGAAGTTTATGGATGTTTTAAGCAGAGTAGAGCATGATATAATTCATTTTAAAGAGTATTCCCCTTATTGTGTGGAGAATGAATGGTGAGAGTGAGAGGGAGCAAGTGCAGAGTCAGGGAGACCATAATGTTTTGGAGTAATTTGGCAGGAAAGTTATGTTTGTAGCTTGGACAACAATGGTTAAAAAGGGATAAAGAAAAATATGTTTCAAGTTATTTGGTAGGGGTATATGAGAGAAGAATCAATAAAAATGCATGTATTGTTGGCTTGAGCTATTAAATGGATGATGGTGCTATTAAGGCTGGAGTGAGTATGCTTAGATATGGAGATTTTGGAATCTCTCTAGGTATGCAGTTGTAAGTAATAGACCTAAGAGTCTGGAGTTCAGGGGAGAATAATGGAGTTGAAGTATAGATTCTTTATTCTTTCAACTGTTTTTTGCCTGTTTTTAAAATTTTATAAGTAATCAATACATTTTTAATTTTGTTTTGTTATTTTGGTACTGGAGATTGAACTCAGGAGTGCTTTACCACTGAACCATATCCCCAGCCTTTTTATTTTTTATTTTGAGACAGTCTTCCTAAGTTGTTTTGGGCTGAGCTAAGTTGCTGAGGCTGGCTTTGAACTTGCGATCCTCCTGCTTCAGCCTCCTGAGCTGCTAGGATTACAGGCATACGCCACCACTCCAGCTCGATACATTTTTTAAAAAAAATTAGGGCTGGGGTTGTGGCTCAGTGGTAAAGTGCTTGCCCAGCATGTGTGAGGCACTGGGTTCGATTCTCAGCACCACATATAAATAAAATGAACAAAATAAAGGTCCATCAACAACTAAAAATATTTTTTTAAAAAATCAAAAGTATACATAGTTGCCCATAATCCCTTTCTTTAGTTCACAGACCCCCTCCCAACACAGGTAACTATTAACAGTTTGGGAATGTTAAATAGCTGGGGATTTAGCTTAGTGGTTGAGCACTTGGTTGTCATGCACAAGGCCCTGGGTTCCATTAGCAGTGGTACAAAACAGACAGACAAAAGTTCTTGAAATCATTCCATTTCAGTCATTAGTAAGATACTTGTTTTAGTGGCCGCGTTGTAATCTATTCTTTTATGAATATGTGATTTCTTAAACTGGTTGGCTGTTGATATTAAGGTTGTTTTCTTCTCTGCCATTGTACAAATGCTGAGTTTTATTCTTTCAAGAATTTAAAATAATTAATTTTAATTATGTAAACTAGTATGTAGAAGTGCATAAATTATTGAAATTACCCACATGTTTTTGGCAGAGCACCTCACAATTATACCACAGTGGTCCTCTGTAATTATCTGGAGAGAATCCTTGTTCGTAAAAATGTTTGTAATCTATACTTTCATTAATCGTTTTTTGTGTGAAGTTAATTTGAATTTTTAAAATATTTTTGTAGAGACTTTAAATTTAATTTTTGAGGGGCTGGGATTGTAGCTCAGTGGTAGAGCGCTTGCTTCGCGTGCATGAGGCCCTGGGTTCGATCCTCAGCACCACATACAATAAAATAAAGACATTGTGTCCATCTACAACTAAAAAAAAAAAAAAAAAAAATTAAATTTAATTTTTGAAATTTTGTAATGTTAATAAGTAGTCAGCACTATACATATTAGGTCAGCAACTAAAATAGTACTTGTAGCATATAGAAAACCAGCTTCCTGGGGCTGGGATTGTGGCTCAGTGGTACAGTGCTTGCCTTGCATGCATGAGGCATTGGGTTCGATCCTCAGCACCACATAAAAATAAATAAAGATAGTGTGTCCATCTACAACTAAAAAAAATTTAAAAAAAAGAAAAGAAAAGAAAACCAGCACCCTGATACTGGACTTTTCTCACTGCCTCTTAATTTACTTGTCTTCATATCATAGTGCTGTGGCATACAGGCTTTTGGGTAATGAGGAAGAGATAATAATTGTATAGAATGCAGTAATGATGTCTTTGAGGATCTGGATAATAGCATTAAAAATTTTTTTTGTAGGGCTGGGCTTGTGGCGCAGTGGTAGCATGCTCGCCTAGCATGCGGGAGGCACTGGGTTCGATCCTCAGCACCACATAAAAATAAAATGAAGCTATTGTGTCCACCTACAACTAAAAAATAAATATTTAAAAAAAATTTTTTTTGTAGTTGTAGATGGACAGCATGCCTTTATTGTATTTTTTATTTTTATGTGATGCTAAGGATCAAACCCAGTGCCCCACACATGCTAGGAAAGTGCTGTGCCCCTGACCTATAGCCTCAGCCCTTGTATAGTAGCATTTTGAATCACATATTTTGTGCATCGCAGAGTTAAGGCTTCATAGTATATCTCATTTCTCTTCTGGTTGATTACTGATGACTTTAGGATATGTACTTTCTCTATTTAAAATAAAAGGGCTCTTTCAGTAGATTGTAGGTTATAAATATTTGAATTGGTGGGCTGGGGCTGTAGCTTAGTGGTAGAGCGCTTGCCTAGCATGCATGAGGCCCTGGGTTTGATCCTCAGCACCACATATAAATAACAAATGAATAAAATAAAGATCAACAACTAAAAAAATTAAAAAAAATATTTGAATTGATGCTATTTAAAGAAGTTGAAGGAAAAAAATCTATATCAAACTAAGGAAATGAGCTAGTCAGTATACTTGAGCCCAGATTTTAGCTTTGAGCATTTTTATGTGTAGGTGGAAGAATGAAAAATTCTTCCACGGAGGAAGGAATGATCAACCATTAATTTTGCTGATGATTGGGAAGGATAAATACTAGAATTGAAAATTTGTATTTAGCAATGTAAAGACCACTGCTTATTTTTTTTTTTTAAATATTTTTTTAGTTGTAGATGGACACAATGTCTTTATTTTATTGCTTTGTACATGGTGCTGAGGATCGAACCCAGGGCCTCACGCATGCGAGGCAAGCGCCCTCCCGCTGAGCTACAATCCCAGCCCAAGACCACTGCTTATTAATGGGGTTTTCAGTAGGAAATGATGAGGTTATTTTTATATTTTTAAATGTATGGTTTTTTAAAAATATTTATTTATTTTTTTAGTTGTAGGTGGACAGAATATCTTTATTTTATTTTTATGTGGTGCTGAGGATCGAACCCAGTGCCTCACGCATGCTAGGCGAGCACGCTACCACTGCGCCATAACCTCAGCCCCTTAAATGTATGTTTAATGAAGTTTACAGTGTTTTCTTTGCCTTGTTCAGGTTTGCTGTCCTATTGGTGGTATGTCTGACAGTGGATCACAAATTGGTTCAATGGGTAGCTTGACCATGAAGTCACAACTTCAGATCACTGGTAAGTCTTAAAAAGATCCACAACTTAACTCCCTTCCACATCCACCCAAGATCTTAATCTTAAAGGAACAAAATCTTTAGTGGCTGTTACATCTCAGATGCTGAATTAATGTTTGCTAAATGAATAAAATGTTTAGATATTTAAAAATTATATTTGTATTTCAGAGTATTCTTGGATATTTTTCAAGTTTTTTTTTCCTTCTCATTAAACATAGGCGCCTAGGCAGTTGCTATTGCTTTTTGTTTTAAAGTAATAGCTTTATTGAGCTATGATTTACATCCCATACAGTTTTTTGGGGGGTATGGAGAGGATACTGGGAATGAACTCAGGGGCACTTAGCCACTGAACCACATCCCCAGCCCCATTTTGTATTTTATTCAGAGACAGGGTCTCACTGAGTTGCTTAGAACCTTGATTTTGCTGAGGCTGGCTTTGAACTTGCAATCCTCCTGCCTCAGCCTCTTGAGCTGCTGGGATTACAGGCATGCCCCACCTTCAGTGCTTTTTTTGCCTGTGGTATAGAATTTCTTTAACCTCAGGGCTGGGTATGTTGCTAAGTAGTTGAATGCTTGCCTACTGTGTGCAAGGTCCTGGGTTTAATCTTCAGTACCGCAAAAAACAAAACAATGAACTTCCTTAGCCTCAGCTAAGATTTTTATAGTTTGGCTCCCTATGGTATCTTTTTAGGTCTTTATAAGGGAGCTATTTGTACTAACCAAGATGTGTCATTAGATTTTCTTCAGACATGCTCGTGCCTGTATCTATCATACAGCAAAAGCCTAATCTCTCTTCCTTTAACAGCATTTATTGATTACAGAACAATTATCATCCTCTGCATGTTGTTTCAGTTTCTATTATACCTGGCTTATATCCTCTTCTGGATTGTGAATCATGTTTAGTCACAGACCATAGAATTATTATCCTCCTCAAAACCTGAAGGTGATTGATTTATATGAAATTAATACTGTCTTGAGGTAACTACCCTACAATTTTCCTTTGGGATTTCCTTCACTAGCTCCAGTGTATTTCCTTATAATGTTTGATTCTCACTGGCAGATATTAATATTTCTTTACTAAAGCCAGATTCTAATCCCCCCTCCCCCCACGCTAGCCTGACTTACATTGGACCAGGCTTCTTATGTCTTTGGATGGACTAAGGGAAGAGCTTAACATTGAAACCTTTGATTGGAACTGTCTTTTAAAACAGCCTTTATGTTTCAGGTTACATAGTGCTTGTTTTAGTCAGCTTTTGTGGTGTTATGACCAAAATACTCGACAAGAAAAACTTAGTGGAGGAATAGTTTTTGGGGGGCTCAGAGTTTCAGAGTTATCATAGTCCATATCCAGCTGACTCTGCTCTGGGCCCAAGATGAGGCAGCACATTATGAGGGAAGGGCCCAGTGAAGGAAAGCTACTCTGATCATGGAGGGATCAGGAATCAGAGAGAGAGGAGAGAGAGAGGCCGCAGGAAAGATGCCCCTTCCAGGGTATGCCCCTAGTGACCTACCTCCTCCGGCCACCTGCCTACAGTTAACCACAGTGCAATCATTTCACCTCCAAATATTCCTGAATTAATACAAACACTTTTGGGGAACACTTCATATCCAAACCATAATATAATGTAAATGCTTTTTATTTTTAAAAATCAGTAAAATAATAAAATGATAAATCTCTCAGAGCAAACCATTGCTAATAGTTTGCCTTTTCCTTTTGCATAAACTGCTATCTTATTTGCTATCATCATTATTATCATAGCAGAAAATAATTTAATAAATGTTTCTACCACAGAAAGTTCTGATTCCTAGCCAATTTAATCTTCGGCCTAAAAATTCTGAAAATGTGCAAGTATGGGGAAAAATATAAAAACAAACCACGAATAATGGATAAAATTTAGATGTTTAGCAAATGTATCATTAAATATTGTTAGCAAGCTTTCCATTAACAAGTACCTGATATAATTAACTTTTTAAATCAGAGTGAAGGGTTATTTTTATGTATAATTTTAGAGATTCCAGTTCATGATTAGGTGGACCCATTGCTTTTAGGCTGTGGTAGGGGGCAGCATATCATGGTGGGAGCATGGGTAATAGCAGAGCTGCTTACCTCATAGTTGAGTCCCAAAACAAAGAGGAGTAGGGCTCCACACTGTTCCATTCAGGGGTACACCCCTGTTAACTAGAAGACCTCACACTGGGCCCCACCTGCTAAAGTTTTCACCACCATCTGCCAAGCAGGAGACTAAGTTTTTTGGGCTTTTGAGGGACACTTAAGACCCAAACTACAGTAGATATGAAACAAATGAAGATGATATGACGCAACACATTGAAGTGACCAGTTGACTCAAGTGCCCTTCATAATTCCTTGAGTTTATGTTTTAGTTTTGATGCTGGAAACCTCAAAACTAAGTGTTTTACACAGATCCCCTTAATGACTTTGTATATTTTTTTCTGTGTTAGTAGGTCAGTTACAGTATTTGTTCTTATACTCTGATTCAGTATCTTCTTAGGACTAAGGAAAGCATAAATATGCACGTGTAAAAACTAGATGCCGAAGTATATGAGCACGGCAAGAAAAGACAACAACTGTGGTTAGGAGATCAGTGTTTGATTAGAGTTGTTGGGAAAGGAGTGGTGCTTGAAGGATTGCTACTATTTAGATGAAGAGAAGAGAAAAAGATCTATTCCGGAAGGAACATGTGCCTGAAACATGAAGGTAGGAAATACACAAAACGTCTCCTAATGCCCCTAAAAGCCACTGCTGAAGTGGAAGGAGTCATAAGAACTAATGGGAGTGGGTCATTTCCCTCTGGTGTCAGGGCTGAAAAAAAAAATTAATTGCTAACGGAGATGGAATGGTCAGGGCTTTTAACAAAGATCTGTCAGATTTGTGTTTTAGAAAGTTGGATTTGCTACTGCACCCCTCCACCCTCACTGCCCATAATGGGAATGGAACCCTCGGGCACTTTACTGCTGAGGTATATCTCCAGCCTTTTAAATTTTATTTATTTTTGGTACCAGGGATTGAACCCAGGAGCATTCAATCACAGAACCACATCTCCATTCCTTTTTATTTTTTATTTTAAGACAGTCTCGCTAAGTTGCTTAAGGCCTTACTAAGTTGTTGAGGCTGACTTTGAACTTTGATCCTCTTGCCTCAGCCTCCTGAGCTGCTGGGATTACAGGCATGCACCATCACGCCCAGCCCTATCTTAATTTTAATTTTTTACCATAGAGGTAACTGTTACCCAATGAGCTGTATCTCTTTCTCTTGTTCTTCATCCAGCTGATTTATCTGGTCTTAGGATCCTTATTTTTACCTTATTCACTGTAGCCTCCTGGTTTGAGGAATAGGTTGGATAAGTACAGAGTCTTCTCTCTCTCTCTTTCTCTCTTTCCTTCTTGACTCTCACTTAGTTGCTGAGACTGACCTTGAACTTTTGATCCTCCTTTCTCAGGCTCCTAAGTAAAAATCAAAATCAGGTCAAAGCATTAATCTTATAGCAGAAGGATCAAAGGAACATTAATTTGTACTACGTTAGTATATTTGATAGAGAATGTCTGGGCCAGGGGTGGAGGAGGGAGGTAAGGAAGGAGAGAAGCAGAGAAAGCGAAAGGGAGAATGAAACCATAAAGCAGGGAAATTTTTTTTCTACGATGACTGATAATCATTTGGTTCAACAACTGTACTAAACATTTCTGAGGGTAAATCACAAAGTGCTACAGAAGTTGTAAAGACTGGCTACATGTTTGTCATGAAGAGGATTATAGGTTGAGTTAAACAAGTAAAAACTAAAAAGAATGAAAAGCTATAGGAGCCATACATAAATATGAAAATACTGTGGAAGCATGGAGGCAGGAGCAATTTAATTTCTTAGGGTTGAAGAAGCATTTAATCAAAGAAAAATGGCAACAGCATTTGTCTCTTAAGTAGGATTTCATTGGGTAGAAAAGGAACAAGTATCATTCTGAGGGGCCAGAATGTGTGGAAGCATGGAAGTCCATGGCCCCAATATTCTAACTAAGGGTAGCTGGAATATGGGCCTAGATGAGAGTTGGTTTAGGAGGAGGCTGGAAAGATATGTTTATGGTCACATGGTAAACAATGTAAAATATACCATTAAGAATTTAAACTTCATTTTGCAAGCAGTGGAGAATCTTTGAAGTAATAACATGGTAACGCCTGTTTTAGGAAGATAATTTTGGTAGCTGCAAGAGATTTGATTATGGAAGTGAAAAGACAGTTGTTTAGAGGCCTCTTATAGTAGCTTGACATTTTTCTGTTTCCTTTTCTTCAAGTTTTATCATTTACAGATTTTTTTAAAACATAGGACTGTAATTTTCAGGAAGTATGTTGATTTGTTTTTTAGCATTTATAATTTAGGACTATAACAAAGGTTTTGTGAATCTAGACTTTGAGATTTAAACACTTTTAAATAATTTCTCCTGTCTGAGCTTTGGGTAAATTTTTAAATTCCACTGAACTTGACTTTTTCTGTATAGATGTTAAGATAGTAATACCTATCTCACAGAGTAGTAGTGAGTATTGAAATGACAATATTTAAGTGCCAAACATGCAATAAATTAACAATTGGTACTAATTTTCCTTATCCTATTTTCTCCATTTAAAGTTTGTTAAACTGTTGGGTGCATTGGCACACACCTGTAATTCCAGTGACTCCAGAGGCTGAGGCATGAGTATTACAAATTTAAGGCCAGCCTCAGCAACTTAGGGAGGCCCTGACCAATTTAGTGAAACTCTGTCTCAAAATAAAAAAAAAAATTAAAAAGACTGGAGATATAGCTCAGTGGTAGTGTAGCGGGAAATGAGGGTTAGAACATTGAGATCTTGATGTAGCACTATTAGTAGCACCATGGCTCAGAGGTATAATTCCTAAAGCCTGAGCTCCAAGTACAGCAGGACTTCTTGTTATACATAAGCAAATTTTGGGTACATCAAGGCAGGGAGTTGGTGTAATTCTGTTTAGAGGGTGCATTCTATATTCCTTGTATGGGTACAAGCTTGTCAACAACTTGTCGTATAGCTTAGAGACTTTTACTGCACTAAGCCTAAAGGGGGATTGTTTTGTCCCAGCTATGTTGTTTCCTACTGCTGTTATCTGTTATAGGTACCTTTTACCCTCTGCAGGCCTCTATGGCTAAATGTCAATAAGCAGAACTGCTTTGTGTCAGCATGCAAAACCACAGCCTGTGAGCTCTTAAACTGTTAAAAGTTTCCATTCTGTTCTACCACAATAGAGTGTTCCTGGGTTTGGTCCCCAGTACTGCCAAAAAAATGAAAGACAGAAAAGTTTGTTTTACTCACTTTAATGGAGTTATATGGGATTATGTGACAAAATAGGTTTCAGAAATTTGAATCAATGGTGGCTGACAGCTGAATTGTATATTTTATATGGCTAGTAGAGAGGATTTTGGATGTTTCTAATCAAAATAAATAAATGTTTGAGGTGATGAATATATCAATAACCCTGATCTGATCATTATATATTGTATATGCAAGTATTGAAATGTCATTATACCTTATAAATGGGTAATTATGTGTTGGTTTAAAAAATATGTAAAAAATGTTTTTAAATCCTAAGAAAGTACTTGTGGATAAATTATTTTCTTCCTGTCAGATTCATGTTGCTCTTTGTTCTAAGATTAATCAGTTTCAGAGGGCTACAGAATCCCCTGAAATATAATGGACTCATGCATAATTGTTTGGGTTGTTTCACTTTTTTAGAAATGTATTAAAAATAGAGATTTTACGTTTTTCTATGGCAATCTTGTTATTAAATTTGGTTGTATATTAAGTGTTAGAGCCTTTTACCTGTAGTACACTTTAAATTGAGATACACTGGTTCCAGGAAATACTTTCTGTTCTAGAAAGTATTAGAAATATTTCAATGTCTTATACTTCGATCTCAGCTATTATACACTTATCATAACATTTGTGATTTCTCATGTCCACACCACCCTTTTGTTCATTTCCATCTTATTAGGTGATGCCCTCTTTCATCTACTTATTCATGCCAGAAGCCTGGGAGTTATCCTTTTCTCTTCATTTTCCCCAACTTCCTTTTGTAAGTTAGTCATGTTGGTTCCCCATAGAAAGTATTTATTCCATTCCATATTCTCCACCCCAGTCCAAACCACCGTCATCTTTCTCTCTCTCTCTTTTTTTTTTTAGTTGTCAGTGGATCTTTACTTTGTTTATTTGTATGTGGTGCTGAGAATCGAATCTAGTCCTTCACCTATGCTAGGCAGGTGCTCTACCACTGAGCCACAACCCCAGTATCCACTGTCATCTCTTGAACAGATGACTTCAGTAGCCATTTAACCTCTACTTTTTGTCTCCCTTTCAGTTTATTTCCCCCACAGCAACAGTAATCTGTAGTGGTCTTGAAGTGTTAATTTGGTAATTGCTTTATCCTTAGTATCCAAAATAATACCTGATACATGTTGTGGGTACCCAGTAAATTTGTGGACCATCACCCTCTTACTTAAAATTCCTCAGTGATTCCTTACTCACTACTACTTTAACATTATCTCTTAAAACTCTTTTTTTTCTTTCTTTGGCATGTTTTAAAAATAATATATATATATATTGATTTCAAATCTTATTCAACTTTTTTATACCAAGTACTTCAAAAATAATGATGCTTTAATTTATTTTTTGTTTTTTGGTTTTTTTGGCACCAGGGACTGAACTCAGGGGCACTCGACCACTGAGCCACATCCCCAGCCCTATTTTGTGTTTTATGTAGAGACAGGGTCTCACTGAGTCACTTAGCACCTCGCTGTTGCTGAGGCTGGCTTTGAACTCGCGATCCTCCTGTCTCAGCCTCCCTAAGTGCTGGGATTACAGGCGTGAGCCACCGCGCC
>CM053401.1:158398342-158488749 GCA_028644305.1 Xerus rutilus
ATGCTTTAATTTAAAGAATATATACACACTGTAAGAATAGTCACACTGCAGTTGGCTTGGTTTCTACCAAAGAGGCACGTAAGCATAAAAGGACAGAAATAGTTAATATATGTGAAATTAGAGATTCAAGGGCACCACTTGGGACTGTGCCTGCTTGATTCCCAGACTTTGCACTATGCATTGCACTTCTTGAGTAGCTGCTATGTAAACTTATCTAGCAACTCCAAAGGTTTCTTAAACTTAATATGAACTGGCACTCTCTGAACTTTGGTGCTGGAGTAGTTATCTAGGTAGTAGAATATTTCCTCGGCTGTGATTTCCTCATATGGAGAGTTATTACCCACAGGAACCAGGGGATATTCTTCTAGATTCTAATCTATTTATTGTCCCCTCCAAGGATCTTAGATAAGGCTATTTTATGACAAAGTTGATTAACTCTTGGGTGAAGACTGAGTCTGTATCTCAAAATATGCAACATAGGAAGCTCTTGCTTATGTAATAATGAGACACTATAAGATATATATTTTTAAAAATTTTAGGTTCCTAATTCTCCTCTGGTGGTTTCCAAACACACTTAGAATTAACCCCAAATTCCTTATCTTAGCTTTCAAACCTCATTTACTTATACAGCTCATCTCATTTCATTTACCCTTCTTCCTTGTGTTTTGTTGTACTTTTCTCAGGTATGCCAAACTCTTCACTTCTCTCTGGAATTCACTCTTTTCCACATCCCTAATCTTTATGTGGTTGGCTCCTTGTCATTTAATGGTTGCTTAAAAGTACTTCCTTACTACCAAGTAATTTTAACTAGAATATAATCTTCTTAAGAGCCAAGGCCATTTATACACCATTAACAGCTCTGCACACAGAGTTTAGAGTAGTGTCTTGTTATATGGTAGGCATGTGTTTCGTTTTTTTTTTTTTAAATCATTGACTTTTTTTTTTTTTTTAATATTTTTTTAGTTGTAGGTGGACACAACTTTATTTTATTGCTTTGTACGTGGTGCTGAGGATCGAACCCAGGGCCTCACGCATGCGAGGCAAGCGCTCTACCGCTGAGCTACAATCCCAGCCCCTCGTTTTGTTTTTTTGAGCAAGTTTGCACATGTACTTTTTAATATACCTGAGTTCTGAAACTACTGATACCGATAGCCGAAGTCTTTTAATGGGAATTTTGGGTGCCCTGTATGCTTATTTACTAGATGGGAGGTCATATGTGAATAAAATTCCAAAGGTCATAAGTGAATAGAATTAGTAAATATGTTAGAGCACAGCTCTTTCTCTGAGGAAACATAATAATCTGTTTAACCTTTATGAAATTAAGTTGATTTGAGTATTGAAATAATATCTCAAATATTAAAATATTCTTTTACATAGTCATCTCAGCAAAACTTAAAGAAAATAAAAAGAATTGGTTTGGACCAAGTCCTTATGTGGAAGTCACAGTGGATGGACAGTCAAAAAAGACAGAAAAATGCAACAATACCAACAGCCCCAAATGGAAGCAACCTCTTACAGTGTAAGTTTGAAAATATTTTCTATAGCATAATATTTTGTTTAGTAGGTGAGCAGAAGTGGACGTTAATGTACTTATTTCTTTGCCCTTCCTTTTTTTCTCTTTCACTTATTTTCCCCTTTTGTTTCTCTATAGCTGCTTCCCTCTCTGTTCTTGTAGTCTCTCCCTCCCTCCCTCCCTCCCTCCCTCCCTCCCTCCCTTCCTTCCTTCCTTCCTTCCTTCCTTCCTTCCTTCCTTCCTTCCTTCCTTTCTTTCTTTCTTTCTTTCTTTCTTTCTTTCTTTCTTTCTTTCTTTCTTTCTCTTTCGCTTTCTTTCTTTCGTTCGTTCTTTCTTTCTTTCCTTCTTTCGTTCTTTCTTTCTTTCGTTCTTTCTTGGTATCAGGAATTGAACACGGGGCACTCGACCACTGAGTCACATCCCCAGCCCTATTTTGCATTTTATTTAGAGACAGGGTCTCACTGAGTTGCTTAGTGCCTCACTTTTGCTTAGGCTGGCTTTGAACTCGTGATACTCCTGCCTTAGTCTCCGGATTACATTTGTCACCACACCTGGCTCTAGTCTCTTTTTTTAACCTTCTCTAGTTTAGAAGATTATGATATGACTATGATCACTGAACAACTGGGAGCGCCCATGGTCATGAATCTAGAAAGCAGCTCTTTACTTATCTTGGGGTTGAATTAGGAGGTTACAAGTAGCTCACTTTATTTTTTATTTTTATTTGGAGGAGTACTAGGGATTGAACTCAGGGGCACTTAACCACTGAGCCACATACCCAGCCCTTTTTATTTTTTATTTTGAGACAGGGTCTTGCTAAATAGCTTAGGGCCTTGCTAAGTTCTGAGGCTAGTTTTGAACTCACAGTCCTCTTGCCTCAGCCTCCCAAGCTGCTGAGATTACAGGCACATGCCACTCCACTCAGCTAGTCTACTTTATTTTTAACTTTGTTTTTAAATTTTTTTTTTGTTCAATTAAATTATTATGCCCCTACAAATCAACACAAGAGTTTTCATCTACTTAAAAAAAATTACACTATACATTTTATTCTGCAACTTTGTTTTTGTACTTAATACTTTTATCAAGTTTATCTTTCTAGCTGAGTACATAAAGGTCTAATATCACTAATATAATTACATATTTCTTTTTTCCATAATATTTCTTAATGTAGCTGGACTACAATTTATCCTAATTTATTTAGTTCCCTATTGATTGATTGATTTCTAGTATTTTCTAATATTATGCTACAAGACTAGTATAATACATATCTGTGTGCATATGTCTTTAATGTTGGTGTTTTCATCTGTAGTAGAAATTCATAGAAGTAAAATAAAGCTCAATTTCAATACTAGCTGACAAAATCCCAAATATTGACACCATAACCTAGGATATTGAATACTCACTGAAGGGAATTATAGATTAATTTTCATTTTTAAAAATAAGATAAATGGTGGCACATGCCTGTAATCCCAGCGGCTCGGGAGGCTGAGGCAGGAGGATTGCAAGTTCAAAGCCAGCCTCAGCAAAAGCAAGACGCTAAGCAGCTGAGCCTGTCTCTAAGTAAAATATAAAACAGGGCTGGAGATGTGGCTAGTGATTAAATGTCCCTGGGTTCAATCCTCAGTTCCAAAAAAGATAAGAAGCATAGTTTATCAACAAAAAGGATTTCAAAATAGTGTAGCACATTTAATTAGTGGAGCAAATGTGTGTTAAAATGTAGATAAAAATATATCTAATTCTTACCACATAAAATATTACAAAGACAGGTTGCTTTCATTACATTATACTTGGAATTCTTGAATTTTTTTCCTCTTAGAAAAATAAACTGGTGACCAAAAAAGTCTTTATTCCTACATGGTGCAATAAGACAGAAACTATAAACTCTTTCTTCTCATAATATATGCTTATGTGGACTGTATTTATTCCTATAAATGACAAATGCTTTGAAATACATAGGTCTGCATCTTTAACATGGGCATTACAGTTCTAGGGACATCTTGATGTACTTCATGATAATTTTGAGCAAATGAATGAAATTTAAGAATTTACTTAAATTTTGAGGTCCATTTTGCAGAATTATCCTTCTTTTTTTGGTACTGGGAATTGAACTTAGGACCTCACGCATACTAGGCAAGCAAGCACTTTACTACTGAGCTACAGCCCTAGCCTTGATTTTTAGAATTATCATTCTGGTGCTCTTCATTTGCTTTTATTTCAGCATTAATGGTTTTTAGGCTCTTTTTAATTAGTGGCCCATTATAAATCAAGTCTAATTAAAGCAATATAAGAATTTAAAAATGTAAATAACATTTGTAAAAGGTCACAGTGTCTACAATGACCAACAATGTTCAGCTTAATAATAGAGTGCCTAACTATGCATCTAATTTCCAACTCTTATTAGTGCTCACTAAATTTGCACTTTGAAGTGCTTAGACTGGCTCTTAGACTATTAATGCTATGAACTGCTTAGTTCAGAAGTTAGGAAGAAATAAACTTCTTGTAGCCCTATAAGCTAGAGCTCTTCTTGAGCCCAGATGTTTGGGGAAATTTACAGCTGAAGTTTGACTCCTGTATTTTTAAGTTGTAGCACATTGGCCAGTAATTTTAACACAGCTTTCATTGCTGTATGCCAGGATTTATAGGCTGCTGTCTAGAATTAAATTGAAATCTAGATAAACTATTGGATTGTACCCTTTCCCATAGTTTAAAAAAAAAAAAGTGAAGTTAAAATTTATTTGCCTTAGCTAGGCACAGTGGTGCACACCTGTAATCCCAGCACTTTGGGAGCCTGAGACAAGAGAATCGCAGGTTCAAAGCCAGCCTCCTTAGCAACTCAGTGAGACCCTGTCTCTACATAAAACACAAAATAGGGCTGGGAATGTGGTTTAGTAGTTGAGTACCCCTGAGTTCAATCCCCAGTACCAAAAAAAGAAAAGAAAAGAAAGAAAGAAAAATGCCTTCTTGTTCTTTTTCTTCTTGTTTTAGTACTTGAGTTTGAACCCAAAGGTGCTCTACTACTGAACTACATCTCCATCCCTATCTATCTATCTATCTATCTATCTATCTATCTATCTATCTATCTATCTATCTATCTATCTATCTAGATATCTATCTATCTATCTAGATATCTAGATATCTGTTTATTTTTTGGTACTGGGGATTTAACTCAGGGGTACTGGACCACTGAGCCACATCCCCAGCCCTATTTTGTGTTTTATGTAGAGACAGGGTCTCACTGAGTTGCTTAGTGCTTCGCTGTTGCTGAGGCTGGCTTTAAACTCATGATTCTCCTGTCTCAGCCTCCCAGAGTGCTGAGATTACAGTTGTGCGCCACTGCCCCTGGCTATTTATTTATTTAAAAAAAATTTTTTTAAGATGTTGATATAGTTTTATTTCATTTATTTATTTAAATGTGGTGCTGAGAATCGAACCCAGTGCCTCACACATCCTAGGCAAGCACGGTACCACTGAGCCACAACCCCAGCCCCTGGCTATTTATTTATTTTATTTTATTTTTTTTTAGTTATAGATGGACACAATATCTTTTTATTTATTTTTATGTGGTGCTGAGGATCGAACCCACTGCCTCACACATGCGAGGCAAGTGCTCTACCACTGAGCCACAACCCCAGCCCCTGGCTATTTATTTTTGCCACCATGCCTTACCTGGTTGCCAAAGCTGGCATTGAACTTATGATCCTTCTGCCTCAGCCTCCTGAGTCACTGAGATTACAGGCATATGCTATGGTGCCCAGCTAGAGAAATGTATTTCTTTTTTTTTTCTTTTGTGGTCCTGGGGATTGAATCCAGGGCCCTATGCATGCAAGGCAAACATTCTACCAACTGAGCTATATCCCCAGCCCGAGAAATCTATATAAATATAATATGTATGTAATATACATATATGTAAATGTGTATAATATAATATGTTTTATGTGTTCTCCTGAAAATCATATTTGAGAACGTTGAAAAGAGAAAAATACAATGTTCCCTTCCACCAAAAGGGGGCAATTTGAAAGTGGAAAATTTTTTAGTTTTTTTAAACTACTACTTATTACTGTTAAAGTGATGGTGGAAATATGATGATGGCAGTAATAGGCATAGGTAGACTTCTAAGTGTTTCTTTTTTTTTTTTTTAATATACCTTTATTCTATTTATTTATTTTTACGTGGTTTTGAGGATCGAACCGAGTGCCTCGCACGAGCTAGGTGATCGCTCTACCTCTGAGCCACAACCCTAGTCCCCCCTAAGTGTTTCTTTGCCCCCCATTTGATCACATTTTAGAATGAAGTATAAAGAAATTCAAACATTTCTGGAATTTGTGTTTATAGAATTGAACCACAGAACTGTGAAGTGCTTCTGTTTCTCTAGTTTTTGACTGTAAAATAGTTGTTGTGTTTATTACAAATTTAATACCCCATTTGCTTTGGAAAATACCATTATAGAGTGCATTCTCTGTTGGTTACTTATTAGCAAGATATGAGTGAATCTGTATTTGTCCTGGACACTTTGACTCTCTCAATGTGAAATTTGGTATCTCTAATGTAATCCTCAAATCATTATATAGTTGCCTGAGGAATGTTTTAGCATAAATTTTAATAGTTGACTTTTATTCAAATACAGTTCTACCTTGATTTGCCTGTATAACCTTGATCAATTTGCTTGACCTCTAAATGTCAGTTTCAGTATCTAAAGATGGGAACAATAATTCCTACCTCATAAAATTATTGTGAAGATTAAATGAAAGAACCTGAAGCTTAGCAAACTGTGACATAAAATAAGGACTTAATTTGTAAATGTACACTTGCAAAAAATGTATTACTTTTCCAAGACACATAAGAATTGTACATATTTATGGGATACCATGTGATGTTTCAGTATGTTCACTTTTGTAATGGTTTGTTGCAATATAAGCAGTTTTGCTTTTGTTGACAATATGTGTGTGAAGTTCCTCTTGTAGTTCAACCACAGGTGAAAATGACTGCAAGCATGTAGCATTCAAACACAGTTTTCTTAATATTATAGAACATAGGTCAGTATTGGTTGTACAGTAAACTATAAGGGATGCAGTGAGAAGACTTTAGACATTAAAACTTAATTGTAATTTCTATAGGATCCCATTGTGATATTTAATGAAAATAATATTTCCCCTCTTTTTTCACTTTTAGTATCGTTACCCCTGTGAGTAAATTACATTTTCGAGTGTGGAGTCACCAGACACTGAAGTCTGATGTTTTGTTGGGAACTGCTGCATTAGATATTTATGAAACATTAAAGTCAAACAATATGAAACGTATGTATGTAAAAGTAATAGAAATTGTGCTTAGCTGTTTGTTTTTCTGGAAAAAATGTATATGTTAAATATGTAAGTGACTCATGTTGGTTATTGGCCTTAATACAGGGAGATGAATCTTGAACTATTTAAAGCATTTTAAGTAACCTTGGTTTGGCTATTCATTTTGCATCTACTATTTTTAGTAAATATTTACTTAGTAAATAGATGTTAATAAAATAACACATAGTCAATTATGGAAAAGTAAAAATTTTAGAGCAAAGGTAAAGGAAAGACAATTTCATTTCAGAGTATAGGTTAATATTTTGACATTTTGATATTTTGACATATAAGCATAAGTAGACTTCTCAATGCTTATTTAAAATTCTTTTTTTTTTTTAAAAAGTATTTTTTTTTTTAGTTGTAGATGGACACAATGTCTTTATTTTATTGTTTTGTATGTGGTGCTGAGGATTGAACCCAGGGCCTCACGCATGCGAGGCAAGCCCTCTACCACTGAGCTACAATCCCGGCCCCTAAAATTCTTATTTCATTTTAGGTGGTGGTGGTTTTATTTACATTTACAAAATTCATGGCTTATTTTAATTAATATCATGATTTTTAAAACATAGTTTTTCTGTTTCTTGACTGCTTGAATATACTTCCAAGAATTTTCTTTCTCACATAGGGCTTATGAGATATAATCCATTCTCAAATTATGTTTTTATTTAGTATAATCCAGGTATATATTGCTAAATAATCTTGGTTTTCATCTTAAATGGATGAAATGAATAAATGAAATTAATGAGATTTTTAATATCGTACTTTATGGATATTAAACATTAGCAAATTTTGTTCTCTTTTTAAAATATGATGTTTTTATGTCAATATATATATATATTTTGGAGGGAATGCCAGGGATTGAACTCAGGGGTACTCAACTAGTGAGCCACTTCTCCAACCCTATTTTGTATTTTATGTAGAGGCTGGGTCTCACTGAGTTGCTTAGCACCTCAGTGCTAAGGGATACTCAGTGGTACTCAGGGGTACTCAACCACTGAGCCACTTCCCCAGCTTTATTTTGTGTTTTATGTAGACACAGGGTCTCACTGAGTTGCTTAGCACCTGACTGTTGCTGAGGCTGGCTTTGAACTTGAAATTCTCCCGTCTCAGGCTCCTAAAGTGCTGGGATTACAGGTGTGCGCCACTGCGCCCAGCTCTGATATTATCTTTTTAATAAGTAAGATGGTTTAAAAGAAAAAATAACCATTTTTCTATAATTTTATTCTCTTTCAGTTGAAGAAGTGATTGTGACTTTGCAGCTTGCAGGTGACAAAGAGCCAACAGAGACAATGGGAGACTTGTCAGTTTGTCTTGATGGGCTGCAGTTAGAAGCTGAAGTTCTTACTAATGGTGAAACTACATGTTCAGAAAGTAAGTGATCACTTTTTGTTCAAGGTCTTTCATGAGTCTTCTGGCATAAAATAGCCACTCTAGTATGCTGCATGTAATCATTGCTATTCCTTTTCAAAAGAAAGAAATGATTTGATTTCCCTTTTAAAAATAGATACTGATCACTTTAAACATTTGTTTTTTTAATGATTTTTTTTCTTGATGGCACTAGAGATTCAAACCAGGGCTGCTCTATCATTGAGCTGCATCTTCAGCCTTTTTTTTTTTTTTTTTAAATATTTTTTAGTTGTCAATGGACCTTTATTTTATTTATTTATATGTGGTACTGAGAATCGAACCCAGTGCCTCAACGCATGCTAGGCAAGCGCTCTACCACTGAGCCACACCCCAGCCCCATCTTCAGCCTTTTTTATTTTTTATTTTGAGATTGAGTCTTACTAAGCTGCCCAGGCTAGCCTGGAACTTGTGATTCTCCTGTCTCAGCCTCCCAAACTGTTGGAATTATAGGCATCTGCTGGCATGCTCAGCTTTAGTGCATTGTTTCTTTTCTTTTCTTTTTTTCTTTGCTAGTAGAGATTGAACCTGGGCGCCCTTAACCACTGAGCCACATTCCCAGCCCTTCTTATGTTTTATTTGAGGCAGGGTCTCACTAAATTGCTGAGGCGGGCTTTGAACTTGCTCTTCTGTCTCAGCCTCCCAAGTCTCTGAGATTATAAGCATGCGTCACCCTGCCTAGCTACTGCATTTCTTTTTGTTGTTGTTTTAAGGGTTTTTTTTTAGTTGTGGATGGACGCAGTATCTTTATTTTTATGTGGTGCTGATGATCGAACCCAGTGCCTCCCTTGTGTGAAGCACGTACTCTACCATTGAGCTCCAGCTCCAGCCCCTGCATTGTTTTTTTAAGTAAAAAGCATATGTGTCTTTCTGTAAGTTGAAAGCTAGCTGAATAAAAGTTGAGTCACTGCTGGCTCTCTGAGTAGTGAATTGATTTATTAAGTATCCATTCTTATGGCAAATGAGGATAGTTAATAATGGTACGATTGATGCCATATCCCTTCCATTCCCAGTTGCAGACATAATTTATTTTCTGTAGCATTCTTTGGTTGAGTTTAAATATGACTCCAGGTTCTTCTTAGTGCTCTTCCAGACAGCCACTACAAGCTGAAATCCATTTGCTATTCCTTTTCCATTGCTGTATCTTTCATGTTAGTATAATTACAAAACTCATTTATTATATGTATGTTGATATATTTTATAATTTATGATCTCCTGGTTTGTATTAAAAGGGGAATAAATATAAGCAATGTAAGAAGTTTCTAGTGGTACCTTGAGCATTTTGGTGGCAAATACTAGTAGGTTCCTAACAGATATTTCTAGCACTTAGTAATGTGCCAAGTTTATTTTCACTTGAAATATAAATTTGAGAGGCTGTAAGACTAAGAGCACATTAATGGTTTTCTTGATTTATGTGACAAAGATATTTTTGTTTATGTAGAACTAGATTACAAAACATTTTGTGGTTATCAAAAATATCAATGAATATCAATATTCATTTATTATTTATACGTGGTGCTGAGGATCGAACCCAGTGCCTCACGCATGCTAGGCAAGCGCTCTGCCGCTGCGCTACAGCCCCAGCCCCCAGATTGGCTCTTTAAGGTTAATGAGGATGGAGGGAAATTTCAAATGGTTATACTGCTTCAGAACTGACACTTTAGTTGACCAGTGTTCCCAGGAAATCTGTAATGGTCACATTTTTCTTTATATAAGTTGAAAGTCTGGAAGATAAAATACAAGTTAAAGTCCATTGTTAAACTGCCCTAAACCTTGGTAGTCATAGCTTCCTAATAAGTTTCCCCCCCTAGTAGTTGAAACTTATTAATACAAAAGTAAAACTTGTCAGTATTCATTTTTTTATGAAGTATAGTAAGCAGGCAGAAGTAAAGCTTGTTGGTCTTCATATTTCACAGAAGAATCCTACCTGCATATGTATTTTGTAGCTTTACCATTTTTTCCTACATAAGTAGACATTTCTGTATTACCAGTTTTCATCTCAAATAGGAAAGCAATTGACAGTGAGAATTTATCTTGCTCTTTGAGGTAAAGAGAGATTTTAACTGGGAAGTCACAGTGGATTTTAAAAGAACTGAGGATGCCAGATATCATAGGTGCCATTTGTTGAGTGTTTACCATGGCTAAGGACTGTGTTGACATATATTCTTGTTAACCATCAACTTTGTAAAGCATTGCCTACATTTTTCAGATAAGGGAAGTGAGGCTCTGAAAGATTAAATAGTATTTCCACTCCCATACAAACTCATGATACAGAGTCAAGATTGAAACACATTTATTGATACTGCTATGTCTTCTTTCTCCTTCTTTCCCTCCCTCCTTTCTTTCTACTGAGGATTGAACCTAGGGGCACTTTACCACTGAGCTATATCCCCAGTCCTTTTTGTTTTTAATTTTGAGACAGGGTCTTATTAAGTTACTGAGGGTCTTGCTAAGTTTTCCAGGCTGGCCTTGAAATTATGATCCTCCTGCCTCAGACTCCCAAGTTGCTGGGATTGCAGATATGTGTCGGTGTACCCAGCTACTGCCTTTTTAAATACACTATTGGTTTCTTACTTAAAACCCTAGGAACTTTGTTTTGTGGTATTTGAGATTGAACCCAGGGCCTCCCGCAAGCACTCGTGCCACCAGGCTGCACCCCCAGACTTTTTTTTTTTTTTTTTTTTTTTTTAAATTTTTTAGCTGTAGATGGACACAATGTCTTTATTTTATTGCTTTGTATGTGGTGCTGAGGATCGAACCCAGGGCTTCACGCATGCGAGGCAAGCGCTCTACCGCTGAGCTACAGCCCCAGCCCCCAGACTTTTAAAATTTTATTTTGAAACAAGGTCTTCCTAAGTTGTTCAGGCTGACCTCAAATTTGTGGTCTTTCTCCCTCAATCTCAGGAGTAGCTGGAATTACAAGGATGAGCCACTGCACCTAAGAACTTTAAATCCAGTTGTTAAAATCAAATAGTTGGTATAAAAACAAAACAAAACACCCAATTCAGGCCACAAGCATGTGTGGTGAGAAGCATGTGCATGCATCCTTTGATTAGCTCCATTACTGTAACTTTTAACTATAGGCCAAAGTGAAAATTAGAGTCTAATACTAAAATTGAATTTTTGGCTTGTGGGTATTATTTGGTTTTATAAGAACTGGGGTGAGGTGACTTACTTTTTTATTCTGATATTTTTTCTAATGTTATAGATTTTTAGTGTTTTTTTTAATCATGCTAATTTGCAACTGTTTTGATAAAGAATACATAGGGTGGTTCTTATAAGAAATCTATTTTTTAGCTCAACTCAGTGGCACATGAGAGCTCGGAGGCTGAAGTGGGAGGATTATAAATTTGAAGCCGGCATGGAGAACTTAGTAAAACCCTGTCTCAAAATAAAAAGGTCTGGGGGTGTAGATCAGTAGTAGAGTGCCCTTGGGTTTGAAGGAAGGGAGGGAAGGATCTGTTCTGGAAGACTTTAATATTCTCCATTTTTTACTTATTATTGTATTTTATTGCTAGGGGTCAAATCCTGGGCCTTGCACATGCTAGACAAATACTATACTACTAGCCTACATCCCCAGCCCTTTGGTTTATTTTTAAATATAATATTTCTGAAAAGAAACCATAGCCTGAATTTTGGTATTAAAAGTCACCAAATAATAACTTGCTGTATATTCAGTTATAATGTAAAGATTGAATTGAATCTTTTTCTTTCTTTCTGCCTGCTTCCCTCCCTTCATCCGTCTTCCCCTTCTTCCTCCCTCCGTCCCTTCCTCCCTGCGTCCCTCCTTACTTCCCTTCCTCTCTCCATCTCTCTCCCACCCATTTTTGACTTCCCTCTGACTTGAACCCAGGACCTTACACATGCTAACAAAAGAGCTGTACCACTGATCTACATCCTCAGGCCTTTTTTTTTTTTTTTTTTTTTTGGAGACAAAGTCTTGCTAAATTACCAAGGCTGGCCTCAAATAGCCTCAAACTTGTAATCTTCCTGCCTCAGTGTCCTGAGTAGCTGGGATTATAGGCACGAAGGGGCACCGCTTGGATTTTTTTCAATGTGATGGTGTTTTCTCTTTTGGTACTTAAAAACAAATTTTTAGTTCTTTTTTTTTGATGGATAAATTTTCTTAAAATGGCAGTTTTATAAGTAAACATTTTTCAAATAAAACAAAATTTACTTAGCATTCTTTTTCATTTTCTTCCCACTTCAAGCTGTTTTTAAAAACTAGAGAGCTTTATGTGTCCCCCAACTCTCCACCCTGAAAAATGTTGAATATCCCACTAACAATCTCTGTTATCTTTCCATTGATATTTTTTCCTATTTCTCTATTTTGGAAAGTACCTATGTAATTTGTCTTAGTGTTTTCCTTCACTTAAGTATAGAGTTAATCTTTTTTTATGAGTTTGTAGGAAGAGGTCTTTTGTTAATTTGCAATTTAGGTAGAGTTTTTTTTTTGGCGGGGTGGGAGGGGTAGCCCTGAGATCTAAATTAACAAATTGTGGGCAGAGCTCACATATGAATTTCTTATTTATCTATTTTTATTTTTTTAAATTTTTCCTAAAAAGAAAAATACATATTATTTTAAAATTCATGATTATAGAATAAGAACATATTATTGTAAAGATCTTTATTCTTTGCCATGTATACTCCAGGTGTGTTTAAAATTAATTTAAGAATAGGTTTTAGAATATATGACCCCTTGTTCTTATTGTGTGTGCTCCATTCCTTTTTAATTTTGATTTTTTTGTCATACAGTTAAGCATTGTAAAGTATACAATTCAGTGGTAGTGTATTCACAAAGGTGAGCTATCTCTCTAGTTTCGAAACTAGAACTTCAGAAAAATAATTGATTCACTTCTTCCCCTAACTTCTGGTAATCACTAACTTGCTTTCTGTCTCTATGGATTTGCCTATTCTGGATCCTATTGTAAGGAACAGCAATTGACTTTTCATGAGTGGATTCTTAGCATAAAGATTTTAAGTTTTGTCTGAGTTATATCACAATTAGTACTTTCTTTTTATGTGTGTATTTAATATTCCATTGTGCATATTTGTTTAGTCATTCATCCATTGATGGACATTTAGCCATTCTCCTTTTGGCTATGATGATTTATATATAATGCTGCTATTAACATTTTGGTACAAGTTCCTGTATAGGCATATATTTTCATTTCTCTTGGATATAGATCTGGGAGAAAAATTGGGGATGTTTGTTTTAAATTATTTCTCATTTCTTGCTCATTAATTTTCTTTCTTTTTAAAAAATATTCTTATTTGTAGATACAAATACAAATATTCTTATTTGTATTCTTTATTTTAGTTTTTTTTATGTGGTGCTGGGGATCAAACCCAGTGCCTTATTTTCTTTTTCTTTCTTTTTTGGCACTGGGGATTTAACTCAGCGTTACTCAACCACTGAGCCACATCCCCATCCCTATTTTGTGTTTTATGTAGAGACGGAATCTCACTGAGTTGCTTAGCACCTTGTTGTTGCTGAGACTGGCTTTGAACTCACAATTCTCCAGTCTTAACCTCCCAAAGTGCTAGGATTACAGGCGTGGAGCTCAGTGCCTAATTTTTGATACATAGTTTTTCTTTACATTCTCCATCTGATAATTCCAGCATCTGAAATCTTTGGGAGTATAAATTATTTTATGTCTATCCCTCATTGAGGCTTTTGTTTATTTCTGTTTGCTGTCCTTTGATTGCAAGTTTATATGTTCTCTTAGTCTCTTGAAATCTTAAGATCCTAAATTGGGAATTGTTTGCTCCAGAGAAAATTTTTTGGTTTCTACTAGGTGCCGGGATGTCCCACAGATTTGGAAACACTTTAGCTCCTTTCCAGAGTCTCCAGCCTATTGTGACAATCTGGTGTAGTGCCCCCACCTTGCTGCTGCCCAAGGCTTTCTAATTCATTTCAGAACTGATAATTGCCCGCATGGTAACCCAGGTTTTCACATTTGCTTACTGCATCCTGTTCCTACTCTGATATTTCAGTTCAAGTTTTTGTTTGTTTTTGAGATTGCTAGGCATCCAGGAAATAGGAACAATGTATTAACCTGCTTTATCTGGGAGCTAGTTATTTTGTGGTAGGAGGGCCCTTTTGACTTTGCTTACAGAGTAGAAAGAGATCTTTTTTTTTTGGTACTGGGGATTGATCTCAGGGGTACTCGACCACTGAGCCACATCCTCAGCCCCATTTTGTGTTTTATGTAGAGACAGGGTCTCACTGAGTTGCTTAGCGCTTTGCCGTTGCAGAGGCTGGCTTTGAACTCGCGATTCTCCTGTCTCAGCCTCCCTAAGTGCTGGGGTTACAGGCTTGCGCCACCGCGCCCAGTTTAGAAAGAGATCTTTTGATCATCCAGTTTCCTGTGGGCAGAGCATGTGCATTTAGAAATCTAATCAGTTTTTCATTCATGAATTGGGAATATTTTTAAAGAGCAGTACATTAAAACTCCACATCATGTCCAATCACAAGAATGGGATCCTAATTAGAATAAATTATACTCCATGTATGTATGATATGTCAAAATGCACTCTACTGTCATGTATTTCTAAAAAGAACAAATAAAGAAATTTTAATTAAAAAAAAAAAGAGCATTAGTTATGACTTACCCTCATATTGAAGTAAAATAAAAAATTTAAAAATAGCCCTTGCTCAGACTTGGCTCATGAGATACAAATTATGAAAAGCAATAATAGCTAATGTTTATGGAATACTTATATGTGCTAACACTATTCTAAATGTGTATATGTTTAATGCTGATATCTATACAATAATCTAGGTGTCATCATTATCCCCATTTTATTTTATTTTTTTGCAGTGCTGGGGATTGAACCTGGGGCCTTGTGCACATGAAGCAAGCGTCCTACCAATGAGCCACATCCCCAGCCCTATCCCCATTTTATACATGAATAAAAAGGCAAAGAAAAGCCAAATATGCTTTTTTTTTAGGTCACAAATATAGTACATGATGAATCTAGGATACATATTCACACAATTTGACCTCAGAACCATAAAGTTAAATACTATGCTTCATTGTAATAAATGAGAAAGTTTTGAAATAGTAGTTATTCATACATTTAAATAGGTTATTCTAGATGATTTTCTTGATTTTGAGAGGAGCAAGATACTAGTTGACTTATTTTAGTAACTGGATATTTAATTGCCAAATGTTTTGGTGTGGTTTTCTCACTTGATGTCCCATTTATCAGCCATTTTAGAGAAGATCGGGAATAATATAAAAATAATACTTTAAAAAAATTTTAAATTCTTTATTTTTTTTATTTATTTTTATGTGGTGCTGAGGATTGAACCCAGTGCCTCATGTGTGCTAGGCAGGCGCTCTACCATAGAGCTACAATCTAGCTCATAAAAAGAATTCTTACAGAACTGAAATTTACCTTTTCACAGCCAAAAGGTATTTTATTGTACCATATTATTAAAAACCTTTTAACACCTTTATCAGATTGTATTTTATATATCATAAAATTCACTCATTTCAAGTATACAACTTGATTTTTAGTAATTTAATTGTGGGAACCACTACCATTGTAATCAAGTTTAAAACATTTTTATCCCTTCAGTAAAATTCCTCTTGCCCATTTGCAGGAAATCCTATTTTCATCTCTAACCCTAAGCAATCACTATTTTTTATCTCTAAAAAATTAGTCTTTTCTAGACATTTCATATAAATGGAATCATACAATATATACTGTTTTGTGCATGCTTTCTTTCATTTAGCATCATGTTTTAAGGTTTGTCCATGAAATAACATGTTTGAGTAGTTTATTCTTTTTATTACTGGATAATTTTCCTGCATAGATGTACCACATTCTTCCCATTTCTCTGTATAAAATGTATATTTCTATTTATTTGTTTGTTTTTTTGCAGTGTTAGGGATTGAACCAGGGCCTCTGGCATGCAAGCACTCTACCACTGATGTACACCCTCTGCCCTAAAATGTATATTTTTAGGCTGAATTAGACACTTGCCAACCTTGCTAAGAATGGTATAATATGGTTGTGACTCAGCATCTTTTTAAAAAAAATATTTTGTTTAGTTGTAATTGGACACAATACCTTTATTTTATTTATTTATTTTTATGTGGTGTTGAGGATCGAACCCAGTGCCTCGCATGTGCTAGGTGAGCACACTACCACTGAGCTACAAATCCCAGACCATGACTCAGCATCTTTTTAATGAAGTAATCCATCAATATACTCTAGTGTAATGTAGTAACATTACATGATTATGTCTAGGGAGTGTTGTTCTTTACCAATTGGATCTAAATTGTTGAACCTGATTTCTTGTTTCTACATTTTATAGTTCTTCTCCTTCTTCACTGTCTGCTACCATTGATTACCTCTAGCAGCTTTTCTCTAACACTTGAAGTACACAAACCCTGACACAATTCTAGGTATATTTTCCACACATAAAATGGGAACAAAACATGGACATTATGGCATTCATTTTGGCCACTTTGAAACTTATCTTTGCCTTTCCTGTCCTTGAAGCTCTTCTCCAGGGCCCTGCATGAGAGAAGTGTTCCTGGTTTTCTGTTTTTAGAATCTTGTTTTATAAATTATCCTACTCATTGGTGATCAGTACTTTTCTTGAGGTATTTGGGATACAAGAGACGGCTAAATACTAGGTTTGAATTGGAGTCAAACATATATTTCAAAAAAGGCAGACATAGTTCATGAGAAATATACCTTCACTCTTATCTGTTACATATAATGATAAACATTTGTATAAGATTTTGGTAAAAATTCTTTTGATCATATAAACACCTATTACATTTTCCTTTAAAACTGCTGTTTGGGCTGGGATATAGCTCAATGGTACAGTGCTTGCCTATTGTGCACCTGGCACTTGGTTCAATCCCAGTATGGCAAAAACAAAAGCAAAAAAATTCATGGAGTTAGTTCTATACTAAAACGATTCAGTAAAAAGGCTTTGCTCACACGGCATATTTAGAAAAAGCATCAAAACCTACTGTCTTGAAACTCATTTTCTATTTAAATTTTATTGATGTTAAAGGTACTTCACAGAATGATGATGGCTCCAGACCCAAGGATGAAACGAGGTAAGAGTTCACTGATTGCTGACTACAGAATGCAGAAAGATAGAGGGAAAATTAATGTACATTCATTAAAACTTCAGGTTCACACTGATATAAGAATGAATGATTATCAAAAAGAATTCAAGATTCAAGGTAAGAAGGGAAATATTTGTAAAATATTGAAGACTCATAGTTTATCTGATTGCAGATGTCTAGGGGAGGCCCGAAATAAACAAATTGTTGATATTTCCTTTAGTTTGAAGAAAGTGAATAGATCGATACCTTCAAAAGGCAGGAGTTCTGAATCCCAGGGTTATCAGTCGGCCACTAGGCTGCTTTTTCAGAAAAGCTGGAGTAGGAATTCTGCACGTGTGAAAGTCACCACTAGCTGTGATATCTTGTGTGCCTTCATTAGAAGGGGAAATAAGAAAAATTATTTTCTTTTTCTTTTTTTGGTACTAGAGATTGAACTCAGGGGCACTCAACCACTGAGCTACATCCCCAGTCCTATTTTGTGTTTTATGTAGAGAGAGGGTCTCACTGAGTTGCTTAGCACCTTGCCATTGCTGAGGCTGGCTTTGAACTCAAGATTCTCCTGTCTCAGCCTCCCTCAGTGCTGGGATTAAAGGCTTGCGCCACCGCATCCGGCTTAGGAAAATTATTTTCTATAGAAAAATGTACAAAGAGTATAAATATAATTCATGGAAGAAGAAACTCGAATGGCCTGTAATTATATGAAATTTTGTTCAACTTTATTAAAGAAGATAACATTAATGTTTATATTTATCAAATTGGCAAAGATTTTAAAACTTTATGATAAAATGGATATTTTCATATCCAGCTGATGGGAGAACAGTTCAATTATCACCTTTAGAAATACTGTTTTTGGGGGAGTGGGTACCAGAGATTGAACTCAGGGGCACTCAACTACTGAGCCACATCCCCAGCCCTATTTTGTATTTTATTTAGAGATAAGATCTCACTGAGTTGCTTAGTGCCTCGTGGTTGCTCAGGCTGGCAATCCTCCTTCCTCAGCCTCCCAAGCTGCTGGGATTACAAGTGTGAGCCACCAAGCCTAGACAGAAATACTTTTTAAAAAAAAAAAAAAATTTTTTTTAGTTGTAGATGGACACAATATCTTTATTTTACTTTTATGGGGTGCTGAGGATCGAACTCAGTGTCTTATGCCTGCGAGGCAAGCACCCTACCACTGAGCCACAATCCCAGCCCCCAGAAATACTTTTTAAACCATTTATCAATCAATATTTCAACCTTCAAAATGTCTGTTTACTTTGACTCACCTATTTTATTCTGATAATCCATCTGAGGAAAACAAAAGCCACCAATGAAAATAGTTGTATTATGATATATTCTTTTTTTTAAATTTTTTTTTAGCTTTTGATGGATCTTTATTTTATTCATTTATTATTTATATGTGGTGCTGAGGATCGAACCCAGTGCCTCACGCATGCTAGGCAAGCACTCTACCACTGAGCTACAGCCCCAGCCCCTATTATGATATATTCTTTTTTTTTTTTCTTTTTTTTTTTATTTAAATGCATTTCAAGTCATAGTACATAAACAGAGCTCAGTTTTTCCTATGATATATTCTTGTAGCATTCAAAATGTTTTTAAAATAATTTTGAGGGAAAGGCCTACTATGAAAAGTAGTACTTTGAATAACAAAAACCCACCCAGAATATGAAACCATTGTTCATATCTTAGTGGTTATTGTTTTCAGGATGTGGGAATGCAGACAATTCTTATTTTCACTTTATAATTAGTAGTCACTTTTTTATAATTAATAGTCACTTTTTCACTTCAAAACTAAAATTTAGGATGCACACCTGTAACCCTAGCAACTTGCGTGTCTAAGGGAGGATCAAATGTTGGAGGACAGCCTCAGCAATTTAGCAAAAACCCTGTCTCCAAAAAGAAAAAGAAAAAAACAAGAGACTGGGAACGTAGCTAATGGTACAGCACCTCTGGTTTCAACCTCTGATGAGGAGGCAGGGGATGTGGATTAAAAACTAAAATGCAGGGCTTAGGTTGTAGTATAGCAGAGTGATAGAGCACTTGCTTCAGGCTCTGTACTTATCCTCAGCCCTGCAAGAAAAAAAATGCATTAATTGCATAAATACAAAAAATATAATGAAGGAAAAGAGCATGAGAAAACAACTTGAAGAGCAGGTAGGATTAAGAAAGCATTTTAGGTTGAAGGTTTGATTTTATTTGTGGATTGAGGAAGGATCTAGAAGGATTATAATGAAAATATAAGAAAATCATTACGTGATTTGGGAAGTTCCTAGAGGATATAGGCTACAATCAAGGCCCATATAGACAAATTAGTCTGAAGAAATAGTGGTGAGAGAGTTTTTTCCGACATGGGAAATGGATGGTTATTGTCACTGAAAAATTTTAATATAAGAAAGAATGTTGAGGGATGGCAGGTAATCATCATTTTAGGGAAAAAGAGAAGTCAGGATCTACAGATTGGGATAGGTATTTGAGGACAAGGATGGAGATTTGAAGTAGGCACTGGAATGTGGATAGGAATGGATTAAAAATGTAGAAAATTATTGATTTCCAAGCATTATGGATAGTCCAAGTGAATTATGTCAAATGTAGCCCATGTTGCCTCAGTTTCCTTGATATAGTCAGGCGTTAGGAAGTTGAATGCTGTACAATTAGAAAGTTATAAACTGAAGAAACACAATTTTAATTTTTTCTTTTGTCTGGGTCTCTATGATCATAGCAGACCTAGCAAGAGCTCTTTTCTCTCACCAAATTACTATTACTTTTACAATTACTGCTCATTTTAACACCAGTACATAGATCTCATTGAAGTACTATTACTACTAGGTGGCCATAATCATCTGTTATTTCCAATTCTCTAGTTTCCAGGAGACTTAAGTTTGATTTCTTCTTTTTAACAAGGGGAGGGGAAAGCTTTTTTTAAAATCTTGAGAGTCATTTAGAATTTTTTCTTAATGGTCTTAATGGAAAAATTAAAATTATGAGGCCCTTTTGTAGAACAACCTGCCCCTTTGATGTATCACTTGACCTACTTTGTTTACTAAAATGCACTTGATTTCTTAACTGGAAAATTCTCCAGCTTTATTTATGGGCTCCATAGCACAATAGTGGAAAATGTAGATGAATGATTTGTTGTAGTGATAGGAAGCTGAGAGAGAGGAGGCAGTTGGGCAGGGGTAAAGTCATTGAAGGTGGAGGGGAAAGTAGCCTATGATGAAGCCCAGTTTGATTTGAAGGGAGCTGATGGACTATGAAGATGGAGATTGAAGTCATGATGAGACTGAATAAAAGATACAGTAAGAGGCAGGTGGAAAGAATAGGAAGTAATAGAGAGATCTTAGCATTCAAATCTAGGAAGAGGACCAATTCTGAGTATTAAGAAAATTTAAGGATCATACTGCCCAGGGTTGTCAGATAATACATTAAGAAACTAAGACCAAGAAGTTAGAAGCATGAATAGTGTGGGTGTTAAAATCCTCCACTTTCTATCTCCAACAACAAAATACAGCACATTTTGAATCCATTTTCTACTGCGTCTTTGTCATAGTGGATTTATCTCATGTCTTGAATGTACCTCTTCCTCTCTCTATCCTGACAGTTTGTCTGGAACTAGGTATGCAAGTTAGTTTGAATTTCCTAGCTGAAAGGTTTTTAGGAATCATATGGTCAAAATAATAAATTTTGAGATGGAGACAGATTAAAAACTTTTTTTTTGCTCACATAACTTGTTAGCACAGACAGTTAGAAGCTTCAGTTTTCCTCTTTTGGTCCATTCTTCAGGTTGTTGATTGTCTTAAAGAACAAGAACCATTTTTTTTTAACCTAATTAGTAATCTCTTAATATAGTTAATCTTAGAGGGGTATGTGACTCAAGATGAGTTTGAAACCTTACTTAGGGGAAGGAGAACAGTATCGAAGCTGACTCTTCTGCATTTAGACCATATTCTGGATGGGTTGACTTTCCTGCTTGTAATCAACAGGTTCTGACTGCCAGTTGCTGGGGTGTTGCCTTTAATTAAAAGAAGAATTTGAGGAACCCTCAAAGCAGTGCTCATCATTATACTTTATTTTCTACACACATCATTTGGTGATTTTGTTACTGGTTTTGATATAGTAGGCCTAGAATGGATTCCCAAGTTGTGCATTTCTAGCAAGCTCCTATGTAGTGCCTATGCTTTTGTTTCAAAGACCACACTTTGAATATAAAGGCCATAAAGATTGTCTGGGGAACATAGGTTGAAAACGATTTTTTGAATATGGTAACTATGTGGAGAGATGGATATATTAATTAAATTAGTTTGATTCTCCTAATTATTTCACTATATATGTATATATCAAAATATCAGGCTGGGAATATAGCTCAGTTGGTAGAGTGCTTGCCTCACATACACAAGGCCCTGGGTTCAATCCTCAGCACCACAAAAAAAATAAAAATAAAAAAAAATAAAAATCATGTTAGCTAGATGCAGTGGCACATGCCTATAATCCCAGCTATTCTGGAGGCTGAAGCAGGAGGATTCCATATTCAAGGCCAGTCTGGGTGACTTAGATTGTTTTAAAATTAAAAAAAAAAAGGACTAGGGATATATAGTTCAGTGGTAGAGCACTTTGCCTAGCAAGTGCAAGGCCCTGGGTTCAGTACTGCAAAACAAACAAAAAATAATGTTTATAACTTAAATATATACATTTTTATTATTGAAAATAAAAGCATTGTGATACATGCATGGGGGGAGGGTTTTTTGTTTTTTGTTTGTATTGGGGATTGAACTCGGGCACTCAACCACTGAGCCACATCCCCAGCTCTGTTTTGTATTTTTATTTAGTGACAAGGTCTCACTGAGTTGCTTAGCACCTCACTTTTACTGAGGCTGGCTTTGAACTCGTGATCCTCCTGCCTCAGCCTCCTGAGCCGCTGGGATTACAGACATGCGCCACTTCACTTGGCAGAAAAGGAGTTTGATACATGATGCTGCCTCACTCTTGAATTAGTTAGAATTTATTTTGTTCAAGCCTTTTCTGGTCCAGTAGTAAAAGTTGGTATCTTGTAGTGGTTTTTATGTAGTAGAATCAGAACTTAAGCGGAGGCATTTCTTGACTGGCTACCCATGCTCTTGTTTCTAATTCATGACATAGTAATAAATTTCAATCTATCATTTCCTGTTAATGTCTTTACTTTCCTCCTTTCTTTCCATCCAGTTGATATCATTGCTTTGAAGGAATGATGGCTCTTTTATTAAAAGGACTGTGGGTACCTGGATTTAATGCCCAGTCCCGGGGAAATAAGTACATTTTTTTCCTCCCAACATGGAACAGTCTTTCTTCAGACTTAGATTGATATTGATAGCCAGTAGAAACCAAGAAAAACAGTGGTGAAGTTTTCTCTTCTTGTGATAAAGTGTTGTCTTTTCTATGGCAGTAGAATTTTGAAAACTTGATTTTGTTCCTGCTTATACAGGACTTTCTGAAGAATTATTTGAAATGTCAGCCAGAATACTTGATAGTTTTGAATGGTCTCAAGTGTTTCTGTGCCTTTAGATAGCTTGTCACTCTCTGTCTGGATCAGCTCTGGGTATTATATAAACTTTACCCAAGGGATCTTTGTGTATTTGATAAGGCTAACCTGAAATTAGGAAACTTTTTGCTAGCTTCTAAACTTTAAATTTTGTTCTTTTGTTGTTTTTTCTTAAATTCAAGGAGCATTTGTTCTTTTTACCCTTACCCAGAGTGAATACAAGTGGATCAGATGACCCTGAGGATGCAGGATCTGGTGAAAATAGAAGAGTTAATGGGAACAATTCTCCATCACTCTCAAATGGTGGTTTTAAACCTTCTAGACCTCCAAGACCTTCACGACCACCTCCACCCACCCCACGTAGACCAGGTGTGTATTCTAGCTCTCAATACTTTTTTTGTAAATTATGTTCTATATGGGGGTTGATCCTCAGGTAAATTTAGAAGATCCTGCAGGTCAGTTTTCTGGCTATATTTTTACATTTACGATTTTGGCCAAGAAGGATCTTTCTATATGTAACCAAGAAGTACTTTTTCCTTAAGTTTTTCTTCCAGGAGTGATGTTCCTAGGTGCTATGTAGAGAATGAAAATCATATGTGTATGGTATAAAGTATGGACAGTACAGATGAAGTTAAACTTTTGTAATTGTGACTAAGTATATCTTCTTTTTTTTCCAAACCCCCTGGTATTGGGTATTGAACCAACGGTACTTTATCACTGGGCTATATTCCCAGCCCTTTTTATTTTTTATTTTAGGAGATGGTCTTGATAAGTTGCCCAGGCTGGCCTCACACTTGCAATTCTCCTGCCTATACCTCCTCTGGGTAGATGGGATTATAGGTTTGTGCCAACATGCCTGGCTATAAGCATGTTTTACAGGCAACAATCTGGTTACTAATACCCTTCTATCTTTTAATGAGACAATTCATAAATGACAACCCATCAAAGGTAAATGATAATCAGACTTGAAGGTAAAAATACAACAAAGGAACATGTTTCATATAGTAAAATATAAACATCTATAGATGTAATATCCATTTTTCTGATTAATCAGAACAAAGCTTTAATGTTATCTTTAATAATTTCCCTCTGTTACAGTGTGGGTAGAGAATGCAAAGTAATAAACCAAATATTGTTAGAGAAGTAAATTGGTTGTCTGCAAGGAATTTCATTAAATGAGTTTGTGTTCAATTATACATCATTCCCTTTCTTCATAGATAGTTGTGTTAACAATACAATCCAGGTCTTTAAAACAATATGCCTTTTGTCATAATATTGATAATTTTCTCCAGAAATTGCTGTGTCAAGAAATATTTCTTGAATATGTAGTAAGAGCTCAAAAGTATTTCTAAACCAGGTACAGTGGCGCACACCTATAATCCCAGCCACTTGGGAGGCTGAGGCAGGAAGATTGTGAGTTTAAAGCCTCAGCAACTTAGTAAGGCCCTGAGCAATTTAGTAAGACCCTGTCTCAAAATAAAAAATACAAAGGACGGGGGATGTAACTCAGTGGTAAAACACCCCTGGGTTCAATCCCCAGTACTCCTCAACCCCACCAAACAATTTTTGTAAGAATATTATTGTTCATTAGTCAGATCATTGATATGATAGCTAACATAAAAAATTAGTCTTTGATGTGTAACAGTATTATAGAAAAGACAGTTTTAAGGATCTAGAAAATTACTAAATGAACTTGTAATACCAAGGCATATTAATGTTTTTCTAAAAGATTCTATTGAATTGGTAGAGCACATGGCTATTATGTGCATTAGTGACATACCTGTAATTCCAGCTACTCAGAAAGGTGAGGCAGGAGGTTCACAAATTCAAGGCCAGCCTGGGCAACTTAGCAAGACCTTGTTTCAAAGTAAAAATAAAAAGAGAAGGCTGGGGATGTAGCTCAGTGATAGAGCACTCCTGGGTTCAAGCATCAGTACTGCCCAGTAAATAAGTAGACAAAAGTTTTTATTTCTTTTGATTTCATGAAGTCAAAATCTATATGCCTTGTAATTGATAATGAGACAGAGTTGATGGGAGTTAAGAAGTTATAAACAAACCTTTTAAGGGGCAACATTTGTCTAGTTCCCATTATTTATTTTCACCTAAGTAATTTTCACCTATGTATCTGTATGTTAATATTTTGTCAAATAATTTTTTAGTTTTTAAACTAAAATTTTATCCTGATTTTAAATTCAGAGAGTAAAGTATTCTTTTCCTATTTTCCCTAAATCTTCTATAGCATCTGTCAATGGTTCACCATCTGCCACTTCTGAAAGTGATGGATCTAGTACAGGTTCTCTGCCACCAACAAATACAAATATAAATACATCTGAAGGAGCAACATCTGGATTAATAATTCCTCTTACTATATCTGGAGGCTCAGGCCCTAGGCCATTGAATCCTGTAACTCAAGCTCCCCTACCACCTGGGTAAGTAACTTTTTTTGGTTAACATTTATTTTCTTTAGGCTTCTACATATACTTATTAGTAAGGAAAATAATGCTACATTTTTTCAGTAACTGTCTTTAAGTGATTGTTACAGATTTTCATGGAGTCTGGAATTAAAGAAAACTCACCACATTGGAAATTTACTGCTTGTATCCAGGGCAAAGTAGATGGTTTTTTTTTTCCTTCTTTAATTTTTTTTTTCTTCTTTAATTGAAGGACTGTGAAAGGTTTCATAAAATTAATCATAGCATTCTTTTTCAGTTGGGTCCTGAGTATAATCTGATTAGATTGAGAGTGACTTTGATCTCTAAATAGTCTGACCTCCAGCTTCCTAAGAAAGATAAGTCCATCTGGGTGCAGTGGTACACACTGATAATCCCAGTGGCTTGAGAGGCTGAGGCAGGAGGATCGTGAGTTCAAAGCTACCCTCAGCAAAAGTGAGGCACTAAGCAACTCAGTGAGGCCCTGTCTCTAAATAAAATACAAAATAGGGCTGGGGATGTGGCTCAGTGGCCAGGTTCCCCTGAATTTAATCCTCTGTCCTGACACCCCTCTACACCCCACCCCCGCCGCCTACGCCAAAAAGAGAGACAAGTCCTCTCTCTCCTAGAGCAGGCACATATGTAGAATAAATCTCATCCATTATGTGCCACCCTGAGAAGATGACATTTCTTGACCTTATTTTATTTCTATCATATTTCTTTATCAACTAACATGCTTATTTTCCTCAGTTCTATAATATGGTCATTTAAGGGCAAAAGGCAGTGACAGCATTGAAAAGCAAAATTACTCATACAAGTGCCCTACCTATCAGTCTTTTTAATTTTGTGTTTAAGTTGGGAGCAAAGAGTGGACCAGCATGGGCGAGTTTATTATGTAGATCATGTTGAAAAAAGAACAACGTGGGATAGACCTGAGCCTCTACCTCCTGGGTAAGTGTGTTTATTCAGAAGTATGGATTATATCTGTACACCATCTTCCCTTCATTCCTAGATTTCCTCTTCCTGTAAGTTCTCTTTCCTCTTTGTTTTGTGGTAGGTGCTAACTAGAAAGAAGAAAACTAGAGAATTGATTCAGAGAATTATTTTTATTTTCACTCATTTTGCACCTAAAGATTTCATAGTTCTTGTTCTTGAAATTTTCCTGTCTGAATTGTTTACCTGGCTGAGAGCCACAAAGCTTTAGCATTAGTTTTTCAAGAGTAATTGTTTATATTGAATAAAATTGTAGCTCTTATGTATTAAGATACAGTCCCTATTACATAAAAAATTTAAAGATAGTAATTAAATAATTGTAAAATAGTTGAGAAAGTTAAGGATATAGTAACACATAATGTTAAGCACTTAACATTTATATTATAAATAACTGGAACAAAATATTTTTTAATCCAGAGAAAAGTCTATACCAAACATGAAAAAATATTTAACTTTGCTAGCAATTTTAACGAAATTCACACCTCAAATGTATGGTTTTGCTTATTAAATTAGCAGATAATATCAAGTGTTAGGAATTTTACCTCATAACATTGCTGGGATAGTGTAAATTTCTTATAGGAAGCTCTTCATAATAATATAACCTTAGGGGCTGGGATTGTAGCTCAGTGGTAGAGCGCTTGCCTTACATGAGTGAGGCACTGGGTTTGATCCTCAGCACCACATAAAGAAATAAATAAATGAGGATATTGTGTCCATCTACAACTAAAAAAATATTTTAAAAAAAGATTTAAAAAAATAATAATACTATAACCTTAGTAATTTTCCCTAGGAAATTTATCATAGAGAAAAAATTCAAAAGAAGAAAAACTTTTGCTGTATCAATAATATTATCTTATTATTTATAACATTAGAATATTTTTTAAAAAACCCTAAACAACCATGCAGGTGGAAATCAAGTTACTCTATCAATGTTTACTTAATTAAATATAAGTAAATTAAAAAGTAGTTGTATTCTGTGTATAAGTGCTTTTTGATATCTTTGAAAAAGCTCTATATAATTATGTCCCTTTTGTGATTGCAACAGAAAAATTTCCTTGGCAAAAAAAATGAACTTTTAAAAAAATGACTCTTAGAGACTTACTCACTGAATATGCCTTGCATTTTAAAGACTTGACTAATACAGGGGCTGGGGCTGTAGCTCAGTGGTAGAGTGCTTGCCTAGCATGTGTGAGGCACTGGGTTTGATCCTTAGCACCATAAATAATTAATAAATGAATGAATGAATAAATAAATAAATTGTCTGCAACTAAAAATATAAATAAAAGACTAACATATTTCAAGAACTTTTAAGAAACTTTTAGATGCGTTCCTTTTAAGTTCACTTATAAACTGCTTTAAAATATATAAAAGAATTCAGGAAAATCAGTATTTTCTCAAGGTGAAATCTTATATCTTAGAAGTATTTGCTGAAATTTGTGTTTGTTCTGATTTAGCTGGGAACGGCGGGTTGACAATATGGGACGTATTTATTATGTTGACCATTTCACAAGAACAACAACATGGCAGAGGCCAACATTGGAATCCGTTCGGAACTATGAACAGTGGCAGCTACAACGTAGTCAACTTCAAGGAGCAATGCAGCAGTTTAACCAGAGATTCATTTATGGAGTAAGCAGCCTATTGATTTGTTGATTATTATGACTGATAAAAGTGTTCAGTCTTTAAACCTTTCCTGCTTATCATTTAAAACACTTATAAAAGAAGGCACAAATAGAAGGGCAACCCAGTTTTTGCTCTTAATAGGTATTATTTTAAGACTTGCTCTTGAGTCTTCTTATTTATGTGCTCTATTCTTTCCTTTCTGTAATTTCCTGAATTTCATCCCTTTTCTGTTTTTTAATGTCAAGAATAAACAAAAAAGAAATAAGGACAACTTAAAATTCATGAATAAAAGAATAGTAAAAGTAAACCTAAGTAATTTGAAAGAGATTAAACAATTCTGAATTTAGTACTGCATTTAACTTACCAGACTATTTGCAGATTGAATCTCAGAGAATGTGACCTTTATAGAATTTATAATGGAGTTGAATCACTTTTTTAACATTTAGAAGTAAAATTTACCTAATAAATTAATTGGTGCTCTGGGAAACAATAAATTTGATTTCTTATAGGATTACACTAAATATATTTTTCTGACTTCACAACTACATTATTTTTAGTATAGAGACATTTTCTTTATGGAAACAAATGGTTTAAATTTTATATATTTCCTTTTAGAGTAATGATACAACAGTAGTTATAAGTACACCAAAATATATTAGCATTTTCTTTGCTATACGATCTTTGTTGCTTATTTTATAATCTCTCAAATAATAAAATATCACAGATATTTTCTCTGAGGAAAGGAATATAGTCCATTGAGAAATTTGATTCTCGGCCATCTATGATGGTGCATGCCTATTATCTCAGCTATTCAGGAGGCTGAGGCAAAAGAATCCCAAGTGTGAGGCCAGCCTGGGTAACTTAGTGACATCGTCTCTCAAAATAAAACAGAAAGGTTTGAGATGTAGCTTAGTGGTAGAATGTTTGCCTAGCATGTGTGAGGCCCTGGCTTGGATCCCCAGTATCACCACCAAAAAAACAAAGGAAAAGTTTTTTTTTTAAATTCTCTTTGCCAAAGAAGATGAATTTGTTTGAAAAATATATAAAACTTAAACAAGAAACCCAACTCTGTAAGGCTGCAAGACAGGATGACTCAGTTGCCATTATTTCCACTGCCATTGCTATCATCCCTGTTTGATTCATCAGAGTAAAGCAACACTTTGCATATTCCTCACTAGGCTGTAACTTTTTTCCTTTTCTCCACATTCCTGACTATTTCGTGGACCTTATCATCATAGACAAGTTCACCTTTATCAGCAGCTTTCCTTTCACACCCCAGTTAGACTAAAACATCTTTCATTTGTATAGCAATTTTATTAGTCATTAATAGACGGATGTCACAATATTCCCCTTATTAGTGGTTTTAGAGGTGAAATTAATTCATCTCGTCTATCTTACTCTTCATTTTTTTCTATGCTATTTTACATCTTCCTTTCTTTCTAAATTGTAATCACCTTTGGTGATATAAAAATATATTTAAATGGCCACATTTCTTCTGGGTTTGATTGCCTAGCTTGCTTGCCTTCTTTAAAACTAGTTTCCACGTGGGTATCCAGTGGAAAGAGCATGGGTTGTGGAGTCACACATATCTGGGTTCGAATCCTGATTGAACAGTTAATTTTCTCTGTATGACTTTGAGTAGGTTACTTAACCTCATCAAGACTCATTTACTTTATATATAAAATAGATACATATGTAATTGTAATCTAAAGATTTTGTTTTGTTTTGTTTTTAGACTTCTATAAAATAAAGTTCCTAATGTGTTTGGCACATACTAGACGCCTAGAAATTTTAGTTCTCATCTCTTCTCCCACCTATGCACAACTGTAAAGGTGCCTTTTACCTTATTTTAGCAGTTCATAATCTTTCAACACATTTTTGGTTGTTGTTGTTGTTGTTGTTGTTTTATTTTTAAAAACTTTGAAACCGGGCCTCTCTAAGTTGCTGAGGTTATCCTTGAACTTGCAAGCCTCCTGCCTTAGCCTCCCAAGTCATTGGGATTACAGGCCTGCACCCATGCCCACCTGCTCAAAACCAACTTTTTAAAGACAGATTTTTAAAAATTCTGGAGCACCTACTGTGTATATTGACTTATTGTAAACTTGATCAATTTAGTATTCATAATCTTTGGAACTTTTTTTTTTTTTGGTACTAGGATTGAACCCAGGGTCGCTTTACCCCTTGGCTACATCCCCCTTTTTATATTTGAGACAGGGTTCTGAAGTTGCTGAGGGCCTCTCCTAGTTACTGAGGCTGGCCCCAAACTTGTGATCCTCATACTTCAGCCTCCCAAGTCACTGGGATTACAGGTATTTGCCAGTGTGCCTGGCTTGAAACTTTTTTGAATTACATTTTATACTTCATCACTTCTGTTCTCCTCCCTCCCATCAATCCAAAACAATCTGACCAATTTTCTGAAATTCTTGTTTTTATAGAGTGTTTCTAAATCATATAGAATTTAAACAGCTTATTTTATCCTTAAAATAAGCAAAGTTGTGAACTGAATGAGTCTGACATTTTTAATATCATCTACTTAAAATTGGTAAGTAGGGGGATGTTGCTGATTTTTCTAATCTGTTTATTGAGTGAATTAAGTGGTCTTTGTTCACCACTATTCTGATCCTAGTTAAAAGACTAGATTCTCATACACCCAGCATTTTAAAGCTCAGAATTGATGTGACTAATGATGAACCATTGTGTAATGATTTTTCCTGGCTCATGTTTTCACTGTGCATGTTTCCAGTTGATCTGTCCAAGAGAGCCAGTGGGGTAGTCTTGCGTTTTAAAGAAACATCTAAACAGTTTGTCATATACCAAACTTTTCAGACCCAGTCTATAAAACGGCCTTCCTACTCTAAATCCTTTTCATAACTGCATCTGTAAAGAGTAACAAGGTTTGTTTTTGATATCTCTCTCTGCCAAGAGCTGTTAAATTAGAAATGCAATATCTTTCATATTCTTTAAATTTAGTTGATTAACCTAGTTTCTGTAAGTGACCTAGGTCAGTGACCTGGTGAAAAATAAATAAATAAATACAGTGGCCTCTATATTGAGACATAAAGAGACCCAACCCAACTGAGGATAGTGTTGAAACTTTGAATGGATTCTGGTTTTAACACATAAGCAACTAGGGATTTAATTGTATATTAAGTATTAGATAAAAATTTAACATTGATTCTTTCCTGGGAGTAATAACGATATTGAGATTACATAAGAAAATATCCACAAATTTTAGAGAGGCATACTAAAATATGTAGGTTGAAATGATGTTTGATTTTTGCTTCAGCAAAGTGTAAGAAAAAAAGATACATAAATGTGGCGAAGTCCTCTCTGATAAGTGGATGCTGATCCATAATGTGGGAGGGGGCATGGGAAGAATGTAGGAACTTTAGTCAAAGGGGAGGGAAGAGAGGGATGGGACATGGGGGCAAGAAAGATGGTGTAATGCAATGTACAACAATGCCCTAGGTTCATGTATGACTGCACACATGGTATAACTCTATATTGTGTATAACCAGAGAAGGGAAAAGTTGTGCTCCATTTGTATACAATGAATCGAAATGCATTCTGCTGTCATGTAAACCTAATTGGAATAAATAAATGAAAAAAAAAGCTTAGTTATATGGGGAAGACAGGCTTAGAAATAGATAATTTAAATATAATTTGGCAGCTGCTGAGATAAGCCCAAGAAGGGGCCTTTCACTCAGCCTAGAGGATGCTGTCTGAGCTGTCTTCATGGATGAATATATATAAGATAGCTAGAGAAAGATAGGGAGTTTGTGTCCCAAGGAGAGAAAAACAAAGTCATGAATCATGAAAACAGTATGGCATGTCTAAGGAACGTGAAGCAGTTGAGAAGTACTAGAATGTAAAATATGAAAACAGACTAAGCTGTAAAGGAGGAAAGGGCTAAGCTGTAATGGAGATTTTTATGCCATACACAGGGAATTTGTACTTCATTTTATAGGTAACAAAAGGGAGTAAAATACTTAAACGAAATAAGCAAATGAATTTGAAGTAGGTACATAATATCAGTTTGCATCTTAAATACATGATTGGGACTGCTCTGAGGAAGATGCTTTTAATTGGAGCAAGAATGAGGGAAGTAAGTCAGGATAGTAATACAGTATCCAGTTAAGAGCCAATGACTAGGGGCTGGGGTTGTAGCTCAGTAGTGGAATGCCTGCCTTGCACATGTGAGGTTTGATCCTCAGCACCACATACAAATTAATTAATTAATTAAATTTTTAAAAAAATGTGGCAAAGTCTTGCTAACTCTTGAATCTTGGTGCTGGTTATCAGGAGTTCATTGTCATATCTTTACCCCCCTTCCCCCGCTTTTTTTTCTTCCCCATAGTAAAATTATTTTAAAAGCAGTTAGACCTAGTCTTACATGCACAAGGTCCTGGGTTCAATCCCCAGCATCACCATCAAAAAAAAAAAAAAAAAAAAAAGCAGTTAGAATTTATTATTTGTTTACTTGTCTTATCCTAAAGAAGAAAGGACTTTAGCAAGTCTTAGTGAATCACCACAAAATTATTTTCTATTATATATTAAAATTAAAACATGATCATTAAACCTACAATTATGTGACTTGACTTCTCTTTTTTCCAAAAATTGACTCCTTGAGAGGTTATTTTATCTAGTCAAACTGTGCTCGTCATCAGTGTGATAATTGCAAACAAAATTTTAAGAGTCTTCCATACATTTAGTTCTAGGCTCATTAGCACCTTCCAGTTGGAATTCTTTCTTTCACTTGTCTGACAATCTGGTCTTCCTGCTCCCTCAACTCTTTTCAGAATTCTTTGTATGTCCCATGTTCTTTATGTGATCTTCTGGTTTTGAGTACATATACAAGATTTTTCTCAGCCATCTTATGACTCTGGGTATTGGTATTATACTGACTTTTGGGGATTTAGATGTATTTCTAAATTTTATATTACTGATACAGTAAAACTTGTATCAAAAAGATGAAACTTGGTCATACTGGAGTCAGGGGAGAATTATGTATTTGTGTAGTATTTCAATTTCAAATAATTTTAAATGTTAGATAATGTTTGCAAAGTTTTGTGTTTTGTTTTGCATCACCAAAATAAAATGTGTTGGTGTTTAGTTTTTAAAAAAATGTATCATACTTCTCTACTATGTGAACTCTGTAAAAATGTTGTTGCACATGACCAAGGAAGGCATATTAAAACTCAATGAAAAGAAGGCATATTAAAACTCAATGAAAATTAGCTCTGAAATGATCTGTTTGTTAGTTATTTCATCTTTTTGGTTTTTTATAGAATCAAGATTTGTTTGCTACATCACAAAATAAAGAATTTGATCCCCTTGGTCCTTTGCCACCTGGATGGGGTAAGTCCCATGAGTTTTTTTCCATTAAATTCTATCATTTTTAAAAATCAGGTATTTATAGATGATATTCTGCTCTTATTTGAGTAAATAAGAGGCTTTTGAGGTGTATCTGTTTAATTGACAGTGCCAAATAGGCATTAAATTTTATTCAGGTTGAAGTTGACTTTTTCATTATAAGAAAATTTTATTGGAATTTAGAATTATTTTGCTCTTCTAACATTTAAAAATATTGATTACTCAGCAATGAAAAGGGAATGGAATATTGATAACAGCAACTAAGGTGGACCTTACAGGCATTATGCTTAACAAAGAAAGTCAATATTCATATGATTATATGCTTTTATTACTCCGGTTTTTGTTATTATAATCAAGTACATGAGTGTGTCTTTACTATTTCCCACTAGTGACCTTACTATTTCCCACTAGTCTCTACCTCTTAAAAATTCACCCTCTCCCAACATTGCCACACCAAGAACCGAGCTTCTAACACCAGATCCCTTGGAGGATACGCTCAAACCATATATAAACTTTAACAATACTGTATGTTTCGATTTACACAGCATTCTCAAAATCATAAAACTAAGCCAGGCATGGTGGCGCGCGCCTGTAATCCCAGTGGCTCAGGAGGCTGAGGCAGGAGGATCGTTAGGTCAGCGCCAGCCTCAGCAAAAGCGAGGTGCTAAGCAACTCAGAGAGACCTTGTGTCTAAATAAAATACAGAACTAGAGCTGGACAACAGATTAACAGTTCTCAGGAACAGGATAGGTGGAAGTTGGGTAGAAATACAAGATATAGCACTAAGGGGGTTCTTGCATGATGATGGAAAAGTTCTGTATCTTAATTATGTTGATGAATACATGAACTAGCACATGGGATAAAAATATAGAAATTTGTAGCCGGGCGCGGTGGCTCACGCTTGTAATCCCAGCACTTAGGGAGGCTGAGACAGGAGAATCGCGAGTTCAAAGCCAGCCTCAGCAATGGCGAGGCACTATGCAACTCAGTGAGACCCTGTCTCTACATACAACACAAAATAGGGCTGGGGATGTGGCTCAGTGGTCGAGTGCCCCTGAGTTCAATCCCCAGTACCAAAAAAAAAAAATATATATATATATATAAATTTGTATTCATCTACATAGATTCAGCTTTAACAAATGGCAAACATTGAAAATTCTATAGTTAGGTATGATGTACCAATGTCTTAGTTTTAATATTGTACTGTACCTACATGAGATATCACCATTGGGAGAAACTGGTTAAAGGGTACATTGGGATTCTGTACAGTTTTTATAACAGTAATAATTTCAAAGTAAAAATCTTAAAAACACATTGGTCTTTGATCACATTGGTCTTTCTTGTTCTCTTCGTCCTCTTCCTCCTCCCTCCTTTTTTTCAGTACTGGAGGGATTAAAAAAAAAAAACCCTCAAGAGTACTCCACTACTGAGCTACATTTCCAACCCTTTTTATGTTTTATTTTGAAACAGATTCTTAAGTTGCCTAGGCTGACCTTGAACTTGTGATCCTCCTGTGTGAGCCTCCTGATTCACTGAGATCACAGTCATGCTCAACCATGGTCATGTTGGTTTTTGTTTTTTTGTTTTTGGATACCAAGGACCGAACTCAGGGCACTCTGCCACTGAGCCACATCCCCAACCGTATTTTGTATTTTATTTAGAGACAGGGTCTCACTGAGTTGCTTAGCACCTGGCTTTTGCTTAGGCTGGCTTTGAACTTTGAGCTGCTGGGATTACAAGCAAGCATGCACTACCACACCTGGCCACATTAGTTTTTCTTTTTCTTTTTTTGGTACTAGGGATTGAACCTAAGGGTGCTTAACCACTGAGCCACATCCCCTGCCTCCAGTTATATTTTAGAGATAGGGTCTCACTAAGTTGCTGAGACTGGCTTTGAACTCATGATCCTCCGGCCTCAGTCTCCAGGGCCACTAGGATTACAGCTATGCGCCACCTTGCCCAGCCACATTGGTTTTTCTAAAGTACGTTTCAGAATTTGGTGGGGTTGATATTACCTTATAAAACAATGAAAGGGGAATACATAAGGGTGTCAACTTTGTGCCCTACACCATGGAGCATATGAATATGCCCTAGTTATTGAGTATACTTAATACCTTAGTTATTAAAACTTAGTTAATAGACTTTAAGATGGGTCTACCCTACCAGATTCTGTTTTATAGTGTTAAATAATCAGTAGAGTCTTCTGGCTCTATTGGATCCTCAGAGTGGTCAATGTGTGGTTGATATGATGAAGTTCAGATGAGGGTTGTTGCTCTTAGGCATGTTGAACTTGCCCTGTTAGATTTATTCGTAGACATGAATGATTTGCCCATATTTATTTCAAGAGTTGGATGTCCATGTTACAAAAAGAGAAATTGATGAAATAAAAGGAAAAGGAATATCTGAAGGTTATGTGTTTATCTCCCTGATTTTATTGCAGAAAAACTTGAGACCTGCTTCATAATGATGGTCAAAAACAGACTGTTTTTCTCTGGAGCAACTCTTGCTCATAGAAGCCTGAAATGTGGGCTGTGTTGCCTTTATTAGAATAGCTTTCCTGCAAACAGGTTCTTGCCTTCTATTTTTTTTTTTTTAATATTTTTTAGTTGTCAATCGATCTTTACTTTATTTATTTATATGTGGTGCTGAGAATCAAACCCAGTGCCTCACACATGCTAGGCAAGCGCTCTACCACTGAGCCACAGCCCCAGCCCCTCTTGCCTTCTATATTGATCCTTAACCTGATCATCTAGATCTTTTCCCTTTTTACTTTACCCAAGAACACTTTCATAAAATACTGCCTCTAAAGATCCAGCTTATTGCCAGGTACGTGGTGCAATCCCAGAGGTTCTGGAGGCTGAGGCAAGAGGATCACAAGATTAATGCCAGCCTCAGCAGCTTGGCAAGACTCATCTCAAGATAAAAAGTTGATTAAAAAAATGGGAATGTGGCTCAGTGGTTAAGTGCTTCTGGGTTCAATCCCTTGTACAAAAAATACCCCAATAAATCAGCTTATCTAGGATATTGGCTTCTTGCCCTGCTAATATTTTGCTATTTCATCATCTGCATCTATTTGGGCTTTACACTCCTAACGTTGAAGTGCCGCTCCTTCCCCAAATGAGTTTATGATTTTCCTACAACTCAATCTGAGCACTGCTTTGTGATTTTCTGCTTTTGGGGCCCATGCCTTTGTTTTGGAACCAATGATAGCACTAGTCATGTATCAGATGAGGAAGCACAACTGATTCACCTTCAATATTGTCCCAGGAAATAGAATCCCATCTTATGCACTGTGTTTTCTTTCTGAGGTTGACAGCATTATTTTTGTGAACAGGATGTATATTTAAATTCACCTTTTTATGTAATAGGATGAGACATTACCATCTGATAAGCTGGCATTGAAGAATTTTTAACAAATGCACACAATAGGACCTAGAGAACAAAGAATGCTTTCAACAATGTTCAACAATGCAGTCTAATATAGGGCTCTGTACACTCATCAAGTATAAAGACACTTTCTTCTTTTCATAGTTATGAAACACTACATAGAGTAGCAAGAAGTTTCTATTTTTTGATGTTTTATTCATCAAATTAGGAAGTGCTCTGATCTGTATTCAAGTTGATGTTTAGTAATTTCAATATTGTTTATCATGTGGTTTTTTCCAACAAAGTAAGAGATTATAAGAAATCAGCTCCACCGCCCCACTACTTCCTCTCATTAAATGGATGAGCCTTCAGTTTGCAAGTGAAAAGTTCTGCATCTTTGAAATTGTTTTTCACAGCCTTTTCCAAAAAATGCTATCAGTAAAATATACTTAGAACATATGTAGGAAACAAGTTAACTTACCTTGTCTTATGGTAGTTTTTGAAGGGACAATCTCTGGTGCTGAAATCTGAATTTACATGGCAGATAAAAAATGAATATATGCTCAACTGTGTACTTAGGGTGTTACTTTCAGTATAAAATCATTTGGTGGGGCTAGAAATGTAGTTCAGTAGGTAGAGTACGTGCTTAACATATAGGAGGCCATAGGTTCAATCTGCTGTAAGACACACAGACATAAATATTGTGTGTTGTGTGTGTGTATTACACATTTGGATACATATTTTTTGAACAAGGAAGATAATTCTAGATTCTGCAAATAAATTAATTTTTTTTGAGATTTAAATTCATGACTACCACAGCATGAACTTACTTTGCTATCATGTAACATTAGTGCAAGCTGTAGTATTATGTGTGCTTATTTTTGCCTTAACAACAGCCTTAGAGTTGGTGACATGTTTCCCCACTCAAGATGCCTTGACAGTGGAACCTATGTTAATAATATTCAGAGTGGGTCACCAGTCATAGTATCTCATTTTCTGTATACAGTGCATACCTGCAATTCTATTTCTGTTTTAGGCTTAGCTGATATAGAAAGTAGCTGATATGTCAGAAGTGGATTCATAATACTAGTATATCCATTGTAACTCATAACATAACTGCTACTTGATATCATAGAATCAGTGCTACAGATATAATTGCTACCAAATACCAATTTAAGGTATAATTTGGCCTAAGATTCATTCTGTAATATGTTGCTTAAAGAAAGATCCAGAGGATCTAAATGTGTTATTTAAAAAATGGATATAAATTAGCTTTGCCAACATGAAATTAATTTTAAAATTTTGCTTGAAAAGTTTGTATCCATTCCATAATCTTTGTCAGTATTCATTTTGAGGCATGTTGGCAAAGTAAAGAAATTCAGATACAGGAAGAATCCTGTCTTTTGAAGAATTAGTTGGTAATGAACAGAAAAACTGTAGTTTAAAGATAATTTAATATTGAATATTAATAGGGAAAGCTCAAGCACGGGTAATTCTGAGGAATGGGAATAAGAAAACAGGGAGAATACTAAAGCAAGAGGCAGATGGGGAATAAGCAGCAGGTTTTTTTGTTTTGTTTTGTTTTGTTTTTCTTCTCAGTGGTACTGGGTACTAAAACTGTGGGCACTCTACTACATGTCCAGCCCTTCTCTTTTTGAGATAGGGTCTAGCTAAGTTGCCCACGTTGTCAACAAACTTGAGATCCTCTTATCTCTGGCTCCTGAGTAGCTGGGATTACAGGTATGTGACCCTGTGCCCAGAAAACAATAGCTTTAGATGCAGTAATTAAATAATTGAGCCCTACTGCCAGCCTGTATGCAGAAAGTTACTATAAATATTTAGGATTTTGGAACTGATTATATTAAGGAACAAAAATCATAAAAAAGAACCAGTGTAAGCTTAGTGTGTAGCTGTGTGTTAGAATGCTTGCTGAACATACACAAGGCCCTGAATTTGATTTCCAGCACAGCAGAATAATTAAGCAAATAGGTAGGTAGGTAGAAAGAAATGATGTCTATCTTAATTGAATAATGCCAGACATATATTAACAAAACAATTAAGTTATTACCCTAACCTCTAACTCCCACTTATATTTAAGAAATGAGATAGGATATAGTGATGTAGTATGGGAAAAAATTCTCTGTAGACCTGAGTTTCCATCTAATCTCTACTACTTACTTTTGAAGTTTGGGGTAGGTCATTTAACCCCTCTGAGTTTTCTTTATCTTAAAATAATCTTCCCAGCATGGTGGTGCAAGCCTGTAATCCCAGTGGCTTGGGAGGCTGAGACAGGAGGATCGCAAGTTCAAAGCCAGCCTCAGCAAAAGCAAGGCATTAAGCAACTTGACCTTGTCTCTCAATAAAATACAAAATAGGGCTTGGGATGTGGCTCAGTGGTCAAGTGCCCCTGAGTTTAATCCCCGTAGGTAAATAAGTAAATAAATAAAACCATCTATTTCATGGAGCTATTAAGAATAAAATGAGGGGCTGGGGTTATGGCGCAGTGGTAGCGTGCTCGCCTAGCACGCGGGAGGCACTGGGTTCGATCCTCAGCACCACATAAAAATAAAATAAAGCTATTGTGTCCACCTACAACTAAGAAATAAATATTTAAAAAAAAAAAAAAGAATAAAATGAGGTTTAACTAAGAGAGTGGCTTAGTGGTAGAGTGCTGCCTAGCATGTGTGAGGCCCTGAGTTCAATTCCCAGCACCTCAAAAAATAATAAAATGCAATCACCTTTAAGAAGCTAAAAACTTATTTTGTTCTTGTTGGTTTCAGCTTGAAAGGGTCCTGTGGGCGGGACATTGATTTAAGTCTGGCTTCTGGGATATAATAATATTTCTGTGACTTTAGCCAGGAGCAGTGGCATACACCGGTAATCCCAGCACTTTAGGAGGCTGAGACGGGAGAATCACGAGTTCAAAGCCAGCCTCAGCAATGGTGAGGTGCTAAGCATCTCAGTGAGACCCTGTCTCTACATAAAACACAAAATAGAGCTGGGGATGTGGCTCAGTGATCAAGTACCCCTGAGTTTAATCCCCAGTATCCCCCCCCAAAAACTTCTATAACTTTAGTTAAGTATTTGTATTTAATAGTCAAAGAATAAATTAAACCTTTTAAAAGATGTGATATAGAAACTACAAAATCAATAATGCAATGAGATGGGCAGATTCATTTCACTTTTTCTTAGTTTCAGGAAAAAAGATATGCCAACATTAATGCTTTGTTTTTTTGTTTGTTTGTATAAATAAAGAGAAGAGAACTGATAGCAATGGCAGAGTATATTTTGTCAACCACAACACTCGAATTACACAATGGGAAGACCCCAGAAATCAAGGGTAAGAACTTTTAGTTACTAGTGCATTTATAACTTTTTAAAAATTGCTTACCTATTTCTGACTCCGTTGCATAATCTTTCCTGAAAGACCTTAAACATTGATCTCCTTTCTTCTCAATGGAGAACATTTTTTACTTTCATGTAGTGAAAAGTTTAAGAGTTTCTTGAGAGTTGAAAAAAAACCTCATTGATACTTGAAAATAGTCTTATGTTAAAATATTCACATATATATTTATTAGTAGTAAATCAGATGAGTTATTATAAAACAGGGTTTCTTAATCTGTGACTATGGATAAAATTTGGGGTATGTGTCTTACGGGGAAAAAAATATGTCCTCAGTTTTACTAACCTTTGCCTAAAATTTAGTATTTCCTTCTATTATGAGTATGAGGCTATGACCTAGTAGAATTAGCAATGCCTAGGACTTTGCCACCAGAAGAAATCACAAGGTTTGAAAAAGCATTCTGTGGTTGTTGTAGATATCTCAAAATATTGTTTACATACATCATTGTAAGAACTTACAAGCCAGGCGCAGTGGTGCACGCCTGTAAATTCCAGTGGCTCTGGAGGCTGAGGCAGGAGGATCGTGAGTTTAAAGCCAGCCTCTGCAAAGACAAGGTGCTAAGCAACTCAGTGAGACCCTATCTCTAAATAAAATACAAAATAGGGCTGGGGATGTGGCTTAGTGGTTGAGTACCCCTGACTCAATTCCTTGTACCAAAAACAAGAGAAAGAAAGAACTTAAGGCTGAGGATGTAGTTCAGTGGGAGAGCACTTGCTTAGTATGTGTGAGGCCCTTCATTCAGTCCCCAGTACCAAAAGAAAAGAAAAAGAAACTTGTTAGTTAATGTATTAATAAAGAGACATGCTATCATGAATCTGTCTTTTTAATGTTTTGGTAACTACATCAAAGTGGCACCTATGAGTATAATTGCTTATCTTAGTAACATTACATAATAGCCTGTGTATTAGTTTACTAGAGCCAGTGTAACAAACTATACCACAAATGGAGTAGCTTAAACAACAAATTTATTGTCTTATAGTTCTGGAGGCCAGAATTCAGAGATCAAGGTGTTAACAGGACCATGCTTCCTCTGCAGTCATTAGGGAAAGATCTGTTCCAGACCTTGCTTGTGTTTCTTATAATTCTTGGCTATCAGCATGATTTCAGTGGTCACATGGCTTCCTGTGTATACATTTCTGTACGCAAATTTCCTTTTTATACGAACACTCATTCTTCAGAACCAGTGACCCCCCCCCCCCATATGCCAGTATGAATCATCTTAACTGATAATCTGCAGTAACCCTTTTACCAAATAAGGTCATATTCCAAGGTACTCTTGGCTAGGACTTAAATACAAGCGTTTGGAGGGGGTAACACATTCAACTCGCGTCTATAAAACTATTCATTTATCAGACTGCCAAATGATTTTATTTTGCAAGGAATTTGGCAAATTATACAATTAGTTTAGATAGTAATCGCAAGTTTGCGGTCCCCAAGACAACTCCCCCTTCAGACCAACTGCCTACAAATTCTGACACAACCATTCACTAAAGATAATCAGAATTCACTAAAACCTATACTAAACCTTGTACTCAACAATCACATTTGTTGTGATATAAAGAAAGAATATAAAATAGAACCAGCAGAAGGAAGAGATTCATTGAGCAGAGTCTGGGAGGGTTCTAGACATCCATCGATGTGGAACAATATATATTGATGATCAGTGTTTTGAACCAGGAATTCTCTGGTATCCAGAATTTGTATTTGGGTTTGATCAAATTCTGCCTTCTTGGCTGACATTTTTGTCTTCATCCCTACCTGGAAGTTTGGGATAAGACCTAGTTCCTAGTTCCTCTTGAAGTCAGAACTGGTATAGTATGTCCCAGGCCTCCATCATCAGTCACAGGCATACATTCATTGGCAGATCACCTCCTGTAGTTGAGGACAAAGACCAGTCTTCTCTTGGGCATGATTAATTCTTCATGATACATATTTCAATCATTTATGTTCTAAAGGTATTCTTTAAATGTAAGATACCTACTTCTGAGTACTGACAAATGACAATGTTTTTTATGGAGTTATTATATTTAACTTGAGTATATTCAGTTTCATGAAAAAATAATTAAGATTTTTAAAGATGAAATGTTTTTAATTCCTCTAAAAAATTCTCAGTTGTAGAGTACTTGCCTAGCATGCCCAAGACCCTGTGTTTCACCCCCAGCACCTCCCCCAAAACAAATTTATATCTAAGGATAGAATTGAATAAGTCAAGCCAAGCACAGTAGTTATTCCTATTACTCAAGAGACTGAGGCATAAAATGGCAGGTTTAAGGCTAGCTTGGGTATCTTAAGTGAGACCCTGTCTTAATACTAGAAATAAAAAGGGCTAGGAACATATAAGCTCAGTGACAGAACACCCAGTACTTTGGTACTGGAGAGTTAGGGGAATTGAACAAGTCACTTTTCTGTAATTTTTCACCATTTTTGGTTTCTCCTTGAACTTTTAAAGTTTTGGAGCTAAATAGTAGAATAATATTTTTTTAAAATATTTTTTTAGTTGTAGATGGACACAATGTCTTTATTTTATTGCTTTGTATGTGGTGCTGAGGATTGAACCCAGGGCCTCACGCATGCAAGGCAAGCGCTCTACCACTGAGCTACAATCCCAGCCCCGTAGAATAATATTTTTATAAGTAGCACAACTGACCTAGTTCTATCTAATTTATTTTGTTTCCAAGACAAATTGTTATTGAACCTATCCTGCAACTAAAATCACCACAAAACTTTTTCTGTATTTTTGGTAGTCTATTTTATTTGATATTTGTATCCAATTATACGAATTCAGCTAAATATTTTTAATCTTTTGATGTAGTTTACAAACTATGATTAAAGGCAACAGTTTTTCTGAAGTACAGCCCTTTGTTCTGCGGAAGTATTCTTGAGGAAAGTGACACTATTAACAGCAATAGTGGCTAAATGTCTAAATGCCTCCAGACCCTCCTGTTCTTTCTTTCTGATGTGAACTTGAACATTTCCATTGTTCTTTTTCATTCCAAACCCACCAGATGAGAAAATTAAAGCTGTAAAATAGAAAAAATTACCTGGCACATATGGATAAAAACTGCAGCATTTTTTATACCTAACCAACTAAAAAGATCGGTTGCCATTATGTCAGAATACATAAATAAGAACAGCAAAAGAGGTATTCAGTAGTTTCCTACTCATTCTAGTATAATATTATGAAATGTAAAAATGAAGTTTTTAGGTTTATTTATTCTAATGCCTCACTTATTTTTTTTTAAATCTTTATTTATTTATTTTTTTATGTGGTGCTGAGGATCGAACCCAGTGCCTCACACATGCGAGGCAAGCGCTCTACCACTGAGCCACAATCTCAGCCCCTAATGCCTCACTTATTTTAGTGTACAACAGATTAAAATTAAGACATTTATATGTCATTATTGCTTTAAAATCTAATTCCTATTCTAAAAATTCACGTAATATTTGCAAGGTGGAGAAGTTGTTGCCAAATACAACTACTGCAACATGGGATAAATGCTGTGCTAGTTGTATAAATAGGAAGTACTTTTGATATGCCACAAGAGAGTCATCAATCTCTTGTAGTAGGAGGAACAATAATAATAATATGAGCGATTACTTTGTGCTAAACTTTTTACTTACCTCATTCCTCATATAATCTTTTTTGGGGGGAGCATGCCAAGGATTGAACTCAGGGGCACTCAGCAACTGAGCCACATCGCCAGCCCTATTTTGTATTTTCTTTAGAGATAGGGTCTCATTGAATTGCTTAGCACATCACCATTGCTGAGGCTGGGTTTGAACTCACGATCCTCCCGAGCCTCTGGGATTATAGGTTTATGCCACTACAGCCAGCAGTTCCTCATATAATGTTATTACATAAACATTGTTATTTTCATTTCATGAATAAAGAAAATGAAGTTTATTTTATTTTATTTTTGAAACTGAGGATTGAACGTAGGGGGTGCTTTACAACTGATCCTCATCCCCAGCCCTTTTTTTTTTTTTTAAATATTTTTTTAGTTGTAGATGGACACAATGTCTTTATTTTTTTATTGCTTTGTATGTGGTGCTGAGGATCGAACCCAGGGTCCTACGCATTCGAGGCAAGTGCTCTACCGCTGAGCTATAATCCCAGCCAATCCCCAGTCCTTTTTAATTTCTATTTTGAGACAAGATCTTGCTAAGTTGTTTTAGGCCTTGCTAAATTGGTGAGGCTGCTCTCAAATTTGCCATATTCCTGCCTCAGCCTCTCAAGTCACTGGGATTACAGATGTACCACTGTATAAACAGGACGTACTTTGAGATGCCACAAGAGTCATTAATCTCTTGTAGGAGAAATAATAATATGAGGGGTTACTTTGTGCTAAACTTTTTACTTACCTCATTCTGCATATGATCTTTTTCTTTGGGGGGGGGTACCAGGGATTGAACTTGGGGGCACTGGGCCACTGAGCCACATCCCCAGCCCTATTTTATATTTTATTTAGAGACAAGGTCTCACTGAGTTGCTTAGAACCTCACCATTGCAGAAGATGAAGTTTAGAGAGATTTAGTAGTTTGCCTAGGATCGCAAGTTTTCAAGATATAAAGACAGATGTTAAAGAAGTAGATAGGAATACTTTATAAAAAATAAAATAAAATTTTAAAAAAAACCTTTTGAGTTGACTTAACAAAAGAATAATAGAGATTTGTATCAAAGGTTTCACTTGGAGGGGCTGGGATTGTGGCTCAGTGGTAGAGCGCTTGCCTCACATGCGTTAGGCTCTGAGTTCGATCCTCAGCACCACATACAAAGCAATAAAATAAAGACATTGTGTCCATCTATAACTAAAAAAAACATTTAAAAAAAAAAAGGTTTCATTGGAGATGAGAGAGATCATGTCTTGATTGGGAAGGTAATGACTAGCCATATGCCATGAAATCACAGGATTTGTATAAGGAAGTTAGAAGTTTGGGTGCAGAGAAAATGTAAAAGGGAACACTCAACGCCAGAGTATAGAAGCTGAGTGAATGCCAGGTGGAAGAATATAGAAGTTAACTTTGGAAGTAGTATAAGAGTGCAAGCACTTTAAAGGAAGAACTAATTTGATGCAGTCTCTATTTGAGAAAGATATTTTGTCAGCCATATCAATGTAAGAGTCAGATCAGAAGGAGACTAGGGGGAGGAAAACCCATTTAGGTGACTGTTGAGGATGTTTAAACAAAAGACAATTAAAGCCTCAGAGTAAGGATAGTTCTAGAGGTGGAGTATAGGAAGATAAAGACTTTTAAGATAGAATGGACAGAACATTTAATCATGAGATGTTTAAGGTAAGTTATGAAGTAGATAGGAGAGCATAGGCCAAGAAAATGGTGGAAAACTGAGTGGTGGTTGATTTTTTTTTTTTTTTCTTTTTCTTTTTTTGGTACTGGGGATTGAACTCAGGGGTACTTGACCACTGAGCCACATCCCCAGCCCTATTTTGTGTGTTACGTAGAGACAGGGTCTCACTGAATTGCTTAGCACCTCGCCATTGCTGAGGCTGGCTTTGAACTCGCAATTCTCCTGTCTCAGCCTCCCTAAGTGCTGGGATTACAGGCTTGAGCCACCGCGCCCGGCTTGGTGGTTGATTTTTAATGTTGAGTTCTAATGATGTGTTTAATGTATTCATAGGGTGTCCAGATAGAGATGTGCACAAGTGCACAAGAAAATCTTGGACCAAATTGTTTTCTAAAAGATTTTATACTACATTAACACACATTTATGGGTATTTTTAGTTTCTGTACTTGGCAAATAAACAACTCTTTAAAAATCTTTGTGTGTTTATATTTTTTTCTCTATTTTATAGTCAGTTAAATGAAAAGCCCTTACCTGAAGGCTGGGAAATGAGATTCACAGTGGATGGAATTCCATATTTTGTAGACCACAATAAAAGAACAACCACCTATATAGACCCACGCACAGGAAAATCTGCCCTGTAAGTATTCTAAACATTGTAGATTGAAAATAAAATTAATTTCTCTTTTTAGGAGGCTTGGTGGGCAGTAACTGGTAATTGAACCCAGGGGTACTTTACCACTGAGCCTACATCCCCAACCCCTTTTATTTTTTATTTTAGGGACATGATCTTGGTAAGTTGCCAAGGCTCAAACTTGCCATCTTCCGGCCTTGCCTCTTGAGTCACTGGGCTTTCAGGCATGCACCGTTGTGCCTGGTGATTAATTTCTCAGATTTTGACAAAGATCTGAATTAGCAAGGAATGGAAGTCTTACTATTTTTTTTCTTTTTCTTTTCTTTTTTTACTGTGTATGTATATGTATTACTAAGCATTGAACCTACCACTGAGTTACAATGCCAGCCCTTTTTATTTTCTTTATTTTCAGACAGGATTTTACTAAGTTGCTTAAGCTCACCTTAAACTTGGGATTCTCGTGCCTTAGCCTCCTGTGTAGCTGGGATTTCAGGCATGCGCTACCACACCCACCTTCTTAATATTTCTTGAGTTGGCTTGCCAGTAGATCTCTGTGTACTGTCCATTGCACTTTTTTTTTTCTTCGCTCAATTTTAAATCAAGTCATTGGGAGTTTGGGGTTGCATTTTAGTTTTCTATATATAATCATGAATTGATGAATGATGAGGATGCATCCTGAGAAATGAATCATTGTGTGAACAGAAGAGTATACTTCAACAAACCCACATGCCTTTTATGAATCTAGGGTGTGTGGTATAACACCCTACCTAGATGATGTGGGCTATTGCTTTTGGGGCCATGATGAACAGATTACCAGATTAAATCAAGTGCAGGAGAAAATGATGCAATCAAGAGACACAGTAAACACAAGATATATGAGGCTGCTGCCAGCATAACATGGCATACGAATTTACAGTGAACTCTTCGTTTTTTGTTGTTTTTTTTTTTTATGGTTTTTAAATATTTTTTGTCATATATGGACATGATACTTTTATTTTATTTATTTTTATGTGGTGCTGAGGATTTATCCCAGTGCTTCACATATGCTAGGCAATTGCTCTACCACTGAGCTGCCACCCCAGCCCACTCTGTTTTTATATAACTAGCAGTACACGGTAAAGTAATGATTGAAAGCATAGTATTATACTGTTATTGGTTACACATTAAATAGTAACAGTTTTTTGTTATCATTATCAAGTATGATGCACATATGCATAATGTTATGTGCAATATTTTTCTGTGACTGGCAATGCAGTAAGTTTGTTTATACCAGCATCCCCTCAGACATGTGAATAATAAGTGGTGCTACGATATTAAAGATGGCTGTGACATCATTAAGTAATGAGAATTTTTTAGCTCCATTATACTCTTAAGAGAGCATTATCTTTTTTTTTTGCTACCAGGGATTGAACTCAAGGGTACTCGACCACTGAGCCACATCCCCAGCCCTATTGTGTGTTTTATGTAGAGACAGGATATCAACTTGAGTTGCTTGGCTCCTTGCTGTTGCTGAGGCTGGCTTTGAACTCACAATTCTCCTGTCTCAGCCTCCCAAAGTGCTGGGATTACAGGTGTGCACCACCGCACCAGCTGAGACCATTATCTCAAATGTGGTCTATCATTGACTGAAACATCATTATGCCATGCGTAACTATATATTCTGAATATTAATTTTTTATTACATACATCAATTAAAAGCATTTTCTCCAATTTTTGCTTTTGATAGTACTCTTTGATGCACAAAACCTTGAAAATTTGATAAATTCCAATTTGCCTTTCTTTCTCTTTTGTTGCCTATGCCTTTGGTGTCATACCCAAGAACTCATTGCCAGATCTAGGTTTTCCTTCCTAAGTTTTTCTCTGAGAATTTTATAGTTAGAGCTCATACATTTTGGTGTTTGATTCATTTTGAATTGATTTTTGTATATGGTATTAGATAAGGGTGTAATCTCATTTTTTTCCATGTGGATATTGAGTTTTCCTAGCAGCATTTGTTGAAAAGACTTCTTTTGTTACTTAGCCTTGGCATCTGTATTAGCCGGCTTTCCATCACTTTAATAAAATACCTGACATAGCCTACTTAGTACAGAGATTTATTTCACTCAGTTTTGATCAAAGTCTAAACAGGTTCAGTGAGGATCACCACTTGCCTGCATCACCTCATGGCAGATGGTAGCATATCATGGTGGAAGAATATGTGGGAGTAAATTGTCATCTCTTGAAATGAAGTAGAAAGAGAGTACAATCTTGGTCCCACATTCCTCCTTGAGAGCACATCTCTAATGATCTGAGGATCTCCTAGTAGGTCTCACTTCTTAAAGATCCAAAGCATCTCCTAATACCATCACCCTGGGGATAGTGAACATCCAAACCATGGAAGCAACTTTTCCAAAAATTATTCAATACATTGGTGAGCACTCTTTTTAGACTCTCTGTATTCTATTCCATTGGTCTAAATGTCTGTCTTTATGCCAGTGCGACACTGTTTTAATTGCCATAGCTTTGTGGTATGTTTTAACAGTAGGAAGTATAAGTCCTCTAGGTTTGTTTTTCCTTTTCAAGATAATTTGTGCTATTGGGATTTCTTGAGATTATGTATTAATTTTGGGATTTTTCTTGTCCTATTTCTGTAGAGATGTTCTTATTATTTGATAGGAATTACATAGAATCTGTAGATGTTTTTGGTAGTATGGATATTTTAACAGTACTAATTCTTCTAACCCATAAATGTGATATTGTTTCATTTAATTTTGTTTTTAATTTCTTCCAATAGTGGTTTTTTGTTTTTGGTAATGGAGATTGAACTCAGGTACTCGACCACTAAGCCACATCCACAGCCTTGTTTTGTGTTTTATGTAGAGATAGGGTCTCAATGAGTTGCTTAGCTCCTCACTGTTGCTGGGACTGGCTTTGAACTTGTGATTCTCCCATCTCAGCCTCCCAAAGTTCTGGGATCACAGGTGTGCACCACCATGACCAGCTTGTAATTTCTGATAGACGAGTCTTTTACCCTTTATTTCATTCCTAAGAATTTAATTTTTGCTGCTGTTGTAAAAGGAATTGTTTTCTTAATGTGTGTTGACTTTATATTCTACTACTTTACTGAATTTGCTTATCCTAACAGCTTTTTTATGTGGAATCTTCAAAGTATTTCCTGCACAAAAGATCAAATCAAGATACAGGCACAATGGTGCACACCTGTAATCCCAATGATTCATGAGGCTGAGGCACAAGGATTGCCAAGTTCAAGGCCTGTCATAGTAACTTAGTGAGACCCTGTCTGAAAATGAAATATAAAAAGGGCTGGGGATGTAGCTCAGTGGTAGAACAATTCTGGGTTCAGTCCCCAGTATGAAGAAAAGGAAGGGGAAAAAAGTCATAATCCTTTGTAAACAGATCATTTTACTTCTTCCTTCCCATTTTGGATGCCTTTGATTTCTTTTTCTTGCCTAATCGTTCTGGCTGTACCTAACAATAATACGTTGACCAGAAACGATGAAATTAGGTATCCTTGTATTATTTCCAGTCTTAATGGAAAAGCTTTCATTCTTTAACCAATTAATGTGATGTTTATTGTGAGATTTTCATATACAACCTTTATTATGTTGAGGTAGTTTCCCTTTATTCCTCATTTATTATTTTTTATCATGAAAATGTTATTGAATTTTGTTTAATATTTTTTCTGCAATTGAGATGATCATGTGGATTTTCCCCTCTTCATTCTGCTAATGTGCCATATTAAATTTATTTTTTTCTATATGTTGAACCGTCCTTGCAGTCCAAAAATAAATTCTACTTCAACTTCAACAAAAAATGCTGATCTTTTCAATATTTTGCCAAAAATTTTTTGCTAATATTTTCTTGAGGATTTCTGTATCTGTATTGATAAAGGGGTATTTGTTTGTGGTTTTCTTATAGTGTTTATGTGACTTCCTTATCAAGGCAGTTCTGGCCACCCATTATTATTTACTTTTATACTTATGCATATTAAAAGCTTTCATGTTTACAGCAAAAACTGAGAAATGAGGCCAACTGAATATTAATGAAATGGCAGAGGTAATTTATATTGAAATAAATAGATACTGTTGTATCATTCATTTTAGTTACAATTAAGCTTGGGTGCATATAACATGAAAACCCAAAACAATAGTAGCTTATAAAGGTAGAAGTATATGTAATCTCCATCTTTTTATTTATTTATTTTCATGTATATGTGTACGTAGACACATAGATAATAACAATAAATAAACTGAAATATTCAAATAACCCAAAAGAATGCAGAAAAGAGCAAACAGGAAAAAAAAATAGAAGAAAAAAACAGAAAACAATAAAATGCTATACTTAAACCTAAATATATCAATAATTGCATGATGTGTAAATGATGGTCTGAGTCAGAAGTCAGTCAATTTTTTAATTTCCTCCTCCCCCTTTGTTATTGGTGTATTATAGGTGTACATAATGATGGAATTTGTTCTATATGCATGAAATATAATGATATAATTTGTCTACTATCGCTCCTCAGCACTTTCCCCATCCCTCCTACCTCCCACTCCTTGATCCCTTTCTTCTACTAATCTCCCTTTGATTTTTATGAAATTGGTCCCCACCTTTTTTTCTCTAGCTTCCATATAGGAGGAAAAACATACAACCCTTCAAACAACCCAAAACCTTCTGAGTTTTACTCATTTTGTTTAACATGATGGTCTCTAGTTTCATCCATTTTCCTGCAAATGCAAGAATTTTATTTTTCTCTATGGCTGAATAAAATTCCATTGTATATATATGCCACATTTTCTTTATCCATTCATGTGTTGATGGACACCTAGGCTGGTTCCATAGTTTGGTTATTATGGATTGTGCTGCTTCTCTCCATCTTTTAAAAATAGTCTAGGCTATTTCCTTTTTTGTTTGTTTAATTTTTTTTTTAGTTATAGATGGACACATCTTTGTTTGTTTTGGTACCAGGGATTGAACTCAGGGGTACTCAACCTCTGAGCCACATCCTCAGCCCTAATTTGTGTTTTATGTAGAGACAGTCGCACTGAGTTGCTTAGTGCCTCGCCATTGCTGAGGCTGGCTTTGAACTCGCGATTCTCCTGTCTCAGCCTCCCAAAGTGCTGGGATTATAGGCATGCGCCTCCGTGCCCAGTTTATTTATTTTTATGTGGTGCTGAGAATTGAACCCAGTGCCTCACATGTGTGAGGCAAGCACTCTGCCACTGAGCCACAACCTCAGCTCGCGAGGCTATTTCCTTTTAATCATGTTTATATATTCTCTTTTCCTAATAAGCACAAGTGATTATTAAAAAAAAAAAAGAAGAAGAAGAAGAAGAAAGAAAGAAAGAAACGTCCAGGCTAGGGTATAGCTTCTAGGGTACTTGCCTAGCATGAATGAGGCCCTGTATTTAGTCCCTAGCACTGCAAAAAAAGAAAAAGAATTTAAAAAATGGCCAGTGAGATACAGCATGTGTCTCATGTATCAAGGGGAAAAAAGAAAAAAGTCCCAAGAGAGATTAGGAAATATTTTGTACTGAATCCTAATAAAAAGTACAACATATCACAGTCTGTGAGATTTAGTTTAGTAATCCTGAGAGGACAGTTTATTGCTTTAAAGGATTAAATCCAAAAATTAAGAAAGGCATTAAATCAGTGATTTCTGCTTCTCCCTTAAAAAGCTAGAAAGAGGAAGGTTACCAATCCCCTAGTAAGTACAAGAAAGGACATAAAAATAACAGCAGTAATCAGTGAAACAATAGAGAAATCAAAAATAGAAGTTGGATTTTTGGGAAGCATTAATAGTATTCACAACCTCTAGTAACCCTGATAAAGGAAAAAGAGAAAATACATGTTACTAGTATTAAAGCAGAAGGCCTTTATCTAGTAAAGAAATGGAAATTCATAATAAAAGAATTTTCCAAAAACAAAATTTTGGTCTGCAGCCAGGCACTGTGACACATACCTGTAATCCCAGCAACTCAGGAGGCCGATACAAGAGGATCACAATTTGAGACTAGCCTGGGCAATTTCATAAGACCCAGTTTCCAAATGAAAAATAAAAAGGGCTGTAGCTCAGTGGTACAGGGCTTCTGGGTTTCATCCCTAGTAGCACCAAACAACAACAACAACAACAAAAAAAAACCCCACAGAAACAAACACTGGCCTTGACAGCTTCATTGGTAAATTTTATCCAACTTATAAAAAATAGATAGCATCAATCCTATTCAGATTTTTCCACAAAATATAAGGAATGAGAACACTTCCCAACTCATTTTATGAGGTTTCTATAACCCAGATACCAAAACCAAACAAGAAAAGTATAACAAAATAAGACTATTAATTTGTTCATTAATATTTCTATGAATATAGCTGTTAAAATTCTTAACATTATAATGGCAAATTGCCAGATATAAAAGGATTATTTTACCACCATCTGGTGAAGTTTATCTCAAGAATAAAAGTTTTGTTTAATATATACAAATCAATAAAATTCACCATATTAATAGATTAGAGGAGGAAAAACCTATGGTCATTTCAGGAAAAGCTTTTGGCAAAATACAAAGCCAGTTTATGATAAGCTCTCAGCTACCTGGAAAAATTCTTACCCACAAAGAGGCATTTACAAAAAAGCCATAGTCAACATTACACTTTATGAAGAAATACTCCAAAAGATCAAGAATAAGACAAAGATATTTACTTATCACTACTTTCATTCAACATTGTATTGGTAGTTTTGGCCTTTATAATCAGATAAGAAAAAGAAATAAAAGATAAAGATTGGAAAGTAAGAAGTAAAACTGTCTTTTTGGTGCTGGGGCTGTAGCTCAGTGGCAGAGCGCTTGCCTCGCATATGTGAGTCACTGGATTCAATCTTCAGCACCACATAAAAATAAATAAAATAAAGGCATGCTGTCCATCTATAAGTACAAAAAATTTTTTTAAACTGTCTTTTTTTCCCCTCCCAACACAGATAACTTTTATATATAGAAAAAGAGTCTAGAATATATTAGAACTAGTAAGGGAATTTAACATGTCACAGGATACAAAATCAATATATAAAATCACTGAAATGTATTCAACATTTAAAAAATGAAATTAAAAGTAGGCTTGGGAGAAATCCAGGTGGTATGAAGTCCAGGGCTAGCTGGGAAGCCCCAAGGCATCATTATTCATCTAGGTTTCTTTCTGTCCTACCATCCAGAGCCTGGTCTCCATCCTCAGTATCACCCAGTGGTCTTGACAGATAGCTACTGTGATACTTATCTATCAAAATCACACTCCTAGGCTGGGATTGTGGCTCAGTAGTAGAGCACTTGCCTAGCATGTGTAAGGCACTGGGTTCGATCCTCAGCACCACATAAAAATAAACAGATAGATAGATAGATAGTAAGGATTGTGTCAATCTACAACTAAAAATAAATAAAAACAAACGCTAATGTTTAGAAAAAAATTACACTCCTGGGCTGGGGTGGTGGCTCAGTGGTAGAGCGCTTGCCTAGCATGTGTGAGGCACTGGGTTTGATTCTCAGCACTGCATATAAATAAATGAATAAAATAAAGATCCACCAATGTCTAAAAGAAAATATATTTTTTTAAAAAATCACACTCCCACACTGGAATATGGAGGAAGGGCAAATTGGAATGGGAAAAAAACAAAAACAAAAACTTCCCATTCCCACTATCTATGAAAATCTCATATGACACTTCCATTTAGAGTTCATTAGCTAGACCTAAAGTGATATGAATGCACTGAGAAACATAGTCTTTATTTTAGATAGCAGTCTTGCCTACATGACTATCAAGAATTTTATTTAAGGAAAAAGTACAGATATCATTCTCAGAACCCCTTTTAACTAGCTGTTAGGTTTGGCTACATATTTTTAAAAATCCACAACAGTGGCTTCAGAAAGATCAAAATTTCTGTCTTTTACTGAAAGTTGAACCTGGGGATATATTCAGAAACAGCAAATTTTGTGTTAGGAATGTACTATTCTGGCTTTTTAAAAATTTTTACCACTAAATAATGAAATGAGTGGGATGTTTACTTTCTTTCAGCATTCTTTTATAAGCAGCAATATATGTCATTTAACCCTTATTCTTCCTCAGAGACAATGGACCCCAGATAGCCTATGTTCGGGACTTCAAGGCAAAGGTTCAGTATTTCCGGTTCTGGTGTCAGGTTAGTATTGGGACTATATCTCTATACTTTAGTTTATTAAGTTACTTATATTATTAGTTTATTAAGTTACTTATATTATTACACCGTGGTTTTAAAAATAATTAAGTCATGGAAAAACAGGTAAAATGGGAAATATTAGAACCTCCTTCCCCTATTTTTAGGACAAAGAAATATATCTATCAATCTGGTAGTTTGTGGCCTTTGTTGTCCAAAAGATTAAGCTTGCAATCATTTGAGTAATAAAACATTTTCACTTTTTCCTCAGTACACAAATCTTCAAATATAAGTTAAAACGTTTTCTGATGTATAAACTGTAACCAGCCATTTTCATATCTATTCTTTGATACAATGACTATAGGTACCTCTATGTTCATACACACATGACCACATATATACAAACATATTTAGAGTGTTTTTCTAAACGTGATCAGCTGCTTCTAATGTCTAAAATTACTTGAATTAATGATTTTTATGGGTTCTAAGTAAAATTAATACATTAGTGTTGTTATATTAAATATTTCTAAACTTCAAAAATCCTCTGAGAAACAAGAGGAATGAATTAGTTTTTTGAAAATAAAATTAAGTAAAGATTTATTTGAGTCACTAAAATAAGCATTGTGCATGCAAGATTTTTTTTCTGTTTCTCCTATATCAGTATGTAATCAGCATGAATACTCAGAAATGCTTTGGGAAATACTACGGAATATAAATTCATTTTTTTGTTTGTTTCTATAAACAAGTAAGACTTTCCCCTTTTTGTTTTTTGGTAGGCAATTTTAATAGAGTTGACTTAAATCATTCTTATGTTTCAGCAACTGGCCATGCCACAGCACACAAAGATTACAGTAACAAGAAAAACATTGTTTGAGGATTCCTTTCAACAGGTACTATCTTGTTTACTCAGTAGTTTGTGGCCCCAGCTGTTAGGCCAGAACCATATTGTGGCTGACAGTTTAAATAGTTTGAACTTGAGTTTGGAGTTCTTGAAGTTTTAAATTTAATCTCATTACAAACTACCTATCATTTAGGAATGTGTACGTAAGTTTGTGTGTGTGTGTAAGTGCCTCTGTGTTTTGTGTTTTTCACTGTCAGAATAACAAAGTGATTAGTGAGTTTCTGGTTTCCATTTGTATGCTGTTAGGTGTTTGATTTGAAATAAATATAAAAGTAGGGAAATAAACTATCAATAGGCAAAGGTCTTGAGATACCCATATGAACATCATGGGATGGAAAAGGAGATAGGATGACTTCATTTTTACACTCCGAATGACTTGGAGTTTTATTATTAATATGTTACTGTTAACAGTTAAAAATTATTTAGATGAGCCGGGCGCAGTGGCTCACGCTTGTAATCCCAGCACTTAGGGAGGCTGAGACAGGAGAATCGCGAGTTCAAAGCCAGCTTCAGCAACGGTGAGGCGCTAAGCAACTCAGTGAGACCCTGTCTCTACATAAAACACAAAATAGGGCTGGGGATGTGGCTCAGTGGTCGAGTGCCCCTGAGTTCAATCCCCAGTACCAAAAAAAAAATTATTTAGATGTAGGAAACAAAGTAATTGGTCATTGGTGACAGTATCTGATAAAGGATGTGTTAGATTTCCAAAGTCAACAAATTTTTTCACTTGCCCCCAGAATCTGAAATAATTTACTGTTTACCTCTATCTTGCAGAGATTACTAACAACCCCCTGTAATTAAATGTTAAGTGATAATGTTATAGAAAAAATCTAAAATGGCCAAAGGGGGAAAATGTATTAAAGTGGAAACATCTGGCTTATTCTTGTTTTATGACCAAATTTGGAAGTGATTATTTTCAAGCACCTGTGATATTATTATAGTAGCAACAGCTGAAGAAGTAACTAAATGCAGAGGGAAAAGAGATTGAGATAGTTGGCAGTAGCTGGCTACTTGCTTTTAGAAACACTTGTGTTCGTTTTCTAATGGATCCTCAATTATTAACATTAAAGGGGAAAGCCAGTTTGCATCCTGCTCTGTAGGAGCAGACAGCTTTATATTGGGACTTGGATCTTGACTGAGACTGTCCAGAGAATTGCGGTCATACCCTTGATCTGATATAAGTCTCCAAGATAATTGCATACTCCAGTCCTTGCCCATTTCTAATTTTTATATTCATAATCACAAAGTAGTCAGTCTCCATTGGATCAGTTTCTTGGAATGTAACTTGGAACATGGCTAGTGTTGAAAAGCTGTGAAACATGCTGGATGTGGTGGTACAAGCCTGTAGTCCCAGCTATAGGAAGCTGAGGCAAGAGAATTGCAAGTATGAGTCTAGCCTTAGCAACTTAGGGAAACCCTGTCCCAGAATAAAATAAAAAGGACTGAGGATATAGCTCAATGGTAGAGCACCCCTGGATTCCATCTGCAAAATGACCAAAAAAGCTGGGAGGCTGAGACAGGAGGATTGCAAGTTCAAAGCCAGCCTCAGCAACAGCAAGGAGCTAAGCAATTTAGTGAGACCCTGTTTCTACATAACATTCAAAATATGGGTGGGAGTGCGGCTCCATGGCCAGGTGCTCTTGAGTTCAATGCTTGGTACCCCAAAAGAAAAAAAAAAAGGCAGTAGTAGCATTATTTAAAAGAAAATTATATAGCCAGGTGTGATGGTACATACCTATAATCCCAGCGGCTTGGGAGGCTAAGGCAGGAGGATTGTGAATTCAAAGATATCATCAGCAACTTAGTGAGAGCCTGTCTCAAAATATTATAAAGGGGGTTAATGCAGAGGCTAGGGATGTGACTCAGTGGTTAAGTGCCCCTGGGTTTAATCTGTGGTACCAGAAGATAATTGCATATGTATAAAGTATACAAACATACACATATGTATAATATATAAAATGTTATGGAAATTTAATGTGTTTTCTATATGTGTAGTGTGAACTAGACCACAAACAGCATTCTGTGTCCTGGGGTATTTAAGTTACGTATAATGAAGGAAGCGTCAAATTTGGAAGTGGTAGAATAGTGTTGCCACAACTGTTTTTTACCAATTTTCTTATTTTATTATTTTGTAGATAATGAGCCTCAATCCCCAAGATCTGCGAAGACGTTTGTGGGTGATTTTTCCAGGAGAAGAAGGTTTAGATTATGGAGGTGTAGCAAGGTAGTGATAATATGAGTACTCAGAACTTAGTTCCTTTCTTCCAAAGGTATCATTGCACTTTGCTTGCAAGTATTATTTACTCAATCTTATATTTCAGGAAAATGAAATATAACAAATTATTGTAGCTTTATTATGCTGCAGCTACAGAATTTCAACAAACATTAATTGAGCACTTTCTAAGGTACTGCTAGTTGACTTCACCTACATCACTCATTTAACCCTCAGAACATACCTGTGAGATAGAATTTTACAGGTAAAGTTTAGAGATTCACCTAAGGCACATAATAAGTTATACAGCCAGGATACTAGGTTTGCATCATCTAGCCAGTAACTTTTGTTTGTCAACCACCTCACATGTGTTTCACAGATCTTGCAAGGCCTTATAACACTCGTGTCATTTTTCCCTCTACATAGTACTGATACAGATAATACTCAGTTCCCAACTGACATTAATAATCTGTCATGAGAGGCCAGATGCGGTGGCACCCACCTGTAATCCCAGCACTTTGGGAGCCTGAGACAGGAGGATTGCAAGTTCAAAGCCAGCCTCATCAACAGCAAGGCGCTAGGCGACTCAGTGAGACTCTGTCTCTATATAAAACACAGAATAGGACTGGCATGTGGCTCAGTGGTCAAGTAACCCTGAGTTCAATCCCAGTACCAAACAAAAAACAAAACAAAAAAACCATTAATCTGTCATGAGAATACAGAGACTATATTAAATAGGAATTGAAAATCTTAATTCTACTTTTTTCATGTTGGAGCTACTAATCAAGCCCTGGAAGATAGATTGTATTGCTGAGCAAGGTATGTGGTTTAGTGGTAGAGTGCCTTTCTAGTATGGTTGAGGCTCTGGGTTAGAGCTTGGTGGCACACACCTATAATCACAGCAACTCTGGAGGCTGAGGCAGGAGAATTACAGGTTCAAAGCTAACCTCAGCAACTTAGATCATTTCTCAAAAGAAACGGAGATGTAGATTAGCGGTAAAGTGCCCTGAGGTCAATCCCCAGTACCAAAAAAAAAAAAAAAAAAAAAAAAAAGAAAGAAATCACTGTGCTTATTCCATAACAATATGTTATACCAGGGCAAAAATTTACATAGTAGTGGCAATGTGGAAAGGCAAAGACTTTGGAGTCAGGAGTGGTATTAATCTTTTTTTTTTTTTTTCTTCTCTCAATAGTGTGACCTTGGGCAGATATCTTCATTTGTAAAATAATAACAATGTCTTTCTTGGATTATTATGAAGAATAGAAATACTTTTATTAATGACCTAATTCAGAGCCTTAGTCTTTCTGTGCTCACTAACTAGTGGCTACATTTTAGTAATCCTTTATATTGTGTTATAAGATTCTTTCAAAATATAAGATAATCAAAAATAAATTAGTGGAAACCTTTAATTTTGTATAAGTTAAAGATAATTCAGGAGGAGGCCAATTATTCTGTCCTATTTAGAAAACCACTAGCAATATTAAAAGCAGTGTTATTACCAGAGGCCATGATTTAACAGGAAAGAGGTCTAGGAAACTGATACCACAATGTTTTGTTCCATACTTGTTCTACCAAACCCACCCATACATATTACATAGTTAATAACCATAATCTCATGTTAATATGGGTAGATATTTTCAAAGCACTTGAATTAGTGCTTCTAATAGCATTTTCTCAATTTTTAAAAAATGTTTTTATTAGTTATAGATGGACACAATACCTTTATTTTGTTTATTTATTTTATGTGGTGCTGAGAATTGAGCCCAGTGCCTCACACATGCTAGGCAAGCGCTCTACCACTGAGTCACAACCCCAGCCCCCTTTTTTATTAATTGTTAAGGGGCCGGAATTACCTGGTTTATTGCCTCTGAAATTGGAGGGTTTTTTAAATTCATCCTAGATGTAGGTAGTGGCAGCACTTGTTGAAGTTCACCATGGGACTTAGCAATACGTGGAATATTACATGCATTTCAGGCACTCTAATCACCTGAGTCAATAGTGACTTTTAAACTTGTCTACATGTAGTAGCATTTCATCAATTCCAAGACTAATACTTTCACATTTTAAAAAGCTAAAATTGGACTGTGTATTAACATTATAATTGGAAAAAAATGTTAGTGGTTTATCAAATAAAGATGTTTAAAGTCAATAATGTCTTAGATTCTTTGAAACAACAATAAGCAATGTATAAATATCAACGCAACATAAAATAGATGTGAGTTTGAGCAGAAGCAATGAAAATCAACAAGAGATTAGACACCTATTCTAAGGAATGTAGATTCCTGAGAACTTTGTAGCACTTACCTTTGATTGGTTACTTATAAGATTTTTCATACTAAGTTTTCTTTTGATTTCAGAGAATGGTTCTTTCTTTTGTCACATGAAGTTTTGAACCCAATGTATTGCCTGTTTGAATATGCAGGGAAGGATAACTACTGCCTGCAGATAAATCCTGCTTCTTACATCAATCCAGATCACCTGAAATATTTTCGTTTTATTGGCAGGTTTATTGCCATGGTAAGTGCAGGTGGAGAACTGTGTGTTTACTTTGTTAAATCAGCAATACTAAATTTTGTTATATATGCCATAATAGATCATATGACAGGAGAATTTTTATAAATGAAGAATTCACCTAATGTTTTGAAATAAATTTTATACAGTTGTCTTAAATGATATTGTTTCCTTTTTGTATAGGCTCTGTTCCATGGGAAATTCATAGACACAGGTTTTTCTTTACCATTCTATAAACGTATCTTGAACAAACCAGTTGGACTTAAGGATTTAGAATCTATTGATCCAGAATTTTACAATTCTCTCATCTGGGTTAAGTAAGTTTCTATATATATTTAATTTATTAGAATATAGTCTATATGCTTTCATTATGGTATTAGTAGCTTATCAAACTATAGGCATGTAAAGCCAGGCGTGGTGATGCACACCTGTAATCTGAGCACTTTGGGAGACTGGGATAGAAGGATCATGAGTTCAAAGCCAGCCTCAGCAATGGCGAGGCGCTAAGCAACTCAGGGAGACCCTGTCTCTACATAAAACACAAAACAGGGCTGGGGATGTGGCTCAGTGGTGAAGTGCCCCTGAGTTCAATCTCCAGTACCAAAAAAAACCCAAAAAACTATAGGCATGTAATTGGTTTATTGAATTGAATAAAAAATTCAGTCTGTACATGAAGTTTGTCTCTGTTTAGTGTCAGAAATTTCACAGGAGTACACTCAAGATACTAGGCAGTAGTGTGATGATTTAAGAGCCATAACCTTCCAATTTCTTATTTTGATGTTATAGCTTAATGTTAATTGTTTTAGACCAGAGGCCTCAAGTTAAAAACTTTTGAATTATATTTGAATTCATGAACGTGACAAATAGTGCTAATTTATTTGTACAGAGAAAACAATATTGAGGAATGTGGATTGGAAATGTACTTCTCCGTCGATAAAGAAATTCTAGGTGAAATTAAAAGTCATGACTTGAAACCCAATGGTGGCAATATTCTTGTGACAGAAGAAAATAAAGAGGAATATATCAGGTAAGGGAACACTCCTTTTGATATAGTTTAGCATTTCTTTTTTTTTTTTAAATATTTTTTTAGTTGCCAATTGATCTTTATTTTATTTATTTATATGTGGTGCTGAGAATCGAACCCAGTGCCTCACACATGCAAGGCTAGTGCTCTACCACTGAGCCACAACCCCAGCCCCTAGTTTAGCATTTCTGTTAATAATTTCCTACTAATAGTAATTGGCAATATTTTTAAAAAGTATTTTCCTCTGTACCAATCATTATTCTATGTAAGTAGTTATTTCTCACTTACAGTTTTAGCCCAAAAGTGGGAGTTTCAAGGGTAGAAATGCTAGATCATTTCTTTTAAATTTCAATTCTGTAACCACTATGCTAAATATCATGTCATTACAAAAAAATCTCAAATTTGTATGCAGATATTTTCATAGGGAGTATTCAAAGATGGGGTAAAATTTATAAGAAAATAATAGTTTATGGTATTTCTAATGTAATGCTTTGCATTGGTTCATACTTATAGTCTCAAGAGTTACTAGTCCATTCATGTCTTCTCAACACCAGGTCTGTTTAATCAGTGTTAAATTGAGTGTATCTGCTGCTTCTTAAGTTTCAGTTTCTAAGTCTCTTGCCTGATTTTCCCCTTCATAATTAGAAGTGTACAATTGTGCCCATCACCAACTAGTATGAACAATCATTCTTTGTTCGTACATAATCTATCCTTTCAGAAATTTAGTTTAAACTGGATGCACTGGCATACACCTATAACCCAGCTGTTCAAGAGAATGAGGCAGGAGGATTGTGACTTCAAGGCCAAGCTAGGCAACTTAGTAAAACCCTGTCTCAAAATAAAATAAAAATGGCTGAGGAAGTAGCTCAGTGATAAAGGGCCCCTGGATTAAATCTCTTGTCCCACAAAAAAAATAAGTTTTTTTTTGTTTTGTTTTTTAAGAGTTATAATTTACATTGAAATGCACAGATCTTAAATATATAGTTAATATTTTGACATGTTTGTATATCAGCCCAGTCCAAATGTGGAATCTTTAAGGATATTGATAATGCTAAATCACCTTTTTTTTGGTACCAGAGATTGAGTCCAAGGGAGCTTAACCACTGAGCCACATCCCCAGCTCTTTTTCTATTTTATTTTAGGACAGAGTCTCCCTAGGTTGCTTAGGGCCTCGCTGAGTTGCTGAGGCTGGCTTTGAACTCGTGATCCGCCTGCCTTAGCCTCCCTAGTTGCTGAGATTATAGGCATGCGCCACTGTCCCTGGCTGCTAAATCACTCTTAAATACCAGTTTTTTAAACATTATTCCATATAGCATCATGTCCATATAAAGATGACTCAAATCAAATTATGGAACATTTTTTTCCTTCTTATGTCCATCTGTCCTCTTACCCTAAAAAGGGGCAATACCATATATATTTCCCTTCTCCAGGCCAAGAGTCAGCTGGTTCAGTTTAGTTCTATTTCTATATCTGATCTTGGGCTTCCTAAAATGGAATCATATCATGTACTTTTTTTGTATCTGTTTCTTTTATTCAGCATTTATGAGATTTACCATGTTTTATGTATCAGTATTTTATTCCTTTTTGTTGCTGAGATGTATTCCATTCTATGTATACATGACAATTTGTATATCCATTCTCTCGTTGACATTTCAGTTGTTATCCTCTTTAGGGTTATTATGAGTAAAGCTGCTTTGAACATTTTTATTGAGCCTTTTTTTGGACCATGTTTGTATTTCTCTTAGGTAAATACCCAGGAGTGAAACTGTTGGGTGTTAGGGTGGGTACTTAACTTCATTAGAAACCTGCTGCCAGTTTCTAAAAGTGGTCCTACCATTTTAGAGTCCTACTAGCAATGTTTACATTGTTTCATGTTCTTGCCAACTCAGTATTGTCCCTAGTATCTCTTCACAGTTTTAATTTCCATTTCATCCTTCATTTATGGTATTGAGTACCTTTTTGTACAAACTGATTATTTGTAGCTCTTTTGCCCATTTTATAATGGACATTTTGTAATTAAGATGTCTTTTATTTATTTTAAGAAGTTCTTTACATATTCTGGATCATTGATTTTAGACATTTGTTTTCTAATATAAGCATTTAAAGCAATTTCCAACTAAGTACTACATTAGCTATGTCCCACAATTGTGGTAGGTTTCATTATCATTTAGTTAAAAATATTTTTTAATGTGCATTGTGGTTTCTTCTTTGATCCATAAGTTATTTAGAAGTATATTGTTTAATTTCCAAAGTGTGGGGATTCTTTCCAACTACTTTTGTTTTCTAATTTAATTCCATTGTGGTCAGAGAAGTCTCTATTGCGGTTGTTTTAAATGTTTTTTAAACTTATGTTATAACCCAATATGTCGTGTATCTGATGCACTAGAAAAGAAATGTTCTGTGCTGCTGTTGTTAGATTAAAATTCTATAAATGTCACTTAGGGTCAGGTTGGTTGATGATATGTTAAACTTACTATATCCTCATTGATAGTTTTGTTTTTGTTTTAATTTTTGGTGCTGGGGATTGAACCCAGGACCTCACACATGTTAAGCCCAAGCTCAGCCACTGAGCCAACCCCTGGTATTATTTTTGCTTCATGTATTTTGAAGCTGTTATTAGTACATTCTCATGTATAGTACACTTGCAACTAAAGAGTTGGCTCTCATGAAATGTCATTTTTATTTCTGGTATTATCTCCTTGGGTTAATTAGTTTTTCATCACTGTGAGCAAAATATCTGACAGAGATAACTTAGAGGAGAAATTTTTATTTTGGACTCAGGATTTCAGAGTTTTAGTCCATGATTGGCCAAGCCCATTGCTGTGGGCCCAAGGTGAGGCAGAGCATCATAGCAGAGTGCATGGTGAAGGAGTACTATTCATGGCTTTCCAGGAAGTGGAAAGAGAAAGGGAGAGGGGCACAAGGAAGTTGAACCCTTCTAGGCCATGCCTCCCAGAGATCCATTCTTCCAGCCATGCCCCATTTGCCTACAGTCACCACCCAGTTATTACATTGAAAGTAGGATGGAGTGATTAGGTTACAGCTCTCATAATTCTATAATTTTACCTCAGATATTCTTGTATTAACACTGGAGACACTTCATATCAAAACCATAACATCTCTGTTCTAAAGTCTACATTTTCAGTATTAATATGTCCACTCCAGCTTTCCTGTGATGTGTATATTTGCATAGTATACCTTCTACAGCCTTTTATTTTCTGTTTGTATCTTTATATTTTAAATTGTCTCTTGAAAGCAGTGTATTCCTAGGTCTTATTATTTTTATGGTTTTTCTTATTGTATTTAATGGTTAAGTGTTGCTGTTTGCAAGTCTCACCTTGCTATTTGTTTCCCAACCTTTGTTCTCCTTTCCTGCCTTTGAGTTGATAGATCAATTATTGACTTTTAATCTCTTCTACTGGCATTTTATTTATTTATTTTTTGGTACCAGAGATTGAACTCAGGGGCACTCGACCACTGAGCCACATCCCCAGCCCTATTTTGTGTTTTATGTAGAGACAGGGTCTCACTGAGTTGCTTAGCGCCTTGCCGTTGCCGAGGCTGGCCTTGAACTCACAATTCTCCTGTCTCAGCCTCCCTAAGTAGTGGGATTACAAGCGTGAGCCACCGCGCCCGGCTTCTACTGGCATTTTAGTTAAACTTCTTTGTTTAGCCTTTTTGGTGGTGACGCTAATGATTACACTAGTAAGCACTCTTAACTTGTCCCTATCTACCTAAAATAAGAAGGCCATAAGAGTGTAATTATACTTACTTCATTCCATTCCTTGCTCTGTTGTTGTCATCTGCATAATTATGCATATGTTATAAATCTCATGATACCTTGTAACACTAAAGTGTTACGTATGTGTACAACTGCTGAATTTGGCAGGCTGGATCTGATAGGCAGTAAAGACACGTTCTTTATATACAGTAGCATTTATTTGAGTAATAGTGTGGAAGCAAGAGCAAAAGCAAAAGTGATAGGTGAGAAAGAGAAGAACATACATCACCAGATAGGAGGAGACACCAACACCTGAAGTCATAGAGCTGGGGAGTCCCAGGGCAGCTTTTCAGTCCCTGAATATTTATTTTTTGTACCAGGGATTGAACTCAGGGCCACTCAACCACTGAGCCACATCCCCAGCCCTATTTTGTGTTTTATGTAGAGACAGGGTCTCACTGAGTTGCTTAGCGCCTCGCCATTGCTGAGGCTGGCTTTGAACTCGCGATGCTCCTTTCTCAGCCTCCCTAAGTGCTGGGATTACAGACTTTTGCCACTGTGCTGGGCTCTGAATATTTGATATTAAAGAAATATCATTGCCCTTTTTTTGTTGTGATAATGGTGTGGTTATGCTTTTAAGAAACTTCATGCAAAGACATACTTGAAATATTTATTTAAAAGGAAATTACATCTAGTGGATGAGTTAAGGACATAGATGATATAAGACTGGCATTGTGATAAAGCTTGGACATGTTTACAAAGGGGTTCATTATACTCTATGTTTATGTTTCAGGTTTGTCATCATAATAAAGTTTAAAGTGTTTAACTTTATACTCAGAATTTAAAGGTAAAAATCTAAACTTCCTGATAGCTTTTTTTATATTTATTTGCCAGAATGGTAGCTGAGTGGCGTTTATCTCGAGGTGTTGAAGAACAGACACAAGCTTTCTTTGAAGGTTTCAATGAAATTCTTCCCCAACAGTATTTGCAATACTTTGATGCAAAGGAATTAGAGGTAATGAATCTTTCCTTATTCCCTTGGAGCATGCTAGTAAGTCATGCCTTTAGGTGTCTACTTTAAATTTACTTTTCCAGGGACTGGGATTGTAGCTCAGTGGTAGAGTGCTTGCCTCGCATGCGTGAGGCCCTGGGTTCGATCCTCAGCAACACATACAAAGCAATAAAGACATTGTGTCCATCTACAACTAAAAAATTTTTTAAAAAACAAATAAATTCGCTTTTTCATCTTTCTGCTGGTGAGATGTTTTGCAGCATCCTCAGTGGTTTAAAAAATATATATAATTCGGGCTGGGATTGTGGCTCAGCGGTAGACCACTTGCCTCGCATGCATGAGACACTGGGTTCGATCCTCAGCACCACACAAAACTAAATATATTGTGTCCATCTACAACTAAAAAAAAAAAAAATATATATATATATATATATATATATATATAAAATTTATCCAAAGATGAAATATTGTTACTTTTAAAAAAAGTGCTATATTAATAGCACTGTATACTTCTGTACAGTTGAGTGGATTATTCCTTGAGTATATGTATGTATGGAACCGTACATGATACTTGCCTTCCTGGGTCATAGATATAATTCTGGATATACAGTTTACACCTGCTCATTAATGTTTTTATTAATATTAGTCTTTTCTTATGTCAATCATTTTTTGTACAGTTACCTAAAGAAACAATTTGTCTTTTTCATCCCTAAAGGTCCTTTTGTGTGGAATGCAAGAAATTGATTTAAATGACTGGCAAAGACATGCAATCTACCGTCATTATACTAGGACAAGCAAACAAATCATGTGGTTTTGGCAGGTTTGTTTCTAAATTGTTTCAGTTGGTAAACACAGCATAAAATTTCTTAGAATTTACTATAATGAGTAAAAGAACAAAATATACCAGTGTGTGCAGTCCCCTCAGTCCATCCTGTGCATTATAATACCATGTTATAGTAAGTAAGTATAGCTGAGCATGGGGATGCACACCTGTACTCCCAGGGACTGAGACAGGAGGATTACAGATTTGAGGCCAGCCTTTACAACTTACCAAGACCCTACCACAAAATAAATAGCTCATTGGTAAAGTGCCCTAGAACTCAATCCCCAGTACCAAAAAAAAAATCACAGATCATAGATTTTAACAGCTACCACAGCCAGGCTGGGATTGTAGCTCAGTGGTGGAGCACTTGCCTAGCACTGGGTTTAATTTTCAGCACCATGTGTAAATAAATAAAGGTCCATCAATAACTAAAAAATTATTAAAAAAAAAAAAAAAAAAAACAACTAACACATCCATATTGGGGCTTGGGGTTTGAACCCAGTGGTGCTCTACCACTGAACTATATCCCTATTTTTGAAACAGATTAAGTTGCCTAGGCTAACCTTGCAGTCCTCCTGCCTTAGCCTCCTGAGTCATTGGGTTTATAGGCATGTGCCCTCTAGCCTTTGTTGTGGTTGTTGTTGTTGTACCAGGGATTGAACTCAAGGGCACTCGACCACTGAGCCACATCCCCAGCCCTATTTTGTGTTTTATGTAGAGACAGGGTCTCACTGAGTTGCTGCACTCTAGCCTTTTAACACCATTCTTTTAAAACTAAGTAAGCAACCCAAAGTATAAGACAATTCCAGAAAATTAGATTCACATGCATTTAACTTAAATACTGTTTGGAATAGTACAGAAATGTCAGTATGGTTTTCTTTAAGATGTTCAGGTGACAAAATTTAAGAGATCTGGTTTAGAATCCTATTGGTGTCTTTTTAAAAAATGCCTGCTATAATATGAAAAGATGCTCAACATCATTGGTCATTACGGCAGTGGAAGTCATAACCACAATGAGATACACTTCATACTCATTAGTATTATCAAGGGTTGGGGGTAGTTTATGAAGATCTGAGCAATTGAAACGTACCTGCCTTGCTGGTGAGAGTAAAATAAAATGCACCAATATGGACAACAGTTTGGCAGTTCATCAAAAAGTTAAACATAGAATTAACGTGAATTGCTGGCAGTTCCACTCTAAAAGAATTGAAAGTAGGGCTGAGGTCTTGGCTCAATGGGAGAGTGCTTGCCTAGCATGTATGAGGCACTGGGTTTGATTCTTAGCACCGTATATAAATGACTAAATAAAATAAAAATCCATCAACAACTAATAAAAATACTTTTTTAAAAAAAGAATTGAAAGCAAAGACTCAGATACTGCCACATACGTGTTCATAACAGTATTAAGATCACCAAAAGGTGAAATTAACCCATATGCTTGTCAATGGATGGATAAATAAAATGTGCTATATGTGTCTAATGGACTATTGTTAAACTATATAAAGGAATGAAATTTTTGATACATGCTACAACATGAATGAAGCTTAAAAATATTATAAATTTTGGGCTAATGAAATAGCCCAAAATATTATAAATTTTAGCCTAATGATAGAGCACCTTGCATGCTTGGGTCCTCAGGTTCAATCCCCAGCTTCACCCACACACAAAAAGAGTAGGTGAAACAACAAACAAAAACATGAATTTTAAAATAAGTGAAATAAACTAGAAACAAAAGAGAAATATTATTCCACTTATATGAAGTTCCTAGGATGGGCAAATTCATAGTGACAGAAAGTAAAACAGGTTACCTGGGGAGTAGGAGTGGGCATTTGTGTTTAATGTATATATAGTTTGAGAAAATGAAAAGGTTATGGAAATAGTGATGATACTTACATAACAGTGCAAATGTACTTAATGCCATTTAATTGTACAGTTAAAATTATATTACAGCAGCCAGGCGCGGTGGCGCACGCCTGTAATCCCAGCACTTTGGGAGGCTGAGACAGGAGAATTGTGAGTTCAAAGCCTCAGCAACGATCAGGTGAGAAGCTAAGCAACTCAGTGAGACCCTGTTTCTAAATAAAACACAATAATAGGGCTGGGGATGTGGCTCAGTGGTCGAATACCCTGAGTTCAATACCCGGTACAAAAAAAAAAACTTATATTAGGGCTGAGATTTAGTTCAGTGGTAGAATGCTCATCTAACATGCACAAGGCCATGGGTTTGATCCCCAGTACCAAATAATAACAACAACAACATCGTGAATTGTATATTTATTTCACCATGGTCTTTTAAAAAGTCTGTTATACATGTAAAGAAATTCATATGAAGCCGGGAGTGGTGGCGCAAGCCTGTAATCCCAGCACTTAGGGAGGCTGAGACAGGAGAATCGCGAGTTCAAAGCCAGCCTCAGCAATGGTGAGGCACTAAGCAACTCAGTGAGACCCTGTCTCTACATACAACACAAAATAGGGCTGAGGATGTGGCTCAGTGGTCAAGTGCCCCTGAGTTCAATCTCCAGTACCAAAAAAAAAAAGAAATTCATATGAGAGATGAACTGAGCTTTCATAACAAATAGGGGTTAGCATTTTAAAACAGAAGCAAAATAGAACAAAAATTATTCCTTAACAACAACAAAAAAAACCAACTTATGCTAGAAACAGTGTCCAAAAACCTAATGTTTTTTTTGGTACTGGGGATTGAACTCAGGGCACTTGACCACTGAGCCACATCCCCAGCCCTATTTTGTGTTTTATGTAGAGACAGGGTCTCACTGAGTTGCTTAGCGCCTCACTGTTGCTGAGGCTGGCTTTGAACTCACGATTCTCCTGTCTCAGCCTCCCTAAGTGCTGGGATTACAAGCGTGAGCCACCGCGCCCGGCCAAAAACCTAATGTTTTGATTAAGAATTGTAGGAAATAGCCGGGCTGAGGCAGGAACATCACTAGTTCAAAGCCAGTCTCAACAACTTGGGCCCTGTCTCCAAATAAAAAGGGCTGGGGATATGGCTCAGTGGCTAAGCACCCCTGGCTCAATTCCTGGTACAAAAAAAAAAAGAGTTGTAGGAAATAAAAGGCACATAGTGCTACATGTAGCTATGTGAAAATTTAAAAAACATCAAGGAAAGGAAGTCATTGGATTATATCTGGATCAGAATTTGGTGAGCTTGATTTGTTCATATAACCAAAAAGTCCATTGTAGACTGAAGCCCTGTGTCCTGTTAACTATCTGAATGTCCTAATGGATAGGCAGGTCTAAGAGAGGGGAAGCAGGGACTCCCCTACAAGAGTTCATCTTCTAGCTGCATGAGAAGGGAGATCTTAGGCCCAGAGCATGCTTCTTTTTAGACATGTTGTCCTGAGATTGATTTAGGGAAAATTGGTGGGGCTTTGCCAAACATGAAAATGTCCCCTTCGTCCATGGTGCTGGATAAAGTCATCATCTACTGCAAATGACACCAAGGGTTCACTTAAGATTTGTATGGGGTTTTTTTTTGTTTTTTGTTTTTGTACTGGGGATTGAACCCAGGGGCAGTTAAGCCTTGAGACATAACCCTAGCCCTTTTTATTTTGAGACAGGGTCTTGCTAAGTTGCTGAGGCTGGCCTTCAACTCTTGATCCTCCTGCCTTAGCCTCCGAAGTCACTAGGATTACAGACATGCACCACCATGCCCAGCTGATTTAAGATTTGAAATGATTTTTCTTTCTTGTGTAGTGAGCCAAATGTAACAAATATCCTATATATCTCTTTAAATGTAATCTTAACAGTTTGTTAAGGAAATTGATAATGAGAAGAGAATGCGACTTCTGCAGTTTGTTACTGGAACCTGCCGATTGCCAGTAGGAGGATTTGCTGACCTCATGGGTATGTATACCAGGTACTTCTCTCCTATATAGAAGATCATTATCACACTGCTCTTAGATAAGTGTATATATAACATATCAAAAATAACAAAGACAAGTATAACTAACCACAGTTAACCTGTGTAAACTTCTAAATCACTCTGTAGTCTTTACTTAGTATATCTGTCTTCTGTATGTGAATCTTTTTGTTCATTCGGTCATTTGGCAAACATCTTAGTTTCTCTGAAATGAGAAATATTACGCGTCAAATAATACTGTTTTTTAACGATGTGAGAAGATCATTGTACAGTAGTGGGCTATTATTTCCCTATTGCCTTCCCAATAGTTTCCCATTGTGTTTGAAACCACTTTTCTAATACATTGGGAGTTGTCTGAGATATAGGTCATATTATAATTATTTTCTGGTTATTTAAGTAAATGTGAGTATTTCTTCAACACGAGCATTATGCCAGGTACCCCAGAAGGCTGCACACATGTGTGATCTGTACAACTGCTTCAGCTTAGAATTAGCAAACTAAGCACATGATTTTAAAGTATGGAATCAGTTTAACAAAGATGTTCTAACTACCAAAAGAATTTGGATATTACCCTGGAGATAATGGAAGCTATGGAAGCATTTTGAAGAGAGGAAAACTTAAAGACTGCATTTTAGGAAGATTTGATTTTAAGATAAATAGTACGTATTAAAAGATGGGGCTGGATACTGTGGCACACACCTGTAATCTCTGCTACATGGGAGGCTGAGGCAGGAGGATCGTAAATTCAAGGTCAGCCTCAGCAAGTTACTGAGATCATGTCTCAAAATAAAGGACTGTATGTGTGGATCAGTGGCAGAGCAGCCCTGGATTAAATCCCTGGTAACACACACACACACACACACACACACACACACACACACACACACACACAAATGGGGAGACCCTGAAGGATTTGAAGAAGTTATTGCAGCAATTAGGAGATGGGAGTGGAAATACAAAGGAAAGAATAACTGCTAGAGAAGTTTCAAGAGTAGAAAAGCTAGATTAAAAGATGAGGCATAAAAAGAATAACATAGGGAAATGGAGAAATTGGGAAGTGTAAAGAACATATTTAGAGATGTAGAAGGATGATGAGTGGTTTAGAATCTGCTGAGTTTAAGGTGACTACTGCCAGATAACCAAGTAGAAAATTGCAGAGGAGCATTTTTTTCAGGTGGTAATAATGTATGAGGTAGAGGGAAAGTTAAGACAACAGAGCAGTGACATTTTGATCTGTGAGAATGAGCAACCTTATACAAAAATAGAATATGGAAAAAAGTAATAGAGTGCTGTTGCTTAAAAACATCTGTATATAAGGATGAGATAGAAATGGCCTGGAGGAGCCGGGCACAGTGGCTCATGCCTGTAATCCCAGCATTTTGGGAGGCTGAGGCAGGAGGATTGTGAGTTCAAAGCCAGCCTCAGCATGCCGAGGTTCTAAGAAACTCAGACCCTGTCTTTACATAAAACACAACATAGGGCTGGGGATGTGGCTCAGTGGTCAAGTGCCCAAGTTCAAACCCTGGTACCAAATAAAAAAAGAGCGTGGAAGCCAACTTAAAGAATGGGCCAGAGTTAAGAAAAGAAAGAAATAATGTAGTCTCTCAAAAGCTCTATAAAAAGAAGTTTTTTATCCAGTGCTGTAGACTCAGAAGGGTGACTTCTTTTTTGATTTGTGTGTGTTTTGCTGTTTTGACATTGGCTATCACCATAGTCCTCCCACCTCAGCCTCCTGAGTTGCTGGAATTACAGGCATGTGCTGTCAGGCCTGGCTCATTAGGGTGGTTTCTAAGGAAGTTTTTGGAGGAGCAATTTTGACAATGCATTCTAGTTTGAAAGAAAGAAACCATATTTGGAGGTTGAGATGGGACAGCAATGACCAAAATAAGGGGAAAAAACAATACAAGATTCTCACTATAAATTGAAAATCTGATCATCAAAGTGACAAGAACTAGGCCTGCTAATGGAAGTGATACTGAAGTCCAGGGTGGGAGGGTATCTAAAACAGCACAGGTTACCCCTGAAAAACACATAATGAGGTTATGGTTCATAAAATTTTCAGGCCATCTAGTTTAAACTTCCACTGGTGCGAGAGGGTAAAGTTGTAAGTCTGGGGTATGTAATCCTTTAACATAGCAACTGTTGACCTCATCAGATCCAGCATCTCATTTTTATTAACAAATGCTTATATACTCATTAATATTTTTAATGAAATTGGTAAATTATATAACCTCTGTAAACTCCGAATATATATAACAGTAACTATAATTAAAATTTGATTTATAATGAAATATATGTATATTTGTGAACACCTGTGTTGAAAGATATAGACAAATACTTGTTCTTACTTATAGGAAAAGGTGTAAGTTGAAGAAGAAAATAGAAGCCATTTCTGTATAAGCATAGATAATGAAAGAACAGAAAAATAAGAAATAATACACTTAAGTATATATGGTAAGAAAAAGAGAAATAACCTAAGTACACTAGGGATAATAACATCTGCTAAAATAAGTTATAAATGTGCAGAAAAAAGTGCAAAGTGCAGAAAATTGAGGTGGATGTTACAATTGTGTCAGGCTAGGGGTATAATTCAATTTAGAGCGCTTGCCTTGGCTGTATGTTCAGTTTTCAGTAACACTTAAATAAGTAAAAAGTATAATGCTAAAATGTATCTCTCCTCATGGAATTCCACTACAGGCCAAAGCTCTGATATATAAGAAAAGGCCTCAGAGACCATATCACTTGAAAGGTGGCTGAAATAGGAACATGGGTGCAAGAGGCTGCATTGATGTTGTATGGTTTAGAAACAGTATCAGAGTAAAGTTGAAAACAGGCAACTGAAAAATAATTTCAGAATATGATTTTTACAGTTATATTTGTTGTTTCGTCTAATTTTATAAAGCAGCATGGTAATGATACAACATATTGATAAAATAGCCTTTATTAAATTTATTAAGATCCCTACATGAACACCAGGCATGGTGGCACTCACCTATAATCCCAGCAGCTTGGAAGGCTGAGGCAGGAGAATTCCAAGTTCAATGCCAGCCTCAGCAACTTAATGAGATCTTGTCTCAAATAAAACATAAAAAGGAATGGGGATGTGGCTCAGTGGTTAAGTGTCCTTGGGTTCAAGTCCCTGGTACCAATATAAAAGATCCCTACATGGGGCTGGGGTTGTAGCTCAGTGGTAGAGCAGTTGCCTAGCATGTGAAGCACTGGGTTTGATTCTCAGCACCACATATAAATAAATAAATAATGAAGATCCATTGGCAACTAAAAAATATTAAAAAACAAAAAGATCCCTACATGTGTCTGCATCTGCTATTTTAATATTTGATTCTAAAACCATTAAAAGGAATTTAGAAACTTCTCTATTACATGTTAATTACTACTTTTAAATCCCTTGCCATCTGTGTAGTTAGGCATGCCATAATATATTAAGAACATGCAGAATTAATTAATTTATGTGTTTATCACCACAAAAGAATTTTAACTGTACTTTTCAATTTATTTATTTGTTTGGTGCCAGGGATTGAACCCAGGGGTGTTTAAACCACTGAGCAACATCCCAATCCCTTTTTTATATTTTATTCAGAGACAGGGGCTCACCAGGTGGCTTAGGGCTTTGCTACCTTGTTGAGGCTGACATTGAACTCATGATCCTCCTGCCTCAGTTTCCCAAGCCCCTGGGATTATAGGCGTGCACCATCACTCAGCTTAACTGTACTTTTTCATAATGGCCGTTTCCTTAATTTACTGGACTTTCACATACTACTTGTGAAAAAACTCATTAAATACAAAAGTATTACAAATGTGTGTCTATACTAGATTTAGTTTGAGACATGGGAAAATTCTTGTGCATGACTATGCCACATATTTCATAATATTTAATGTTCCTGGCTACTTCTAATTAATTAGAGCTAATTAATTAAAAAGTTAAAAGTTAAGTAGCACTACCATTTTGACCTCTAGTAAATGCTTCTTCCAAGGGAGCCAGTGTTAAGCCAGTGTTTTATAATCACCAGTCACACCTAGTTCTAGCAGAAGGTAGATGATAGCAAAAATTAGTATGTTGGGGGCTAGAGATGTGGCTCATTGGTAGAGTGCTGGCTTAGCAAGCAGGAGACCTTGGGTTCAGTCCCCAAAATAACATAGGAAAAAAAGAAAATGAGTTGGTATGCCTTCGTGTTTAAGGGTATGCTCTGTAGGACCTATGAGCAACACCATTGTTGATACTGAATTTGCCTAGGGTGTGTACATTTCATAAAGTTTTTTTTTTAATATTTATTTTTTAGTTGTAGGTGGACAGAATATTTTTATTTTATTTTTATGTGGTGCTGAGGATCGAACCCAGTGCCTCACGCATGCTAGGCGAGCACACTACCACTGCGCCATAACCCCAGCTCGACATTTCATAAAGTTTTAACAATTATGTATTTAAATCAAGTTTTCTTATACAAGAAAGTAGGTTGTAGTTTCCTTATTGTACTTAAAACTCCTAAAATTAAGCTTTTTATTGTTATTTTGGTTAAGGAATAACCAGTAAGACTGCATTTTCTCTAGGCCATACATTAACAAAATCTTTCTTAAACTTTAGCACTCACTAGAATCACTGGAAGCATGTTAAAACACATACTACAGAGCCCCACCCCTAGAATTTCTGAATCAGTAGTTTTGGGGTAGGGCCTGTGGATTTGTGACTAAAACCTGGTAATGCTGTAGCTATTGGATTGGAAAGCACAATTTGAGAACATCTGAAAAACTATGTATGATTTTATTGTTTTAGGGAGCAATGGACCACAGAAATTCTGCATTGAAAAAGTTGGGAAAGAAAATTGGTTACCCAGAAGCCATACCTGGTAAGCAAAATCAGAAAAAAACAGAAAAAAATAAGCCTTTTTTCCCCCAGTTATCCTATAGCTATTTAGAACCTAATAGGTTTCTTTTTTTTTAAATGTTTATTTTTTAGTTATAGGTGACAGAATATCTTTATTTTATTTTTATGTGGTGCTGAGGATCGAACCCAGTGCCTTATGCGTGCTAGGCGAGCACGCTACCACTGCACCATAATCCCAGCCCCTAGAACCTAATAGGTTTTTAAATGGCACACACCTGTAATCCCAACTATCTGAGAGGCTGAAGTAGGAAGATTCCAAGTTCAAGGCCAGTCTAGACAATTTAGTGAGATTGTGTCTCAGGATAAAATAAAAAAGGGCATGGTGGTACATGCCTGTAATCCCAGCATCTATGAAGGATGAGGCAGGAAGATCTCAGGTTTGAAGCCAGTCTCAGTAATTTAGTGAAGCCCTAAGCAACTTAGTGAGACCTGTCTCTGAATAAAACAAAAAAATGACTGGGGATGTGGCTCATTGGTTAAGCACCCCTGAGCTCAGTCCCTCATACCAAAAGAAAAAGAAAGATAAAAAGGGCTGGTGATGTTGCTCAGTGGTAGGACACTCCTAGGTTTAATCCCCTGAAAACCAGAAAGAGAGTGAGATACAGGCATGTTAGAAATGAAACAAGGAATACTTTCCCCGTGGTATTAAATTATTTAACAGCTTTATTGAGGCATAATTTATGTACCATAAAATTAACCATTCTAGTTTTAGAGCATTTCCTTCACCTCAGAATGATCTGTTATGCCCATTTACCATCAATCCCTTTTCCCACCTCCAATTTTTTTTTTTAAATTTGGTATTTAGAATACTTCTAATTTCTCTCTGAAGACAGGAAAAGATATGTGAAGTTGGAATACTATTTTGTGGGGCATATGTCTAGTAGTCATATATATAGACCTTGCTGGATATTTTTCTGTTTGCCATCTGGCCTTTTTGCTGTTTTTTGTCTGGTACCAGGGATTGAACCAGGGGAACTTAACCATTGAGCCACATCCCGGCCTTTTTTATTTATTTATTTATTTGGTACTGGGGATTGAACTCAGGGGCACTCGACCACTGAGCCACATCCCCAGCCCTATTTTGTGTTTTATGTAGAGACAGGGTCTCACTGAGTTGCTTAGCACCTCGCCATTGCTGAGGCTGGCTTTGAACTCGCAATTCTCCTGTCTCAGCCTCCCTAAGTGCTGGGATTACAGGCTTGAGCCACCATGCCTGGCTACCTTTTTTATTTTTTATTTTGAGAAAGGGTCTTGCTAAATTGCTGAGGCTGGCCTCAAATTTAAGACCCTCCTGCCTCAGCCTCCAAATCACCAGGATTACCGGCATGTGCTACCATGCCCAGTACCTTTTTGCTATTTTGTTATCTGTTCCTTTATTTTAATACACATACAGTACTGGGGATTGAACCATGGCCTCGTGCATGCTTAGCAAGCACTCAACCACTGACCTGCACCACCAGCCCAAGTATTTTTTTAATGAAAATTTTATTGATACATAATTTACATATTATAAAATTCACCCTCTTAAATAAGTGTGTATTTCAGTGGTTTTTCAGTCTTTTCAGAAGATTATGTAACCATCACCACTATCTAATTTCAGAACATTTTTCTGATTCCAAAAAAGAAACCCTGTACCCATCAGTAGACACTCCCTGTTTGCTCCTCATACAATCTTTAGTAACCACGAATCTATTTTCTCTTTGTGGATTTTCCCACTCTGAAATTTTATATAAATGGAATCATAATATGTAGCCTTTTGTTTCTGGCTTCTTTCGCTTAGCATAATGTTTTCAAGATTTATCCATGTTGTGGTATGCGTTAGTATTCCATTTCTTTTTATTAACTAGTTATTTATTGAAAAACATAAATAATGGACTGGAGCTGCAGCTCAGTGGTAGAGCGCTTGCCTCGAATAAGTGAGTCACTGGGTTCGATCCTCAGCACCACATAAAATTAAATAAGTAAAATAAAGATACCACATCCATGTACAACTAAAAAAACAACAGAATTTATCACGTTTAGCCATTCTTCAGTATGTACAGTTCTGTGGCATTAAGTACATTCATACTGTTGTGCAGGTGTCACCACCATCCATCTCCAGAACATTTTTTATATTGTAAAATTGATGATAGGACCTGCTGAACAATAACTACTCACTATTCCCTCCCCAGTTTCTGGCATCCATCATTCTACTTTCTGTTTCTAGGATTTGTTTTTTTTGGTACTGAGGATTGAACTCAGGAGCCCTCGACCACTGAGCCACATCCCCAGGCCTATTTTGTGTTTTATGTAGAGACAGGGTCTCACTGAGTTGCTTAGCGCCTCGCCCTTGCTGAGGCTGGTTTTGATCTCGTGATTCTCCTGTCTCAGCCTCCCTAAGTGCTGGGATTACAGACTTGCACCACCGCGCCCAGCTGTTTCTAGGATTTTTGACTAATTTAAGCACTTCATAAGTGTGGAATCATACCTTATGTGTCCTTTTGTGACTGGCTTGTTTCACTTAAAATAATGTTTATAAGGTTCATCCATGTGGAAGCAATTTTACCTATCAATCCATCTATTAATTTAGCAGTGCTGGGGATCAAACCCAGGGCCTTGCACATACTAGGGCAAGTGCTGTACTGCTGAGCTACATCCTAGTTTTTTTGTTTTGTTTTGTTTATGGTACCAGGGATTGAACTCGACCACTGAGCCATATCCCCAGCCCTATTTTGTGTTTTATTTAGAGACAGGGTCTCACTGAGTTGCTTAGCGCCTTGCCATTGCTGGCTTTGAACTCGTGATTCTCCTGTCTCAGTCTCCCAAAGTGCTGGGATTACAGGTGTTTGCCACCATGCCCAGTTTTTTGTTTTTTTTTGGTACCAGGGATTGAACCAGGGATGCTTAACCACTGACATATTCCCAGCCCTTTTGTTTTTTTATTTTGAGACAGTCTCACTAAGTTGCTGAGACTGGCTTTGAACTTATGACCCTCCTGTTTCAGCCTCCTGAGCTACTGGAACTTCAGACATGTGCCACCACACCCAGCTATATTTTTAATTCACACATGATTTTACATATTTATGTGACATTTCAATACACATGTACAATCTGTAATGAACAAGTCAGGGTAATTGGCAAATGTATCACCTCATTTATCATTTCTTTTTGTTGGGAACATTCAAAATCCTTTTTGCTAGCTGTTTTGAAATAGTCAGTTGCTTATTATCAATCATAGTTATCCTACTGTGCTATAGAACATTAGAAGTTATTCCTCTCATGGAAATTTACCTCTATACCTTTTAACTGTCCTCTCCCCATTCTTTCCTTCCTTGCCCACACTCTTCCACAAGGCTCTAGAAGCCTCTGTTTCTTTGAAATCAGCTTTTTAGCTTCCACATACAAGAACATGAGATACTGGGTTGGGGCTGTGGCTTAGTGGTAGCAGGCTCATTTCGCATGTATGAGGCACCGGGTTTGATCCTCAGCACCACATAAAAATAAAAATAAAGGTATTGTGTCCATCTACAACTAAAAATTTTTTTAAAAAAAAGAACATGAGATATCTGTCTTTGTCTTATTTCATGTTACTGCAAATGACAGAATTTTATTCTTTTTATGGCTGAATAATATTCCATTATTTACCTGTACTGCACTTTATCCGTTCATCTGTGGATAGACACTTAGGTTGATTCCATGCAGCCTACTGTGAATAGTGCTACAGTAATCATACAAGTATAGATGTCTATTATATACTGATTCCGATTCCTTGGATATATACCCAGTAGTGGGATTGCTGGGTCATATGGTAGTTCCGTTTCTAGTTTTTTACATTCCTACCAACAGCATATGAAAGTTTCCCTTTCTCCATATCCTTGCCAGCATTTATCTTTTATATTTATTTTGAGAATAGGTCTTGCTTAGTTGCCTAGGCTGGCCTTGAACTTTCAATCCTCTGGTCTCAGCCTCCCATGTCGTTGAGAATTAGTACATACTCACATAGGTGTGTACCATAGCACCTTGCTTGTACATAACTTTTGTTTTTTGTTTTTTTTGGTACTGGGGATTGAACTCAGGGGTGCTCAACCACTGAGCCACATCCCCAGCCCTATGTTGTGTTTTAGAGACAGAGTCTCACTGAGTTGCTTAACACCTCGCCATTGCTGAGGCTGGCTTTGAAACTTGCAATTCTCCTGTCTCAACCTCCCAAAGTGCTGGGATTACAGGTGTGCACCACCGCATCTGGCTATACATAACTTTTTTTTTTTTTTTTGGTAGTTGTAGGTGGACAGAATGCCTTTATTTTATTTGTTTACTTTTTTATGTGGTGCTGAGGATCGAGCCCAGTGCCTCACACATGCTAGGCAAGCACTCTGCCACTGAGCTACAGCCCCAGCCCCTATATATAACATTTTGATTTGACTCCTACCCCTTGCTTTTTTCCAAACTTGAAACAGACTTTGCTGTGCTATAATTTTTGTAAACAACTTAATCTCAGTCACACATGAAAAAGAACCTCTGCATTTTGTCAGATTCCATCTTTTCATTTGCAAGAAGTAATAAAATCATAATTGTGTATTTATAGATACACATAATTGTATCCTGTATGGATAGCATTTTTTCCTTCTCTGGCCAAACATTTGCCTTGGCCTTATCCTAAAAATGTACCAGGGGCCATGGCTTTGGGGCAGATTCATTATCTGCTACCTTATGAAGATGATATTGATATGGCCCCAAATTAGAAGATGCCCTTTTAAGGAGAGATCAGTAGACAAGAGATAGAGGATCGAAAGGACGGGAGGGAAAAACTGAGAAATAAAATCAATCAACTATTGCTACTTGCATGTATGACACATACATGCAATGAATCCCACTTTTATGTATAATTATAATGCACCAATGAAAAAAAAATCCATGTAATATATTGAAGGAAAACCAGTAGAGGAAGGGGAGCATGTGGAGGAAGAAAGAGAAAGAGGAAGTATTAGGGAGTGGAAGCAAACTTTATGCACATAAATATGTCACAATAAACCCCACTGTTATATACCATAATGAGCTAATAAAAACATTTTTTGAAAACGATACCCTTTCAAAATTTACAACTAAGAACAGGAGAGATGAATCCAGAGGGAGAATATTATAGCAGAAAATCACTTAACTTGTATACTTAAAACTTTTGATAAGAGACCGTGTGGTCTACAAAGCCTAAAATATCTACTCTCACCCTTTACAGTACGTTTGTTGTCCACTGTTCTAGATTGGGTGGGTGGTAGAACATGGGAGACGAACATTATACTGAGGGCCTGCTGAGCATCAGGCACTATACTATATGCTTGTTTCTTCTTCACTATCCTGAGGAGTAGGTATTGTTAATTCATTCCCATTTTTCCAAAAAAGAAATTGAATCTTGGAAAGTTAAAATGCATTTGTTCAAGGCCTAGCAACTGAGCTGGAATTTGAACCCATGTCTGTCTGACTTTAAAGCCAGTGTTACTATACTGCACTGCCTATGTATCATCGTACATTATCCTTTTCTCAAACTAACAATTTTACTTTTAGTTTTAACCGCCTGGACCTTCCACCCTACAAAAGTTATGAGCAACTGAAGGAAAAGCTGTTGTTTGCCATTGAAGAAACAGAAGGATTTGGACAAGAATGACTTCTGAGACATTGTACCACCAAAGGACAAGAACTTACTTGGAGTGTTTGTCCATTTCCTTCCTGTTGCACATCTTGTTGTAAAATTGGACTGTGACTGTTGAGAGAGTTGCCTGAGTGTAAGTAAATTAATGTTATCCCTGAGGTTCATCTCCCAGTGATTCTGGATTTCTATTCAACATTTCCAGAGATCAGATCTATAAACAATTAGTCAGAACCTTACTTAACATGAGATTTAACACAGCAATGAAATCTGCCTTGTCTTGCTCCACTAGATTGTTTCCTTAACAGTTCTGTGTATGTGTCAAAAGTCTCACTTGGGAGTAGGTTTTTTTCTTTTAGAGAGATTCTGCAAATATGCAGGGAAGTCTCATGGTAACTGCAATATACAAGATCTTCCTATTAAGCCTCTTGCGAAGAGGTATTTAATAAAAGTGCAAGCTTTGCCCAGCTTCTGGGCACTTGAGCAGACTTCTGGCTTGTGCTCTCCCTCCCATTTCGGCCTGACCTGACTGTTCTTCCTTTCTGGAGCATGAATCCATGCATTATTTTGATGTTATTCCTGGAAGTGACGCAAGACTCTAGCATCTCTCCACAAAGCAGTTGTCTTTTGAAATCAGGGAAAAGTTGGTTCCAGATGGCAAATGACTTCATACCTCTCTTCATTTGGAAGTTTGATTGTTTTAATTGCCTTGCAGATACTAAACAAACAATATTAACACTGTGGTTCCTTCACTGTTGTTTTTAAAAGATAACCTGGAATTGGAATTAATTTAGCTGAATTCATCTAAGGCCATTATTGATGATTTTTGTATGATCCTATATAATTTGAAGCTTTATAGTTTTTCAACAGTTTGAATTGTATTTAATTATTGCTAAGAAGTTCAAGTTGTAACTAGAGTATTTCTAGTTCAATTACAGGTTAATGAAACAGCCTCTGAAATCATATTTTTATTTGGGAGGGAGAGCTACAGTACTGGCTAAAAAAGAAGGGAAGATAACATCTAGTAACCACAGAAATGTATTCTCTGTATGAATTAAAAATCTTCAAAATTATCATTTCTCTGACACATGTTGGAGTAGTCATTTCCATTCTTTATATTATCCTGAATTGAATTGAAATCCCTCATCTACAATATTCTTTTCACCTCTAAAAATTTTGGCAGATTTTCTTTTTTCCCCATGGCTAGTTTATTTTAGACTGCTCCGTTAGTAACTAATTGATGCACTTTGACTTTCTCTATAGTAAATTAATTTAACTTGGCTTAGCTCAGAGTGTCAGGATGGCTGCCATCATAGATCTGATTTTATGGGCAATGAGATGAAGCCTAACCCAGCTGAGTCCCTATCGTAGCTGAACCCTGAGGACAGCTTTGTAACTCCTGTAACAAGGACTTTGGTATGTTTCAGTAGCATAGCATTAAGCCAAGAACACACAGAGAGTAGCAGACCCTAGTTCTGTATGGAAATAAAATGTTTTTATGTCCCAAACTGCTCTTCCTATTTAAATCCTGGAAGAACAAAAACATTTTTAACTTATGTATCTGTACTCTCCTGACACTGCCATCATAAAGCAGAGACTTGCATGAGTAAAAAAGGTTGCCTCATCCAGACACTATCAGTGTAAAGGGGGAGATTAGGGTCTCCCCAACCCTATCTTTTTAAAATTCCACATACCCTAGGAAATATAATGTGATCTCTAAAAGCCCTAGTTGTTTCCAAAGTAGGGACTCTCTGCCTTTTTTGTTGGTAGGGTAAAAAAAAAAAAACAACGCTATTGCTTTGTCTTACAGAGCGAATGTCTGCCAACTACCCATTCATTATATAAGCCTGAACTTTGGTAATATATGGCCATGAAGATTAAGCCTTCTATAGGACTTCCTATTGAGGTGAATTCTCATACTGAAAAGTAGTTACCTACAATATTTACTAGAGATTTATGAGATTAAATTAAGAGATGTAAGAAAATAGGCTTTTTTGGTTCTACATAATGCTTCATAATTCATTTAGGAACCTAGAAATATTGTGTGAAAATGTATAAATATGACCCAAAAAGGCTTTCTACCCTATATTTTTAAAATACAGAATAGTTATATTTGATGTAGCCCTGGCCCTAGTTCTATAGGGCTTGGCTACTTAATATTTTTATGGAAGAAACGTTTAGTTCTGGAAAAGGTAAATGCTTGTATATATTTTTGCAACCTGGGATCTCCCTACTCCATTTCTTCCTTTAATTTAAGTGGCCACATGTATATGTCTTCCCTGCTGTGTTAGGAAAATGGGGGCTGGATATCCCAAGAATCAGAGGTTATATAAAAAATACTACAAATAGACAGCAGACATAAATATCTACCAAATGCTATCTTAAATTTTGGTCCAAACCAAACATTTGGAAATAGATTTATTGTAAGTGTTTAGAGCTTTTTCTTAAGTCTGAACTAAATTGTTTTTAAAGTCCTTTTTCTTTGTAAAGCATTGTAAATGCTAATAAATCCTGTTAATTCTTTTTTTTTTTTTTAACTGCATGTTATGTTGAAATAAAAACAAAGTAAAATGAACCACTGCCTTATTCTTCTGCTCTTTTGGTGGGTTGGGAAAGGCAGCATTCTGTAGCCTGAGTTAAGAGGGAAAGACCTCATTTTGTTTCATTATATAGAGTGATTTTAAACTCATCAACAGCTCATAATAATAAATTCCTGCTCTTTTATGATCTTTTATCCAATTTTATAAGACTTACAATAACTCTATTTAAAATACAGATAACTGATTTTTCATCAAGAGATTGAATGTGGTGCTGGGGGTGTGGCTCAGTGGTAGAGCGCCTGCCTTGAATGCATGAGGCACTGGGTTCGATCCTCAACACCACATACAAAATACATAAATAAATAAAATAAAGGTTTGGAAAAAATATTAAAAAAAAAAAAAAAAAAAAAAAAAGAGATTGAATGTACCAATGTCAATCAGAAATTTTAGAAGCCAGGCGCGGTGGCGCAATCCTGTAATCCCAGCACTTAGGGAGGCTGAGACAGGAGAATTGCAAGTTCAAAGCCAGCCTCAGCAATGGTGAGGTGCTAAGCAACTCAGTGAGACCCTGTCTCTACATAAAACACAAAATAGGGCTGGGGATGTGGCTCAGTGGTCCAATAACCCCGTGTTCAATCCCCGGTACCAAAAAAAAAAAAAGAAATTTTAGAAACATGACAAGTACCCACAAAGGTCTCATCCTAAATGAACTACTTCAATCAAGCCCTCCCTGCCATGTTTTACTTACCTGAAATACAGTCTCGGTGACTCATGTAATTAGGCTTTGCCTCTATTTTTATACCCCTCCTTGTTTTGTGTATGACTCCATTCTTAACTCCTTTAGGGCTAACTACTTATACTTAGTATTGTTGGTATCTCCAGCCCCCTTCCTTTTTTTGTTTTTGCTTTTGTTTTTCTTTGAGTTATAAAAATTATGAACAACTTATAAAATTGTTTGTATTTATGTTTTCATTAATTAAAAACGAATGGCAGCATTGGATTGTATATTACTGTATTGGAGTACCTTTGTTTTCTTGGACTGTAATTTCACATGCTCAGGTAACTCTACAAATATTACAGGGAGCCAAGTGCTTTTATAAAGTTCCTTCAAAGGGTTGCCTCACTTGAATTTCTTTAAAAGATGTAAGACTGTTTATAATTAAACTTTTTTGGTCCTCATTTGCTCACTTCTCTGTTAGTCTTGGGTAAAAAGGTTTTCCTCACCTGTAGAAAAGCGTTCTATGTGATTGAGTCATGTAAACTTTGCCTCTCTGCAAAGTTACAACCTGTTTATACTGTGAGGTGGGAAGAAAAAAGTAGATCTCTTACTTAGGTAAGACTGGATTTAGTATCTGTGTTGACAAAAACATCTGCAGGGGCCACTGACACAAATGAGGACTTCTATCTGAATTACTTCTGAGACAACAAAAAATGCTCTGAAATAAGACCTCAGCCACGAGTGCTGAGAACCACCAGCTAACTACCCAAACTGTGTCTCCACAGGCTGGCCTGCTTACCAGTGTCAGTAGACATATTAAAAAACTAAAGTCATCAGGCTTCCCTTTAAAATGGAACCAGGGGCTGGGATTGTGGCTCAGTGGTAGAGCGCTTGCCTTGCATGCGTGAGGCACTGGGTTCGATCCTCAGCACCACATAAAAACAAATAAATAAAGAAATTGTGTCCATCTACAACTAAAAAAAATGTTTTAAAAAAAATAAAATAAAATAAAATGGAACCAGTAGAACCAGGTGCTGTGGGGTACACCTGTAATCCCAGGGGCTCCAGAGGCTGAAGCAGGAGGATCGCGAGTTCAAAGCCAGCCTCAGCAACTTAGCGAGGCATTTAGCAACTCAGCAAGACCTTGTTTCTAAATAAAATATTTAAAAAGGGCTGAGTGTATGGTTCAGTGGTTAAGCACCCCTGGGTTCAATCCTCAGTACCAAAAAAAAAGGAACCAGTGGAGAGACTCCAGGAAGTAGAATTTTTTTTTTTTTTTTGTACTGGGGATTGAACTCAGGGGCACTCGACCACTGAGCCACATCCCCAGCCCTATTTTGTATTTTATGTAGAGACAGGGTCTCACTGAGTTGCTTAGCGCCTCGCCATTGCTGAGGCTGGCTTTGAACTCGCGATTCTCCTGTCTCAGCCTCCCTCAGTGCTGGGATTACAGGCTTGCGCCACCGCGCCCGGCTTGGAAGTAGAATTTTTAACATATTGGTCTATCAGCAACTGGAGGACCGAAAGTGTAGGCCCTCCCAGGTCCTGAGTAATAAGCCCTATCTTAATCTGTCCCACAGAAGACTGCAGAAATCTCTAGTTTCAGTATAGCTAAGAACATTCGCTTCAGTTCTACAAAGCATCAGACTGGAACTCAGCTATGGCTGGCTGGCTGTTATTCTCAGGGCTTTTGAGTGTCACCTTGTATAACTAGTGCAGAAGTTGCTGTCACTCCAGCTCATTTCCTGTGTCTGTAGGGCTGCTTTGTGATAAAACATTTGGGGAGAAGAGCCAGGGTGAAATTCCTGGTTGACAAGGTGAGGTAGGATTCAGCATAGACCCCAGAAGTACAATGTTGGTCCCTTGTGAGGAGGTTCAAAGAACAAGAGGATCTCCTTCAAAGCACCCTACAGGAAATGACCTTGAGGATTTGTAGTCATACCTGCAGATCACTGAAAACAGACTGTTATTTTTCCTCATTTCTTTCTTTATATACTGGAAGGTTTGAAGTCAGGGACATTTTTACCACTGACCTACATTACCAGTCTCCGCTGTCCGCCCCGCCACCCCTTGCACAGGATCTCACTAAGCTGCTAAGTATCTAAGTTGCTGAAGCTAGCATCAAACTTGAAATCCTCCTGCCTCAAACTCCCAGGTCACTGATATTTTTCTTAATTTTTAACTCAGACTTACTCTATTCACCTTCCCTAATGTAGTAACCAATACCACATCCATTTCATCAAAGTTTCATTCAAAGCAACTACCAACTATCAGTATATGCCAGACACTGACAGATATGCTGCATGAACTCTTTTGAGTTTCTGTGGCCACTCAGACAGGAATGACTGCCTCTATTCACAGATAAGAAAATAGAGGCTGAAGATGACTGAATACATCTACAGATATTAAAGTGGAAAGAGTACAAATTGGATCCAAACTGTTTTGTCTCTAAAACCCTTCTGCACTGCTATGTACCAACCACAGCCCTGGGGGTTTTCCCATAAACAATGCAGCCATCCCATCTAATTGGATTCCTCAGTCCTATCAAATGTATCTCTAAGACTTTGAATTCCTTTCCTCAGATCTGCCTCATTCCTATATTTAATCTAGTTGACATTGGCAGCATCCTGGTTTCCATTCTCCCCTCTCCAGTCCATCTTGTGCTCCCTTTGAATGATCTGTGGAAAATGTTTCATAGCTTTCTGCTACTTAACATCTGAAAATGGTTCCTCCATGACCACAGAAGATACTCCAAAACTTAACAGCCTGCCACTCAAGGCCATTCCTTTTTTTATTGTTAATTTTTTTTCAGGTGTAGATGGAGACAATATCTTTTACGTGGTGTTGAGGATCGAACCCAGTGCCTCACACATGCTAGACAAGTGCTCTACCACTGAGCCACAGCCTTAGCCCCCACTCAAGGCCATTCTTGCCCTACCTCCAACTCTTTCTTGACCTCTATTTTGGCTCCACTCACACTACTGGCCATTGTATTTTTTGCTTCTGGATTTGTGATCTTTTCCAATCCTTTGACTCATTGGTCTAATTCTCCACATGTAAGATGGCAATGATGGTCCTTTCTGTAACTACCTTCCATTGCCACACTGTCCCTAATGTTTCAGCATTTGATAATCATTCTTCTGTACCCCATCTTTAAAAAAAAACAACTTTATTTTGAAATAATTTTAGATTATTTATAGAGTTGTTGCAAAGAGTACAAAGCTCCTGCACACCCTTCACCCAGCTTTCTCCAGTGTTAACATTCCACATAACTCTGGTACAGTTGTCAAAAAACTAATAAACATTAGTACATAACACTACAGCCCTCATTCATATTTCACCAATTTTTCCACCAATGTTTTTCTTTCTCCTTAGTCTCCTCCAATCTGTGGCAGTCCCTCATTCATTCTTTGTCTTTCATGACCTTGAGGGTTTTGGTTTTTTTGTTTAATTTTTTTTAGTTGTCAATGGATCTTTATTTTATTTATATGTGGTGCTGAGAATTGAACCCAGTGCCTCACATGTGCGAGGCAAGTGCTCCACCACTGAGCCACAACCCCAGCCCCAACCTTGAGATTTTTTTGAAAAGTATTAGATATGGAAAATGACAGACCCCAAGATAGGCCTGGGAAAGGAAGTGAAGAAGAAAGCCAGACACTGATAGCATTGATCATGTCCCAGTACGTTTCCCTCCCAGTGACAAGACAAGCCCTGGGGAGGAAATATCCATCCAAGCCTAGACTGGAAGTCTCTAGGAAGAAGCCAGAGTATTGACCCTTCCCAAAATAAGTCCTTTCTCGGTGACAGTACAATGAGACCCCAGAGGGAAAGAGAGAACTACCACTGAGGCCAGACCTTCCATCTTGTCCACTGAGCACTGACCTCAGACCCTCCATGTGGCCCACTGACTGCTGACCCTAGACCCTCCATTAGACACACTCTGGCAATAATCAGGTTACCTCTCAGTATAACCTATAGAAATATAACCTTCCTCTTTGTCCAGGGACTCATTTTCCACCAGGAAAGTAGGTCCAGCGCCCGACACCCCACTCCTTCCTGAAACTTCGTTCCTGAATAAACAGCTGATTCGTGAAGTTTGCACCTGACCAGGTCTTTTTGTGCTAACAAAGAGTATCCTGCAAGCCCAGCGCGGTGGCATATGCCTGTAATCCCAGCACTTTGGGAGGCTGAGACAGGAGAATCGTGAGTTCAAAGCCAGCCTCAGCGATGGCGAGGCACTAAGCAACTCAGTGAGACCCTGTCTCTACATAAAACACAAAATAGGGCTGGGGATGTGGCTCAGTGGTCGAGTGCCCCTGAATTCAATCCCTGGTACCAAAAAAAAAAAAAAAAATTATTTTGCAGAATATCCCTCAAACTGGGTTTAATTTTCTCATGATAATGGACGTGGACTTCTATGAAAATTACTACTGAGGCGATGTGTTCTTTGTGCATATCGGGTGCACACAACATCAATATGTTCCATTATCAGTAATAACTAACCTTAATCTGGTTAAGGTGGTGTCTGCTAGGTTTCCTCTCTGGAAAGTTATTATGCAGCCCTCTTTTACAATGCAGACACCCCTGGAAGGAGCACCAAATCCTTCTCCCACTAGAAAGGCTACTGTGGAATGAAAATCTGGAGGTAGATTATCAACTGAATTCAGCAAGTTCCAATGCCAAGAATAAACAGTTTGTAAAGTGGAGATGTCAATAATCACCATGCTGAGGCTTCTGGAGATAACGAGTACCGTGAGGTGGCACCAGGTTCACTAAACGGAAGGTATTTCCTGATAGAAGGCCCAGAAATTTTTGTGGTCTGTCGGAATAAAAGGTTTAAAGAGCATGAAAAAAAGGGGCAATATAGAACTCTGTGAAGAAAAGTCCCCTTTTAATGGTGAGTAAATGATACAGCACTGACATGTAAAGTGACTTCTCCAAAGTAACACAGAAGTGAGGATGAGTTTGGATTCCTAAGTCGTGGACTCCCAGGCCAGCTCATCTCAGAGTCTGCATGAAATATTCCCAAAGAGGTCGCCTGCAGACTCCAGAGAGAACCTGACTTCAGGCCCAAGATCAGTTTCCCGTGTCTTCGGCTCCTTTTGGCCCCGCGCCTGTCTTTGCCTCTCCACCTGGGCGCATACTCTCCCACCACCCCTCCACCCAGCCTCTTCCGACACCCAGAGCCGGCATCTTTGTGGTACAGATGGAGCTGGGAATTTTCTATAGCTTACGTGCTCCTTTGCTTTTCGCTTTCGTAGGCAAACGCCCCTCAGCTACATCCTCATCCTTGCTTTACACTTCCCAGACACAGGAGAGTCGAACCTTCAGGGGCTCTGGGTGGAGAAACTAAAATCAGCTCATCTGCCCGCCCCAATTCCCTCCGCTGATTCCTGATAGGCTGCCCAAGCTGTCCGTTATCACAGGGAACTCTGCGCAGGCGCAGAAAGACACGGAATTGGGCTGAGTGTTGGCGACGCGGAGCTAAGGATCAGTCCGAGATGGTGAGTGTTCACCGGTGCTTGTGACTAGCAGCAGCATCCCACCCTGGCGGTGCGGTCCATCCACTACCGGGGTCTCACAGCACTAGGAGAGGAGTCCGTGGGGCTGGGCAGGGCCGGGATCGAATCCGGGCTGACTGGAGGGCGGAACCCGAATGGCGCGGGCTTCTGGGGCCCGGCCGAGGCGTGGCCACCGGATGCCGCTGCCCCTCAACCGGAAACAGCTGGGGCCTCAGTGAAGCCCAAGCAGTGGGAGGCTGGGACTTAAGGTGCTGCCGCCTGGCACCTGGGCTTTATTGCGCGACCCCAGCCTTAAGGGTAGCTTTTGCTCAGAAGCTTAGTAGGCAGCAAGTACTGCTAAGTGTTTCACGTGTGCTTTTCCTCCTCACATCTCTGTGCGATGAGCTGTGAGGAGGTGTACGACCATCACCCCATCTCACACATTTGAAATCTAAATCTTCGGAAAGCCAAGCTTTGACCCAGGAAATGGGATGGACTTCAGCCCTAAGGAGCATGACTGCCGCCTCTTGGTGTGGCTCTTTCCAACCGCTCAGACTGGGTTCGTGAGTCAGGAACCGGCAGGGTCCGCCCTTGGGATCCCAAAACCCTTTGCCTTACTGGGTGTGTGTGTGTTCTTAATCCCCATCGCTTGTACAAAATTTGAAGAAGGCTTTTAAACGTTAAACCATGTAGCCGGGCGCGGTGGCTCACGCTTGTAATCCCAGCACTTAGGGAGGCTGAGACAGGAGAATCGCGAGTTCAAAGCCAGCCTCAGCAACGGCGAGGTGCTAAGCAACTCAGTGAGACCCTGTCTCTACATAAAAACACAAAATAGGGCTGGGGATGTGGCTCAGTGGTCGAGTGCCCCTGAGTTCAATCCCCAGTACCAA
>CM053401.1:158488849-158519780 GCA_028644305.1 Xerus rutilus
CGTTAAACCATGTGAATATGGTACTTTTCCAGTCATCTTTTCTAGATATGTAAAGCTTATAAGAAATATTGAAAAGGAAAAGGAAGGTGATCACCTAGAGGTTACCACTAAGGGTATTACTTCTAGATCTTTTCTCTTCAGTTTTTGCTTTATATAGTTTAGCTCCTACTGAATATACAATTTTGAGTTCTGCATTTCTCATTATTATACCACAAAGAATGTCCCCACCTCATTAAAAACATGTAATAATGTTTCAAACGTATGTAATTTCATCTTTCTTTTTCTTTTTTCCTTTGAGATAGGGTCTTTCCTTGTTGCCCAAACAGGTCTGGAACTCCCAGACTCTAACAGTCCTTTCACCTTAGCCTCCCCTGTAGGCTACAGGCACTTAACACCATACCGGCCTTTAGTTCTTCTTTTGACCTGCTGTATGTTGTTGGGCAAAACTCAACTCTTCTCTGAACCTCAATTTCCTTATTTGTAAGATGAAGATCATAATAATCATGGGAGGTGAATGAGATGTTCAGATGGAAGCATATGTCTGAAAGCAGTGTGTGACCCATAGTGGGTACTGAGTACATAAATGTATGCCAGTGTGTCCTCTTGTTCCTGATAAGTGTATGTTTGTTTTTTGAACAACCAGATCTCAGTAGCAGATTCTCATTAAACTTAGAATCACCTAGCTGGGCACTGTTGCACATGCCTGTAATCCCAGTTACTTGTGAGGCAGGAGGATCACAAGTTGGAGGATACCCTGGGCAACTTAGCAACACCTTGCCTCAAAGTTAAAAAAAATAAAAAGGACTGGGGATTTAGCCCAGTGGTAGAGTGCTCATCTATCTTGCACAAGACCCTGAGTTCAATCCCTAACACTGGGAGAAAAATTAGGATCACCCAAACTTTTGGTTTTTGTTTCACTGGGTCCTATAAGGCAGCATCCTCCCTGCTGTACTTAAAAAGGGTTGATTTTGAAACATAGTTGCAGAAATGCATTTTATTTGTTCTTAAGTATTCACTGAGCCTGTCCTATGTCTGGTATTGGGGCTTTAAAAGGTACTGGGGTCCCTGCTATAAGGGTACTTTGGGTCTGCTGTAGAAGATGGATATAAAATGACAATTATACTCTACTCAAATAAATACCATGAAGGCTGGATGCTACAAGTGTCCAGAGAGGAGCTGATATTAAAGGGCTTTCCTAGGAGGCCCATGAGCTGAGTTTGAAAGGTTGGGATTTGGTTACCTCAAGGAGTAAGGGCAAGAGAAAAAAGCTCCTTTCCTTCAGATAGAGGAAGTAGTAGCATATACCAAGCCCCAATGCTGGAAGCCCAGACTTCTGGCAGGCTGTGTGTGCCCCCTGCAGTCCATTATCCACACAACAGCCAAATCTGGCCTTCAGAAACATCTTGTCTTTTCTCTCCTCACCTCATAACTTGCTAGTCGCTGCACATATCATCCCAAGAAAAACCCAAGTCACAACGTGGTCTGCCAGGTTGGCTGTGATTTGTTCCTGGCTGGCAGGCACCATTATTCCCCTTGTTCATTGCATTTCAGCCCCACTAGCTCCTTTACTGTTCCTTGAGCATGCCAGATACTTTTCCACCCCGTTGCTTTTATACTTGATCTTCGCACTGTCTGGAACCTTCTCTCTAGAAATCCACATGGTTAGCTCCTTCATGTCCTTCAGATCTCTTAGGATTTCTCTGACCATCTTACATAATATTGCAGAGGTACATACCTGTAATTCCAACAACTCGAGACTGAGGCAAGTTTGAGCAACTTGGAACTCGTCTCAAAAAAGAAATATGAAAGGACTGGGGATGTAGAGCGTCTCTTGTTCAATCCCTAGTACAAAGAAAGAGAGGAGAGAGAGCCATCAATAAATCATTCTAGACCTGCCCACACACCTGGCATTTGTGTTTTACTTCTTTTTTGTTATTTAATGTCTAACTCCCCACGTACATTCCCACCACCTTCCCAGGTCAACTTCAAAGGATAGGATCTTTGTTGTATTTTGTTCATTACAGTATTCCTAGGCCTGAAACAATGTCTGGCACATAGAAGGTATGCATATAGTTAATGAATAGCAGCCTTAGGAAATTTAATCTTCTTTTTTTTCAGCTCCATTGTCCAGCCCTGAAATACAGTTTATACCTAAATCTTGACATCTTTGGTTTTAGCTTTCATTCCCCTTTCTTTCCTGTGTTGATTGTTGATTGACTGAGCTGTCCTAAATTATCATACAAACTATTCTTTTTTTTTTTGGCAGTGTTGACTCTCCTACCCCGGGATCTTGCTCATGTGAGGCAAGCACTCTACACCTGAACTGTATCCCCAGTCTTCCCAAGTTGTTATTTTTTGTGATGCTGGGGATTAAACCCAGGGTCTTGTGCATGCGAGGCAAATACTCTACCAACTGAGCTATATTCCCAGCCCCTTCCCAAGTTATTATTAAAATGTTGAGGGCTGGGATTGTAGCTCAGCGGTAGAGCGCTTGCCTCGCATGCGTGAGGCCCTGGGTTCGATTCTCGGCACCACATACAAAGCAATAAAATAAAGACATTGTATCTATCAACAACTAAAAAAAAAAAAAAAAATTAAAAAAAAAAAAAAATGTTGAGTGTGTCAGAGCTCTATGGCCCCCATGTCATAGTCTATCTTGGATATACCTGTTTGGGGGGTGTGTGTGCTAAAAATGTCTTTTAATAGAAACCACAGAGTTAGAAAAGGGTATTCTGGAGGGGGGAAGAAAAGAATAAAACATGATCTGTAGTTTCCTGTTCTGAAAGTGGCTTTATCTTTTTCATAATCTCCTCTAGCCATCTCGTTTTCACAGGGGTGCAGTCACCAAGCACTCTTGCTGTTTTCATTCAGCATTATATCACAGATGTGTGGTGGTATCACATAGTCTAATCACCATTGTTAGCGTGTGTAGTATATTCCTATGAGTGATATTCCATCATTTATTTGGCCTTTTGTCTAATTATTGGCCCTTTTTAGTTCTTTCTCCTTTTTGCTTTTGCAGGTGTCACTGCAGCAGACATTTTTCTGTGTTCTTTCATTCTTTTGGATTATTTCCTTAAGTTGAATTTCCTAGAAGGTGACCAGGCCAGGCTGAATACTGTATAGTATTGACGTATTAAACTTATCCCTCCTCTCCAAACTAGGACCTGGCACATAGTAGGAGCTCCGTGAACCCATGAATGACTTGGATCTCAGATATGCATGACCCACTCTGTTGTACTCTCATCCAGGGCCAGCCCTGTCCTTTTACCCAAACTCCAGGTTTTAGAGGCATCAGGCTACTTACCATTTTGTAGGAGGAACTTGTTTGCCCTTCCCATCAACATTTCATGATATTCTTACATCACTGGGGAGTGGGTGGTGGTGACTGGACTGTCAGCCATTTGCCTTCCAGAAGAACAGTAATTCATTGTGCTATCTCCTTCCAGTGTTTAGGACCCCCACCCCCCTCATTAACCCCTAGGAGTGGGGAACCATTCTCTTTTGATGAATGGAGCCTGTGTTTCCAACAACTCTCAGCCTTTGAAAACCTTCTAACTGGATTCTGGACTGGACTGGAAGGGGCCTTCCTAAAGCAAGCACACCTCAAGGCCAGTTTCCAGCCACAGGAAGAGTCAGTCCTAGAGGCTGGGATTGTAGCTCAGTGGTAGAGTGCTTGCCTCGCATGTGTGAGGCCCTGGGTTCGATCCTCAGCACCACATACAAAGCAATAAAATAAAGACATTGTGTCCATCTACAACTAAAAAAATATTTAAAAAAAAAAGAGTTACTCCTAGTTTAGTTAAGCAGCTGTTTATTAAGCTCATTATAGGGACTTAAGGTAATTAGACCCAGCACCTGATAGTTGTCCCAGAGAGAGACAGCCAAGGATTTGGGTGGGGCAGAGGCAGGTAAGACTCCACTGTGTTGTGGGATCAGTAGAGGCTTCAAGGCAAAGGTAATGTCTTGAGTGGTCTAGAAGACTTTTTTGAATTTCAACAGAGAAGAAGCCTTGTAGGTTAAAAAGATGGGACAAGAACATGTGGCCAGGTAGATTAATGAGAGAGAGAGATAAAGTAGTTGGGAGTAACAATGGAGAAGGCCTTGCGTGGCAGAGCAAGAACCCAAACATCTCATTGTCCCCTCTGTTTACAAATCCCATGCCAACATATCTTACCCTGACTGGTTTCTGGATAATCAGGATTAATGAGTCCCTTCCTGAGATATTTCCTGTGGCTATATACCATGTGTCACACTATCTCAGATGCCAGCTTATTAAGTCACTGAGTCTATCCTCGTAGGGTAATTTTGCTTCCTTTGAAATGTTTTCAGTTGTCTTGTTTGGGCCACAAATGACTCAGTGTCTCCCTCTTGTTAGAAACCACTGTTTGGGATTTTTCAAATCATCAGAGTCCTGTCCCCCAGCTATACCTTATATGTGAATCATTAATGTGTCTGCACTCATTACTGGGAATGTTTTTTATATTCTCCCCAGTAGCTGAGGATTGGGGGCATAATGTTGCCTGGTGGGCAGAGCAGCCCCACTTCATGCTGTAGGTGTGAACTGATGCTCCAGGTGCTGGTGGTGGCCTGAGGACCACTCCGCACGGGCTTGGGAGCTTTGAGATAGGGCCAGATGTCTGGGTGTTTCTTGTTTCTTATTGGAAGACAAATGTGTGATGCATCTTCCTGGCATATGAGAAGGTTAATTCTGCCTACCTGGCCTCTCCTAAACTTGGTCTTGTTTTTTGGCAGGCAGAGGTGGAGGAGACACTGAAGCGACTTCAGAGCCAGAAAGGAGTACAGGGAATCATCGTGGTGAATACAGAAGGTACACTCTCCAGCCACTACCTGCCCCCAGCAACCCCCAGAAAACAGCCTAAACATGGCATAATACTTCTTTACTAAGCCCCTTCATGTACCTGATCTAATTCTAAGTGTTTTTTTCTTTTTAACACTTCCCATGTTCTAACACCATTATTGGAATTCTAATATTTAAAAAAGGAAAAATTCAACCAGTTCTGCTGCCCTGACAGATCACACATTTCAAAATTTCATTCTTTTTCAGCCCTTGTGACCATCAGCCACATTTCTGATGGTCATAATCATAGTTGGTACTATTTTGCATGTTTACATACAGAATTTTCTAAAAATTGCTTCGCAGTTCACATAAGAAACAAATTTTTTTTTCCAGTACTGGGGATATAACCCAGAGTTTCAGGCCTGCTAGGCATATGCTCTACCACTGAGCTACACTCCCTGCCCCTTTAAGCAAAAAATTTTAAGTGCCGGTACAATGTTTATTTTATTTTTATTTTTTAAATTATTTTTTTTAGTTGTTGATGGATCTTTATTTTATTCATTTATTACTTATATGTGGTGCTGAGGATCGAACCCAGTGCCTCACACATGCTAGGCAAGCGCTCTACCACTGAGCTACAACCCCAGCCCAGTACAATGTTTATTAACCTACTTTTATGTACCCATTAAATCTGTGTTTATCCATTTATGTTGATTCTCCCTTTTTGCTAGGTGATTCTCTGGTTGACTTCTTTGTGCCTATAGTTTTTTCCTCCTCTTCTGGGGGCATTATTTGAACAACTAGAATGATACAGATACTAATATGCTCAAACTACCCCAGACATGGTGAAGAAGGGAACTAACCTTTATCACATACCTGCTCCATGCCAGGCTGAGGGCTGGTGCTTGACAACCATACTGTTTCCTTAAAACAGCCTGTGGCTTCCATTTGCAATGGGGGGAAGAAAAAAAAACCAAGTCTAAAAATTTAACCAACCTGCCATTACAGAGACAAAATTAAGTCTGAGCCTGTCTGAGTATACTTATGAGCTTTCTCCCACTCTGTTGCATTGTGAAGAACCAGAGAGTGGCTGCTGGTCTTGTGGCCCAAGGCCTTGATGTCTGGGCAGCATCAAGGACAAGGGTTCTGGAATCCAGCAATTCTGAGTTTATATCCTGCTTCTGCTTCTGACTAACTGCATGACCTTTTCAGCAAGTCACTTAAGCATGTAAATGTGGATATTTATTATGTCTACATTAAAGGGTTGTAAAGATTAACTGAGAATGAACAATGGTTCATTTAATATGGTATTACCACCAACAGTTCTGAGCTCTGAGGCATTTGTTTACATAAGTCAATTTACCTGATGGGGTTCCCCTGTTAGGTTGGGGGAAGCCACATGCTTCCTGTCTCTATACCACAGTGTTTCCCAAATTTATCTATTCATTAGAATCACCTGGAATTCTTGTTTAAAAACCTACAGCTTCCAGGCCTTTCCACATGAAGTATAATTTATTAGGACTAAAGTGTGACCTGGAAATCTGTGTTTGCCATTCACCCCAGGAGATTCTTTGATTAGACAAGTTTGGAAAAGTCTGCCTTAGGGGCAGATTCTAATAAAAAGCTGAATGAGCGGGTGTGGTGGCACTCGCCTCTAATACCAGTGACTGGGGAGGCTGAGACAGGAGGGTTACAAATTCAAAGCCAGCCTTGGCAACTTAAGGAGACCCTGTCTCAAAATAAAAATAAAAAGGGCTGGGAATGTGGCTTAGAGCTAAACACCCCTGGGTTCAATACCTGGTACAAAAAAAAAAAAAAAAGCTGAATGAGTGCCACAAGCTTAAGACTCACAGCAGATCTGAGTGCATTTGATGGCTGCCCTTCAAGACACCACAAAGAATGTTGTTTTCAATACTGAGTTCCTTAGTCTAAGGCTCATGTGCTTCCTCTGGGTTCCTGTCCTCCATGTCAATCAGAGTAGTTGCTCTCAGATCATTAGCTTGTGTTTCTGCATTAGTTTCAATTAGGAAAAAGAGTTTTACCAATTTAAAAGCTACCCTGCTAGCAAGTACAAAAAATAAACAAAAAACTACAGTGTTGGGGCTGGGGACAACACTGTTGGAGGGGACAGGTACACCAAGACATTGCTGCTGATACCAGCAATGTTGATGATGAAGGTCCACAATGGCAAGGACCTGGTCTGTCTGAGTCACCTCTGGACACCTGGTGTCCATCCAGTAAGACTCTGGATTCAGGTCAGTGAGTGTTGAATGCTCACACCGTAGTCAGTGATGCCCTTTGATTTGGTAATTCTATTCTTTTTTTTTTTGGTACCAGGGATTGAACTCAGGGGTACTTGACCACTGAGCCACATCCGCAGCCCTATTTTGTGTTTTATGTAGAGACAGGGTCTCACTGAGTTGCTTATTAGCACCTCGCTGTTGCTGAGGCTGGCTTTGAACTCGCGATTCTGGTAATTCTATTCTGAGGAATGTGTTCCAACAAAATAATCCCAAAGGAAAAAAACAAAACTTTTGCAAGCATATAGATGCCATAATAATTAGATTAATAATCATAGTAATGTCTACAATAGCTAGCATGATTGGAAATAATAATACCCTTTTCCAAGCACCATTATAAATACTTGATGTAGTCTTTTTTTTTCCTGGTACTGGACACTGAACTCTCATAGGCAAATACTCTACCACTGAGAGATTAATTCATTTAATCCTCCAAATAGCAATATAAGGATAGAGTTATTAATATTCCTATTTCATAATGATAAGACCGAGCCTTAGGAAGAGGTTAAGCAGTATCCAGAGTCACAGAGGGAAGAAGTGGTAGACCTGGAGTGCCAACTCTGTAGTCCATGCTTTTGGCCTCTGTCCAGCCTGTCTGTCCCCCTCCCCCAGTGCGCAGGCAGAGGAATGGCTGACCTGCAAATGCACCTATGGAAGTGTGAATGTCTTGTCAACAGAGGAGATGGATAAGGGTGCTCACCTCTTGGGAGTCAGGCTTCCCTCTCCAGCCTTAGTTCCTTGGTCTTTCTCCTTGGTGGTGGCGGTGGTGGTGGGGTGTCTCTGCAGGCCATAGTCTGTCTTCCTCTCAGATACTTATTTCATCTTACTGCTTCAGCTGTTGCTCTTTCCCTTGCCTCCAATGGCCTCTCCCTTCTCCTGATTCAAATGTCACCCACCTGTAAAGACTCCCTCAAATGTTCCTCTTTTAGGAAGCTAAGCCCTTGATGAAAATCTTCTCAACAAACCATTTTCCCAACAAGGAAACTGAGACTCAGAGATTTTAAATGATGTGCCCCAGATAAGATTGTGTAGGCTCCGCAGTGCCCAGCAGAGAGAGGGTCTGCTCTCCTGTATCTCCAGCAACTAGAACAGTGTTGACGCAGAGATGGTGCTGATGAAAGTATCTGTTAGGGGCTGGGATTGTAGCTCAGCGGTAGAGCGCTTGCCTCGCATGTGTGAGGCCCTGGGTTCGATCCTCAGCACCACATACAAAGCAATAAAATAAAGACATTGTGTCCATCTACAACTAAAAAAATATTAAAAAAAAAAAAGTATCTGTTAATTTTTTTAAAACTTTTGTTATTGTTGTTTAAAGGTTCTGGGTGTAGTGGGAGGGATGACCTGCTTGCATAACCAGGACAGATCTGAGCCTTAGAAATTGTACACCCCGAGGGGCTGGGATTGTAGCTCAGCGGTAGAGCGCTTGCCTCACATGCGTGAGGCCCTGGGTTCGATCCTCAGCACCACATACACAGCAATAAAATAAAGACATTGTGTCCATCTACAAAAAAAAAAAGAAAAGAAATTGTACACCCCGATGACCAGCCCCTTTTGTGGACTACATAGTCTCTATTTGTGAAGTCAAAGGCTGAGTGATTAGGCCACATTTGGGGTTACTCAAGCTCTGAAATCTTGTGAATCTAGAATTAATCTGAAATTCTTCCCAGTTTGGGTCCCTGCACCATTGCCTCCATGTTCTCTTTTGTTTTTAAAGGGAGTGAACAAATGGTTATTTTCTTGTCTCCTTTACACATTGCTCACTTACAGCATGTGGTCAAAGCCAGACACACTGGCACACACCTATAATCCCAGCAGCTCAGGAGGCTGAGGCAGGAGGATTACAAGTTCAAGGCCAGCCTCAGCAGTTTAGCAAGGCCCTCAGCAACTGTTAGCAAGACCTTGTCTCAAAACAAAAAAATAAAAAGGACTGGGTATGTGGCTCAGTGGTTGAGCACCACTGGATTCACTCCCTGGTACCAAAAAAAAGAAAGAAAGAAATGTTGTCCAACTAGTGCCAGTGTTTATCTGAGCTATAGTCTGCCTTCCTCTCATAGACTTAATTCATTTCATTGCTTTAGCCCTTGCTCTTTCCCCTGCCTCAGAATGTTCACATACATAGTAGGCTCTTTCTTTCTTTCTTTCTTTTTTTTTGGCAGTGGGGTGCTAGGATCAAACCCAGGGCCTTGTACATCCTAAGCACCCATGCTCTACCACTGAGCTACACCCTCCTCTCCTTCTCGAAAGGCCTCTAACTATGAAAGTGGATCCCTGTGACCACTCATTTTTCAATAGCAAGAAATGCTTAATTTCCAAGGACTCTGATGAGGAAATCTGAGTGGGTTCTGCCTTTAGGGAGCTTAGAGCTTGGTAGGAGATGAATGTGATGATTACTTCCCTACCAGTGTGATGTCAAACTTGATAAACTGCTCTGAAGGAAAATTAGGTAGAGCTGGGACCAAAGAGTAGAGGCACTGGAAGGAAAGCTCCAGGCAAAGGGATCTGTGAAAAGATGGCCTTGTGGTAGATAAAAAGAGAAGGTCTGGTAGGTGGGGATATAGCTCAGTGGTAGGGCACCTGCCTACCACTTGCAAGGCCCTAGGTCCAATATTAGCACTACTACAAAAAAAAAGCAAAGGTCAAGAGGTCTGATCACCCAGACCTTTTTAAGTCATCTTGGCACTGGTAAGACTTAGCATCAAGACCCAAAAATGAGCTAAATGAAAGATTCCTGGCCAAGCAGCAGGAACAATTAGCCCAGGGCCCCATCTGGTCCTGACTCTCAGCAGGTAGGCTCCGTGTTAGCAGTGCTTTTGCAGGTTTAGGGAATAGTCACATCCCCTCAGGGAATTGGGAATGGGATTTATTGCGTAGGTGATGTTGGTAACAAACTAATGTTTATTAAGTGTGCCCTATTACTAAACCTTTTTCAAAAAATATTTTTTAGTAGTCAATGGATCTTTATTTTATTTATTTGTATGTGGTGCCGAGAATCAAATCCAGTGCCTCATGCATGCTAGGCAAGCTCTCTACCACTGAGCCACAATCCCAGCCCCTAACCTTTCTTAAACGCATTGAACAGTATTCCATCCTCACAGCAGCACTTTGAAATAGAGGCATTATTTTACATACGAGACAGTGGAGGCTAGGGAGGTTAAATCACTTGCATAAGGTCACATAGCTATGGAGGAACAGAGGTCGAGTAAGCCCAGGTCATCAGATTTCAGTGTTCCTACTCCATCACCTCCCCTGTTTTGGATAGATTACAGCAGACACTGCTCACTCTACCATCCTCAGGAAGGTACAACCATAGAGCCAGGCTCCACTGGACCCTGGTGTGCACATTGTGGACATCTAACAGCAGCCCTAATGTTCCAGACCTCTTGTCCCTTAAAGACAAGTGACCACTACAACTCATTCACATGATTTCACTTGGCTCAGAACAACCTCTCTGACTTGGCTGCTGCTTTTGTCTCCTTTGCTACCATGTCCTCCTGCCATGCTCATGTTCCTGGTGCCCTAAGAAGACAAGGTTGAGCCAGTTTCTTGCTACCCACTGAGGGTAGGCCTGAGAACAGCTGCGTTTGGCTGGTCTGTGACTGGTCACTTGTGGGCCAGATTATTAGTGTCCTAGACCCAAAGTCTGGCCATGTGTATTTGGGGAGTCACTTGGGTTGCATCCTTCAAATTAGCATTAGCTGGTGAGCTCTTAGACTCTCATGGATAGAGCCTTTTGCTGATAGGTCATGGTCAGTTCACAGGCACCTGATGACCCAGTGTGGCCTGAGGTTGAGCCATATTCCTCACCCTTGACAAAAGACACCATCCAGTGAGTGAAGTCCACCTAATCCTCAAAACAAAAGACAAACTGGGTGTAGTGGCACACTCCTGTAACCCTAGATTCTCAAGAGGCTAAGGCAGAAGGATCACAAGTTGGAGGCCAGCCTTGGCAACTTAGTGAGATATTGTCCCAAAATAAAAAAGGCTCAGCCGGGCGCGGTGGCTCAAGCTTGTAATCCCAGCACTTAGGGAGGCTGAGACAGGAGAATCTCGAGTTCAAAGCCAGCCTCAGCAACGGCAAGGTGCTAAGCAACTCAGTGAGACCCTGTCTCTAGATAAAACACAAAATAGGACTGGGGATGTGGCTCAGTGGTCGAGTACCCCTGAGTTCAATCCCCAGTACCAAAAAAAAAAAGGCTCAGTGTAGCTCAGTGGTAGAGCACCCTGCATTCAACCCCCAGTACCACACACACACACAAAAAGACTTGATACATAATGACATCCATTGCCTAGTAAATTATACTAATGAAATCCTAGCCTAAGTACCCAGTGGCAGAGGAATGGTGAGTCTATGGGTTGTTCACATAGTAGGCTGTTTGATTTTTTTTTTTTTTTTTTGCTGGGGATTGAACCTAGGGCCTTGTACATTCCAAGCACCCATACCCTACCACTGAGCTACACCCAGAACCCCTTAGTGGGCTCTTTGAAAGAGATAGCATTAGGGAGATAAGAGATAGCAGAGACATAAACTCGTGCTTTGATTTAGGGGCACCATCATATGTATAGACTGTTTTGTTTTGTTTTATATATATTTTTTTAGTTGTTGACAGACCTTCACTTTACTTATTTATTTATATGCAGTGCTAAGAACTGAACCCAGGGGGCTGGGATTGTAGCTCAGCGGTAAAGCGCTTGCCTCGCATGCGTGAGGCCCTGGGTTCGATCCTCAGCACCACATACAAAGCAATAAAATAAAGACATTGTGTCCATCTATAACTAAAAAAATATTAAAAAAAAAAAAAAGAATTGAACCCAGTGCCTCACACATGCTAGGCAAGCGTTCTACCACTGAGCCACAACCCGTGCCCATAGACTGTGTGTTTTTAACTAGACCCTAAGCCTCCCTTGGGTGGGGATGGTGATGGTTATGTCCTGGCACAAACTGATCTTTTTTTTTCCTTTCTCCTTTTCAGTCTTTACAGATTTGTTAGAGCCTTCCTCCTGGTCAGGTTCTAAGTGTTATAAAGGAACACCTCTCCTTTTATTGCTGAAAATGAGTTAGGCAGTGTTGCCCTGGGAAAGAGGCCTGGCGGTGGAGCCCACAGGCCTGCGTGAGTCCTGGCCCTACTGCTTGTCTGCTCTGTGCCTGCAGGCAGGTCATCCCACCACTCAGGGAACCTGTGGCCCCATTGGCAAATGAAGATGTGACACCACCCACAAAAGGTTCTGGGCCTGGTGCTGACATACTTTAGTACTCAGCATTGCGTCTGTCACCTAGCAAGCCCCCTGTGTATAGTGAAATTGTTAACTGCCAGTCCAGTACTCTAGAGTTTTGAGGGATCTGGGCTGGGAGCTCAGTAGAAAGAGGCTCTGACATCCTGCTCAGTTTCCATTTGTTCTTCTTTCAGGAATTCCCATCAAGAGTACCATGGACAATCCTACCACCACACAGTATGCCAGCCTCATGCACAACTTCATCTTGAAGGCACGGAGCACTGTGCGAGAAATTGACCCCCAGAATGACCTCACCTTCCTTCGAATTCGCTCCAAGAAAAATGAAATTATGGTTGCACCAGGTAAAGGATCTTTCACCTTGCCACTTGGAAGCAGACCCTCACAGCAGGTTCTCCATGGCTATCAGGAAGACCTTGCACATTGGTATCGCTCAGGTCTGAAGAGCGCCTGAGGAATTGAAGGAATCTAGTTGCCTCCTTGACCAGCCAGATTCTAGCTGGTGTGCCCCAACAAATCCTTTCTCACAGTGACTGTAGGCCTCAGAGGGGAATCATCTCTTGGGGAAGAGACACACAGGCATGACACAGATCACCCTTACCTTGACAGGGAGAAATTGAAGGAGCATTTGGGATATCGGGAATGCATGATCAGGTCTGCTCAGGGCAGTTGACAAAGTCTCCCCAAAAGAGATGTTGGAGCTGAACCTTGAAGGCCAGGAGAGAATAAGCAAGGAGGAGTGGCAGGAAAAGAATTGAAGGGAAAATAATTAATTGATTCTAAGCTAAAATGTGTGTCGTCTCTCTAGGCCATATACAATCACTTTCTTTTCCAGCACTACAGCAGATTGCTGTATTATTTTTCCATGAAGAGCTTGACATGCATTTGGGGACCGTGTGCTACAGTCAAACCTGTCTTTAGGTTTCAGGATCATTCTCAGGGTGATGAGATGCTTATCCTGGGAAGAGCCCACAGGAAAGGAAACCACAGCAGGAAACTGCGGGGCCACACTTACAGGCTGGAGTGATGGATGGATTCTCCAGGACCATTTCTACATTATTACTTCCCTCTCACCCTGTGTTTTACCTGAGCCATAGTTGAATGCATGAGTTAAGTTCACACCTTATGATACACTTAGGTTGCAGTACAGCTTGTCTAGAGTATCAGAACCTATGTAGATATCAAAGGTGAGACTGGTCCAACTTAAAAGGAGCCTCAGACACCAAACTCACCTGAGAGGACTTGATCCTATTAGCAGAGGTGATATGGGCAGGAGGTGATAGGATTGTTGAGTAGGGCCTGGATGAAGGAGGGCAGTGGGTAGACTGGGAACAAGAATGCCCCTGGACTTGGCAACACTGCAGAAGGCTAGCTGCAGAATTCTAAGGGAATTTGATAAGAAGTCAGCCACTGCCAGCAGCAGGGCAGCATTGGTTCTCTTCCAAGGTCTGTTCTGACCCAGTCCAGCTGCCTAGAAGGATAGGAAAAAGAGCCATAAAGCTAGTCACAGGGCCCCCATCCTCCCTGGGACACTTTCTAGAGGATGGGGACAGAACAAGGCAGTCACAGAGAATAGAAAGGTAACTTAAGAGGAATTCTTGATGTACAACAGGCTTTGTGCATTTTAATGCATCTCACACCAACTGATGCCTGATTTTTTTTTTTTTTTTTTTTGGTACCAGGGATTAAACTAAGGGGCACTCGATCACTGAGCCACATCCCCAGCCCTATTTTGTGTTTTATATAGAGACAGGGTCTCACTGAGTTGCTTAGCGCCTCGCCATTGCTAAGGCTGGCTTTGAACTCGCGATTCTCCTGTCTCAGCCTCTCAAAGTGCTGGGATTACAGGCTTGAGCCACCACGCCCAGCAGATGCCTGATTCCGTTAGGAAAAAAGGACTGGGGGAGGCACAGAATCTCTTTTCTCAGTGAACTCTCATATGGGCAAGTCACAGAACATCTCTATAACCATATCTATAAAAAGTCAGTTAGAGTACTCTGCTGCTGTGATCCTCTGAGACACCCTGTCTAGATAAATGTGTAGACTCAGATTGGGGCAAAAAGCCTTGGAATCAAATTTGAACTGAAATCCCCCCAAAACATCTTGCTGTATGAATATGGCAGACACATCTTCACAATCCTCAAAGTGGGTCCAGAAATCATCCCTTACCCCATGTGTCAGCAGATCTGGGCTCCCCATTGGCACATCTGGGAGCTTAGAGTGTGAGGCAAGGACAAATGACATGGTTGCCACATAGACAAACTCTCCATGGACAGTGTCTGTCAGCCTGAAGCTTCCAAGAATGTCTCCTCTGGAAGGGCAGAGTTGTGTGAAAGTACCTGGTCATATGTGTCTCAGCCCAGCTGCAGAGGCTCCTCCAACTTGGCCTTGAGGACCTGTGGGCATTCAGAACCCATGAATGTCCTTGAGTCTGAGATAAGCAGTACCCAAGTTAGGGATTCACAGGCTCAGAGGCTCCACAGCCTTAAAGTGGCCAGACCCTCAGCAGGGCAGCACATGGAGTCCTGCAGGGAGTATGAATGCTCTCTTGCTCACCCTCACCATCTGCCCCCTCCCCCCCGGCCAGACACACACACATGCTGAATGCTATGCTGGATAGTGTGTGGCATGTTGTGGTCGCCTTAAACTCAGTGTTTCTTCCCATCACCACACCGCTGTGTCTCAGCCACACTGCTGCTCTCAGAGCCTCCAGCCTTCTCCCTGAGGCCCTTCCACATGCCATCTTGCTGTGGGAACATTCTGTCCTTCCTTGCCACTTGGCCAACCAGCTGCTTGTGTGCATTTTTAAGTCTGTCTTCTCCACTAGACAGTAAGTTCCATGAGGGCAGGGACTTGTAAACATTTATTATTTAGTGAATATTTATAGTACGCATAGTAAACATTTAACAAATATCTGTTAATAAATATTTGTTGAATAAATAAAGGAATGGCTTCTTTTTTTTTTTTTTTTTTTTTTTTAAATATTTATTTTTTAGTTGTAGGTGGACACAATATCTTTATTTTTTTATTTTTATGTGGTGCTGAGGATCGAACCCAGTGCCTCCCGCGTGCTAGGCGAGCACGCTACCACTGCGCCACAACCCCAGCCCCAAGGAATGGCTTCTTAACTGACACTCCACTGCTATGAGACAGGGATGTAATCAACAATGGGAATGGGGTCAGGGATGCTTGTGGAGCATGGTATTTAAAATGAAAATTGGTATTTTGACATACTTTGACATGCCCACTTTGATGTAGCCAAGAAAAAACATTAGGTTTTGGTGCCAGAACTCCCGTAGGCAGGAGCCACTGACCAGAGCCCTGGAGGTATAGACTGGATTGCCATAAGGACTGTAGTTAGCACCCCATACTAAGCGACCTGGAGCAGCCCTGCCAGGAACAGTTCCTCCCTACCCCTCTTATTGACTGCTTGGTCAAGCCAAGAATTTGCTTCCTAGGCCAGTAATAGCAGCAGGTGATTTCAGAAATTGACTCTCCATATAAGTCCCAATTTTACCCCATCCTGTCCCAGAACAGTTCACACTAAAAAGCATTTTAAGACAACTTGGTTTTCAGTTTTTAACCTTACTGATAAAAAGTCACATTGACTCAGCATGAACAACCTTCAAAACACCACCTCCCACAGAGCACTGGCTGTGGTATTATAGGATTTAGAACTAGTAATTTGATACAAAAGACATTGGTATTGTTGATTGTGTCTGTTTTTATCAGTGGCTTTATGATAATTTCCATTTTAAAGTAGCGTTATTTTAGGTATGCAGATTATTAAGCCATGAAACTGGTAGTCCCTTGGTTTCTGTTTCCTCCCTGTTGGAACAGGCAGTCATTATGGGAAGAACCAAACTTTAGACTTAAATCTGAGCTTCCACAAATGGCCAAGATCTTGCCATTCCTCTCATGTTCAGCAGGGGGCGACAGACAAGAGGCGTTCAGAGCATAAGGCTAAACCCTGCTTCCTTCCCACTCTTCCCTACTCCAGCCCAGCCCATATATTTGCTTTGACTTGGGCAAGTTATTTGAGCCTCAGTGTACTCATTAGTAAAATGGGAAAACACTAGCATATTTATTTATTTAGTAGTACTGGGGATGGGCCTTGCATATGCCAAGCAAGCCCTCTACCACTGAGCTATATCCCCAGTTTTTTCATTTATTTTGAGACAGGGTCTCAGTAAATTGCTCAGGCTGGCTTTAAACTTGTGATCCTCCTGCCACAGCCTCATAAGTAGCTGGGATTACAAGCTTGTGCCACCACACCCAGCCAAAGATTTTTTGAGGCACCAGTGAGAAACACTTCACCCAGGTCCTGGCACATGTAAGCCTTTGTAAGTGTTTGTGGTTTGATTATGAAGTGGGCAGAGTTAAAACTCCCTGCTTCTTCAGTTTCTCTTCTCTACACTGAGGGTGGTCAGGCTCCTCTCTGAGGACTTGGACTTCCTATGATTTCTTTTTTTTTTTTTTTGGTACTGGTGATTGAACCAAAGGGTGCTTTACCACTAAGCTATATCCCCAGCCCTTTTGACTTTTTGAAACAGAGTCTTGCTAAATTGCCCAAGCTGTCCTCAAACTTTTAATCTCCTGTCTCAGCCTCTCAAGTCACTGGAATTACAGGTATATGCTGCCACACCTGACTGCTTCCTGTGATTTCATGGTGGGCAGTCCTTACTGGGCTGTATTCCTGGAGCTGGAATTCAGGCAGCTTTTGTCCTCCTTTGACCTAATGCCTTTCTTTTCTGGAAGGCTCTGGAAAACAAACAATTAAGCTTGTGATAGAAACTAACATTAACCCAAGACCAATGAGGATGAGATTAGAATTCCATTTTTTATGTTGACTAACTCAGTTAAATTTAAATTAGTGTTTCTCCCAGAACCTGCAGCATCAGCATCACCTGGGAACTTGTTAGAAATGCAAATCTTGGGGTCTACCCAGGCCCACCAAATCAATAACTCTGGAGGTCGCCCAGCTGCCCTCCAGGTAATCAGGGTGCCTTCTAATTTAAGGAGAGACCCTCTGAACCTGAGTTTCCCTACCCAGTAAACTGGGATGAGAGTCCTACCCACCTGATGGGGAGGATTAGAAGAGAAGAATGACAGAAAGCACCAAAGAAAAGGAAAAGAAGATTCTTGCTGTGGCAGAAACCCTTAAGAAAAAGCAAAGGAAGCCGGGGGCAGTGGCGCAAGCCTGTAATCCCAGCACTTAGGGAGACTGACAGGAGAATTGCGAGTTCAAAACCAGCCTCAGCAATGGCGAGGCACTAAGCAACTCAGTGAGACCCTGTCTCTACATAAAACACAAAATAGGGCTGGGGATGTGGCTCAGTGGTCGAGTGCCCCTGAGTTCAATCTCCAGTACCAAAAAAAGAAAAAGAAAAAGCAAAGGAGATGGGCGCGGTGGCTCAAGCCTGTACTCCTAGCACTTAGGGAGGCTGAGACAGGAGAGTTCAAAGCCAGCCTCAGCAATGGCAAGGTGCTAAGCAATTCAGTGAGACCCTGTCTCTACATAAAACACAAAAATAGGGCTCCTGAGTCCAATCTCTAGTACCAAAAAAAAAAAAAAAAAGGCAAAGGGATTTTGTAGAGCTAAAATTAAATGCCTAAGAAAGAGTCCTGCCCAAAAGATTCTTCGGAAGAAGGTATCCATGAAAAAGCTAAGCACTGTCACAAGGAGTGTGTAGACAGAACTGAGACTTGAATGACTGGGGTTGCAAGAAAAACTGGTAGCTTCTATATACCTGCAGAACCCAAATTGACACTTGTCACCAGGTTCAGAGATATCAGTGGTATAAGCCTGAAGGTCCAAAAGGTGTTGGAGCATTTTCACCTTCACCAGCGCTAAGCTCAGCAAACCTTCATGTTGACAATTAAGGTGCCATGTATTGTATGGGGTACCTGAACCTGAAGTCAGTAAGTGAGCTTGGGCCTGGGGAGGCTGGGGCAGAAGGATCATGAATTCACAGCCAGTCTGGGCAAGATGGTGAGATCCATCTCCAAAAAATAAAAAATAGTTAACTAATCTATAGGCATAGCTATGACAAAATCAGTTAAGAAGCAGATTGCCTCGACAGAGAACACTTTGAATATCTAATTATGAGATCTGTACTGCTGGAAAATGCTTCAAAGAAGCAAATAACTTTCTATAGCCCTTCAAATTGTCTATCATGAAGTGGAATGAAGAAAAAAACAGACTTATTAGCAAGATAAACTAAAGTTATCTACCATGGTCTTTTTGTAATCCAGTCAGTTAATAAACAGTAACTGCTATCGGACTGAAGACCGGCTGGCTACAGAGGGCCCCCTGCCTGTGAGGAGAGATTTCTCTTCCCAGCAGCCTCACCAGCTTGAGCCCTCACGGGAAGCTGGGGAGTTTCTTATTTCCCAGGGAGAGGAAGTAGCCTGAGCATCAATGCTTTTTTTAAAAATATTTTTTAGTTATACATGGACACAATATCTATATTTTATTTATTTTTATGTGGTGCTGAGGATCGAACCCAGTGCCTCACTTGTGTGAGGCAAGTGCTCTACCACTGAGCCACAACCTCAGCTGCATCAATGCTTTTTAAAGTGTTCCTCTTTATGGTGATTTAAGGAGTTACTTGCTTTCTATTATGTTTTTCTGCCATGTTACATTTAGTGATTTGTTTTTCCATTTCTCTCTTTTGCAGATAAAGACTATTTCCTGATTGTGATTCAGAATCCAACTGAATAAGCCCCTCTCTTGGCTTTCTGTGTCATTCCTTGATGTAACGCCCCAAAGAATAATACTGTTAATCATGTCAACCTCCTGGCCCGTGGAAGTCACCCTAGAGCCCATGCAAACCAATCCAGTGACCAAGGTTGGTCTGGCAGCTGTGTCCAGCCCCACCAGAGGAATCCTTCTGCTGTTCCAGTCACCCCAGAGTTCCTGAGAGGGCTCTCTTGCCTCACTTCAGGTTTTGGAGCAAGAGCTTGTTAGAAGCCCACACCCAGCTTCCTTCTGACCTTTAGTTCATTTTGTTGTCCTTGGAAAAGGCTGTTTTTCTTTAACTAAAAATAACCAAAATGCTTACCCTGCTGTTGTGTCTTTAAACACTAGGTTGGAAAGGCCTCTCTCTTCCTGTGTCACCACATGTCTGAAGACCAAACCTGTGGCCTCTGCTGGCCCCAGCCATCAGTTGTGTTCATGGTCCCCTGGGCCTGTTCCGCATTTTACCTGTGGCCATAATTCCTGAGCATAGCTTGGTGTGTAATTGGTGCCCTGGTTTCTGGGCCTCTTGTCCTAGACGCTACTTTTATCATTTCCCACTCCTGCCAATGTTTTCAAAGCTTTTTTCTATTACATTGTTCTGGGGAAAGGAAGAAAGATAGCTACTGAGCATCTAGAATACACCTGGTGTGTCATATGCAGAAACTCACGTCACTTCACAGTACCATCTGCAGACAGTGTCAAAGCCACCTCAGAGATGAGGAATTGGGGGCTAGAGAAGCTTGCCTGGGCCTCACAGCCAGGAACACAGGTTCTGACCAAATAGCACCTGCCCCGCTTTTTGCAGTTCTGGGGACTGAACCCGGGGATGCTTTACCCAGCCCTTTTTATATTTTTATTTTGAGATGGCTTCACTAAATTGTCTAAACTGGCCTTGAACTTGTAATCATCTTGCCTCAGTTTCCCAAGTTGCCGGAACTACAGGTGTGTACCATCATCCTTGAATACTTTTTGATATTCTTCAGTTTTTCATATATATTTAGGGAAAAACCATGAACAAAGAACAGATTGCCTTACCTTGTTCTTAAAATAATCTTCCTTTACTATACCATACTTTATTTGGTTGTTCATTCAACAGGTATTTAGTGAATGCCTGCCATGTGCCAGTCCCTGAGAATAAGCTCTGGCCATTAGTTTTCTAAAGCTCTCAGGTTTTTGTGACATGTCATGAGGGTGGCAAACCACTGCCAGGGCCATGTAGGCCATGGTTAAGAGAACAGGAGCTACAACAGCTCACTCAGAGATAGGGAAGAACTCGTGAACAGCTGAAAGTATGAGGGGAATAAATTCAACAGAAGAGTTTCAAGAGAAAGTTGAGGAAATCTCCCAACTGTAGACAAGAAAAAAATAGAAAAGTTGAGAAAATTGAAGGATCAGTCAGGGATATTCAACCTCTGATTAACAGGAGTTCCAGAAAAAGAAAATAAAATTTTTAAAGCCTATAAGAAAAATTCCTAGACCTGAAAAGAGGAATTTCCAGAATAAAAGTCCTGACTCCAGTGTAATTGCTTTTAAAAAGACCCATGCCAAGCCGGGCATGGTGGCACACACCTGTAATTCCAGTGGCTGGGGAGGCTGAGGTAGGAAGATCACAAGTTCAAAGCCAGCCTCAGCAAAAGTGAAGTGCTTTAAGCAACTCAGTGAGACCCTGATTCTAAATAAAATACAAAATAGGGCTGGGGATGTGGCTCAGTGAGTGCCCCCGAGCTCAATCCCCGGTACCAAAAAAAAAAAGATCCATGCCAACCCCATTATCATGAAATCTCAGGAATGATGAACAAATCACATGATGAACAGGAAATCCAGAGAGAGACAAAGGAATGGGGCACACAGGATTAGAGATCAAAATGGCAGCCAGGCACCGCGGTGCACACCTGTAATCCCAGTGACTTGAGAGGCTGAGGCAGGAGGATTGCAAGTTCAGCAATTTAGCCCCTGATCAATTTAGTGAGATCCTGTCTCAAAATAATAAAACGACTGGGGATGTAGCTCAGTGGTATTTAAAACAAAAACAAAAAACTCTGGATTCAATATCCAGTTTAAAAAAAAAAAAGCAATTCTGACAGCATCACCAGAACTGGTAGTTTCTGCCCTCAAACTTCTAGAGGGGGAAAAAAAAGACAACCTAGAGTTCTCTGCCCAGTCATATTAAGTGAAATATTTCAGACTTCCAAATCCGTGTGTATTCATCTCCCGTGCACCCTTCCTCAGGAAGCAACTGGAATACGTACTTCAGTAAAGCATGGAGTGAAGCAAAGCAAGCAAATACAGGATCAAGGCAATCAGAGACTCGACGCGCGACAGACAAAAGGGAGTCTTCCAGGCAATGGTGGAGAGCACAGGGCAGTAAGTCCAGGGAGTAAGTGCAGAGGAGGGATGTTTCCAAGAAGAAAAAAAGTGATAGGCTATCTGATGTATCTGAATATATTAGAGGATGTTTTAGTTCTCTGGAGATTTTAGGATAATTTAGTATCAGCACCAAAAAATAAAATAAAAATCATACAGTTAAAGAAATCCCAAGCTGGGCGCGGTGGCGCACTCCTGTAATCCTAGCACTTTGGGAGGCTGAGAAATGTGAGTTCAAAGCCAGCCTCAGCAACAGCGAGGCGCTAAGCAACTCAGTGAGACCCTGTCTCTACATAAAACAAAATAGGGCTGGGGATGTGGCTCAGTGGTCGAGTACCCCCAAATTCAATCCTCAGTACAAAAAAAAAAAAAAAAGAGATGTGGAGTTATCAGCCTGTGATTGGTATTTAGAGTCAAGGGGCCTCAAAGGGATCCATCAGAGTGAATGAAGGAAGAAATAGAAGTGAGGTCTGAAAGCAGCACCTGGGACGCTTCATCTCTGGACTCTTGTAGAGGAGCAGCAGCCAAAAAGAGTTGATGGTCACAGAAGTTTCGCTTAGGGTGTGGTTCAGCTTCAGAAAACTCAGAATAACCAGTTTAAACAGGACAAAAGTTGATCTGGTCAGTAGTTCAGGACCCAGGTAGGTTCCTTTCAGCTTCCAGTTTCACTACCTCCAAGATAGCTGCTGAAACCACAGACATCACATTCAAATTCCAGGCAGCTGATAGAACCTGGGAGTGGAGAAGGAAGTACTCTTTAAGGAGATTTCCCAGAAATCCCACACAACATTTCCCACTGATGCTTTATTGACTAAAGTTTAACCACTTGGCCCATCTAACTGCATGGAAACTGGGAAATCAAGTCCTCTGTTGGGGTGCATGGCTGCTCTAAAGGACTTCCGGCTTCTAAGGCAGAATGAGATAGCTGTTGGGAGTACCATCTGCAGTCTCTGTCACAGAGACCACAGAGGAGTAAGAATTTCAAGGAGGAAATGGTCATGGGATCCTGAGGACTGAGGACTCTGTTGTTTTGGGGTTTTTTGTTTGTTTTGTTTTTTGTTTGTTTTTTAAATATTTTTTAAAATTGCAGATGGGCATAATAGCTTTATTTTTATTTATTTTTATGTGGTGCTGAGGACTGAACCCAGTGCCTCACACATGCGAGGCAAGCGCTCTACCACTGAGCCACAATCCCAGCCCCTGTTTTTGTTTTTTTGCAGGAGGTGGTTTACCGGGGATTGAACTCGGGGCGCTCAGACACTGAGCCACATTTCCAGCCCTGTTTTGTATTTTATTTAGAGACAGAGTCTCTAAACAGAGTTGCTTAGCACCTCGCTCTTGCTGAGGCTGGCTTTGAACCCGCGATCCTCTTGCCTCAGCCTCTGCAGCCGCAGGGATTACAGGCGTGCGCGGCCGACTCTGATGATTTCTGTTTAATTTTTTTTAGTTGTAGATGGACACAATACCTTTACTGTATTTATTTATTTTTATGTGGTGCTGAGGATCGAACCCAGGACCTCACACGTGCTAGGCAGGCGCTGCACAGCTGAGCCTCACCCTAGCCCTGACTCTGATCATCTTGACAAGGGCAGCGGTGGGGAAGGAAGGGCCACTGGAGCGGGGTCAGCAGCGGATGCCCGGAGGAGAAGCGGCCAGTACTGAGCGGGAAGGTCGGTCGAGGGGTGGGAGTTGCCGGTGGGCGCTGAGTGGCCTCTCAGAGGAGCCGAGGCCAGAGGTGGGTGGCTTAGGGCCCACGTGTGGGGCTGGTGGCGGGGCAGGAGTGGCGGCCCGGCAGAGGGCGAGCGGGGCTGGGCGGACACTCTGCACGCCGCATTCTCCTCCAGCCCGGGGCGTGCGGTCGAGTAGACGCACAGCGAGATTCCGCCAGGACTGGGGATCTGCCCAGTTAATTCAGCAGGAGAGAGTTGAGTGCGCTGGATGTGGAACCCGTGCGGGTCGAGCGAGCTATGGCGAGGGGCGCGCGCGGGGGGCTGCGGGCGGCTCTGCGGCAGGGGGACCGCGGGCTCCCGGAGTTGCCTGGAAGAGCGACGGTGGAGACGCGAGGGAGGTTCCGATGGGCTGGAGGGCGGCTTGGGGTAGACGGAGGACTCGGGCAGCGACTGATGGCGGGTGGGGACGGGCGCGGCAGTCCGCTGAGCCTGGTCCACTGCTGGAATGGGGCGCGGGGGTGGGGATAGGCTCGGTCTGGACGAAGACAGCGACTTCTTCTTAATGTGCTGAGCTTGCGGAACCCCAATGCTGAGGCCGGGCCCGGACCTGAAGCCTGGAAGGGCTGACTGGAGTCAGCCGGAGCAGGGATGGCACAGGTACCCAGGGGTGGCTGAGCACAGCTGAGGAGAGGCAGCCTCCCAGGTGCCTGCCAGCTCGGAGGACGGTATGGGCAAGGCGGGGCTTGAGGATGGGGGTGGCAACACTGGCCCCCTCCCTGCGGAGCGGGGCTAGAACTAGAGAGGCCCGAGCGCCCCTGGCAGGCGCTGGAGGGACAAAGCCAGCAGGTTGAGGCCTTCGAAGCCTGTGGCAGTGGGGTTGGTGATTTTAGCAGTGGGGTTGGTGATTTTAGCCTCCACTTGCCCAGTGAAGCCAGAGTCTGACTTGAGGTTTGGGGACCCCTGGGTGGGTCTTCGTTCCTCAGAGCTTTGGAAAATTGCACTTAGAGTCTGTAAACAGCAACATACTTACTCAGAGATAATGACCCTGACTCAAACACCAACCCTCTCGGGTCCTCCCAGTGGAAGCCCATTTTACAAGCCAGATCATCACCTTAAATAAGACACCACCGTGGGCGGTGCCGAAGTTGGTCCAGCTGATTCCTGTCTCTCCCAAGACCCCAGGCCTTCTGGATTGTGCCCTGATCTCAACTTCAGGGGTAGGTTCCGATGCTGTCTCCATTTTCGGATGAAGAAAGGGCTTCTGCAGTGAAGGATATTCCTCAAAGTTAAGTAAATGGTGAAACTGCCTAAGACCCAGGTCTGTCTCCGGCCTGCCTGCCATGGTGCAAGCAAGCAAACAGATGCTGAGGAACTCTGTGACCTGTGAGATCACACAGTTATCAGTAGCCACCCAGGCCAGTGGTGCTCCACCCTCATGTGACAGGCCAGCCAAGGCCAGCTGTCTGCTTGTTCTCAGGCTCATGTGTCCAAGTCAGGAGCCACAGAACAGCAGGAATGAGAGGGAAGGCGTGGAGCTGTGGGGAGCATGCTTGATCATGGGCCAGATGCTTCTTGGAGCTGAAAACTCCCACACCTGTTTCTCTTAGCACTCAGCAGCTATGCCTGCCACAGACTCAGTCCCTGAACATGGTCTGCAGTGGGAGACACACTCTGTGATAGTGACAGGCAGAAATGACACTGTGGGCATCCAGAGGAAAGGTCACTCACTCAAAGGATATTTACTGAGCACCTACCATGTGCCACACCCTGTCTCTTACTAGGACAGAGCAGGAACCAAGCACCTAGAAAACCCTGGGGACTAGAAATGTAGCTCAGTGGCAGAGTGCTTGCCTAGCATGTAGAAGGCCCTGGGTTCCAATCCCAGCACTGCAATCAATCAATCACCCTGGCTGTAGGGCCTTGCCTTTGTTTTTGTTTTTGTTTTTGTTTTGGTACCAGGGATTGAACTCAGGGGTACTCGACCACTGAGCCACATCCCCAGCCCTATTTTGTGTTTTATGTAGAGACAGGGTCTCACTGAGTTGTTTAGCGCCTCGCCGTTGCTAAGGTTGGCTTTGAACTTGCGATTCTCCTGTCTCAGCCTCCCAAAGTGCTAGGATTACAAGCGTGAGCCACCGTGCCCGGCTGGGCCTTGCCTTTTAAGGAAAGGAAAAAGAAACAAAATTTCCAAAAATAACATAACATTAAATTTAAAACCACAATGAGATCCCACTTTACGTACCAAAATGGTTAAAATGAATGACATCGCTAAATGGTCACAAAGATACGAAACAACTAAAACGCCCATATATTGTTATAGGAGCCAAAAGTCGAAAAATGCTCTGCAAGAACGGCTGGTGAACACTCCTGCCCATAACCCAGCAATTACTAGGCATGTCCAAGTGAAACAAAAGAGCATATCCACAAAATGACTGTCACAGGAAATGTTCACGGCAGCTTTATTCACAGTTGCCAAAAACTGAAATCAGCCCAGTCACCCATCAATGAAGGAATGAATAAAAAACTGGTGCGTCCATACAAAGAACCTAGTGAGCAAGATGAAGAAATGATCCATGGTATCTGCCACCTCAGAGATGGTGGTGACAGAGGAGGAGGATTTGCAGTACCCAGGGGCGCTCCGGCGCTCTACCACTGAGCTATCCCACCCCACCCTTTTTTTTTTTTTTGAGACAAGATCTCACTAAATTGCCAAGGCTGGCTTGGAACTTGCCATCCTCCTACCTCAGGCTCCCAATACAGGCATGCATCACTGAGCCCAGCCAAAGTGAATGAACCTCAAAAACTTTATGTTGCGTTAAAGAAGTCATACACAGAATACCACCTAGTGCCTGATTCCATCTATGTGAAGCTCAAGGCCTCGCAGGCACAAGGCTCTGGGTTCCTCCCCAGCACCATGGGGGGAAAAGTACATGACATATCAGGTGATAACTGCTGCGGCAAAATATTAAATAGCAAGGAGTAGGGAGGTAGGAGATGGGGTGTGAGTGGCAGGGGCTGCGATTACATCAGACCGCTCAAGAAGTCCTTGAGATGACAGTTGACCCAAGACTTGAAGAAGGTAAAGGGATGAACCACGCAGAGCCTTTGGAAGAACATTCCAGGCTGAAGCCAAGAAGGGACAGTGAGTAGATGAGGCCAGGGGAGCTGCAGGCTGGATCCTGTGGGCCTCAGGCACCACTGTCATCCCTTGGCTTTACTCTGAGTGAGGGGGGTGCAGGGATGGCATAAGCCTGTCCTGCATGCACAGGATTGCTCTTGTCACTGTAGTGAGGCCAGATTGATAGGGGCAGGGCCAGAGCAAGGGCGCTGGAGAGGAGACAATGTTAATAGGCAAGAGATGGTGGTGGCTGTGGCCTGCATGGCAGAGGTGGAGGTGACGAGACATGGTCAGACTGTTGGGATGCCTTGGAGGTGGAATCACAGGATTTGAGGATGGATTGGATGTGGGGCAGGTGTGGAGTGGTAAAAGAGTGGACGATTCGGAGGTTTTTGACCTGAAAAATAGAGACAGAAAAGATTACAACTGGAACACTTTTGGGGAAAGATCATAGATTTGTTCTGGGCAGGTCAAGTTTAAGGTTTCTGTTAGACCATCAGGTAGAGACAGGGAAGCCAGGCCACGCCACTGGATTCAGTCAGCTGGGGCAGCCCAGGGACCAGTGAGCAGAGAAACCAGAGTCTGGAGGGAGTCAGACTGCTGGTGTCAAGTGAGAAGACCTAGTGCAACCTTGGGGTTTGGGGACAAGCTCTCCTCCTCAACTCCAGCTCCAGCTCAGGGCTGCCTGACAGAGACAGGTATAACCACTTCCCCAAGGCCATGGCTGACCCAGTTCTTTCTGCTGCCCTTAATGGCTCTGATCATACTCAGTGTCCTGTGACATTATGTAGTTTGTCTACATTGACACATAGCTTTGGATCAAGAGCGAACTGAGACCCTCAGGGCAGGTCTGTCTCTTGGCAAATAAGGTGTTTTTTTTTTTTGTACCAGGGATTAAACTCAGGGGTACTGGACCACTGAGCCACATCCCCAGCCCTGTTTTGTGTTTTATATAGAGACAGGGTCTCACTGAGTTGCTTTGCTCCTCGCTGTTGCTGAGGCTGGCTTTGAACTCCTGATCCTCCTGTCTCAGCCTCCCAAAGTGCTAGGATTACAGGAGTGCACCACCATGCCCAGCTGCAAATAAGGTTTTATTGGGATGCAGGCTAAGGCTGCTGTCACCATGCAGCAGTAAAAGCAGAGGCCTGGGGCTAGGGTGTAGCTCAGCAGTAGAGGGCTTGCCTCACAGATATGAGGCCCTGGGTTCAATCCCGAGCACTGCCAAAAAAAACAAAAACAACAACAACAAAGACAAACCCCACAGAGATGTTATGACCTGCAAAGCCTAAAATCTTTACTGTTTGACACTTTAAAGGAACTTTCCTAACCCTTGCTCTCCCTTTCATTCCAAGAGTGCTGCTGTTCTGTTATAGGAACCACAGCAAGATATTTAAATGAATTTCATTAATATGATATATACATTTAGGTGAGTACCCATTTTTTGCTATTCTAAAAATGCTACAATAAACAGTTTTTTGTTTTTGTTATTTTTGGTACTGAGGATTGAACCCAGGGGTGCTTAACCACTGAGGGACATCCCCAGCCCTCTTTACTTTTTACTTTGAGACAGGGTTTCCTTAAGTTGCTGAGGGTGGCCTGGAGCTTGTGATCCACCTATCTCAGACCCACAAGTCACTGCGATTACACCCGTGGGCCACCACACCCAGATTACAAGAAACATTCTTAACTATGTTTCTTTGGACTCCTGTGCACACCCTTATGTGGAATTCCTGGTGTGTAGGACGTGGGCATCTCCAGTGTAAGCAGATTTTGCCAAGTTTTCCATGTGGCTGAAATCACTTATAGCAGCCGTATAGAGACCTCATTTTTCCATATTATGCTAAAACCTGGTGTCAGATGTTGTCCATCTTTTTGATTACTAATCTTTAACATTTATTCCCTCTTGATTCTCCTCCCTCGGCCTCCTAAGTCTCTGGGATTATGGGCCTATGCCACTGTGCCCAGCAAATTGGTTTTTTGCGGGGTAGCTTTAAAATTTTTTCTTTCAATTTGCTTAATGTGTATAGGGCTGTTCAGTTTGTTTCTCTGTTTTCATATCAGTTTTGGCAAATTATCTTTTTTCTAGAAAATTATCTGTTTCAGCCGGGCGTGGTGGCTCACGCTTGTAATCCCAGCACTTAGGGAGGCTGAGACAGGAGAATCGCGAGTTCAAAGCCAGCCTCAGCAAGGGCGAGGCACTAAGCAACTCAGTGAGACCCTGTCTCTACATAAAACACAAAATAGGGCTGGGGATGTGGCTCAGTGGTCGAGTACCCCTGAGTTCAATCCCCAGTACCAAAAAAAAAGAAAATTATCTGTTTCATCTTTGTTTTAAATTTATTGGCATAGGGCTGGGTTTGTGGCTCAGTGGTAGAGCACTTGCCTAGCATATGTGAGGCACTAGGTTTAATTCTCAGCACCAAATAAAATAAATAAATAAATAAATAAATAAAGGCATTATGTCCATCTATAACTAAAAAAATATTTTAAAAAACCCGTAAATTTATTGGCATAAAGCTTATAATATTCTTGTCATTTCTGTTGTATCTCTTCTCCTCTTCGGCACTAAGGATTGAACCCAGGGGTACTTAACTATTGAGCCACTTCCCCAGCCCCCCCCCTTTTTTTAAAATATTTTTTTAGTTGTAGATGGACACAATGTCTTTATTTTATTGCTTTGTACGTGGTGCTGAGGATCAAACTTTGTATTGCTTTATACGTGGTGCTGAGGATCGAACCCAGGGCCTCATGCATGCAAGGCAAGCGCTCTACCGCTGAGCTACAATCCCAGCCCTCCCCAGCCCTTTTTTAACATTTTGTTTTGAGATAGGGTCTCACTAAATTGCACAGGGCCTCCCTAAGTTCCTGAGGCTGGCTTTGAACCTGTGATCCTCCTGCCCCAGCCTCCCAAACCACTGGGATTACAGGTGTATACCACCATAGCTGGCTGCAAATAATTCTTGTGTCTGGAAGTAATATGTGGATTCTGTAGAGGTCCAGTGATAAGGACTATTGATTGTATTAAAATTGTCTATATTTCTCATTTGGTCTATTGATTACTCAAAGAAGTCTTAATTCTCCCACTGTGATGGATTTGGCAATTTCTCTTGTATCTTCTCATTTTGCTGTATAGTTATTGTCTTTCCTATGTATTTCAGCCTCATTTTTAAAACCTGGAACATACACATTCAGGACTAAGAACTGTCCCATTCATCATTTTGTAGTGGTCCTCTTAATCCCTAAGGAACGTCCTTGCCAGGCTTGGTGAACATGCCTGAAGTCACAGTGACTCGGGAGGTTGAGGCAGGAGGATTTCAAATTTGAGGCCAGCCTTAGCAACTTAGCAAGAATCTGTCTCCAAATAAAAAACAAAAATGGCTGGGGATCTAGCTCAGTGGTAAAGTGGCCGTAGGTTCAATCCCCAGTATAAAAAAGGAAAAGAAGCCAGGCGTGGTGGCACAAGCCTGTACTCCTAGCACTTAGGGAGGCTGGGACAGGAGAATCATGAGTTCAAAGCCAGCCTCAGCAACGGAGAGGTGCTAAGCAACTCAGTGAGACCCTGTCTCTACATAAAACACAAAATAGGGCTGGGGATGTGGCTCAGTGGTCAAGTGCCCCTGAGTTTAATCCCCAGTACCAAAAAAAAAAGAAAAGAAAAATGCCCTTTGCCAATAAGGTAAACTGATTTGGGGGGAGGAGGGGTTCTAGGGATGGAACCCAAGGCCTCATGCATGCTAGGCAAGTGCACTACTGTTGAGCTACATCCCCAGCTCTGATTTTTCTGTAGGTGTTTTTTTTGTTAGGTTTTTTTCTGTACAGCATTTTCTAGCTTTTTACTTTTGGTGCCGTTTGTTTATTTTTGTAGTTCTGGGAATCAAACCCAGGGCTTCATGAATGTGCTCTACCCCTGAGCCATATTCCCAGCCCTTACTGCTGTATTTTTAATAGCCTTTACTATCCTTTTTACTTTTCTGCATTGGCAGTTATACTTTCCATCTGTATCTTTCAGTGATCCTTCTTTTAAGTTTGAAACACACACTTGACTAAGCCAGACAATAACCAACATCTTTATCCTTCTCTCAAACAAATCAAGCTCCCTAGAACATTTCACTCTATTGCTCTCTCCAGTCTAGTGTTGGTCCCATGCATCTTGTTTTTGTAACCCACAAAGTAGTCATTTCTATTCATGGTCTGTATTGTTTGTTTAGATTTACCTACATGTTTACCATTATATTTGCTCATCATTTTCCATCTAATGTCTTCCTTTTGGTCCTACATGTCCTTGTTACTTAAGTCTATTCTTTTTTGGGGAGTACTGGAGATTGAACCCATGGGTGCTCTACCACTAAGCTACACCCCAGTCCCATAAATATATATATATATGTAATATATGTATATATGTATATATATACACACATATATATATAATTTCTTTTGAGTCATGGTCTAAGCTGCCAAGGCTGGACTGGTACTTGCCATTCTCCTGCTTCAGCCTCCAGAGTCACTCAGATTAGAAGCATGCACCACCGCATCAAGTTGAAGTAAATTTTTTTTTTTTTTTTTGGTACCGGGGATTGAACTCAGGGGTACTCGACCACTGAGCCACATCCCCAGCCCTATTTTGTGTTTTATGTAGAGACAGGGTCTCACTGAGTTGCATAGCGCCTCGCTGTTGCTGAGGCTGGCTTTTTTTTTTTTTTTTTTTTT
>CM053401.1:158519880-158547616 GCA_028644305.1 Xerus rutilus
CTCTTGTAATTTTATCTTTTTTCACCCTAACTCTTAAGATCATGGATTAACAATTTGTTGACAGTATTTCCCTGTAGTGATTTGAAGATACTATCACATTTTATTCTGGCTCCTGCATTTGCTGCTGAGAAGTCTGTTGCTGGTGCAATTTTTAGTTAATCCATCCTGTTTTGGTAGTTTCAAAGATTCTTGCTGGGCGCATGCATGTAATCCCAGCCACTCCAGACATTGTGGCACGAGGGTTGCAAATTCGAGGCGGCCTTTGGCAATTTAGTAGGATCCTGTCTCAAAATAAAAAGGGCTGGGTTCAACCCCCAATGCCAGGGCGGGGTGAGGGGAGCCCTTAGTCTTTGGAGTTCTGCAGATTTACTGCAAAATGTTTAGGTGTTTTTATTTTTATTTATCCTGCGCTGGGTTCTTGTGAAGACCTGGGTCTTTCATTAGTGGCCCTACTTTTTAATCCTGTCACTTCTCTTGCTTATTTTCCATCACCTTGCCTCTCTGGATAAATGGATCTATCCTCCAGTTCAGTGATTTTCTCTTCTGCCGTGTTGGTTCCACTTTCTTACCTCACTCCTTGAGACTTGGATTTCTATGGCTCTATTCTAGAATTCTTTGAAAGCCCGGGTGTTCCTTTCTGGAGTCCTGCTCTTTCTGCAGGTCTACTGCCCCCTTTCGTTCTCTAATGCTAAGCTCGGCGGACGTGAAGAGTAGCGGGGCTTTGGCTCGCTGCTGAGGCTCGCTCCAGGACCGCACCGGCTCAGAACAGAACTTGGTGGGAGGCAAACAGTAGTCCCAAGCGCGCTCCGCCGCGGGCCTCACTTCAGTCTGGGCCTGGGTAGGTGCTCGCGCCGGCCGTGACGTCACGGGACTGTGACGCGCCCTGGAGTCCCGCCCCTTCGCGTCCCGCGCCGGGAATCCAGGCTCTCTGCGCCGTGACGTCACGGATCCGGGCGGGCGGGTTTTGCGTCGGCCCAATGGGAGCTGCGCGCCGGCCTCCCCTTTAAGGAATGTTGTGACCTGACGTCACCCGGACGAGTTACCTCCCGCAGCCGCCGCCGCCGGGCTCAGCGCGAGCCCCGGAGCCCTTGAGCGCGAGCCCCGGAGCCCCCGGAGCCCCGAACCGCAACCACATCCCTAAGCAGCGCGCCCCGGATCCCCAGCTGCGCGCCCCGCCGGGCCCGCGCGATGCCCTCGGACCGGCCTTTCAAGCAGCGGCGGAGCTTCGGTGAGGCCCTGTGGGCGACCTGTGAGGGGGGCAGGCGGCGGGCCCAACCGACCCCGACTGCCGCAGGTGACGTCAGCCCCGTGACGTCAGGCTCCGGCTAGACCCCGGGTTGGGAGGTCACTCTGCCTGGCGGGAGTGCCTCTCTCCCCACCGTGTCCCTTGCCAGGGGCTGTGGGGCCCAAGGCACCGGGGGAGGGTGCTGGGGCGGGCCCGGAGCCGCCCCTTGGGGACCGGCGGGGCGGAGCCGCGGGGAGGGCCTAGGCCCGTCCGGCCTCACGCTGACCGCCGTCCGCAGCCGACCGCTGTAAGGAGGTGCAGCAGATCCGCGACCAGCACCCCAGCAAGATCCCGGTGAGTCCCGCGCCCCCGACCCCGCCCCGCCCCGCCCCGCCCCGGGCTCAAGCGTCCCCTGCCCGCCCCACTCCCAGGTGATCATCGAGCGCTACAAGGGTGAGAAGCAGCTGCCTGTCCTAGACAAGACCAAGTTCCTGGTCCCGGACCATGTCAACATGAGCGAGTTGGTCAAGATCATCCGGTGTGTGGGCAGCGGCCAGAGGGGACTTGCATGGGGCTCGGGACTGGGTCCCCACTGACAAGAGGTGTGAGTGGGGTCAGGGTCTTGGGGCAGGGAGCTGGGCTCCTGTGCTGGAAGACTGGGAAAGGTCAAGGTCGGAGCTGGAGTCAGTGCCCCGAGGCGAAAGCCTGTAGGAGGGGCTGAATGGGTGGAAAGCTGGGGACTTGGATCATTCGAAAGGGTAAGGCCCTCACAGGCATACCCTCCTGCCCCCCCAGGCGTCGCCTGCAGCTGAACCCCACGCAGGCCTTCTTCCTGCTGGTGAACCAGCACAGCATGGTGAGCGTGTCCACGCCCATCGCGGACATCTATGAGCAGGAGAAGGATGAGGATGGATTCCTCTACATGGTCTACGCCTCCCAGGAAACCTTCGGCTTCTGAGCCAGCAGTAGGGGGGGAATGGCCTGGGAGTGGGGGGGCCGGGTCAGGCTCTGCCCAGGGAGCTCCTGACTCCTGAACTGAGCTGCCTCTGCCCCTAGGGGGCTGGGCAGGGGTGTGGCCCCTAGTTAGGGGGGCACCAACCAGCCTACTCTGCCCCTGGGTGGGCTCTGGGCCAGTCACGTTAGGGTTGAACCCCTGGGTGCTGGCTGGGTTGGGGGAGGGTGGGGAGTGGCCCCCAGCACCCCTGCTGTGTGGTTTGTCTTTTTTTTTTTTAGGCCCCTGCTTGTCTGCCCATCTGCCCCTCACCCACTTGTGGCTCTGCCCCCCTGCCTGGACCTGTCCACCCCTGAAAGACTGGCCCTTGGCTCCCCCCATCTCCACATGGTGTATGGATCTGTGGTCATTGTCCCTCTGCAGAATAAAGATTGCTCAGGCCTGCCTGGCCCTTTGCCTCCAGCTGCTTGCTTGGGATTAAGGAGGGCTGCTGGGTGGCTGTTCCCACACTAATCTTAGTGCCTAGCACATTTGTGCTCTGTGGACTTCCTGTTCCTTCTGGAAATCCACACCTCTATGTAGTGTACCACCGCAATATTACAAGCCAACTCTCCCATCTTCCTGGCCCATCCCCAGTATGAGATGGATGTGGTCCCAGGGTAAATATCTTTATAACAAAACATTTTATTTATTAAGTAGCCACAACCTATCAAGCACTGCTCACCTGCTTCCCGCTTCCTGCCTGGAAGGGGGCTCCTTGGTGTGCAGGGCCACAAAGTAGGAGTCCAAGTGGGGGTACTTCCAGCTGTTCCCCACAGGCCTTGCTGCCAGCCATGGGCCCTCTTTGATGCCAGAGATTTGTGTCCCTAGACTTGAACCTCTTTTCCCAGAGGACTCGCCTGCTGGCAACTCTGGATATGGAGCCTGGCCCACCTTCTGGCCCTTTCTCATTGCAGTCTGTGCAGCACTGTGCCCAGCCAGGCCTACTTGAGCACAAGCATGGCCTCTGTGCCGTCCTTGGCCGTCAAGTAGAGACCGTGTGTGAGGTAGTACTCTCGCCGCAGGAAGGCATAGAAGTAATCAGAAATGAGTAGGATCTGGGAGGAGAGAAAGAGGGTGTGAGAAACTATGGGACACCTCCCTGAACCAGGGCTCCTGTGGGGTTGGACAGCTGTTGGGAGACAGTAGAGCCCCTGCCTGGCATTTCTTGTCAAAGTCCCAGCCTGTCCCTGGACCAAGAACCAAGGCCCTGCCTAGGGAAAACTTCCCATGGCCAATACTTGACCTGAAAGATCTTTCTGGGCCCTTAGCAATTGTGTATACTCTGCCTCCTGCTCCCCTTCCAGTTCATACCTCTATCCCAAAATTTGGCCTCTAGATTCCAGATCAGTGCATATGAAACCAGTGCCCTTGAGCCTCATCTCTTGGTGTCCACAGGTACATTCACCCCACAAGGTCCCCATCACACTCCTCATATTCCCTGGGCAAACCTACTTTTCCTACTGGGTACCTGTGTCTCCACCTCCTGTCCAGGAGCCCAGGCCACAAAATCACTTGTCACTTCTCCCATACACCAAGACACCACGGCCTGACAGTTGTACCTCTTGCACCTTCAGACCCACCATTCCTATTCATCCCCATAGTCACTACCCTGGATAAAGTGTCTGTTATCTCCTAGACATCAACAAAGCCTCGTCCCTAGATTCCCTGCTGCCCAACCTGTCCTCGTACTGTGCTCCCTGGCAGCCAGAGGGAACTTTTCAAAACACAAATCTGATCATGTTACTGCCCGGCTTAAATTCCTCCAAAGGCTGCCCAGGCTCTTAGGTGAAGATCAGACGCCGGGGCTCTGAGGCCTTGGTACCTGGTCCCTTCCTGCACACATGCTCACCCTCTCTCTCCCTGTACCACCTTACTTTGCTGCAAGATCTTTGCTGTTTCCTCTGACTGGAATGTTCTCTCCCTTTCTTGTAGTCAATAGCTGTTTGCTCTTCAGGCCTCAGAAAGGGTCACTTACCCTTCAGATTAGGTCCTGGCCCCATTAACCTCTATTTGCTGGCACAAATCACTCAAATTGCAGTTTTACATTCAGCTGTGTGACTAGCTCCATCAGAACAGGGCCCTACGTGGTTACACTACTAAGATATCTCTGTGCCCAGCTCAGTTTCCATACTGGGCCACAGAATCCAAAGTAGCAGAGCTGCTTAGCCCACTGTCATCCTAGAGGAGGCCCAGAGAGGAACAGGGATTTACCAAGCTCCCTCACACTAGACCCTAAAGTCTTATAATTTCATTCAGCCCAAGCTGCCCAAGACCTTGGTACCTGTAGTTTTGAAGGATGAGGGGAAAAGGGCTCACTGCTGTGGACACCGTGGTTCTCAGGCACTTACAGGCCTTTCAGAGAGTCAATATCAATCACCTCTTGGCATAGCTGCAAAGACTGAGGTCTAGAACAAGGAAGGTACTTGGCCAGGGTTCTAAGGCAAGTCAAAGGTTGAGCTGAACCTGGGATCTAGGCCTCCAGACCCAAGAACACTGTCCTGGGCAGCTTCTCATTTACCTGAAGGTAACATAGGAGTAGCTAAGGAGAGCTAGGAGGGGCTGAGAGCACTGAGTCTCAGGACTGTCTTGCTATCCTATCACCACAGGAATTCCCCTGCAAGGGTTAATATCCCCATTAATGGGGAAATTGAGACTCAGAGCATTCAAACAGTTGGCCTAAGGGTACACCTGGAAAGCTGACCTAGTGGCCATGTGTCTGGGCCCAGTCCACCAAAGGGTACAGGGTTTTATGGGGGGTCAGCAGAGCAGACAGGCTAGGCAGTCCTGAGGCCTTGCCCACAGCTACCCAAGCCAGTGACAGCAACAATGACCACAGCAAAGGCCAACATCATACCCTGGGGTCCCCTTTCTTACCCAGGCCCCAAGATGCCCTGCCTGGGGAAGGGGAGCCTGATCTCTGAGCCAGGCTAGATGAGAGGCAGATGCAAATAATTCACAATCAACCAACCAACCAAACAACAAAACCCCTCAAGTGTCGCAAAATTAGCTGGCTAAGGCAAAGGGTAGTCTTAACTATTAGTTAATTAGGCTGACACATGAAACTGCCATTTTTGCAGATTAAAAACATTTGAATATTGGCAATTCCATATCCTGTAATCTAACATAAAATTGGAGGGTAAAAAAAAAATATAAATAGTAGAGTAAGCATTGTTATTCAGAAGTACCAAAACAAGTTACTTTGAGACCTTACCAAGCTATTTTTTCCTAATGACCTTAACTTTATAAACTATGTACATGTATTTCCTTGATAAAAAACAATTCAATTAAAAACAGCCAACAAATGATTGAAACAATAAATAGGGGAGAGAAAACAAGGATTCCCTTCAGAAAAATGCCAAACAATATATACAGAATAGCCCTCTATGGGGTGCAGCTTAGTTCTTGCCCATTCCCCTGCCCCCAGGGTGGGCTGGACTTAGGGACTCTTTTCCTGTTTGGGAGCAAGGAGAGGGAAGGGAGTCATTCCTCAGTGGAGAAACCTGGCAAACACCACCTTAACCAAGTGCTATGGGTTGACATCAGCTTGAAGTCAAGGGCTGGCCCATACCCCATGGGATGTGAGGACACCTTGCCCATTGTTTCTAAAAATCCAAACCCCAGTCTAATAAACCTCAGATAAACCTAACCTGAGGGACATTGAGATACCAGGTATCTAAACCTCAGATAAACCTAACCTGAGGGACATTGAGATACCAGGTATCCATGAGATACCGGGCTGTGTTCCTCAAGACTGTCAAGGTCATGAAAAATAAGCAATTCCTCACAATGAACAAGCGAGAAACAGAGCAGAACCCTGGAAGACACGACCTAAAGTACAATGTGGCCTCCTGGATTGCGTCCTTGAAGTGGAGGCAGACAAAAGTGGAAAAAATGAAGTCCCAATCAATCCTAGCATGTAGATAATGGTAATGTCCCAGGATAGGCTTTTTGTTCTTTTTCCCTGGGGATTGAACTTGGGTACACTCTACCACGGAGCCACATCTCCAGCCCTTTTTATTTTTCAATTTGAGACAGAATCTTGCTGAGTTGCTTAGGGTCTCACTAAGTTGCAAAGGCTGGCAAGAGGCTGGCTTTGAACTTGCCATCCTGCTGCCCCAGCCTCCTAAGTCCCTGGGAATAAAAGCATGTACCACGCCACCTGCTCCAGGGTAGGTTCTTATTTTGACAAACATACCATGCCATTTAAGATGTTAAAAACACAGGAAAGTAGGTGTGATGCATGGGGGACCTCCCTGTACTATCTTTGCAACTTTCCTATGGTTCTCAATTCCAAGATAAAAAAAATTTATCTAAAAAAACAAACTATTGTTACATGTAACAACATACATGAACCTTAAAAACATCCTTGTAAGTGAAAGGCAGCTTTGGCAAATGCATATATAAGATTTGCATTTGGGGGGCTGGGGTTGTGGCCCAGTGGTAGAGTGTTTGTCTAGCATGCGTGAGGCGCTGGGTTCAATTCTCAGCACCTCATATAAGTAAATGAAAAAAATAAAGGTCCATCAACAACTAAAAACAAAATGTTAATAAAGATTTGCATTTTTTACTGTATGTCAATTTTTCATAAGCAAAATGAAATTATACATACTGAACTCTAATGATATACATGCTGACATTTATCAGGAAATATACTGATGTCTGCACTCCAATTTGAAATAAAGTTAAAAAATAAGATGGGTTGAGGGTTGAATACTGTGATGGAGGAAGCATATCAGCATGTCAGTGGTGGAGCCTGGAAGGTGGGTGTTCAATGTGGAGATCTGCATAATAAAGGGGGCATGGGGAGGGACCCTGCTTACTTGGGCAGAGTCCTGAGTGTCATCAGTCCTGGGTGGGTGCCCTGCCCCCAGGGAGAAGATGCCAAGGTGGCTTGGAGTTTGGCTCTTGCAAAGGGAAGCCTGGGGCTGGAGGTAGGCTGGCTAAGACAACCTCTTCTGATCTTGGGGCTTTGTATTGTGAGAAAACAGGATTTCTCAGAGACCCTGTCAATCAGCCCAAATTGCAGCTACAAACCCATAGCCCCTTTGCCCACTCTGGGCACAGCCAAGGTGGGTAAGGGACAGCAGAAACAGCATGGGCAACCAAGTGGCTGTATGGCCCCAGCAAGTTACTTCCTTTTCCTAAACTTCATTTCCCTTATCTGTAAAGCATGAGTATTAAGCTCTAGTTTATTGCACACGAGGTAAGCTGTTTGTCCCATGTGCTTTCAGATACCTGAGGCCTATTTCTGGAAGCTGTAGTGGCTGAGGGCCCTGCCTCTCCCCTCCCATCAGTCCTCAAGCCCACACATACTTCCTAGGCAGTCCCTTGTTTCCTACCATAGCCACCTCTGCTGGGAGGCCTCCCTCATCTCCCCAGACCCCGAAGGGATTTTCTCTTTCACACACACACACACACACACACACACACACAAGCCCTGCACTGGCCAGCTCAGCGGCTACTGCTGCCTTCTGAACCATGCCTACCTACCTCAGCAGACCTGATGTCCCCCAGAGTTAGCATCAGGAGACTTCCCTAACTCCATGCTCAGTTATGTGACCCAAATGGGATGTCACCTGCTCCAGCTCTGGAGCCCCACACCTGGCACAGGGCTGAAGTTCTCTGGCACTATGTGCTGGTTCTGACTCTCAGCACTGTCTTCCAGGGACAGATAGCTCAGTCAAACCATAGGCCACTCACTGGCAGCCATGAAGGCTCCAGGGCTGCTCCTCTTTGGGGTATGGTGGCCAGGGACAGAGAGGGCCAAACCTGAAGTGGAATGAGACTGTTAAAACATGTTCCACTACAAGGTAGGATAGAGATGGGGGAATGAGCAGATTCTCAGATATGCTTTGAGCTCGGCCCTTTAACAAGGACACACCCTGCACAATTGACAGTGGCAACCATGAGAGCCCCCAAGAACGATGTTATCTCCAACAGAAGCAAGAGACCTGAGGAACCAGGACATGCCCCAGTGACCTAATGTGACAACATTCCCATGTGGGGTCTCTAATCCCCAGGCTTGGTTGTAGGTTGTGTCCAGGCTCACATGGCAGTTAGGTGAAGAATCAGGCTACTCTGCCATTCCTGCCAGTCTGAGGCCAAACACAAGTTTTCCCATCACCCCACAAGCCCTCAGTGCCATACCCACAGGTGAGGGCCATGGGATATACCTCCAAACCCTGTCAGGCAGCTCTTCCAGTTTACAACTCTGTCACTCAGCCAGGAAGAAAGATTCTTTTTGGGAAAGGCAAATAAGTGTGGGAAACTTGAGAGTCAGTGGAGGTGGTTAATCCAGAGTGTCTTAAAGCTACGGGACTCAGGACAGCAGCCTTGACCAAGCCTTGGGGCTGCAGCTTCCTGGAGAAGCATGTGTGGTCACCCAGGCACAGAGGCTGCACTTTGTTAGAGACACTGACATTTGTGGGGACACTCATTGTTGCTATAGTTGGCAAAGTGCAGCCTCTGGCCACCTGCCTGGAGTCTAGAGAAGTGGGGGCCACAGTAGACTGGTGGTGACTGTGCAGCTGGATAGAGCTTTGGCATGACCAGCCAACTCAGGCCTGAATGGACATAGTGTGGGAGGGGACAACAAACAGCTCCACCCTCCACTTGGACCTGTCTCAGCTACAAGGTCACCAGGCAGACTACAGACTGAGGCCACAGCAGCAACTGTCATTTATGTGGCCCTTTCTAATTCTCAAAGGCCTTCCTGCCTAACTCCATAGAGTTCTCATGACCTCCCCTCCAGGTGAGGAAACCAAGGCTACCACTGCCTCTTGCCCACCTATAGCAGCCTCCCTCTGACACCTTGGATTCTCGGCTCCACCCCTTACCTCTGACCTCCTTTCAGAGTGAGGTTTTCTTTTTTTTTTTGGTACTGGGGATTGAACTCAGGGGCACTTGACCACTGAGCCACATCCCCAGCCCAATTTCATGTTTTATGTAGAGACAGGGTCTCACTGAGTTGTTTAGTGCCTTGCCATTGCTGAGGCTGGCTTTGAACTTGCGATTCTCCTGTCTCAGCCTCCCTAAGTGCTGGGATTACAGGCTTGAGCCACCGCGCCCGGCTGTGAGGTTTTCAAACCATGAATCTAATTGTATTTGTCCTCAGTATAAAACCAAAGGCTCAGTGCAGGCCTCAGAATAATTAGGCCCCCAAGGGTCATGCCCTGAACACCACTGCCCTGAAATGTTTTCATTTCTCATCAAGTGATGCGGCCAGTCCTACACAGCCCCTGGAGGCACATAGCATCCCCCCTTCCTCCATCTCTCTCCTCCAGGTCTCTCTCCCTGGAACCTGGTTAGATCCTACTAGTCCCTCAGGACCTCACTTAGAAATGACCTGACCAAGAAGTTTCCTTATCCCCAGCTGTGAGCTCCCAGAGCCATGCTGACCATCACACTGCCCTGTCTTGCCTCTTTCTTTCTGTCCAGACTGTGCTCCTTGGAAACGGGGCTGTATCTCCTTCACCTTTAGCAGAGTGCTTGGCTCATAGGAGTTAACCAAATATTTGTAAATAAATAAATTAGCCTCCAAGGAGCTATGTGACTTGCCTAAGGCCAGTGAGCCAGTAGAGATGCTGGGAGTCACTGGCACTAGGACTTCCAAAGCTCAGGCCTTTCTGCTGGCTGTGCCTGTTGTATTCAGCCTGGTCTTTTCTTATCATTCTGGCTGTAGGGAAGGAAAGCTGGGGAGGGCCTGTGAGAGACAAGCTTGGGATGCTTGTATTATATTAGAGGGACAAAGAAATGAACTAAGACACTGACAAACCGCCTTCAGTCGAAGAACACAAAGTGAAAAGACACAGCAGCTGAGGAGGACAAGGGCTATCAGGAGATGCTGATCTTTCCCACACACCTAGGATCATGCAGGTGGGAGCATGCACAACCCCCAGCTATGGGGGACTACACACCATCCAGCCATGGATGATCTACTTAACATGTCCCCTAACATTTCTTCATTGACCTCATTCCCAGAATGGCACAGCTGGCCAACTGAGATGCAATTCTAGAAGACAGGGCTGGTTTCATTTGTGCTGGAGGGTTGGTACCCAGGCTCAGGGCTCCAGGCATCCCAGCAATAGAAAGGAGATGCCACACCAGGGTTAGCCTAGTATCTGCAGGGTCTGTTATGCAGAGAGGGATTGGGGCTGCTCCCTCATGACAAACTGCTTATAGAACATTCCAAATTTCCACACCCTGGCAGAGCAGATATAGCATGGGCAAGGAATCTAGTTTGGACACAGACATAGCCATCAGGATAAATGGGGAAGGGGACCTGGCTCTGATCCTCTTGGAATCTGGTAGGACTGGCACAGGCCTGGCCCTGATGGAAATAGGCTGCAACTGGGAGGTTAGTGTTTACAGCATTATGTGTGATCACTGGGCGCAGAATATGGCTTTTGGTCCCAGCTCTTATCATTCAGGGTATTGACAATTCATCACTGAATGTCTCTCCTTGGTGCTGGCAATATGCTGGCAGTACAAGCCACAAACCAGATGCACATGGGGCCTGCCCTAATGGAGCCCACAGTCTACTAAGTGGATGTGATAAACAAGACCACAAACAAATACACCCCTTTCCAGTTCTGTGGCTCAGTCTGAGTCTCACCTCCCAAGCCTCAGCTTCCTCATTTGTGTCATGACATGAAAACAGTGCTTCACTCAAACGGCTATAGCGTAGATTAAAGGAATTCCTTATAACAAGAGAAAAAGGAAAACAAACCTAAGGAGCTGTCAGAGGGGAGCAGTTACGTGGCACGACACATGGTGAGTTCACACAAGCATGACCGCAGGACTGAGGCAGAACAGAGGCTCTGCTCATCCATGAGCAAGGGAAGATATCCAAGGTATTTTATTAAAAGAAAGAAAAGGTCACACTTCCATCACGATGCCAGTAAAACACACACCCTGTGCGCGTGTGCGCACACACACTTTCTCTCTCTTTCTCTCTCTCTCCACGAGCATATGAGTATTTTTGCAAGTGCACAGGGAAAGGTCCAGGAGGCCATGTGAGCACGTGACTCAGAAGATTAAAGGGATCACATGGGGCCAAACTAATAAACCCTCCTTAAACATGAGCCCCTATTAATTATAATTTTAAGGGAAGATTTCTTTATGTTCCCTATTTCTAAATTTATTTAGGTGACTGGAACACTTGACTCCAGTCTTGTTTTTTTTGGTACTGGGGATTGAACTCAGGGGCACTCAACCACTGAGGCACATCCCCAGCCCTATTTTGTGTTTTATGTAGAGACAGGGTCTCACTGAGTTGCTTAGCGCCTCACTGTTGCTGAGGCTGGCTTTGAACTCACAATTCTCCTGTCTCAGCCTCCCAAAGTGCTGGGATCACAGGCATGCACCATTGCACCCGGCTTGACTCCACTCTAATAAAAAAAAAAAAAGAGGTGGGAGATCGTTTTCTTGTGGTTTATGGACTGAATGCTGCTCCAGGTTTGCTCTGGGTATCTGAAGAGCATATTACCCTCGCTATTTCCCATGTCAACACATGATTAATGGCAGTAGGACCCTCATGTCATGTTCAACCCACTAAACATCCTACAAAGTGAGGATTACCATTCTGAATTCAGAGACTGGGAAAATAACCCAGAGAAGTTAAATTACTTGCTGAAGGTCACACAGTGAAGCAGTGGGAGAGGACTTCAAGCACTCAATCTCAATCCCAGCTTTGCTCTCACACTCACGCACACTTACACACACACACTCTCATGGATGGTTTACCATTGTCATTTCCTATTGCTGACTCTGAGGCACAGCAGTAATTAGCAAATGATAATGTGCTGCTTCTAAAAAACATTAATGGCCCCCAGGGGAGAAGACAGGGCCTCAGTCACTGGTATGCCTGCTAGTGTAACTAATAATAAACATACAATTTATTCTCTAACAGGGTGTGTATAGCATTGATCAAGAACAGGACTTTAGGCCAAAGTGTTTGCTATATTCTATATAAATAAAGCTCCTAGGAGCTGCGTGTGGTGCATACTCCTGTAATCCCAGTCACCAGGAGGCTGAGGCAGGACGATCACAAGTTCAAGGGCAGCCTCAGCAACTTAGTAATACCTTGTCTCAAAATAATTTTGTTTTATTTTTAATTTTTTAAATATTTTTAGTTGTAGATGGACACAATACCTTTATTTTATTTATTTATACGTGGTGCTGAGGATTGAACCCAGTGTTTCACATGTGCTAGGCAAGCGCTCTACCACTGAGCTATAGCCCCAGTCCTCAAAAAATTTTTAAAGGGGCTGGGAATATAGTATGGTGGCAAAGCACCTCTGGGTCCAATTTCCAGTACCCAAACAAACAAAACAAATAAGCTGACCTCCTGATTTTGGGCAATGATGATTCAGGTTCTGCTTAAATCTGTAGTTATCTGGTTCCCAGGACAGCTTTAATCTGACTTGTCCAGGAAGGGGAAAATGAAGCCAGGGGAATATAGGACAACTTCCTAGTCTGAAGGGCTCAAAGAGCAGACTGTGGGACAAGCAGATGTCCCCAAATGCCATACAACTGAATGGAACCACTGATTGTGGGTCACGAGGAAGCCGAACTGGGATTGGCTGTGTAGGACACAGAGACCAGGTTCACAGAGGCCAGAAATGGGTGGAGACAGACCTGCTGACTAACTCTTGACAGGGGTGTGGTTTGGCCCTCACGTCCCCTTCTCTTCTTGTTCTACAAGTCTGAAAGCCCCAGCTCTTATTCCTCATCCCTTTCCCTGACCACTCAACATGAAAGCTTACTCTACACCTGCTGGATTCTTCCAGCAGTTACCCTGCACATCTGGCCAGGAACATGATGATACACATGATATTCTTCTTAGCTGTCTTTGGTTCGTTCATTCATTCATTCATTCATTCAACAAATACTTGCTAGCAAATGCTCCATGCCAAGCACTGATACGAGATAGAGGGGGAGGAACCCTGCAATGGGAGGACAGCCAGATCCTTGATGAATGAAGCGCACAGGCTAGTGGGGGCAGCAGACAGTAGAACAAGTTACAGACTGACTTGTTAAGTTCTATGGGGAAACAGCTAGGAGCTGTGAAAAACAATGGGACAGAAAGGAAAGGCCTCTGTGAGGTGACACTAAACTTTTTTGGGGGTGGAGGGGATTGAACCCAGGGGCACTCAACCACTGAGCCACATCCCCAGTCCTTTTTGTAGATTTTAGAGGTAGGGTCTTGCTGAGTTGCTTAGGACCTCACTAAAGTGGCAAAGGCTGGTTTTGAACCTGCGATCCAATTCTTAACAAAGTTCTAACTGTTCCATATTTGCATTCTGTGGCTCCAACAGGCCTGAGGGCAGGGGTAGTATAACCATCCTGATGGGGACTCTTCTACCTATTGTCTGAGTGACTGCCTGGTGAGCAAGTGCCCCATACCTGGCACTTTCCTTTAGTGATCTGGCAGCAGAAGCAACAAAGATAAGACCAGTAGCCCCTGGAAGCACTGAAGCATTGACCCAGTGGAGCTGTCTGTACCTCAGAGTCACAGAACCCAGACTCTAACAGATCAATGACATAGGTGTGCCTGATGCCTCAAAGATCTGCAGGTTTCAGGGGAACCTGGACCCCTGCTGGGATACTTGTAGGTTGGTACAGCCTGTCGAAAGGGCAACTTGGTGCTATCATCCAAAGACAAGAAACACACATGCCTTCTGACCAGCTAATCCCACCACTTAGAATCTATCGTAAAAAATACTGGCATGTGTGTATAAGAATATGTGGAGGCACTAGGCATGGTGGTAAATGCCTGTAATCCCAGCAACTCAGGAAGCTAAAGCAGAGGATCGCCAAGTTCAAGGCCAGCCTCAGCAACTTAGCGAGGCTCTATCTCAAAACAAACAAACAAATAAATAGAGCTGAGGATGTAACTTAGTGGTAAAGTATCCCTGGGTTCAAACCTGGGTATGAAAAAAAAATATGTGGAGGCATATGTAAGGCTCTTCTATTTCAAGGAGCAAAATAACCAGAAGCAATGTCAATGTTCATCAGCAAGGGTTTACCTGTTCAAATAAACCGTGGTACATCCTAACCATGAGATATAATGGAGACATTTAAAAACTGATCTCAAGATGACAGCATTAAGTGAACGGAACTGCTCATAGAATAGGAGGCCATATACCCACTAGAGCCAGTGGCCATATACCCACTAGTGCTCTAGTGTGTGTGTGTTCTTATAGTTATCAGTAAATGCACAAAATCTGCAAAGACACAGACTGAACTGACTCAAGGACCACATATGCCCTGAGTGACTCTTTTTTTCTTCCTTTCTTTTTTGCAGTGCTAGGGCCTCATGCATGTTAGGTAAGCACTCTACCACTAAGCCCTACCCACAGCAGATTTTTCCTTTTTCCTTTTTTTTGTACTGAGGATTGAACCTACTAGGAATGCTTTACCACTGAGCTATATCCCCAGCCTTTTTAATTTGAGATAGGATCTCACTTGGTTGCTTAGGGACTCACTAATTTGCTCAGGCTGCCCTTGAATTCGCAATCCTCTTGTGTCAGCCTCCTGGGTCGCTGGGATTACAAGCATGCACTGTGCTTTGCTGCTTTTTATTTTATTTTTGTGGTACTGGGGATCAAACCTAAGGCCTCGCATATACTAAGCAAGTGCTCTACCACTGAGCTATACCTTCAGCCCTTTTTATTTTGAGTCAGGGTCTTGCTAAGTTGCTGAAGTTGGCCTCAAACTTGCCATCCTCCTGCCTCAGTCTTCCCAGTCACTGGGATTACAGATGTATGCCACCATGCCCAGCTGGATCACATTCAGCATGGATATTTACTTTTCATTCTACATTCTTCTATTTTGTTTGACTTCTTTCCCCCAATAATAATGAATTATTACTTGTGTGAAGTATTGCTTGTGTGATTTAAAATGCATTTTGAAATGATTTTTTAAAAATCTAGGAAGTGATGCCAAGAATTCAGCTAGCTTTTCCCTGTAGTTCAGCTACTAATGCACTTGATTCTTTAGGTCTTTTGTTTCCAGTACAACCCCAATCCTTTTCCAATAATTTAGTTTCTCCAGCCTTCCATAGCATTTGACCACTTGCAAATATCCCCCCTGCCATTTACAGAGACCTTTCTCTCATAGAGACAGCCACAGGGGAGAAAGATGTCATCTGGAAAGTTCCACAGATGCTTCATAATCACTGCAACTGAACTTCCTGACTAAAACTAGAGACTCAAGACAAGGCAACAGGCCGAGGACTATTTCTGTGGAACTCACCAACTCCTCAGTGGCCCAGGTTAGGCCCAACGCCCTCGTATGCTAGCTATGGGAATAGCAGGGGATTCCAGAGAGACAGAAGAGCCAGGGTAGCCTTCTGGTTCCTTTAGATACGAAGTTGAATCCTGCAGATTTCTGCCTACGTGGGACATAAAAAGAAGCTGCTGCCCTTTCTTCTCACTGTTCACAAACCAAGATAAGTGGTTGGGCTGGACATAAATCCTCCAGAGAGGTTCATGTAGGAAACACCAGTCCCATCACTCCCTCCTCTTCTGGTAGCTAACCTTGGAGGCAAGAAACTCCCTGGCATCATTAGCCTTTCCACCCAGCGCTGCTTCCATCCTGCCCACTATGCACAGGAAAAACTTGGCTAGGCCAATGGCACTGAAATGGTATACCATACTACTGATTGTCCTAAGACCTCAACAGTGAGGACAATCTGACCTGAAAGAAGGTGGCAGAGTGGACCAGGGAACCTCAGGAAGGGTAGATGACTTCACAGGGGGGTTACTAGACAGCACTGCTCTAACCTCTAGGAGAGCTTGTTAAAAATACAAAATCTCTGACCTTTGTTTCTTAAACTGAATGAACATCTCTCAGAGTGAAACCAGGGAATCTGCTTTTTAAAAAAAAAAACAATCAGAGCCCTTTAACTGTGGCAATTGCCCAGGGAATCTGCATTTTCAACAAGTTCCCCTGGGGAACCACAGACAGAGAAGGGCTGAGCTTGAGCCCCCTCCCCACTAGACCCAGCCACACAACTTGCACTCAACTTGCCCAACAGCCTGGCCATCCCATTCCACAGCTCCCTGTCTTTGCTCCTGTTGTCCTCAGAGACCACAAAGCTTCCCCTCCACACCTCGCTCGGTGTACCCACTTCAGGGGCCACCCAGGCACTACTACAGAAAGAAGGTACCTCAGAAGTCAGGCCTTATCTGAATTTGGTTCTTGGCTTCTTCACTGACCTTGGGCAACAATGTTAAGAAGCCTCAGTTCCTCTTTTGCACACTAGAAAACACTAGCTGTTTCACAGGCTTGTTGTGAAGATTCCATGTGCCCAGGAACTGGGTGCCAAATTCCAGGTTACTCTGCTCTCATTTCCCTTCCTCTGTGAGTTACTGGAGGGAAAACCCATCCTTTCTTCCTGTTCAAATCCCTAGGATGGGGCACCCAGGGTCTTGGTCAAATGCCTGAGTCTATAAAATGAATTCTTTTTTTTTATTTTTTTTTTATTTTTATTTTTTTTTATTTTTTAGTTGTGGATGGACACAATGTCTTTATTTTATTGCTTTGTACGTGGTGCTGAGGATCGAACCCAGGGCCTCACGCATGCGAGGCAAGCGCTCTACCGCTGAGCCACAATCCCAGCCCCTATAAAATGAATTCTTGATCCCATGCCTTCCTTGACTCTTACCTGACCAACGTTGAAGGTCAATGTGATGGCATAAAAGAAATTCGAGTTGGCACTTCCTGCATAAATCCAGAGATGCCACAGGACCGGGAAGAGCAGGGAGCAGACGATAATGATGCAGGCAAGAACAAAAATATTCCGCAGGACTGCAAAGACAGATGGTCATAGTTAGCCCAGCATTCTCTCTTCAGCACCCCTTTTGCTGGGATAGTCCCACAGGATAGAGGCCTAGGCAGTGGCTCCATGGCGCAAAGGCAGAGCACTCCCAGAGGCACTGGGGTGCCAGGAGGCAAACTTTAGGCCCCTGAGTCAATGGTTCCCCATTCCCACAGCTGGTGGGAGCTCCTAGATTTGGAGTCCCTCTTTCCACTGTGGCACTGACTGGTTGAAAACCAGCTACAGTTAGTGATGCCATGAATGCCTCTGGGCTCTGCAGAGAAGCGACCTCAGGAAGACTCTGGTCCCCTACTCCCAACCTCAGAGTGTCCAAAAGTAAGCCCTCTCTTCTTACCACACAGCTGCTATCTGGCCATGTGGGATAATGGGGTGGAGGGTGAACTGTAGCATGAACCAGGGAGATTACAGCACCAGAATGCATGTCCATGTCTTAGTCCTAGCACCTTAGGAACAGGTTTTCCTTTCTCCTTAATTGGTGTCTCAGGTTCCTGCATTGCTCTTCTAATGCACCTTCCTTTTCCTTAGATGATAATTTATAAATCTGTCTTTGAAGCCCCCATCTCTGATATCACTCCGTGCCCCAGAAGGAATGCTAAGTCTGCTACACAGGGTTGTCCTTGGGCAAGCACGCAGAGTCCAGCTAGATGGGAAGGCAGATGATGGCTGAGTAGAATTGGCCTCTGGGGAGATCTGAGTTAAAATCATGCTGTCATTTATTAGTAAGTTTCTCTAAGCCTCAATGTCTACATCTCTGAAATAGGGTTAAAATGCCTCCTTCATAGGGAGTGTTATGTGAATAAAATGTGCTATGTTAAAAACCTGGCCCAAGTGTATATGTAAGTTTTCTGTTCCTGCTATAACAAATTCCCATAAACTTAGTGGTTTAAACAATACAATTTATTATTATACAGTTCTTGAAGTTAGAAATCCATAATGGGCCTCACAGGCTGCAAGCAAGTTCTGGGCAGGGCTCTGTTCCCTCTGGAGGCTCTGAGAGAGAACCCACCTGCTCGCCTTTTCCTGCATCTAGGCCCGCCTGCAATCCTGGCTCACAGCCTCCTTTCAGCTTCAAAACCAGCAGTGGCAGATTGGGGCCTGCTCACAGTGTGTCACTCTGACCTCCTCTTCCATTATTGTTGTTGTTGTTTTCAGTGCTGGGGATTGAATTCAAGGGTGCTTAACCACTGAGCCACATCCTCAATCCTTTTTTGTATTTTATTTAGAGACAGGGTCTCACTGAGTTGCTGAGGCTGGCGTTGAACTCAAGATCCTCCTACCTCAGCTTCCCAAGCCACTGAGATTATAGGCGTGCGCCACTGTGCCTAGCTTCTGTTGTTTTTTAAGTAGACTTTACTTTTTAGAGCCATAGAGCCACTTTAGGTTCACAGCAAAACTGAGTAGAAGATAAGAGAAATTTCCCATATTGCCCCAGCCTCCACATGGCTCTTCTACTTTTAGGGATTCTTGTGATCACACTGGGCCCACAGGATAATACTCCCTTAAGGTTCTTAATTTAAAGTCACTTTTGACTATTCAAGGTGACTTATTTACATGTTCTAGAAATGTGTGAACCTCTTTGGGGAGTGATAAGGAAGGGAATTTTTCTGCCCATACATGGTGTCCTTTGTTCTCTTTTAATTCAATAGAGAGTATCTGACAGTAGTAGTATCTATTATTGTTATTTTTCTTTATATTTTATTGTATTTAAAAAACTAGTAAATATTATTTAAAATAAATTAATTAAAAGAATTTTTTTTTTAAAGAATGAACTCTGAACTGGGCCTGGCTCCTAACAGGCACTTAATGAACAGCAGGTCCCGTCTCCTTTCTGATTCTGACCTGCAGGAAGTCCCCTGACCAAGTCAGAGTTTTTGGAGATTCAGGGTATGGGGAAACTCCCAAACACTGAGGCTGCTTGTATCAGTTACACAATAACTGGGTAGAGATGCTATACCAGAACTCATGTATTAGAAGGGGTTGGAATAGCACAGATGAGTCTCAACTCAGGATGCAAAATGCAATTCCAGGGGGAACCACACCAAGATGAAGTCGGGGTCTTGTAGGGTGGGGCCCAGGCATCCACAGGAAATTTCAGAAGCTTCCCAGCTGATTCCAACACACAGCCAAGGATAAGCCCCTTGTCAGGAGTCTGCCACAGAGATACCACTGATCAATGGAAGTGGGAGTATAAGCAGGGGATATATGTAGTTCATAATTCTTTTGAAAGCTAAATGTTGTCAACGTATAGTTCATTCTTTTAAAAAGATTTTTGTAGTTGTTTATGGACCTTTATTTTTTATTTATTTGTTTATATGCAGCGCTAATAATTGAACCCAGTACCTCACACATGCTGGGTAAGTGCTCTACCACTGAGCCACAACCCCAGCTCTAGTTCATTCTTTTTTTTTTGGTACTGAGGATTGAACTCAAGGGTACTCGACCACTGAACCACATCCCCAGCCCTATTTTGTGCTTTATGTAGAGACAGGGTCTCACTGAGTTGCTGAGTGCCTCGCTGTTGCTGAGGCTGGCTTTGAATTGGCGATTCTCCTGTATCAGCCTCCCAAAGTGCTGGGATTACAGGCATGAGCCACCACACCCGGCCCTAGTTCATTCTTTATTGGGAAATGATAGGGGACATTTTGTTCTTGTTTTTTAAAAGTCCTTTCTTCTATGAAATGGGGACAGACAGCTGGTAATTGATTATTTTAATGCCTTCAGAAAAATAGAAGCTGGCAACTCTGCCACCAGTTTTTTGAAATGTTAGTGGTCTGAAGTCCCACAATGTGGACACTGGCCTGGAGGGCCTGAAAGGTTCTTTTTTCTAATCTGAAATTTTCATGATTTTAGGTTGTCAAAGCTGAGAGGCTAACGTCCTGACTCAGGCCTCCTGAGACCTCCCAGGGCAGCCTCTGCCTCTTATACTCTCAGGAACAAGGAGCTGGAGAAAAGAGATGTTTGTACTGAGAATTATTATTATTATTATTATTATTAAGCATTTTATAACCTCAAGAAAGGAGAACAAATCAGTTTACCCCTCTTGTACTACACCATCATGATTTTATTTCTTATTGATTCTTTCTTATCCCCTAAAATTAATTTACTAAAAATTATCTTAATATTCTAAAATAAAACAAAACTCTTGGGGACTGACAACTCAGGTAGTCCTTGGTCTTGTGCCTCCACCCAAAAACTGAGGCTTCAGATGAGATGACAGGAAGGAGACAGAGTGCACAGATGAGAAAGGCTCACGTGCAGCTTCTGGGCTGCAAAGAGACATTTCCATGTGCTTGGAGGGCTGTTACTAGCATCCAGTTGGCTTCTGGCTTGTGGTGACCTTTGCAAGAACAGGGAATTGCTACTCATCCTTGCTGGCTGCCAGACCAGAAGATTGAAGCTATATGCCAGAGCAAATGGAACTGGGGACCTGAGGCACAGGACAGCTTGTTCCAGGCACCAGGAGGCGTCAGAGCTGACCAGGACCTAACAAGATGAAAGGGCTCACCCTTCATCAGACCTGCTTGGCCAGATGGAGTCAGGTTCCCCACTGCATTCACAGGCAGCTTATCCAATCTCTGGCACCACTACTGGTGAACTGGAACTTTTGGCAAGTCACTTTCCCTCTGTGAGCCTCAGGCATTCAGAAACAAAATTTCACTTCAAAAATTCAGTCCCATTAGGAGGGTCACAAAGGGGATTAAGGGGCTTCAAAGGTCAAGGTGATGCTTCCTTTTCTTAACATTTGCTAGGTTAGGTACATGAACTTACTACACAACTACTCTTCATAATTTCCATTTATCAATATTATTTCATCTCTGTACAACAGTTAATAAAAACAAAACAAATACAGTCAACTCCAGCCTTCTGGTAGCTGGCTCTTCAGCTGGACCACTGCAGGCTGACAAGGGCTCCACCGGCAGGTTCCTCCCTAACACTGCAAGTGTGCATCTGCCTGACTCATCCAGGCCCCAGGCTCCGCAGAGGCCAGTATCCAGAGCCCTATATTCAGGACAGGGCTTGGTTCCTCTCTTCCTCTCCACTGGGAAGTACCAGAAAAATGAGATGTGATTTGGGGGCAGACGCATTAGCATTGGCAACCAGTATTTAAACTGGATTCCCAACAATATTACATATATTGAACTAGGCCTGAAAATTTCTCAGTCTCCACTCAGAGGTCTTATAGCCCAGGGCTGAAGACATTCATGGCTGAGTGTAATGAGTCATGGTTTCAAGTCCCAAACAAGTACTCCAAACAAAAGTACTCCCTGCTGCAGGTGCAATGCAGTCAAGTGTGGAGGCCACTGTTTGCAGAAGCCTTGGACAAGCTAAGCCTGTAAACTCTTTACCCAACCAGCCAGCAACAGCATCTATTAGATCATTCAGGTTTCTGGAAATCCTATCTTTCTTCTTCATGCCTCATCACCCCAGAGGGCATAAAATAGCTTATTTCAAGTTTTGAAAAAATAGGTTTATTCCAATGACTCTGGCTACCAAGCCTGAAGCTTTGATAAGGGAATGTGCTGGGAAGGAGGATTCTGTATGATTATTACTAATGTTGATAACTATAGTTCTATTAACATATTTTCTTTCTTAAAACATCTCTGAAAGATATTGTCCATATTTGATGGATGAAAAAAAAAATCAGAAGCTTAGAAAGGTTAAATGATTCACATGAGAACACATAGCCAATGATGGGAAGGCCAGGATGTAAACTCAAGTCATCTGTCTGCAGACTGGGTTTAGCAATGTGGTACTAAAGATATTAGCTGTGTGGAACAGGCAGCTAAAGAAAAATGGTCTACTTTTGGGGAAAGACCATGTCCCCAAGACCTATATATAGATGGGGCATGTTCCTAGGTTTTGGTGGCCTTGTGATTTGTCACTGGCCACTCTGCCAAAGGCCCCCAAACTAATTCTAACCCTGCTGGACTAGGTGATTCTTATCTGTGCAATGAGGATGCCACAGGCAGAAGATGTTACTTCCTCTTCCCAGACAGCTCAGACTGGTTACCACCCCACCAGGCCCTCACCTACAGGAGCAGCCCTGGCTTGGCCTGCCCATTCAGCTGTTTATATTCACTCCTACTGGCAGCTAGTCAGTTTCACTTCCTGGTTGACACCCAGACGAATCAAAACAACATGCAAGACTCACTTCCTCTGAAGCCTGCATTCAAGTTCATTCCTGACACTCTGCTGTGCACCCACAGAGGGTAAGGAAAGTTCAAGGGCTCCCTTCCCAGTTTTACAATAGAGAATCAGGTGGGTCACTGATAGCACCAACTTAGGGATGCTTAAAAAGCATTCTCCACACACATTTGCCAATACTTCTGTGTATCAGTTTTCATCCTGGGTGCTGGGGACAAAGAAGCAAAGGAGTCATGACATATGTCATAAGGGAGCTCCCAAACACTGAAAAGAGAGGGCGAAGAGTCCAATTGAGGGAGTACTGGAGCACTGCAGTACTGTGGACCTCGGGAACACAAACAGGTTGCCATGGAGCTATCTTCTGAGAAGGGGAGGAGTAGAGCTGAGAGGGGCCTTCACAGGAGGCAGGGCATCTGGTGTCACCCAGAAACTTTCTAGGAACTTTTGGGTGCAGCACTGGATAACGGTTTAGAACTAGAGGCCAGAATTATACTATCCAATATGGCAGCCTAGCCACATGTGGCTTCTTAAATTTGAATGCAATTTAAATTAAAATTTCAGTTTCTCAGGCACACTAATGGCTACTCCACTGGCCTATGCAGATTTCAGACATTTCCATTGTTACAGAAAGCCCTGTAGGACAACACTGGGTAGGGATTCACAGATCTGGATTCCAATTCCAGCCTTTCCACTTAGTAATCATGTGACCTCAAACAAGTGCCTCTACCTCAATTTTCTCATCAGCAAAATAGGGATATTTACCTCAGGGTGTTGTGAACATATAATGAACTATTAGATATAACACTCTTAGAATCACAGTGGCTAGGTTCTCGGTAAGGGCTCTACAAATGGTGGTTATATTTATTAACATCTCTAGTCATGGCACAGAGTGCAGGGTTTGCCTGAGGCTGTAACCTCTCTCCTAGTCTGCCTGCATCAGTAGGGGCCCAGTAAATGTCTCTCAATTCCTCTCTCCCTGCCATTTCATTCAGGGGCTAGAATGACACAAATCTGCCACCAGCAGGGACGGTTGGAATACTCACATCTGTAAAGGTGGTTCCACACAGGGAAGAAGGCCATGTAGAGGGCCACATCCCCTACAGTTGGGTAGGACTTGAAGATGGAGATGATGGCAATCTGGATGAACATGAAGAAGATAGGGTGCTCCCTAGGGCAGGGTGGAGAAGACAGAGATCAGGCAGGGACCAAGCCTATCCCAGAGACCCTAGACCCACCCCTTGAACCAAAAATGCTCCCAGGAGACTCTGGGCAGGGGCTGGCTTGGTACCCACAAAGCATGAATGGGCCAGACCCATTCATGACAGCACAGCAGAAAACTACAGGGAAGGCTGGGGGTTGGAGCTCAGTGGTAGAGCACATGAAGCGTGAGTTCCCAAGGTGGAGTCTCACCACTGCACACAAATAAAATAAAAGTCCCCTGACAACTAAAAAATAGTTTAAAAAAAAAAAAACCCAAAACTACAGAGGTGGTGAGAAAGGCCTGGCAAACACTGGAGAACCAATCCACAGATACATTTCCCATCAATAGCTACCATTGCCTCCAGCAGCTCCAAGCCTTCCCACAGGAGTAAAGGAGGAAGAAAACAAATGAAGTCAGCTCTTTATAACCAGGCTTAAATGACTGCTTCTCAGAGTCATCAGGAACCCTCCTTTGCCAGAGGCTGCTGTGACAACAGGGCTTGGGGCAGGAAATGCCTCCAAGATAAAGCTCTGTTCAGTGACAATAGCATCGGTGAGGTCTGTAGAGTCTTAGTGTCTAGAAAGATAAACTGAAAGCTACATGAAGTTTTTCAGCTCTTAAGGGCTGAAATTGGAGTTCTTGTTACCTTAAACTAGTGAGTTTTTTGTTTTTTTAATTTTTTTTTAGTTGTCTATGGACCTTTATTTTGTTTAAGTATTTATACGCAGTACTAAGAATTGAACCCTGTGCCTTACACATGCTCGGTAGGTGCTCTACCACTGAGCTACAACCCCAGCCCCAACTAATAACAGTTTAAACTGTGATTTCAAACTAGTAATAAGGGATGACAATGGTTACCATCTCCTGAACCCTTACTGTGTGCTAAGGTCTTCTGTATCACCTTAGCACCAACTGCAACCACCCCTCAAGGTAGACAATCCTGTCCGCTGGCTTTCACAGATGAGGAAACTGAGGTTCAGAAAGTGATGGAGCTGTCTGTCTCCAGAGCTCCTAACCACCATCACCAACATGCTGTTCTTAGTGTTTCTGAGGTCAGGAGGTGGGGACAGAGTTCAACCTCCAGTGCTCCTCAAGAGCAGAGTGAGTGCTAAAGGGAAGCGAACAGAAAAGCCAGGTGGAGACCCTTGTCAGCAACATCTGCATGCACATATGCGGCCATTTCTGCACAGACCCTGGATGCTTGAGGTCAAGCTTCTCTGAAGCCAGGATAATAAACCATTTCTGGGGCTACTACAAGTGCTCTCCCTTAGGAGCTTAGAATAGTGCCAGGGGATAGGCACAGATTCTGCAGGCAGACAAACTTGTGTCTGAATTCTAGCTCCACTGCTTACTAGCTGTGTGACTCTGGGAAAACCATTACACCTTTCTGTGCATCAATTTCCTCAACTATAAAATAGGAGTGGCAACAATAAGATCACACCACGTCCTTGAGTTGCCAAGTTAGGTATGACTGTGTTTCAGGGCACCTAGAAAGGCGCCTGGGATAGGGAAAGCTCAAACATGTTAGCTCTCTTACACTGCAGATAAGCTCTTTTGAGGGAAATTGATCAGAAGATTAAAGAGAGCTCAGATGGTTAGCCTCTTTACGAACCCATCCTGAGTCCCCATGGACAGTCACTGAGCAGTTAACAGAGGACATCCAAACAGATTCACTTTTCCCAAAGAAACCCCCCAGCACAACTCCTGATGTCCAAAATGCTAAGTAGGTTCAGCTGCAGTGTGGGTGCAGGCACCTCAAAGTGAGGCCAGGGAACATCCAGGACTCTCAAGCCCTCCTTGCAGCCTGTGCTCATGCATGTGTGATCCTCAACTGCTGGCTTTGGCCTCTGGCACATGAAGAGACCGAGAACAGGGTTCCCTGAGCAAAGATGACATCAACCTAGCTGGGCACGGTGGCGCACACCTGTAATCCCAGCACTTTGGGAGGCTGAGACAGGAGAATCGAGAGTTCAAACACAAAATAGGGCTGGAGATGTGGCTCAGTGGTCGAGTACCCCTGAGTTCAATCCCTGATACCAAAAAAAAAAGATGATATCATCAACCTGACGGCAGGGGCTCTTTATATGAAGGGTACCTGTAAAGGCCATGGGGGTTGGGGGAGGGAAAAAAGCAGCAGCAGGTCTCCCCACTTACTTTAGCTTGATGGCTAAGGGGACAGTGTAGAAGAAGACGTTGATCTGAAACACGCAGACAAAGAAGAGGCTGAAGTGTTCAAACATCTCTGCAAAGAAGTACCAGAAAAGACCAATGTTTGGAGTGAGATCTGGAACAGAAAGTCTGGAATTAAGAAAACACAGGGAGAGAAAAAAGAGAGCAGAGTTACAAATGGTTTGCTTTGCCCTTGTTTTCTCCTGAAGACTTGGGTCACTGCTAGGCAGCCAAGGACCACTTTCTCCCTGTAGAGACCCGGATGTGAAGGTTGTGTAGGTTCCCTGGATATAGGCAATTAACAAACACTGAATGATAAGCCATAACAAATGTTAGTTTAGCAAAACAAAATCTAAAATGAGGCAGGGATTCATCCTAGAAATCAAGAGAGCAGTCTCTCTTTTACTGCCCAGGACCATTTAGTCAGGAGCTTCCCAATACTGTGACAAAGGAGGAAGGAGATTTAAATAAACAGTGTCTAGGGGCTGGGATTGTAGCTCAGCGGTAGAGAGCTTGCCTTGCATGCGCGAGGCCCTGGGTTCGATCCTCAGCACCACGTACAAAGCAATAAAATAAAGACATTGTGTCCATCTACAACTAAAAAAATATTTTAAATAAATAAATAAATAAACAGTGTCTATTGTGGGCATTCCAAAGACCTGCCCAAAGCAACAAGCTCAAAGGTCCTGCTGCTTCCCATTCTTGTTCTACATTCCCACAGCAGGACCCTGAAGACTGAAAGTCTAGGTCTGCAGTGAGAATTCCAGGAGCTCCAGGAACCATCAGCAAGTTCCTCAGGGTCCCAGAGCTCATCTGAGAAACTGAGTTAACTGGAAGACATTTTTGTCTAGTTAAATAATATAAAACTTTGCTGCAATTCTAGTTTTCTGAAAGTTTATAATTCATACACACACACATGCAGGTGTGCAAACACACACACACACCTCTTTTTACTTTTTTGACACAGGATCTTGCTAAATTGCAGAGGCAGGCCTCCAACTTGCAATCCTACTGCCTCATCTTCCCAAGACTCTGGGATTACAGACATGAGCCACAGTTTATTATTATTATTATTATTACTGTTATTATTATTATTATTGACACAATACCTTTATTTCCTTTATTTATTTTTATGTGGTGCTTATTTCCTTTATTTATTTTTATGTGGTGCTAAGGATCGAACTCAGTGCCTCACACATGGTAGGCAAGCGCTGTACCACTCAGCCCCAGCCCCTCATTATATATTTTATATATATATGCATATATATTTATTTATTTTTTGGTGCCAGGGATTGAACTCAGGGGTACTTGACCACTAAGCCACATCCTCAGCCCAATTTTGTGTTTTATTTAGAGATGGGGTCTCACTGAGTTGGTTAGGGCCTCGCGATTGCTGAGGCTGGCTTTGAACTGGCAATTCTCCTGTCTCAGCCTCCCTAAGTGCTGGGATTATAGGCGTGTGCCACCATGCCTGGCCCTCATTATATTTTTATTTTGAAAAGTAACAGAGCTGAAAGTGATCTCAATTCACAATTTAGAAAGGACAACAAATGGGGATCACAGAAGGAGAGACAGAGTTCCCTGACAGAAGCCTCCACCCAGGGCAAGTCTTTGCCTCTTGTGGCAACTATATTTTCTTTTCTGTGAAATGAGGTAAAGAAGAGAATGTGTGACCTAGCAGAAAGCCAGGAAAAGCTCTTTACCAGGCATCCTGAACTCCCATCCAAGGCAGAGCAGGAAGAACTGAAAGTGAGTAAGTCATTGTTATGCTTGGTCAGGATTTAACAAAAGGAGGAGAGTCCCAGATGGGAGTTCTACCACTCCAGATTCCTTCCCCACCCAAACAGATTTAAGTGTCTGCCACCCACTGGGCTGTGAGCTCCTCAAGGCTTGAGCAGTGCCCAGCCCTTCAGCACTCACACAGAACCTGGCACACAGAGGGCATTTTCTTTTTCTTTTCTTTTTTTTTTTATTTAAATGCATTTCAAGTCATAGTACATAAACAGAGCTCAGTTTTTCCATTTCTCTGGTTGCAAATCATAAAGAGTCACACTATTTGTGTCTTCATACATGCACCAGGGGTAGTAATGACCCATTCGATCAATCATCATTACTATTCCCGTTTCCCTTTCCTTCCTCCCCCCTCCCCGCTGCTGC
>CM053401.1:158548116-158624047 GCA_028644305.1 Xerus rutilus
ACATCTAAAAAGAACAAATTTTAAAAAGACTTAGAGACTAAAACATGTAAAAATACCTGGTACATGGCCCAACACATGGTGGATAATCAAGTGAATGCAGGCAAGAGAAACTTTCATTTAGGAGAGGATCATTTTTAAAACAAATAAAATTCATTTATGTATTTGCAAAAAAAAAAAAAAAAAAAAAAAAGCGAGGCACTAAGCAACTCAGTGAGACCCTGTCTCTACATAAAACACAAAATAGGGCTGGGGAGGTGGCTCAGTGATCAAGTGCCCCTGAGTTCAATCCCTGGTACCAAAAAAAAAAAAAAAAAAAAATCCAACCCAGCCAGGCATGGTGGCGCACGCCTATAATTCTAGCACTTTGGGAGGCTGAGATAGGAGAATTGTGAGTTCAAAGCCAGCCTCAGCAATGGCAAGGTGCTAACATCTCAGTGAGACCTTGTCTCTAAATAAAAACACAAAATAGGGCTGGGGATGTGGCTTAGTGGTCAAGTACCCCTGAGTTCAGTCCCTGGCACCAAAAAAAAAAAATTGAACTCAATTCTGAATTCTGACATTCATTATGCAAATTAGCAAAGGTGGTGTTTTTTGGTTTTTTTGGTTTTTTTGTACTAGAGATTGAACCCGGAGTGCTTTACCACTGAACTACACCGCCCCCCCCCAGACCTTTTTGGTACCATTGAGCCACATCCCCAGCCCTATTTTGTGTTTTATTTAGAGACAGGGCCTCACTGAGTTGCTTAGCGCCTCGCCATTGCTGCGGCTGGCTTGAACTCATGATTCTCCTGTCTCAGCCTCCATAAAGCTCATAATCCATAAAGTGCTGGATTATGAGCGTGCGCCACTGCACCCAGTTCATCCCAGCCCTTTTTATTTTGAGACAGCTTAGGGACTCGTAAAATTTCTGAGGCTGGTCTTGAACTTGCGATCCTCCTGCCTCAACCTCCTGAGAGTCACTGGGATTACAGCCATGTGCCATCACACCCAGCTAAAATTTTAGATGCTGTAACACCATGATAATAAGTGAAGAGTTTTAAGCTGAAGATAGCATTACTGTTAAAAGATATTAGGGGAAAGGAACCTGATCTCTCCTGTGGCTCCTCTCTAAACTTGCATACACATAGCTCTACTGTTACCTCTCTTTAAAACTGTGCTGTCCCCAAACCACATATGGCATTTAAATTAATGGAAAATTAACTGAAATTAACAATTCAATTCCTCAGTTTCCTAGCACATTTCAAGTGCTCAATGGCCACATGCAGCTTGTGAAGATTTACAATGCAAGACACAGAAGGCTTCAATCATCACAGAAAGTTCTACTGGACAATACTACTCTAAACGAATGAAGTTTTCTGAGAACGCTGCTTTTCTGGGCATGGGAAATAACAATGAAGAAACATCCATATATAAATTTGAAAATCTGAAGAAAGTACTCAGGTTGTTAGTTCATTTGATAATTTTTTCTCTTTCTCTCTGAAAAATACTACCATTCAGAAAAGGAAGGAAGGAAACATAACCAGGAAAGGGGGGAAAGAACCTCAAAAGTAAAGTTTGTTTTGTCTTCCTACTTTTCCCTACTGATGATATTTAACAAGAAATAAGCCAGGAAGTAGAAAAAGATGGTCTTGAAGAACTGAATCAAGTAGATTGTTAAAAGCCACTCCTTTAGGGGAGTCCTAAACACATACCCAGGAGATGAGGATTCATTCTGCAAATCCTGATAGCAGCCCCCAAGTTTCAGTTTCCTTCCCTTCTCTCAGTGATTTATTCAAGCTAATGTGTTACTGTTGATGTCTGAGTAGAAAATGATTCTTTTTTTCTTGTGATTAAAAAGTGCACTGCATTTCAGGTATCATTTTGTTTTTAAGATTTGGTCTTAGATTTGCCTTGAAGAAAAGAGTTTTGAAATGATAAACTGGACTATTTACTGAGTCTATTTATAAAAACTGAAGTTGCACTTAATCTTTCAGGACTCTCCTGTTACATAGTGAGGCATACCTGGAATTCTTAAAAAAGAAACTTCAGCAATTCTTTGATAGCTTGCTGTTTATAAACCCTGTAGCCAACCTTAACCTAGAGGGTCACATTGAAAATTTCCCAGTGAACAAGTGAACCTTCAATTTATTCTCCTTTTCTGCAGCACAGTAAATAAGAAAGGCCAGAAAAATGATACCTTAAAAATTCTCCCCACCCCAAATCAAACCCAAGATCTCAAGCACGCTAGACAACCACTACTAAAACACATCTCTAGCCCAACCTAAATCAATTTAACTTTTATTATAAAACACAAAACACAGAAAACTGCACAAAGTAAACAGAAATCTTGGTGAATGATTATAAAGCGAACATCCTTGTAAGCATGGCCCAAGTCAAAAACTTCCCACTCCAGCAATGGCGAGGTGCTAATAAGCAACTCAGTGAGACCCTGTCTCTACATAAAACACAAAATAGGGCTGGGAATGTGGCTCAGCGGTCAAGTGTCCCTGAGTTCAAACTCCAGTACCAAAGAACAAAACAAAACAAAAAAAACTTTCCACTCTCCAAGGCCTTCCATGCTCCCAGACCCAACCAAAATCCACTATTCCTTCCAAATGATGAACCTGGTTTTTACAGCAATTACTTCCTTCTAATACTTTAGTTTTTCACTTACTTATGTATCCCCTCCCACTACATTTAGTTCTGTTTTTTTTTTTTTCAAATATGATACAATGTTTAAGTCTCTTTTTAAATTTACAGCTACTCCTGCCCATGTCTCTCAAAATGGAGAAGGGTTTGTTTGATATCCGTGGATGCTCCATTGTTCAGCACATATTAATGATTATGTCTTATTGATGTATGATTCCCTTAAGCACTATGAAATTACCTTCTTTATCCCTTCTGACTATCTTTGGTTTAAAGTCCATTTTATCTGATATGAGGATGGAAACCCTTGCTTGTTTATGTGGTCCATATGAGTGGTATTTTTTTCTCATTCTTTCACCTTCAGTCTGTGGATGTCTTTTTCTATGAGATGTGTCTCTTGAAGGCAGCATATTGTTGGGTCTTTTAAAAATTAAATCTGCCAGTTTATGTCTTTTTCTTTCTTTCTTTTTTTTTTTTGGTCTGGGGGATTGAACTCAGGGGTACTCAACCACTGAGCCATATCCTCAGCCCTATTTTGTGCTTTATGTAGAGACAGGGTCTCACTGAGTTGCTCAGCGCCTCACTGTTGCTGAGGCTGGCTTTGAACTCACGATTCTCCTGTCTCAGCCTCCCAAAGTGCTGGAATTACAGGCGTGCACCACCACGTTTGGCTCAGACTATATGTCTTCTAATCTTTTTTTTTTTTTTGGTACTGGGAATTGAACTCTGGGGTACTCGACCACTGAGCCACATCTCCAGCCCTATTTTGTGTTTTATGTAGAGACAAGGTCTCACTGAGTTGCTTAGCACCTCACCGTTGCTGAGGCTGGCTTTGAACTCGTGATTCTCCTGTCTTAGCCTCCCTAAATGCTGGGATTACAGGCTTGAGCCACTGCACCCGGCTTATATGTCTTTTAATTGATGAGTTTAGGCCATTAATGTTCAAGGTTATTATTGAAATATGGTTTGTATTTCTGGTTATTTCAGTTTATTTTTGGTTTTAACTTGACTTGGTTTCTCCTTTGATTGGCCTTTCCTTTATTCTAGTTCCTCCCTTTGCCAGTCTTCATCTTGTTTTTCATTTCCTCCTCATGGAATATTTTGCTGAGAATGTTCTGTAGTGCAGGCTTTCTCGTTGTAAATTCTTTTAACTTGGTTTATCATGGAACGTTTTTATTTTATAATAAAATCTGAAGCTTAATTTGCTAGATATAAGATTCTTGGTTGGCCCCCATTTTCTTTCAGAGCTTTGGTATATGTTGTTCCAGGATTTCCTGGCTTTGAGGGTCTGAGTTGAGAAATCTGCTGACATCCAAACTGGTTTCCTTCTGTATGTAATCTGAAACTTCCCTTGCAGCTTTTAAAATTCTATCCTTAATGTGTATGTTAGGCATTTTCATTATAATGTGCCTTGGTGTGGATCTGTTGTAGTTTTGTACATTTGGTGTCCTGTAAGCCTCTTGTATCTGATTTTCCAATTTATTCTTCATGTTTGGGAAATTTTCTGATATTATTTCATTGAAGAGATTGTGCATTCCCTTGGTTTGTATCTCTGTGCCTTCCTCTAATAATTCTTAGATAATTCTTAGATTTGGTTTTTTCAGGTTATCCCATAATTCTTGGATGTTCTTAGATTTGGTCTTTTCAGGTTATCCCATAATTCTTAGATTTGGTCTTTTCAGGTTATCCCATAATACTTGGCCATTCTGTTCATGGTTTTTTACCATCTTCATTGATCAACTTTATTTTCAAGATTATATATTTTGTCTTCATTGCCTGAGGTTCTGTCTTCCAAGTGATCTAGTCTGTTGGTGGTACTTTCTTATTGAATTTATTTGGTTTATTGTTTCCTTCATTTCAAGGATTTGTTTGTTTGTTTGTTTGTTTTCCAGAGTCTCTCTTTCTTGCAGTAATCTTTTGCTACCTGTATTATCTCTTTGTTGGAGTGATCAATTGTTGCCTGTATTTGCTCTTGAATCTCTTTGTTGGATTGATCAATTGTTGCCTATAATTGCTCTTATATTATTTTGTGCTTCACAGATCATTTTAATTATGTATGTTCTGAAGTCTTTCTCTGACATTTCACCTATTGTGCTGTCAATGGATTCTATTATTACAGCATCTTGGTTTGTTTGGGGCATTTTCTACTTGTTTTTTCAGGTTGTTCATGTGTCTTCCTCTTTAGCAGTGCTGATCTGAAATATTACAGTTCTATCCTATAATCTTGCAGTGTCCCTGCAGGTTACCAGTACCTCACCTCTGGTATAACCAGGACTGCAAGGACTTGGTGATGGTCTTCCCAGTCCTGGCTGTTGTTTCTAGATAGAAGGCCGAGACAGTCACACGTTGGTAGATGGGAGGCCGCAATGCAGTCGGTGTCCTCCTCTATGTGCGCGGTCAGGGTCCTACTCTTGCCCATGTCTCTCCCCACCCTTCTTATAAGACACCTTTTCAAGAACCTACAGCATTTTACCTATAAAACTCCCCCAAATCTGGTTTTTCCAATTATACACTTTGTCTTCAATATTTCTTGGGAATTGCAGCTGGCTGCAGAGGCTTGATCAATTTTGGATTTGATCCTTTTGGCAAAACTTCGCTGGTAGGATGTTCTTTTGAGAGGAGGCATAAGTTTTGTTTGTTTTTGCAGTGCTGAGGATCAAACTCCGGGTCTGGCACATCCTAGGCAAGTGCTCAACCCCTAAATGACATCCTCAGACTAATTTTTTTTTATGTCAGTTGTTATTGATGCTTAATGCCTAGACCAATAGGGGTTGAAAATGATGCTATCCTATCACATTGTCTTCATTTGTAAGCTAGAATAATTTTATAAAGATGTTTCCCCTCACCTACTATATGGTTACCTACTAGTACAAGAAAGGTACTATATATACTTAATTTTTTCCTTTATCTAGTTTTCAAGGTAATAAATTGGTAGATTGTCAATTCTCCTAACTTAACCAATTAGGTTTCCTTTTTGTATCATTATGAATGCCTTGATTTAAGTATATTTATAGGTTTTAATCTACCATAAATCTTAATCCTGTTGAAACTCAAATTACCCATCTTTGGTCAGTGGAAGCTTCTTCAAATCAGATTCTGAGTCCTTTTGAAACGACTCTAGTACTTATGAGAGCTTTCTTATTGTCTGGTACCACAACATTTAGAATCATCTGTACATTTCCTGCCCTGAAACTGTAATCAACCACTTTTCTAAGAAACCTCAGTTTCTTTTTTTTTTTTTTTTTTTTTTGGTACTGGGGATTGAACTCAGGGGCACTCGACCACTGAGCCACATCCCCAGCCCTATTTTGTGTTTTATGTAGAAAGCAGGGTCTCACTGAGTTGCTTAGTGCCTCGCCATTGCTGAGGCTGGCTTTGAACTCGCGATCCTCCTGTCTCAGCCTCCCTAAGTGCTGGGATTACAAGCGTGAGCCACTGCGCCCGGCTAGAAACCTCAGTTTCTTTTAGTGGACAAATGATGGTTTGAGATCACAATCTGGGTACTAAGTATGCGTGCAGATAATGGGTTGGTCATTGTTTTTACACCTTTTAGTGAACAAACACACACACATATTCTCTCTCAAATACCTATAGAAACCAAGAAGGTGTGATAGATGAGTTAAGTGTGATAGAGATGACACATGAGACTGTAGTAAAGTGGATACACTCTATGTAAAGGAGACAGATCTTCAAAAATCCTCAAAAGAAGCTGGAAATTCAAAATTTTAACATAATTTTTTTAAATGGTGACAACAAATTCAAAACAAAACTAAACACTAGGGTAAAATGAAATCCATCTGTGGGTCAGATTTGGTCCATGGGTTATGTGTACCCTCAACCTGAAAAATTTAAGTAGCAGTTATCTCATAAGATACATTGTTACTAATATATAAAAATATTTAGGGAACAGAATTCTCAAACTGCTTCAAGAAAAGCCAAACTATACAAAGGAAAGGGAGAAAAGAATTTTTTTCTTTTTTTTTTTTTCTTTTTTTTTTTTTTTTTTTGGTGCCGAGGATTGAACTCAGGGGCACTTGACCCCTGAGCCACATCCCCAGCCCTATTTTGTGTTTTATGTAGAGACAGGGTCTCACTGAGTTGCTCAGTGCCTCGCCATTGCTGAGGCTGGCTTTGAACTCGCGATTCTCCTGTCTCAGCCTCCCTAAGTGCTGGGATTACAAGCTTGAGCCACCGCGCCCGGCTAAGAATTTTTTTCTTTCTGTCCTAGGGATAGAACCCAGGGCTTTGAGCATGCTAGGCAAGCACTCTACCACCGAGCTACGTCAACAGCCCAGAAAGGAGAAAAATGTACCTCCCTTCCCCTATCTATCTAAAAGAGTAGGGAGAATAATATTTTCTATAAGAAACCATTTTCTTTCATAGTGTGGGAGGGAAAAGATCAATTTTCAGAATAACCTCTTTAAAGCAAATTGGAGGGGCTGGGGTTGTGGTTCAGTGGCGGAGTGCTCACCTAGCACATGTGAGGCCCTGGGCTCGATCCTCAGCACCACATAAAATAAATAAAATAAAGGTATTGTGTCCATCTACAACTAAAAATATATTTTAAAATAAAAAAAATAAAAAAGCAAGTTGGAACCTAACAAAGTTTTTATACCTAAGCTACTAGAATCTAAAGAGACCCAGGAGAGATTTTTTTTTTTTTTTAATATTTTTTAGTTGTCAATAGACATTTATTTTGTTTCTACATGGTGCTGAGAATCGAACCCACTGCCTCACACATGCTAGGCAAGCGCTGTACTCCTGAGCTACAACCCCAGCCCCTCCAGGAGAGATATTTTATAAGACAGGTGAAAAAGTGAATCCCAAATGCATGACCAAGTTCTTACTCTCATTTTTACCTGTTCTAAAAAGAACAGAAGCTAACAGCACTGTCACCTCTGCTCTTGCACCCTCCAGGAAGCAGCAGAGACAACAAAAAGCTGCTGAGGAAAGAAAGAGCAGAGCTGAAAATTCTAAAAAAGGCCTCAGAGAAGGGCTGGGGAAGGACCCAGATATCAAGAAAGACCTGATTGGGGTTGGCTCCTTTGGTTTGGGCTATTATCATGTAACCTGCCACAAGCACCAGAAAGTATAGCAGTCACAGGATTCTTTTCTTTCTTTTCTTTTTTTTTTTTCCAGTTCAAAGACAAGAAAATTTCAGACTGGATTAAAGCAAAAACCAAAAGAGCACTTACAACGTATTTTCCCCTAGTATCTATTATTGTCCTTGAAAGAAAATTGAACCTCAAACAAACCACAGGGGTTCAAGGCTTTAGGAATCCCAAGCAAAAGGAAGGAGGGAACTAGAAACTTTTTGGACTTCACTGTGAGCATCTCAGCAAGCCTCCCTAGTTTCCCTCACCAGCCTCACTACCTCAGCTTCTTGATCCTATGCACTTGGCTTTTCTTTCACTGTAGCCTCCAGATCCTGTGCATGTTAGGATTATTTTATTCTGCATGTGATCGGATCATAACATTGTAAGCTTCCCTCTGATTTGGAAACTAGGCTCCAAGCCAAGGTCAGAGGAAGAACAGAGTTGGGGGAGAGGACCAGATGGACTCAAACCACCATTCCCATCAGTGACTCACTAGGGAGCCAGATGCAGCACCCCTGTCTTTGATCCTGTGACTCAAGAGGGAAGAAAAAAATAGCTTTGACTCTGGCACATATGAGACACTAGCTTGTCCATCATCTACCTTTTGCAGTATGTAGAAACTACCAGAAGAGTGGAGGCAGATTTATAGTGTCAAAGGAGGAAATACAAACTAATTTACAGTTCCTCTGGCTCCAGAAAAGAAATAATTATACTTTCCCCTCATTACCTCACGTACTTAGACTGGTAGCCAGGTCCTTTCCATGAACATCTGAATACTAATTACCACTCCTATGATCCACAGAGCAGACACTGTTCTAGATACTAGACATATATTAACCCTTTGCAGTATTAATTTTTTTTAAATAATTATTTTTTAGTTGTAGGTGACAGAATATCTTTATTTTATTTTTATGTGGTGCTGAGAATCGAACCCAGTGCCTTATGCGCGCTAGGCGAGCATGCTACCACTGCTCCATAATCCCAGCCCCCCCTTTTTTTTTTTTTTTTGATACTGGGGATTGAACTCAGGGGCACTCGACCACTGAGCCACATCCCCAGCCCTATTTTGTGTTTTATTTAGAGTCAAGGTCTCACTGAGTTGCTCAGTACCTCACCATTGCTGAGGCTGGCTTTGAACTCGAAATTCTCCTGTTTCAGCCTCCCAAAGTGCTGGAATTACAGATGTGTGCTACCACACCCAGCTGTATTAGTTTTTATAAATAAATCATCTTCTTCTTTTTTTGGTGGTGCTGAGGATCAAACTCAGGGTATCACACATGCGAGGCAAGGGCTCTACCACTGAGCTATATCCCTAGCCCAGGTACTACATTTTTTAAAAAAAATGCATAGTACATATATAGTCATAGTACATATATAGAGCTCAATTTTCCATTTCTCTGGTTGCAAACAAGATAGTCACACCATTTGTGTCTTCATACATAGACCTAGGGTACTGATGTCCATCTCATTCCACCATTTTTGCTACTCCCATTCCCACTCTCCTCCCCCACTTCCCCCTGCCCCATCTAAAGTTCCTCCATTTCTCCCATGCTCTCCACCTCCACTCCCCCTATGTATCAGCATCCACTAATCAGAGAGAACATTCAGCCTTTGGTTTTTTGGGATTGGTTTACTTTACTTAGCATGATGCTCTCCAATTCCATTCATTTACCTGCAAATGCCATAATTTTATTCTCTTTTATTGCTGAGTAATATTCCATTGTGTATATATACCACAGTTTCTTTATCCATTCATCTATTGAAGGGCATCTAGGTTGCTTCCACAGTTTAGCCATTGTGAATTGTCCTGCTATAAACATTGAAGTCCTAGCCCAGGTACTATTATCCCACTTTGTAAATAAGGAACCCAAGAGAGAAAGAAGCTAAACAGTCACCACCCCAGTGTCATAGAGCTAATAAATGTTCTAACCAAGATGTCAGAAGCTGTATTCTATTTTCCCATTCTGTATCATAAATTTTTTTAAACATGCAGAAAAACTGAAATAATATAATAATCAAGTTGGGTGTGACAGTGCACACCTGCAATCCCAGCCACTAAGGAGGATAAGGCAGGCCAGCAAGACCACCTATGGCAACTTAGTGAGACTGTCTCAAAACAAAACAAAAAACCATAATAATCAACTTTATGTCACCTAGATTAAATATTACCATTTTGCCATGTTATTTCTAAGTGTACAAATTAATTTTTCCTGAAGTATCTAAAAGTTGTACACATCATGACATTTCTCCCCAAAACACTTGTGCATGCAGCTCCTAAAAATAAGGATATTCTTCATAGCACAAGAAGTTAATAGTAGTGCTCTTAAAGCATTTAATCTTTACTTATCTTCAAATTTTTCCTAACTATCTCTAAAACAACCTCTATAGCTTTTTTCCACACCAGAATTCAATCAAGAATCTCTCATTCCATTTGGTTTTTGTGTCTCTCTAGTCTTGAAACTTGGGCCACTTTTTCATTCATGACATTGACTTTGTCTTTCATTCTTTGCATTCTTTTCTTCTTTTTTTTCTTAATGGCAATAGGATTGAACCCAGTGGTTCTCTACCACTGAGCTACATCCCCACTCCTTTTATTTTTTATCTTGAAATAGGATATTGCTAAATTGCTGAGGCTGGCCTCAAACTTGTGATCCTCCTGCCTCAGCCGCCTGAATTGCTGGGATTAGGGGCTGTGCCACTGAGCCTGGCATGATCTTGACAATTTGAAGAGAACCAGACCAGCTGACTTATAGACCATTCTGGTTTATTCTATTGCTTCCTTGTGGCATCATTTAAATCATTCCTCTGCTCTTTTATTTCTTAAAAACTAAAAATCAGATATAAAGGTTAATTAACTTCTAGGGCAAGAATATTTGAGAGTTAATGCCTGTGTACGTAGAACTGCATCACACCAAAAAGTAAATCTTAGCCAGGTACAGGGGCATATGCCTATAATCTCAGCAGCTTGGGAGAATGAGGCAGAAGGACTGCAAGTTCAAAGGCAGCCTCAGCAACTTAGCAAGGCCCTAAGCAACTTAGTGAGACCCTGTCTGAAAATAAAAAATAAAAAGGGTTGGAAGGGCTGGGGTTGTGGTTCAGTGGTACAGCGCTTGCCTCGCACGTGTGAGGTACTGGGTTCAATCCTCAGCACCACATAAAATAAATAAATAAAGGTATTGTGTTCATCTACGACTAAAAAAATATTTTAAAAAAAGGGAGGTTGGGACATGGCTCAGTAGTTAAGCAGCCCTGGGTTAAACCCCCAGTATCAAAAAACAAAACAAAAAAATACATCTTGTCAGTTGTTCCACTGTAAACAATGTGAGCTGGATCACTTGCTTAACCTAGGACTTCCAGAACATTCCTTTGTACAGATGTAATTTACCTTTGTTTTTTGTTTTGTTTTGTTTTGTTTTGGTACCAGGGATTAGGAATAGGAGTCTTAACCACTGAGCCACATCTCCGACCCTTCTTTTACATTTTATTTATGCAGGGTTTTGCCAAGTTGCCTACAGCCTTGCTAAGTTGCTGAGGCTCTCTTTGAACTTGTGATCCTCCTACCTCTGCCTCCCCAGCTACTGGGATTGCAACTGCATCTGGCTCCCTTGGTTATTAATAAATAATTTAGAGGGTGGAAAATGGGGTGGTAATATTTTGGCACCATGAAAATATACATTCTCTAAAAACCATTCACCTGATTTTAGTATCAACTGATGATCTTTGCTAGGTTCAATAATTTCACTGGCGATGTGCTATTCTTTCATTCCTACATTTATAAATTGGCTTTCTTCTGTCTAGAAGCACTCTCTTCAATTGGAGAAGCTAAAACTAATGAGCTCAGTGTAAGGCAGGATTTTTTGTGTGTGTGGTGGTGTTGTTTTTAAAATCAAAATGGAGCCGGGCGCGGTGGCTCAAGCCTGTAATCCCAGCACTCAGGGAGGCTGAGACAGGAGAATCGTGAGTTCAAAGCCAGCCTCAGCAATGGTGAGGTGCTAAGCAACTAAGTGAGACCCTGTCTCTACATAAAACACAAAATAGGGCTGGGGATGTGGCTCAGTGGTCAAGTGCCCCTGAGTTCAATCCCCAGTACCAAAAAAAAAAAAAATCAAAATGGTTATTTTGTGAAAGGCAGGGTAACTGCTTCTTTGTTTTTGCACTGGGGATCGAACCCAGGGCCTCATGCATGCTAGGCAAGAACTCTACCACTGGGCTACAGTACCAGCCTTTTTTTTTTTTTTTTTTTTTTAAATATTTTTTAGATGTTGATGGACCTTTATTTTATTCATTTATTTATATGTGGTGCTGAGAATTGAACCCAGTGCCTCACGCATTCGAGGCAAGCACTCTACCACTGAGCCACAACCCCAGCCCCAGTACCAGCCCTTTTTAAAAATTAATTAGTTAATTTATTTATTTTGGTACTGAGGACTGAACTCAGGGGTACTCAACCACTGAACCACATCCCCAGCCCTATGTTGTGTTTTATGTAGAGACAGGGTCTCACTGAGTTGCTTAGTGCCTCGCCGTTGCTGAGGCTGGCTTTGAACTCATGATTCTCCTGTCTCAGCCTCCCAAAGTGCTGGGATTACAGGTGTGAGCCACCGCACCTGGCTCCCTTTTTATTTTGAGGCTGGGTCTCACTTAAGTTGCCAAGGCTGGCTTTGAACTTGCAATACTCCTGCCTCGGCTTACTGAGTAGGTGGGATGATAGCTGTAACTCACTGTACCCAGCTAGTTCTTTCCTTTCAGTTTTTCAATATAAGAAATTGGGAACAACAGCCATATCTAATGATTGCATATCCAATTTTTTCTCTCCTCAACCCTCTTCTGAGCTTCATTATGGATACATGGATTTTAACTTATTCAACATTCTATAATCACTTATATTTTCTTTTGGTATTCAGAATATCCCAAATTTGGCCAGTAAGGGCTCTTTGAGTTGGTTTCAGAGTTCTGACATATTCCTGTTAGCTTCTGAGACTACTCTGCTTTTCTTTTTTTTTAAAATACTTTTTAGTTGTCAATAGACCTTTATTTTATTTATTTATATGTGGTGCTGAGAATCAAACCCAGTGCCTCACGCATGGTAGGCAAGCGCTCTACCACTGAGCCACACCTCAGCCCTCTGCTTTTCATTTTAACAACATGTTCCCTCAAGCCTGTGCTTTTCCATACTATGTTATACAATCTTTCCAGGAAGGAAATGTGTGCCTGCAGAGGGCTTCTAAAAACTGAGAAAAACAGAATGTCAAGAGCAGGTCTGTCATGTCTTTATGGTTATTAAACCGTTCTCAGCTGGAAGTTGGAAGGACATTTGGGATCATCCAGCCACCTGTGATGATACTTATACCATTGCTATGACTCCCCAATAAGCGCTACTCAGCCACTGGCCTAAACACTGATTCACAGGGAGCTTACCTCATTTGGAACATCCCATTCTGTCACAGAGCTACTTTACACTGAGCTCATTAGTTCTAGCTTCTCTCTTTTGAGCCTATGGATCTCTGTGAACTCAGGCCTAATGTGTCCACTTAATGGTTTAGGAGGAACTTGGTTCTTTTTTTTTTTTTTTTTTAATATTTTTTTAGTTGTAGATGGACACGATGTCTTTATTTTATTGCTTTGTATGTGGTACTGAGGATCGAACCCAGGGCCTCACACATGCGAGGCAAGCGTTCTACTGCTGAGCCACAATCCCAGCCCCAGGAACTTGGTTCTAAAGGATAATTTCCTCTTCTGTTCTCTCTCTCATATTTAAACAGGTGCATTTGTTTCCTGGATGTGATTAATTTTCCAAATACTCTACCATGACTCACAAGACCCTACTGACTTTCAGGCCCATTACATTTAATTCTTATAGGAACTTTACAAGGTGAATGCTATTTTTGTTTAATAAATGTTTTCTTAATTGTTGATGGACCTTAATTTATTTATGTGCAGTTTACATACTTAAATAAAAACATAATTAGAGCTGGGATTTTAATTTCTACATAAAAGGGGTCCTGAAATTCATTTCAAACTCTTCTTATTCCTGTTTTCCAGCTATAGACTGCAGCCAGCTGATTCTACCTCCTAGAAATCCCTTGTATACAGTCCCTCACCTCTCAATTTCCTCTGACAATGGACTAACCTTCCTAACTTTAGTGCCTCCTGTGCCTATCCAGCCCACAGGCTGTTACCACAGCAGTCTTCCTAGAACACTCCCTGCTTGACAACTGCACCTGCTTTATCTCTGCAGAGTCTAGCATGGTGCTAAGCACACTGTAAGTGCTCAATAAATAGCAATGAATATTCAGGCAGCAAGACTAAATAAAGTGACTTAGCTGAGTTGCTTAACCTCATGACTCAGCTTTATTATACACTGTTGTCAGGAGGAAATTTCCTTGAGTTTTAAAAAAAAGTCATTTTATATAAAGCAGTGTTTAGAAATGGACTAAAATTATTTTGAAAGTTTGGGTCAGCTCAAGTGTGTAAGTTTTTTTGTCTGTTTATTCATTGGTGATGCTACCCAGGGCCTTGTGCATGCTAGGGAAGTATTCTACCACTTAGCTATACCCCTAGTCCTTTTTTCTATATGATTTATTTTATATCTAGCTGCATAAAAGTTCTGATTGCATGCATTCTCTTTAAGGCTCAGACTTTCTAAAGAATAAACTGTACAATATCAAGAAAATATAGACAGCATATGGAAACATGGAAAATGGAGTCAACATGAATACAGAAAGAAAATCAAAACAAAATAACTTCATTGTATGATGACACATCTAATTGAACTTGCAATCATAAATCCAACTTAAAGCCAGTGCTGGCAGACTGGGAGGTTCACTTCTCTGTAGATACTGATGGTGGCTGCAAACTGGCTATGTCTTTGTGGAGAACAATGTGGTCTTACATAATAAGAATATGTAACTTTGCAGTCTAACGTCCCATGATTCAGTTGGAGAAATGTAACTTAAGAATATTAAAGAAAACCAAATTTATTTTTTTAAAAAATATTAACTTTTTAGTTGTAGGTGGACAGAATATCTTTATTTTGTTTTTATGTAGTGCTGAGGATCAAACCCAATGCCTCATGCATGCTAGGCGAGCATTCTACCACTAAGCCATAGACCCAGACCCCTAAATTTCTATACTATGTATATTTATGACACTGAAGACATATCTCAAATTCCCCAAGTAAGAGAAAGATCAACCTAACCATGTATCACTGTGTATACCATGATGATATATTACAAAGTCACCTGAACTAACAAGCACGTGTTCTATTTTCACAAGTGGATGCATACTATTAGCCTTAGTAAGAGTGTTTGTGGTTAAGAATGAAGACTCTGAAATCAAGGCACTTCTGGTTTTTTGAATCTTGGTGTTACTACCTGCATGCGTCTAGCAAATGTTTCTCTTCTAAGAATGGACTTAGACCATGCAGGTTCTCCATGCAGTTACAATTACTTGCTCTTGAGGACATGTGTTTTTATTTAAAAAAAAAAAAAAAAAAATTCTTTTTTCAGTGCTAGAGATCAAATCCAGGGCTTTATGCATGCTAAGCAGACACTCTACCACTATAACTATCCCCCAGCCCAAGGTGTGTATTCTTACTCGAACAGAAAAGAGAGTTGGTTATACAAGCTCTCACCCTGCCTGAGTTCATAACTCAGTACTGCAACTTGCCAGTCATGTGACCTTAGGTAAATGATTTAACCTTCCAATATCCCAGTTTTAATTCATGTGTCTAATATGTATAATATCAGACAAACTTAAGGCAAATAATATGACCTATGCCATAAAATCCATATAGGGTTGAAATGAGATGATGCCTGCAGAGCTTAGCATAGTGCCTGAATTACTATCATAGTTATTGATCACTTATGATGTTCCTGTCATTGCAACAAGTGTACCCATTACATTTAATTTTTATAAGAACTTTATAAGGTGAGCGCTATTTTTGTTTAATATGTTTCCTTAATTGTTGATTGACTTTTATTTTATTTATTTATGTGCAGTTCTTAGAATAGAACGCAGTGCCTCACACATGCTAGGCAAATGCTCTACCACTGAGCTACAACCCAGACTGGTGAGTGCTATTATTTAAAAAAAAAAAAAAACTTTAAAAGAAATGAGCTCAATGGAGTCTATATACATAAGGTGAGAAAAGAATACAAGATGTTTGGTAGATCCCAACTACAAATATGTAAAATGAAATGCACTTACACATTTGCAAATACAAACACAGAACAAAAGATCACTAAGTCCACTTTGTTTAAAGTTAGTCAAGTTTCTTTGTTTGTCTTTTCAAGTGGAAGCAAGCAGGTGAGTTGGGGGCTCCAGTCCCAATGCCTTTATTGACTCATTCCCTTCCTTCCTCCCAGCAGGGACCAGGCTATGTATTAAACATCACTTGGGCACTGGTTTCTAACCAGCAAGTGCTTACCTGGAGGAGATAGAGGAGTCCTGGGACAAACAAGGTGATTGGGTACAGAGACTGGTATGTTGCTAAGGCAAGAAAAATAGCACTGAGGAAAGCACTGCCTGCAAAAAGAAATAAGTGTATGGAATAATCCAGCTTCATTAATCAAGATTAGACTCAGCAAGTCTCTCTATTGACATGAAACTTTCCGTAACTGTTCAACAATCACACGACAAGCACTTCCTGGTGCACAAGGTGCTATGCGAACTCACACAGAGTAACAGCTTCTTAGCTTGATTTTCCATGAAAGGAAACTAAGGAAGTCAAAACCATCTACCTTTAAGCAACCTGGGACACCACAAGCATATTTACTGTGAAATTTTCAGACCCAAAAACATTCTACAAAACTTCAGTCCAAAAATGTATAAAGAGATTGAGCCTATTAACATCTGTGTCCTATTTAATACACCAAGTTATTAAGCCTACAATGATTGCTTATGATATTCACAGCTATGAAACTATCCCTTTGGATTTCATAACATCCCATCACTCTTACAACACTCCTTCTTTATGTGCTATTTTTAGATAATGAGTTTCTTTTTTCTAAATTAAAATATATTTTTACTAATAATATCCCCATTTCCTACATAAAATAGACTACTATGAAATCATTAAACATGATACAAAAGAATTTGTAATGACATGAAAAAATGTTTATAATTTTCTATTAAGTGAAGGTTATAAGAGATAAATGCTGTGTCCCTTTAAAAAAAAAGACTATCAGAGAAAACATTCAGCCTTTGGTTTTTTGGGATTGGCTTACTTCACTTAGCATGATATTCTCCAACTCCATCCATTTACCTGCAAATGCCATGATTTTATTCTCTTTTAATGCTGAGTAATATTCCATTGTGTATGTATACCATAGTTTCTTTATCCATTCCTCTATCGAAGGGCATCTAGGTTGGTTCCACAATTTAGCTATTGTGAATTGTGCTGCTATAAACACTGATGTGGCTGCGTTACTGTAGTATGTTGTTTTTAAGTCCTTTGAGTATAAAACAAGGAGTGGGACAACTGGGTCAAATAGTGGTTCCTTCTCTGATAAGTGGATGCTGAACTGTAATGGGGGCAGAGGGAAGCATGAGAGGCATAAAGGAACTTTGGATAGGGCAAAGAGGAGGGAGAGGAAGGGAATAGGCACAGGGGTAGGAAAGATAGTAGAATGAGATGGACATCATTACCCTAGATACATGTATAAAGACACAAATGGTGTAACTCTATTTTGTATACAACCCGATAAATGAAAAATTGTGCTCCATTTGTGTACTATGAATCGAAATACATTCTGCTGTCATGTATAAAATTTAGGGGAAAAAAACAACATGATCTTGGAAGAGAACAATTCTTAGTTGTGGTGGATGCTGTGGTACACCTCCAGGTCCCCTTTAGTCTGCAACCCTTATTCCCCCATCTGCAGGTGTTGGCCACTGTGGCTCACAGTTGAGTCTCCCTCCAGATGTTTCTGTCCACAAAAGCGATCTGCCTCACTAGAAGCAGCACTCATTCAGTGACTGGTCAAATTGGATACAGAGACCTACCCTCTTGCCTCAATTTGGGACAATTTTGAAAGTTATCCCATGAGAAATGTAACACAACCACAAAGACTTATTCATGAACGCCTGCAATATCCTTATTCATGAAAGCCATAAATCGGAATCCTAAATGTTCATCAAAGAAGAATGGATAAACATATAAAGGAATGTTACTCGGCAATAACAAGGAACTAATTGGGCCTGGGGCTGTAGCTCAGTGGCAGAGCGCTTGTCTAGCATATGGGAAGCACTGAGTTCGATCCTCAGCACCACATAAAAGTAAACAAATAAAATAAAGGTATGCTGTCAAAAAAAAAAAAGGAACTAGTTACTGACACATCTAATGTCATGGATGGTCTTAAAAGCATTAAGTTGAATGAAAGAAGCCAGACAAAAGTACACATGGCGGGGCTGGGATTGTAGCTCAGTGGTAGAGCGCTTGCCTTGCATGCGTAAGGCCCTGGGTTCAATCCTCAGCACCACATACAAAGCAATAAAATAAAGACATTGTGTCCATCTACAACTAAAAAATATTTTTAAAAAGTACACATGGTAGCTGGGCGCGGTGGCTCAAGCCTGTAATCCCAGCACTTAGGGAGGCTGAGACAGGAGAATCGCGAGTTCAAAGCCAGCCTCAGCAATGGCGAGGCCCTAAGCAACTCAGTGAGACCCTGTCTCTACATAAAACACAAAATAGGGCTGGGGATGTGGCTCAGTGGTCGAGTGCCGCTGAGTTCAATCCTCAGTACCAAAAAAAAAAAAAAAAAGTACACATGGTATGATTCCATCCGAATGAAATACTAGGCCAGGTAAAACTCTAGTGTTAGAAATTAGAATGTAGCTGTCTCTGAGGTGAGGAGGAGGAATCTTTTGGAAAAGGGTTAAGAAGAAATTTTCTGGGTTGACAAAAATGTACCCTATCCTAATTGTGGTGCTGGTTGCACAGGTACATGCAATTGTTAAAACTCATCAAGCTATACACTTAGATGTGTGCATTTTATTGTGTAAAAACTATAGCTCAATAAAAAACCATGTTTGCCACGCACACACAAAGACTAAAAGCTAGATCATGAAGTTCACAATAGTTAACTCTTGGATAGTGGTGAAATTATGAATGATTTTCCCTTTCTCACTTCTCTGAATTCTTTAAAACTTTCCAAAATGAACATGCTTTGCTTTTTGTTTTTCTTTTTAAAGAGTTTTTTTTTAATTGTTAATGGATCTTTATTTTATTCATATATTTATACACGGTGCTGAGAATCGAACCCAGTACCTCACTCATGCTAGGCAAGCACTCTACCACTGAGCCACAGCTCCAGCCCCCATGCTTTGTTTTTGTGATAGGAAAATAAGTGATTTCTCTTATTTTGAAAAAAATCAGCTCTTCTCTTTCAAATGGTTTAAGATATCAGGGCACATAAAAACAAGGCCAGAGAGTCTGAGTTTAAATAAGGGTTTCAAAGTAGCCCAGAAATCACTGAGTATAATTGATGGTTCAAGGCTGATGTCTTATAATGATTATGTTTCATAAAAATGACAATATCCATGATCACTCTCATTAGTATAGGACCCATTGTTCACTGAAAACAGGACATCTTAAGATGTTTTGTTCAGGCCAAGGATTTTATCCCTTTCCCAACTCACTCTAGGGACAAACAGAAGGAAATGATCCATAGGCCCTTTTGCCCACCAAAGTGGTCTATATACTTGAAATATCTAAGAGCCACCTTGGGAGAAAGAGGTTATGAATCTGATAACTTCACAGAAAAGGGAATGAAGCTAGGTGCGGTGGCGCACACCTGTAATCCCAGCACTTAGGAGGCTGAGACAGGAGAATCGCCAATTCAAAGCCAGCCTCAGCAATGGCGAGGTGCTAAGCAACTCAGTGAGACCCTGTCTCTACATAAAACACAAAATAGGGCTGGGGGTGTGGCTCAGTGGTCTAGTGCCCCTGAGTTCAATCCCCGGTACCAAAAAAAAAAGGGAATGAAAAGAACTTTGAGCATTCTCTCCTTCAAACCAAGGAAACTTGCCAACTAGGAATAATCATGGTAGATAGAAAGTAGAAAGACGGCAAAAAAGGGAGGAAGTTAAATATTAAAGACAAATGACAGAATTCTATGGATTACAGCTGTCCCACCATATTGACAAGTACCAGGCAAGATGTTCTGGACTAGGGTACTCGTAAAAATGACTGAGCAGGGACAGGATCAGCTAAAACAGAGACCTCTACATACCTGCTGAGCTAAAGACTCAAAAACCAGGACTAGGTCATTCTGAGATGAGGAGATGGACAAGTGTGAAGGTCCTGTTCTAGAGCCCAAGGGCAAGAGCAGGCTCAGGATTCCTTCACCCAGTCAAAAATCTGAATGATGCTTTGCGGAAACTGGTTAAAACAGGGAAAAAACTGGAAAGAACTTTTTATTTAACATGGTTTTCTATGGATTTGGGGGTGGGAAAGACAGGTCAATGTGTTTGTTACCAGAGGAAGGAGGTTAATGTTCCAACTCTATCTATTCTTACAAATGAGGTGAAAACAAACACATGACTTTCACCTCCCTGTGCCATGGGAGACACCAGGGAGTGAAATAAACACAGTCACCTCCTGCCCTAATTGTCTGAGATCAATAACTGCTTGTCTGGAACAGTTAACTGAGAAAAGAAAAAAGGCTCAGCCTAGTCGAATGGACTTATGAGTTTTAGAAATCTGAAAACTTGCTCTGAGGTTCAGAAAGAAGCAGTCTCTCTTCCTTAGATAAAATCTTTAGAAAAGAAAAATCTGTTGCTCCTGCTATTCTGTCAGTAAGTGAAATCAACGTCCAGTCTCCTTCCCCCAGCTCCTATACTCCTCTCTCACACCAATCAGCAACCCTGCTGGTCTACCTATGGAGCATCCATCACTTCGGTTCTTGCTTTTATCATGTCACCATAGTTTTCAGTAGCCTCTTCCTTCCCCTCCTTAGCAGTCTCCCTGATCCCCTCCCATCCAGTCCAACCTCCACAAAAGCACCAGAAGGATCCTTCTACAACAGTTTATGACAAGCCTATCTTTAAAGGCTTCTGAAGGTTCCATTTTATTCATCAGATTAAGTCCAAACTCCAACAGCCTATCTAGGCAGTTTTTCCAGCTTCCCCTCTCGCCACTCACCCTCTGCCACACACCCTGCCCTCCAGCTACCGTGGACCATTCCCCAGTTTTTAAAAACATCCTGCCCTTTGATTCCTGTGTCCACTGTCAGACTATTCCCTCTGCTGAGCTGTCTTTCCCTGCCCTCCTTCTAACAGAAACTCATCTTTCAACGGTCATTTGAAATGACTCTTCTTCTGAGCCCCAGTAATGGTAGTAATAGTCACTACTACTAACATTTATTGCTCACTTAGTAGGTGCTAGACACTGTACTGAACCCTCTGCATCAAGAATATGTCAGACTCCACTCAATATTCATTGCTTTATATTATTATCATGCCATCCCATTACATCTTATTTTCTAAACAAAATGAAAGGTATCTAGACATCAAAGACAAGGCTCTGCTTTTTTTTTTTTTTTGCATACCTAGGTTAAGATTCATGCAGAAATGTTAATATGGCTTTTGCCATCACATTCAAAATCACTTATATTTATGCTGACATGCAATGAAGAGGTTCAATGTATATGTCTGTTAATACATTTTGCACTTTTTTAAAAAAATTGAATCTAACATCAAGCTATGCCTCTAGCCTACATCTTTTCTGCTCTTATGTAGTTTCTTTTTCTCCTGAAGTCATTCTCTTTGTTTGCTTTCATATACCAAAATCTGAATGAAGTCTTATATGCCCTCAAAAGAAAAGAAAAGAAAAGAAAGTATCAGACTCAAAGAGCCCCATAGGAAACATCACAACAATCTTGGTAAAGCTTTACTTTTTGGCTCATTTTCTTGTAACAGCGTCTCTGAGATAGAAATCACAAATTCATTGGACATGGTGACACACATCTGTAATCCCAATGATTTGGGAGGCTGAGGCAGGAGGATCACAAGTTCAAGCTCAGCCTCAGCAACTTAGTGAGACCCCGTCACAAAATAAAAAATAAAAAAGGCTAGGGATGTGGCTCAGTTGTTAAGCACCTCTGGGTTCAATCCCTGGCACAAAACAACAACAACAAAGAAACAAAGAAAAAAAGAGCTAGTATGTTTTCAGATAAGCTAGAAGGGGCAAGAAGAATGGTTAGGAAGGCAGAAAGTTAGAATAATATGTGCTTGAGGCAGGGGCAGGGAAGACAAAGGAGAAGTAACATATGACTTCGAATATTAAGACAAACTGTGTAATAAGAAAACATTGCTGGAGTTTGCTCTGTGGCAAGCATGTGCTGAGTGCCAGGGAGACTGGTGACGGCGTCTGTCCTCAGGGAGCTCCCAGTAAACAATTACAAAACACAGGAGAAAAGTACAGGAAGCAAACCTAGCCCATCAGGGGAAGCTGACACCTGAGTTTTAAACAGTGAGGAGGTGAGGCCGGGCATCCAAGGAAACAGCATGTACAGGGGCAGGAGCATGAGAGAGAATGGTGTGCAGGGGGGTGGGTGAGACAATAACTAGATCAGCATGGCAAAACAGAGCCAACAAGAATGACTGGAAGAGGACCCAAAAGGGGACCCTGTGGGTGCTGGTAACATTCTGCCTCTTCATCTGGATGTCAGAATTCATCATTTTGTAAAAATTCATTTGCCTGTACAATAATGATTTGGACATTTTCTGTATATATGTTATACTTCAATAAAAATTACCATCCAAAAAGTCTCAGCAAGCAGACAGGGGTCATATCATGGAGGGCTTAGTTTGCACAATCATCCAAAAACATCTACAGGCCCAGACAGAACTTACGCAACAATGCCTAAGAAAGAGCCTTGTGAGGAAGGAACTGTGCCAACCGGGTTATGAGTTTTACCCCAAAATGATACAATTTACCATTGTCTGTTTCTGCAGCCCAGATGTTCAGGCAATAGGTTTTTTAAACAAGGCTTGGCCTTCAGCCTGACCACAGGAATATTAGGGTAAGTCAGTCAAGGGGGTCTGTGCATTGGCTGTGGTATCAAGGAATGTCATTATCTACCCAATCTAGATTTGAGTATGTTTTTCCACCTCTCTGTGTTAGGGTGGGGGCCGGGACAAGTCTGAGCAAGCCCTAGGGTAATGATGTGCCTCTACAGTTGGCACCTTGATCTGGGTAGTACAGCTGCAGGGCAGAGCAGGAATGCAGTTAAGGAGGGCCATGGGGACTCTTCAGGATATGGACTTCAAGGAGAGTGAACAGAGAGTCAGAGACTGAGTTACAGTCAGGGACCCATCCCAGGGCAGGCAGCGGGACAGACTAGAATATGATCAAAAGGGCTGAGGTCCCACAGGACTATCAGAAAAGGAAGCTGCACTAGGGTCTGAGGCAACAAGCAAGAATACCCAAGAGTAGGAGGTGATATACCCAGGGGCAGGGCCCGATGTACTACATGCCTTGCCAAGTGTGCTCTTCTAACAGGGCAGGATCTCTCAGAGCAGCCCATCCACACTAGTGACGATGAAGGTATTCTGTTCCAGCCACAACTGTCAGCACTTCACATGTCTTAAGTCATTTAGTCCCTTCCATTACCCCAGGAAGTGGGTCTTATTATTATTCCCATCTTATAGACGAGGAAACTGAAGGACAGAAAAGTTGTTTGCCGAGGGTTACAAAGCCAGTGAACAACAGGAACAGGATCTAAACCCAGACTGTCTCACTCAAGACCTCATATTCCTTAACTGCATCACTATACCACCCTCTGGATTTCAATCTCCATCTGAACCATAAAAATTACAGTACACAGGGTTTGGGGTTGTGGCTCAGTGGTGGAGTGCTTGCCTAGCACATGTGAGGCACTGGGTTCAGTCCTTAGCACCACATTAATAAAATAAAGGTATTATGTCCATGTACAACTGAAAATATTTTTTTATTTTTTTCAGTTGTAGATGGACACAATATCTTTTATTTATTTATTTTTATGTGGTGCTGAGGATCAAACCCAGTGCCTCACTCATGCAAGGCAAGCACTCTACCACTGAGCCACAATCCCAGCCCTGAAAATATTTTTTAAAAATTGCAATACATAGAACAACTATTTGTTGAGTGGATGCTATTAAGGAAAGAGGCTAAGCATGTTGTGTTTCTAATTTACTCCTTCTCTCACTCTAGGAAGCAGATCTCTCTGATCAAGTAGAGACTCCGGAGGCTGCATTATCTACACAAGACTACAGAGCTAGTAATTAGAATAAGCAGGCTTCGAAGTTGGGTCAATCTGACAAACCCTGATCTTGGGCTGTTCCTCTCTTGGGTCCTTGCATCTTCTATGACTCCACTGCAGGGTTTTCCTCTACAGGAATCCCAAATGGAAGTGATAGCATCAACAGGCTTCAGGATAATCACACTTCTCCAAGGCTGGGCTCTAGCAAGGAAGCTCTCATTCTAACTTTCATCCTGATCTCCTGAGAAGGCTCTATAAATCTATAGACCCTATAAATCTCAAAGAGTCTTATGAAATTGACAATAATATTACCAACTAGTACCACTACTAATAAAGCATACACCATCTCATTCATTTTGTGTGGGTGGGTGGGTGGGTGGTAGTGGGGACTGAATCATTCTTTACATTAGCTCTGTAAGATAGAGGCTATTTAAATTCCCATGGTACACATAAGGAAACTGAGGCCCACAACTGTTAAGTGACTTGCCCAAGGTGTAATGTAGCTTTGGAAACAATGGAGCTAGGATTAGCTACCAAATCCCTCTACCATAAGAGCAGCCTGAGTTCTTAATCACCTGTCTGCCTTCTGATAGTACATCCTGATCCTTCTTTTTTTCTTAACGAGCAAGTCCTAACACAGAACCTCTTTTGGTAGAATAACGGAAAATGCAATGTTCTTTAGGTGGCAAACTTTTGAGAATTGCTAGTTTGGAGTATCTCATTGTTGAAAAACACCAATGGTGAACAAGCAGCAGCACCCACTAAGATCTGTTTTCCTTTTTAAAGCCAAAGGAAGACTTCTATACGGGAAATTAGCTCACTGAAAAGGCGGAGTACTTTCTGACCAAAGCAATAGTCTTCAAAGTAAAACCCAAGCCGCTCCACTAAAACTAACATCAGCCCTTCCCACCGACCTGTGTTTCCCTGCCAGCACGCTAATAAGGACATCATAATACAATGGCCTGAGCCTTGGCTTGGACTTCATTTCTCAGTGTGTCCCAAGTGATCCTGGGCTGCCACAAAGCAAATCAAGGGAAAGTAGGTAAAAGTCAAGAGGACATAGCAAATGAGGTCATTCCCTTCTGTGTAGCACCCACTTCACGGAAGTCTAGGGACTACCACTGTCCCTATCTTCTTATGACGCAAGTAAATTTAACTTATTTTTAACTATGTGCTCACTTAAGGAACTTTGGAATAAAACAGCAATGAAAAATAAATAAAAGTCACTCATGAACTTACTTTACAAAGATAAGTATTACCTTTTTTGGGTGTATTGAGTATTTTTGTTTTCATTTCAACATAGTAGAAATTAATTAAAATATATGACTTTATATTCTGCTTAAACTACAAATGTATTCTCTCAAACTTTTTTTGGTAGTACTGGGATTGAACCCAGGGCCTCATGCATGCTAGGCAAACACTCTGCCACTACACCCCAAGTCCTAATTTTTTTTTCTTTTATGGTACTGGGGATTGAACCTGGGGCACTCTACCACTTCATTATATCCTTAACCCTTTTAATTTCTTTCGTTTTTTTTTTTTTTTTTTTGGAACTGGGGATTGACTCAGGGGTACTTGACCACTGCGCCACATCCCCAGCCCTATTTTGTGTTTTATGTAGAGACAGGGTCTCACTGAGTTGCTTAGCACCTCACCATTGCTGAGGCTGGCTTTGAACTCGCAATTCTCCTGTCTCAGCCTCCCTAAGTGCTGGGATTACAGGCTTGAGCCACCGCGCCCGGCTCCCTTTTAATTTCTGAAACAGGATCACGCTTAGTTGTTGAGACTGGCCTTGAATTTATCATCTTTCTGTCTTCGTCTCCCAAGTAGCTGGGATTACAGGTGCATGTCACTGTGCCCACCTTTAAATTTTATTTATTTATTTATTTTTAAGCTATTAGGGATTAAACTTGGGGTGTTTTACTACTGAGCTACAATACCTATTCTTTTCATGTTGAAACAGGGTCTCCTTAAGTTGCGGAAATTGGCCTTGAACTTGTTATCCTTCAATCTTTGTCTCCTGGGTTACTGGGATCACAGGTATGAACCACTAGCCTAGCTAAATTCTCTTTTGGGACAGGATCTAAGTTGCCCAGACTGGCCTTGAAATTGTGATTCTCCTGCCTCAGCCAATTTACAATTATTTGAAAATACTCACTGAGCTGGAGAAGTGGCTGAGTGATAAAGTGTTTGGCTACCATGTGTGAGGTCCTGGGATTGATCTCTAGCACCAAAAATATTAATTAATTATATTAAATTAAATATCCATATTTTACTTAAACAGGAATTCCTCTATTTTGATGTATCTTCTGGTTTTTCCAATCATAAATAATTCTCAACTAATGACTTTGCACCATAAAGCTTTCTTTATACATGCTGGGTGCACACCTGTAATCCCAGCACTTTGGGAGAACGAGATGGGAGAATCTTGAGTTCAAAGCCAGTCTCAGCAATGGCGAGGTGCTAAGCAACTCAGTGACACCCTGTATCTAAATAAAATAAAAAATAGGGCTGGGGGTGTGACTCAGTGGTCAAGTATCCCTGAGTTCAATCCCCAGCACCCAAAAAAAAGAGCTTTATACGTATTTCTAAACTAATGTAGGATAGTTTCTCAAAAGTAGAATTAACAAATCAAAAGTATAAGCATTTTAAGATTATTGCCAAACTGCTTCCAAAAAGGGTTATAGAAATTTATCAGTTAATGTACCATGTGGGAGAATGTCTATTTGATAGAACCTTTGCCACTCGATAGAATTATCTTCTAAAATCTTTGCAAATTTCAAAGGTCAAAATTAAATTTTTTAACAGTCACCTGTGGGCAAGGGGCATAGTTCAGATTGAGTTTGCTTAGCATATGTGAGGCTCTGGGTTCAATCCTCAGCATCACAAGAAAAAAAAAAGTCACATATATTTCAATTTGCTTTTCTCTATTAATTTTCTATGAACTTGTAAAAATTTTCAGGATTTTTTGAGTTACTTATATACCTTCTCTTGTGAATATTCTCAATTGTTTTCTTTTCTTTTTTTTTTTTTTTTTTGGTACTGGGGATTGAACTCAGGGGCACTCGACCACTGAGCCACATCCCCAGCCCTATTTTGTGTTTTATGTAGAGACAGGGTCTCACTGAGTTGCTTAGCGCCTCGCCGTTGCTGAGGCTGGCTTTGAACTCACGATTCTCCTGTCTCAGCCTCCCTAAGGGCTGGGATTACAAGCGTGAGCCACCGCACCCGGCAATTGTTTTCTTTTTAAGATAGTGAACTATTCCTGTTAATTTTATTAAATATCTAGTGAGGCAGCATAATTGTGAAATGCAGAAATCTGATTTGCAGAATTTATAAATGAACTAGTTTTACTGTATATACTGTTAGTAGGAATTACTAATAAACTCAAAAGGCCAGAGTGGTTCAGAGTTCCAGCTAAAATAGAACTCTTCAAATATTTTAAGAGATTAGGAACGTTGTTTGTGATAGGCTCTATTTATAGTAGCCAACAATGGAAAACAACTTAAATGTCCAGCAAAAGGAAAGAGCTGGGCCTCTAGGACAAAAGTGCATGAGAAATGGAGCCACCATCTCAGGTAGAAGTGAGGCACGGTAAGGAGACTATTACTTTGCATTTGATATATTTGAATTTCTTTATTCTTACCAAGTACTTTAATTACTTATTTTTAAAAAAACAACACCACTAAATTTAAAGAAAATGAAAATATGTCATCCAATGTCAAGCATCATTCACACAAAACAAATGTAAAAAGTAAAACAGAATTGTGTGTATAACATTACAAAACTGTATATGAATTCATTCAACCCAAATCTAGAGCCACATAATAAAATTTTTTAAAAATTGCTCTATGAAATGAAAAACAACACGGCTTTTAAAGAGATTCATGTAGCCAGGCGCGGTGGCTCACGCTTGTAATCCCAGCACTTTGGGAGGCTGAGACAGGAGAAACGCGAGTTCAAAGCCAGCCTCAGCAAGGGTGAGGCACTAAGCAACTCAGTGAGACCCTGTCTCTACATAAAACACAAAATAGGGCTGGGGATGCGGTTCAGTGGTCGAGTGCCCCTGAGTTCAATCCCGGGTACCAAAAAATAAATAAATAAATAAAGAGATTCATGTAACTTACCTTTCTATTGACTCAAAGGGCAATTTATTTTTTTTTTCTTTTTAATGGCACTCTTTACACTTCTATGTAAGACTCCTATTGCATGTACTCTCAGAGGATGTCTTCAGTCTATTTTTTCACTCTGTTCATTGAACAGACATGATGGGTGCAGTGGTGCATATCTATAATCCTAGCAGCTCAGGAGACTAAGGTAGGAGGACCAAAACTTCAAAGCCAGTCTCAGCAACTCAGTGAGGCCCTGAGCAACTTAGCAAGACCCCGTCTCAAAATTAAAAAATAAAAAGGGCTGGGAATGTGGCTCAATGGTTAAGCACCCCTGGGTTCAATCCCTGGTAACAACAACAACAAAAAAATTAGAAGTGACATTTCCAACGCCAGGTATGGTAGCACACATCCACTACCAGCTACTTTGAATGCTGAGGCAGGAGTTTAAGGACAGCCTGAGCAACATAGTGAGACCTCTGCCTTTTAAAAAGGTGGGGGGGGGGCAGGGGGAGGAGATATAGCTCAGTTGGTAGAGTGCTTACCTAGCATGCACAAGGCCTTGGGTATAACACCCCCATACCAAAAAAGAAAAAATCTAAAAGTGACATTTCCAAAGGCAAATCCTCGTCCCTTCTGCCACACTGTGGCATATATTGCCATTGTAACAATGCCAAGCACCTTGATAAACAACAGTGTATCTGAGCCTGACACTCAAGATGCGGAATACCCAGACAGCAAAGAGACTTCACTATTTCAGAGTTGTTTCTGACAAAATGACCATAACCTTCAGAACAAGACAATTCAGGTAATGTAATACCTAGTTATTTTAAATAACCTGACAATAAGTTACACTAAAGGACCTACAGAAAGACCACCCATAACCAATACAGAAGAAACAATGTCTTATGAAGACCTAAGTTATTCTTATGTGCCACAGTAGAAAAGATAAGTAACATGTTTAAGTAAAAAGTTCTATGTACAACTTTGACTCTATTCCCTGAGTTAGCAAACTAGTTAGCAACAGTGAACAAAATTAAGGACTTCTACAATCTTCTTATAGGAGTACAAATTTAATAATGAATTACATAAATCCTAAATAAAGTATACACCTAGTAGCAAAATACTTCTATTTCTAGGACTTTATTGAAAGAAAACAATTGAGAGTGAATTCAAAAATTATTGTATGGCCAGGCGCAGTGGTGCATGTCTGTAATCCCAGCACTTTGGGAGGCTGAGACAGGAGACTCTCCAGTTCAAAGCCAGCCTCAGCAATGGTGAGGCACTAAGCAACTCAGTGAGATCCTGTCTCTAAATAAAACACAAAATAGGGCTGGGGATGTGGCTCAGGGGTCAAGTACACCTGAGTTCAATTCCCAGTACCAAAAAAAACAAATTATTGTATGTTAGAAAGTTACTGGTAGTAGTAGTAAACTAGCTAAAAACTAGAAAACTATCTAAAACTAAGTATTTCATGATAGAAATTGATTAAAGAATTTCTATACATTCATCCATTGCAATAGAATGGTATGCGAGAATTAAAATGACAGACTAGATATTTACTGATCATATATGGCTGATTGTATTGGCTCCAATACTCCACCTTCCTGCCATGTACTTAGCAGGCCTTTCCACTACGGACAAGATGGAAATCTTCCCTGAGCTCAGTTTATGTTTTGGTTAATGGGATATTAGCACATGTGATGCAACCAGAAACGTAAAAAGCACATGCCTGATTGGGCTTGCCTAGTACTGTGCCTCTGCCATCACTACAAGAAGAACATGCTTAAGTTAGTTCCCTGGTCCAGGAAGATGACAGAGATGTGGAGCAGAGCCAGCCTAGATTAGTCAACTCCAGCCAGTCACTGATGCATGAATGGGCCTCAATGACACTGGCCAAATGACTAGCCATATTCAACCTAGATTAGCTGATCCACAGCTGATTTACAGGTATGAGCTAAGTAAATGCTTGCTGCTGTTTTAAGTCTTTGGGTTTTGGAGTGGTTTATTAAGTAGAATTTTTGTGGAACAAGCTAACTGATAGAAAATTTATAAGTCTGGAAGAAAATGGAGTAGGGAGAACAGAATTCTGGAAATATAACCCAAATGCTAATGGTGACTTCCATCTAAAATGATAGATTGAGGGCTGGGATTGTGGCTCAGCGGTAGAGCGCTTGCCTCGCATGCGTGAGGCCCTGGGTTCGATCCTCAGCACCACATACAGAGCAATAAAATAAAGACATTGTGTCCATCTACAAAAAAATTTAAAAAAAAAAAAAAATGATAGATTGATTACCTCTTTCCCCACCAATGCCTCATTGAATGACAATAAGGGAATAAAACTAGTAATAAACCACAAAGAACAGAAGAGATTATAGCAAAAATATCTTAACTAGCAGTGGAAAATATAAAGCAGGGGAAAAAGAGAAAAAGAACTTAGTAAAATGGAAGAAAGTGTAGCTCAGTGGCCTTAAAAAAGAATATCATTAAAAATAAGACCAGGGGGGGCTGGGATTGTGGCTCAGCGGTAGAGCGCTTGCCTCGCATGCGTGAGGCCCTGGGTTCGATCCTCAGCACCACATACAAAGCAATAAAATAAAGACATTGTGTCCATCAACAACTAAAAAAAATCTTTAAAAAAAAAAAAAAAAAAAAGACCAGGGGCTGGGGCGGTGGCTCAGTGGTAGAGCGCTTGCCTCGCATGCGTAAGTCACCGGGTTCGATCCTCAGCACCACATAAAAATAAATAATAAAAGAGATTGCATACAACTAAAAAATATTTAAAAAAAAAAATAAGACCAGTGCTTGCTTTGGCAGCACATATACTAAAATTGGAACAATACAGAAATGATTAGCGTGGCACTCGAGCAAGAATGATACACAATTCGTGAGACCTTCCATATTTTTATGTTTAAAAGAAAAAAACAAGGCCAATTTACCCTACATAATTTCTAAGACATTCAGCACCTGAATGCATCAGGTATTATGAAAAGTGGGAGAAAAGAGCCGGGCGCAGTGGCTCAAGCCTGTAATCCCAGCACTTAGGGAGACTGAGACAGGAGAATCGCAAGTTCAAAGCCAGCCTCAGCAATGGCAAGGCGCTAAGCCACCTCAGTGAGACCCTGTCTCTACATAAAACACAAAATAGGGCTGGGGATGTGGCTCAGTGGTCGAGTACCCCTGAGTTCAATCCCCAGTACCAAAAAAAAGTGGGAGAAAAGTACACACATGGAAATCAACAGTGAGGAATATAGCTCGGTCAGAGTATATGCTTAGAAGGCTCAAGATTGAACCCCTGGATTCAATCTGCATCACCTAAAATAAAGCAAAGGAAAAAAGGAGGGAAAAATTATGCCTAATGTTTGGGCACTGACTAGTAAAAACAATAGGTCTTATCCTAAGGTGTACAGCCAAGTGAGTACTCTCACATATTTCACCCCTCTTCATTCTCCACCTGCCATAGTTTTAGAGCAAGTTAAAAAGTGAAGGTCTACAGAATACTAAGCACAGTACAGTAATGGACTGAAAAGTATAAGCTGAAAAAATAGTGAGATTACATGAAAGTCTACAGACTCAAATCAGTCATCTTCCCTGTTTCTGCTTCCCACAGGTCCAGCACCAGTCACATGCAGCCTCTACACTATCCCAACCCCAACTCTGCTACCCTCAGGCAGAAAACTAGAGGATTTCTCTGGAAAAATGGAATAGCTTCACAAAAAAAAAACCTATTGACAACAACATTAAAGGATGCCTCCAACAACAATGACAACAAGCCAACCCACTGCCTGACTCCATGCAGTGAGAATGATCTAACAATCCCTGCCCATGCACAATCTCCAATCAAAAGGTCACTGCTTCACTCTTAAATATAAGCAGCCAAGGACTGGGGTTGTAGCTCAGTGGTAGAGCACTTGCCTGGCATGTGTTAAGCACTGAGTTCGATTCTCAGCACCACATACAGATAAATTAAAATAAATAAAACAAAGGTCCATTGACAACTAAAAAAATATTTAAAAAAACAATATATATATATAAGCAGCCAGATCCCTGGACATAAGAGAAAAATCCCCCCATGGCAGGGACAAGGGGGCAGAATATGAATGAAAGACTATTCTCAAAAACTTATCCCAAAAATACACTCAGAGAATATATAATACTCAGAGAGATAAGAGGATATTATAATGATAAAATAAATATAGGATGTTTCAAGGAAACAATCGGAGACCAAGAAAAAATTTAAAATGTAATAAATAACATTAAAAATTCAACAGAAGAGCCAGGCGTGGTGGCACATGCCTGTAATCCCAGTGGCTCGGGAGGCTGAGGCAGGAGGATTGCAAGTTCAAAGCCAGCCTCAGCAATGGCGAGGCACTAAGCAACTCAGTGAGACCCTGTCTTTAAATAAAATACAAAAAAGGGCTGGGGATGTGCCTCAGTGGTTCAGTGCCCCTGAGTTCAATCCCCAGTACCGCCACCACCCCCAAAACAAATTCAACAGAGGAGTTGGAAGATAAAAACAAGGAAATATCCCAGAAAAAGAGAATGAGAAAAAAAGTGGAAAAAATTTAAAAAATAGATTATGAATATTTGATCAAGCAACAAAGTCCAATGCCCAACAGATATTCAAAACAAAAAGGACAGAGAAAACAGTAGGAAGAATTTAAAAAACAGCACAGGAAGACTTTCTATAACTAAAAAACACTAGTTTCCATACTGAAAGGGCCAACCAAGTACCCAGCATAATGAAAGAAAACAGACCCAAGTTAAGATATAGTATCATGAAATTTCAAAACACCATAGTTAAAAATATTCTAAATCTTTCAGAAAGAAAAACTGGACTATATGTAATGCCATCAAACTGCCCAATAGCAATCAAGATGCTAGAAGATAGTAAAGCAATGTCAAAGCATAGCATAGTGACACAGCACTTACCTAGCATGTGTGAGGCACTTGGTTAGATCCCCAGTACTAGGCAGGGCCCAGGGGGAGGGGGTTAAAATAAACTTAAAAATTAAGAAATTCTGAAGAAAAAGTTATTCCAGTCTAACATTCTTATCCTACTCAACTATCAATTTGGTGCTAAACTAGAAAAAAAAATTTTCAGATGCAGAATGACTCCAAACATCTATCTCATACACACTTTCTTAGACTACTACTAGAGGATACACTTCAGCAAAACAGAGGAACAAAACAATAAAGGAAAGAGGGAACCCAGAAAAGAAGGGATATAGTACAGAACTATGAAGGGAAATTCCAGTATGACAGCTTTGTACCCAGACTAGAGAATAACCAGGCCAGATTGGGAGGATATGAGAGAGGTCTCCCGAAAAATAATGAAACTGATAGACTGCTTGATATATTTAAGTGTTCTAAAAAAGCATAGCTAGGTACTTGACAGATTTAGTAGGAAATATGGGGCAAATAACAATGATTGGTACAAAAAAAAATAAGAAACTGAACAAGAATTAAAAGACAATCATTAATCCAAGGTAAAATAAAAGGTTGTATAACAAGGAAAAAGTAATCATAGTTGCTACTTTGCCCAATAGTGAAAAAAATATATAGAGATATATATATATATAGGATCATAAAATACAGGTTACTGAATACAAATTTGTGTATGTGCATGCATGTGCCCACACGTGTGCATGGGGGATCAAACCCAGGGCCTTGTCCATGCTAAGAAGGCACTCAACCACTGAGCTTCACCTCTAGCAACTAACTACTAATTTAGTCAAAACTGATATAACTACAGTAAGAAAATCAGGCAAAAGAGAAGTAGGGATTTTGTTACAACAGAGCTAAACATTTTATCCTCTATAATAGGAATGCAATGATGTCTAAAATTTATAATACATGAAACAGCAACATAAGTTTTTATTCAGAAATATGAAAGTAAATATCAAAAGTCAGAAAGTAGTTGCCTCAAAGAAGCTGAACTGGGGCAAGAGGAGAATGACAGAAAACTGCTATTCTCATTATAAGCCTTTTAGAACTTTTTTTTCTTTACAACTATGTTAATAGTACCTCTTAGGTAGCTTTTCAGGACATCTTAATTATTTTTTTTCTCTTGGCTTATCTAAATTTTATATAATAATCTATTAAATGTGTAATTTTAAAAAATTTTAAAGTGTTGCTTTGGGAAAAAAAAAAAAAAGCCATAGCATAAGCTATAAAATCCTGCATAAATCAGGAACTAAGCTCTATATGCTCTCCTTCAGGGTCTTACCTTTTATCGTGGTCAAAATGAAGAAAGCAATGAGGGTATTGTTGATGGCGCAGGTAGACTTGGCAACACAAGACAAGATCGTGTAGGGATTTAAGAGATAGCTGGGGAAGAACACACATATTTAGCGTTAGTAATCCTGGTCAATGGACCAGGGAGTCCTGGCTACTACAGCCAAGAAGTTTAAGAAGTTTACTAAAAGCACACTAACAGGAAGGCAACGGTCTTTAGAAATGAGTTCTCACAAGTAAAGAGAATCGAGTAGAGGCTGGGGGTCAATGAGCAAAAAGTACTGAAAATTATGAATGTACTATGTGGAAAACAGTTATACTTAATCATTACAGAGATCCTATAAACTAACAATAACATTATTCCAGTTTTGTAGATAAGGAAACTGAGATTGAGTGGTTAAGTAACTTGACCAAGGTTTTACAAGTTAGTATGTACATTCAAAATTAGGTCTTTCTGGCTTGTAAGCCCTTGAAAGCCAAAGTTCTTTCTACTACTTAGCCTTCTTAGTAATCAAGCAGTTCCCACTGAGACAGACTCCAAAGAGAGAATAAATATCCACTGAATTCAACAAGCCAGTTGCCATTTGACTTCACCTTCCACTGAGAGGGAGTTAAGCCAAAACAATTATTCTTTTCCTGAGGTGGGAAGGAAAGAACTGTGGAAACTAATTTGAAATGCTTGTGAGTTAGGAAATCTTGTGCAGTCATAATGGATTATTTGTATGTATTTCTGTATCCTGCTTCTACAAAGGATTTGCCGCAGCTAAAATGAAAACAGATAACAAAAATAGTAGTAAAATAAAAATAGCAATGACGAAGACCAGAGGAAAACATAAAAAGAGAAAATAAAGCAAAGAAAAGAAGACCAATGGTCTTCTAAAGCATTATAATAATCAGCTTCAAATCTGGCTCTGAGTTTTCTGGCAGACAAAGTAAAAGGGAGGCCAGTTATATAATTCTGATTATCAGACAGGAAGAAACATACCAGTGTCTTGGGGAGAGATTATAATTATGATTCACAAATAAAGACCTTAAATCCAATACCTCCCAGTACTGTAAGATTAGCAGTTCTAAAGCCAAAGGCCTAGAAATTGTTGGGTTTTTTTTCCAGCAACTACAGATAGGCTTGTTACACAACTTTTAAAGAAATGGCTGCTGCTATTACAAAACTACCCCCAGGAGACAAGAGTCTATAAGGACTTCATAATGTTGCTAAATTTCTGGTTCTACTAAAGAAGTTCCCAACAATATTTCTGAAATACATAGGTGTGAATTGATACTCCAAAATTGTTCAGTGGGAAGAAAATCAAATCATTTCTGAATAGCAGGTGATGTTCAAGAAGCAACTACCAAGACACCTATCTGGAATACCAAATAGGAAATTCACACAGAGCAGAGGGTTGAGTAAAATCTCCTCCTAAGTCCCCTTCTAATTCTGAACAGTTCTAAGGGCATGTTTTTCCATGAAGAAACTTGTCTGTTTTGGTTACTGTGTATTCCTAGAAACTAGCAATTATTAATATTCAATGATTGTTAGTTGCCAGGTGTGGTGCCACCACTGTGACTAGGGAGACTGAGGCAGGAAGATCACAAGTTCCAGGACAGACTCAGCAACTTAGCAAGATCCTAACTCCAAATAACAAATTAAAAGGGCTGGGGATATAGCTCAGTGGTAAAGTACCCTTGAGTTCAATCACCAGTACCCCCCAAAAAAGAAGACTATTAGTTGACTAAATAATAATTCACGCACTTAGGGAGGCTGAGACAGGAGAATCGCGAGTTCAAAGCCAGCCTCAGCAAGGGCGAGGCATTAAGCAACTCAGTGAGACCTTGTCTCTACATAAACACAAAATAAGGCTGGGGATGTGGCTCAGTGGTCGAGTGCCCCTGAGTTCAATATCCAGTACCAAAAAAATAAATAAATAAATAAAAATAATAATAATAATTTACATTTGCCTGTCTCAGGAATATAAACAAGAATAACATGAAAGAATTAAACTTACTGGCAGCACTAGATACTCCTAGAGAAAGAATTCTTTCATAATGCCTCAATAAGTTCTACTCTTCTACACTAGTAACACAGCTAGGATAGGTTTACTTGGCATTTTACCTCAGTTTTCTGAACTACAAATGGGGGACTAAATTGTACATAGGAGCTGCTTGAAACAACAACTACATAAATACCAGAATTTTACTCAACCCATATATCACAATTAAAGAATTTTTTTTTCCTCTGAAGAAACACTGGTCACAAGTAAGCTGGAGCCCAGATCAGCACCACATCAGAAAGCATTTGTAAAGGGTTTGATTGTGCATGTCCCTGTGTGAGTCTTTGTCCCAACAGAGACAGAATGGCTCTGTCTCTTTTGCTGGCCAGAACCCCAGTTGTGCAACAGAACTAAAGCAAATACTTGATGACTAAGACTGCAAATCTCCAAAAATACAACAAACAACATGGGAAAGTCTCATCAGATTTTCCTCGCATTCACTGGCACTGAGCCCTGATTTGTCAGGGAATACTTACAACAGAGCCACTTTCAGAGGGATATAACGCATTTCCACAGGGGTTCGGATGAGTTCAGCCACATCTGGGGCATACTGGTCCAGTTCTAAGAGGAGTTTCTGCTTTTTAAACTAGGGGGGAAAAAAAAGACAAAACACATGAAACAAATGACTTCCCACTGCTTTTAGGATGAAGACAAGAAGTCCGTGCCATGGCCTATAAGACCCTGCCCTGCCTGGCCCTACCTCTCCAGGCTCATTTCATACTCATTCCCCCACCTCCCAACACCATGAACATGTCACACTACTCCTACCCTTAAGTCGTTCCATTTGACCTCTTCTCTTTCCCTACATAATTCCAACACAGCCCTCAGAGGTCCGTTAAAACATCACTTCCTCAAGGAAAAGCAAGAAAAACGAAACAAAACAAAAAAACACCTATTATACACATTCTTTCACGGCATTCTTCAAAGTTGTAACTATTTCATTTATTTATGTAACTGACTAATACTGGCTCCCTCCCTAGAATAGGAGTTCCGAGCGTAGGGACCATGTTATTTTCTTACCACATGCCTAACAGCTGGCACAGGAGAACAATAAAGATCTGTTGAATGGCTGAATGAATGAGTGGCAAAGACAGTTCTTAGCCATTTTGAAGAGTTATCATCAGTAGTCTAAAAACTCAAAAATTTTATCAGCAAAGTTAAGTTTAAGCCAGGTGGAATAATCCCAAATGTCTTATTATCTTATATTTTCTTCCTCATTCACCTGTTTCAAATGTTTTTACTTCCATAGAGGAGATGTGAAAAGGTCATGATGAAGAAAAGGAGAAGAGCTGGATGTGGCTGAGCAGCTAGAGAGTTAAGATGGGTTGGGGATGGAAAGCTCTTTCCTTCCTCTGATGTGTCACAACAAGTTCATGAGTGTGGTTCAAAATGAAAAAACAATACACAACCTTATAAGCAAACACAGGTCAGAATATAGATGAAAAAAATCTCTGAACCCCAGATGGGTAGACCTGATGATTTAATGATCAGAGAATCTTTAGACTATTAGAGTATTTCAGAAGAGCAAGCACTTAACTATCTGTGTGTGCATGGTTAAAGATTTAATGATGAAATAATCATATCACAATAGACTATATAGTGCATAGTACCAATTACATAAAGTTAAAACCATACATTATTCAGGGATGTCTACGAAAGTTGTAAAAGTTAAGGCTGTGTGTGGGAATGACAACCGCTAGGTTCAGTACAATGATTAGTGATGGGAGAGAGAATAAAGAGATGAAGAAAGAAAAGATAAGCTGGGCATGGTGGCACATGCCTGTAATCCCAGCACTTTGGGAGGCTGAGACAAGAGAATCGCAAGTTCTAAGCCAGTCTCAGCAACAGCGAGGTGCTAAGCAACTCAGTGAGATCCTGTCTCTACATAAACACAAAATAGGGCTGGGGATGTGGCTCAGTGGTCGAGTACCCCTGAGTTCAATCCCCAGTACCAAAAAAAAAAAAAAAAGATAACTGCAGTCATAATTTTTTTTCAAGCTGAAAACAGGTTCACAAGTATGTGTCCGAATTTTTTTTTTAATTTTTTAAAAAGTTAGAAGAAAATCTTTCAATTCCAAAGAAAATCAAGAGGTCATCACAGGAATACAGATAGCCTCATATTTCTTGCAAAGGTTTAGGTAAAGGCTTAATCAGAAAACCTGAAAAAAAAAAACTCCAAATAACTCCCTTGGATCATCTCTGATTTGTTCTGTGCCAAGAGTTCAAGTTAAGTAGTGGGAATAATCATCAATAAGATTTGTGGTGCCATTCACAGCTGGAGTTGTTCAATAAAAAGGACAAAATATAAACTAATGTGCTTTTATCAAAGAAGGGGGTTGGCTCAGCAATCCAGGCACATAGTGAGAACAGCTGCAGCAGTGTAGAAGGAAGGAGGCCTGCTAAGAGCTCCAGAGTTCTGCTGCAAGAAGACCATCTGGAGTGGGTGAGACCCACAAAAGCAGATATTAGGAGCGAACAGGAGTTCATCAAGGGGCAGACAGAGAGGTAAGTCAGACTGCAGACCTATTCCCAGGTTGGAAGCCAGCCAGTGGGGCTGCACTAAGAGATGGAGGTTACCAAGGATGTGTAGATCCTTGGGCAATGGGGATGGTGGGCCAGCAGTGGAAGAAAAGGAATGACTTGTAACTGCAATCTTCTCAAAGATAGTACTTTAAAGCAGAAAGAACTTCTGAAATGCGAGTCTCCAGGAGGGATGAATAGTTCCCACATTATCCACTCCCTCTCTTATTTTCTCCCTAAGTCTCACTAGCACAATCACCCTTATAGCTGGCCTCAGAGGTCCAATTATCAGACTCCCAAGCATAGACAAAACCCCTTTTAAAAATCTCCATTACATGTAGCTGGAGACAGGAAAGTGGCTAGAATCTAAGGAAATTTATAATTACACACATATAAATGCACACACCCCAAGAAAATAACAGAAGTATAAAAATAAATGAGGTGAGGGAGTACAATTTAAAATCCAAAGACAAATATTTCTATATCTAGCAGAGTTGACAATGATGAGGCTTAAAACAATTACAGGAGAGGTAAAAAGTGACCTGCAAGGTGGTGACCTGGGTGTGTTGCCTTTGTGGTCATCAATCAGCATGTATGCAGCTTTCCATTATCTATTATTTCTTCTTCTTTTTTAGTACTGGGGATTGAACTTAGGGGCACTTAACCACTGAGCCACATCTCCAGCCATTTTTATTCTTTATCTTGAGACATGGTCCAACTAAGTTGCTTAGAGCCTTGCTAAGTTGCTAAATTGCTGAGGCTATCTTTGAACTTGGGATCTACCTGCCTCAGCCCTCCAGAGTCACTGGAACTTACAGGCATGGGCTACCAGGCCCAGCTTCCATATGTATATTTCAATAGAAGTTTGTGAATTAAAAAAGAAAAGCCCCAACTGGGCACAGTGGCACACACCTATTATCCCAGCAACTCTGGAGGCTGAGGCAAGAGAATCCGAGTAGACAGCAGCATCAGCAATTTAGCAAGGCCCTAAGCAACTTGGTGAGACTCTGTCTCAAAATAAAAATATTTTAAAAAGGGATATAGTTCAACAGTAAAGTACAAAGTGCCCCTGGGTTATATCCCCTGGAAAGAATGAAAGGAAAGGAAAGGGAAAGGGGAAGGGGAAGGGGGAAGGGGGAAGGAGAAGGGGGAAGGGGAAAGAAAAGGGAAGGGAAAGGAAAAGGGAAAGGGGAGGGGGAAGGGGAGGGGGAGGGGGAGGGGGAAGGGGAAGGGGAGGGGAGGGAAAGGAAGGGGAGGGAAGGGAAGGGAAAAGCCACCAGGCCCAGTGGCTCAAGCCTGTAATCCCAGCATTTAGGGAGGCTGAGACAGGAGAATTGTGAGTTCAAAGCCAGCCTCAGCAATGGCGAGGTGCTAAGCCACCTTAGTGAGACCCTGTCTCTACATAAAACACAAAATAAGGCTGGGGATGTGGCTCAGTGGTCGAGTACCCCTGAGTTCAATCCTCAGTACCAAAAAAAAAAAAGAGAAAAGCCAAGCCCCAAGTAGTCTTTCTACCCAATCCCTTACACAGCCCTTTCCCTGTTCCTTCATAGATTAGGTTCTGCAAGGACATAATTCACCTACTTCAAAAAAAAGGGCTTTGTCATTGATGCAAATCATTGAAGCCATTTGCATCCAAAAAAACTATGGTGGGGAAACACTCTATCTCTATCCCATCTTCAATTGTTGGCCTCAGGACATTTCAAAGTCACACTCCAAATATATAACCCCTAATCATTTTAAAGGGATGCCTGTAGCTCTCTAAAATGAACTCTGAGTTCCAAATAGGAAGCACCATTTTAGCAAAGGACAGACTAACCTTGTTTTTGTCATGTGAAGTAGATAAAATAATATTGATGATCAAATGATCACCATCAATTGGCATTCATCTTCCACAGGTTAACCAACAGTTGGAGGTAAAGTCTTCTCCCAGAAGCATAGTTTTCTGGGTTGCATTTGGGTGTAGACATAATTTCATTACCAAGAATCAAAGGTCTCAAATCCTAACAGACTAAAACGTTTTCAGTCTATATGGTATGGACCCCTTCTGACAAATTTAGTCTCTACCTAAATCAAGCATTGTTTGATAGTAGCTTCAACAGCTGCCAATTAGCTGGGTTTTCTTTTTCTTTCTCTCTTTTTTCTTTTGCTGTTTTGTTTTGTTGTACTGGTTTTTTTTTTTTTTTAATTGTATTTGGAAACAATACCTTTATTTTATTTATTTTTTTGTGGTGCTGAGGATTGAACCCAGTGCTTCACATGTGTGAGGCGAGTGCTCTACCACTGAGCAACAGCCTCAGCCCTAAGTTGTACTGGGTTTTGAACACAGGGCCTCATGCATACTAGGCAAGCACTCTACCACTGAGCTACATACCGAGCCCTTTTATAATTTCATTTTGTAATAAGGTCTCACTTAATTGAACAGACTGGCCTCGAGTTTTTCATTCTCCTGCCTCAGTCTTCTGAGTAGCTGGGATTACAAGCATGAGCCACCACATTTGACTAAAATAAATTCTTTTTTTGTTTTTGGTACTGGAGATTTAACTCAGGGGTACTCAACCACTGAGCCACTTCTCCAGCCCTATTTTGTGTTTCATGTTGAAACAGGGTCTCACTGAGTTGCTTAGCTCCTCGCCACTGCTGAGGTTGGCTTTGAACTCACAATTCTCCTGTCTCAGCTTCCCAAAGTGCTAGGATTACAGGCGTGCGCCACCATGCCCAGCTAAATAAATTCTTTTTTTTTTTTTTTTTTGGTACTGGAGATTGAACTCAGGGGCACTCAACCACTGAGCCAAATCCCCAGCCCTATTTTGTGTTTTATGTAGAAACAGGGTCTCACTGAGTTGCTTAGTGCCTCGCCATTGCTGAGGCTGGCTTTGAACTCGCGATTCTCCTGTCTCAGCCTCCCTAAGTGCTGGGATTACAGGCTTGAGCCACCGCGCCCGGCTATAAATTCATTTTTGACACAGCATAAATAAGAATCTTGGGCTAGAGTTGTAGCTCAGTGGTAGACGGCTTGCCTAGCATGAGTGAGGTTTGAACCTCAGTACCACATAAATAAATAAAGTAAAGGTATTGTGTCCATCTATGACTAAAAATGTTAGACTTTTTTTTTTAATTTTTAAAAAAAATTTTTTTTTAGTTGTAGATGGACACAATGTCTTTATCTTATTGGTTTGTATGTAGTGCTCAGGATCGAACTCAGGGCCTCATGCATGCAAGGCAAGCGCTCTACCACTGAGTTACAATCCCAGCCCCTAAGACTCTTATTTTGATCAAGAAACCTAATGCTTTAATAATCTGATCTCTGACAATGAAAAAAAAATTCCAAATTTTAATTCAGTCCCGATGACAGTAGTACATCTTTTTGCATCAAAACACAGGATACAGACCATTACTCATTTGCTTTTCTTTCTCTTTAAATCATGGAAAGAAAAAAATACAAAAAACTCTAGGTCTCTACATACGCTGAGATACAACAAAGGAATTAAAATTATTGGCACTCTAAATGGAAGGTTCTCTCCTGTTGACCCTGAAGTCAGGTCAACTTTGATGTCATACTTTCATTTTTCTCCATAAAGCTTCCCCTGCCCCATTAAAAACTATTTTGAGGGCTGAGGCGCAGCTCACAGTAGTAGAGTGCTTGCCTAGCATGCATGAGTCTGTGAGTTCTATACCCAGCACTACAAAACACACACATACACACAAAGTCCTGTTTTAATTGGGATAGGTAGTATTCTTATGATAGTTGAACAGGGAAGAAAAACAAGGAATAAATATGACATTACAATCTCTAATCAAGTTTCATTAAAACGCATTTCAGTTTTACATTTGGTTGAAAAGATGTGGCTGGGTGAAGTGGTGCACGCCTGTAATCCAAGTGGCTTGGGAGGCTGAGGCTGGAGGATCACAAGTTCAAAGCCAGTCTCAGCACCTTACTGAGACCCTAAGCAACTTGGCAAATTCCTGTCCTGTCTCAAAAAATAAATAAATAAATGAAAAAGGGCTGGGTATGTGGCTCAGTGGTTAAGTGCCCTGGGTTCAATCCCCAGTAACAACAACAACAACAACAAATGATCTGGCTGATTGTGCTTTTAAATGAAAGATACCTTGGACTGGGGTTGTGGCTCAGTGGTAGAGCACTTGCCTAGCATGCATGAGGCACTGGGTTTGATTCTCAGCACTGCATACAAATAAATAAAAAATAAAGGTCCACCAACAATTAAGAAAATATTTTAAAGCCGGGCACGGTGGCTCACACTTGTAATCCCAGCACTTAGGGAGGCTGAGACAGGAGAATCGCGAGTTCAAAGCCAGCCTCAGCAACGGTGAGGCACTAAGCAACTCAGTGAGACCCTGTCTCTACATAAAACACAAAATAGGGCTGGGGATGTGGCTCAGGGGTCAAGTGCCCCTGAGTTCAAATCCCGGTACCAAAAAAAAATATTTTAAAAATAAATAAATAAATAAAAATAAATGAAAGATACCATTGAACGTGGTGATGCATGACTATAATTCCCATGACTCCAGAAGCTAAGGCAGGTAGACTGCAAGTTCGAGACCAGCCTCAGCAACTTAGCAAGGCCCCATCTCAAAATAGAAAGTTAAAAAAGGGCTGCGAATATAGCTCAGTAGAAAAGCTCCTCTGGGTTCAATCCCCAGTACCAAAAACTAAACAAAAAATAAATGAAAACTACCAACTCTTTCTTAGGTAATCATATCTATACATATATATCACATATATATCTCATATAAGTGCACATAAATACACACACACATACATATACACAAGACTTATTGATTTCCTTAGTGTTTTATACTAAAAATTTTCAAACCAGAGAAAAGTTGAAAGAATAATTCAATGAACATCTAGATTCACCAGTTGGTTAACATTTTGTCACATTTCTTTTATCTCTACACATACACACAGGCATAATTTTTTTTCTGCCAAAACATTTGAAAGTAAGCTACAGATAACATGCCACTTGATCTCTAGGTATTGTAGCATATTTATAACTTCAAATAAAGATTGGAGTGTACATACATAACCTATCTTGGAGAAGAAAATTAGCCACTGCTAATTTATCTCCGAATTCCTCAGCTTATGAACTTCATGCCCAATTATTTCATTTGTGGCCCTCAAGAGAATACTGTTAGCACATTTCAGCTCAGCCTATAGAATTTTCAAGTTATGCTCTATTAGCCTTAGTGACACTAAGCCTCTAAAATGTAGTTCTTAATCCTTTAGCAGAAGTCAAAATCTGTGAGCACCAATAACAGCCACAGACTCTCAGAAAAAGACACACGCACATACACATATAATTTTCATACTATTTCAAGGATTTTATATACCTATTAAGCCCATAAATTGACTCCAAATTAGAAAACCTCAGCCTAGCTATATTAAAAATCTGAGGTCTAGCCGGGCGCGGTGGCTCAAGCCTGTAATCCCAGCCCTTAGGGAGGCTGAGACAGGAGAATCGCGAGTTCAAAGCCAGCCTCAGCAACGGCGAGGCGCTAAGCAATTCAGTGAGACCCTGTCTCTACATAAAACACAAAATAGGGCTGGGGATGTGGCTCAGTGGTCGAGTGCCCCTGAGTTCAATCCCCAGTACCACAAAAAAAAAAAAAAAATCTGAGGTCTAAAATTCTAGAATTTATCAGATTCCTCTGTTACTGATGATCAATGCCACAGAAAGGCACACTGCTATTTCTGGTTCTATTACTTAATAATAGAAGTGAAAATGAACCATAGGCAGGGATTGCCAATGAAACACAGCTTTATCTCATCTCAGCCTAAATCCTCTCATGGCTCCCAGCCAATCGATGTAGGTTGTAGCCAACTTTTTTAAAATATGCAACTACATGGATAGTATATATGGTTAACCTGTTAACTCTCTCAGAACCCAGGAAAAGGAATAGTCCCACTATGCAATTCCCCCTGGCTATTAAATAAGGATTAAGACTAAAGTTTACATCAATACTTTCAAGAGGCACTTAATACATGCTATATTTTCTGATTAAGATTACTCTTTGAAGCCGGGCGTGGTGGCTCAAGCCTGTAATCCCAGCACTTAGGGAGGCTGAGACAGGAGAATCGCGAGTTCAAAGCCAGCCTCAGCAATGGCGAGGCGCTAAGCAACTCAGTGAGACCCTGTCTCTACATAAAAAAACACAAAATAGGGCTGGGGATTTGGCTCAGTGGTTGAGTGCCCCTGAGTTCAATCCCCAGTACCAAAAAAAAAAAAAAAAAAAAAGATTACTCTTTGGGCCAGGCGCGGTGGCTCAAGCCTGTAATCCCAGCACTTAGGGAGGCTGAGATAGGAGAATTGCGAGTTCAAAGCCAGCCTCAGCAATGGCGAGGCGCTAAGCAACTCAGTGAGACCCTGTCTCTACATAAAACACAAAATAGGGCTGGGGATGTGGCTCAGTGGTCGAGTACTCCTGAGTTCAATCTCCAGCACCACAAAAAAAAAAAAAGATTACTCTTTGGGGCTAGGTATTGTGGCACACAGCTGTAATCCTAGTACCTCAGGAGGCTGAGGCAGGAGAATGGCAAGTTTGAAGGCAGCTTCAGCAACTAAGCAAGGCCCTAAGCAACTTAGTGTGATTCTGTCTCAAAATTTAAAAAAATAAAAGGGCTGAGGATGTAGCTCAGTGGTTAAGTGCCTCTGGGTTCAATCTCCAATACATTTTGGGGGACAGTGGTGTGGTTCAGTGGTAACAGCACTTGCCTAGCATGCTCAAGGCCCTGGGTTCTATTCCCAGCACCACAAAAAAGAAAACAGAATCAACTGATGCCAAGAATCTAATTTTACCTCAGTACACCTAACAGTGAGTTAAAGGCAGTATTCAATTTCCTGTGAAAAGAAAAACTGGTGAAAAGAATAGAACATTTTTTAGGGGCCTCACTAATAGAACTGTCATATTCCAGAAAATCTCAACTTGCATAGGTGGGTGGATAATAATAAGCTACATGGATTAAGCTGAACTTTCTGGATCTATTAGTAAAGCACTTTTGTGGATTTGGGTTTGTTGTTCCAAGTACAGCTGAACCAACCAGAAACTTCACTTCCACTTCTTAGCTTTTAAAGTAGTTGGATCTTAAGTATAGGACCTTTGATTCTTTGTAATAACAAAGATCAGAAGGTTACCAAATTCCACCAGTTTTTCCCATCTACTAATTACTTACCACAACTTTATTGAAGTCCTGGATTGCAAAATAGAGGGCAACAGCAGTGAGTGCATCAGTTATCTATCAAGAGAAAAGAGTAAAAGGAAATATAGAACTCAGTTAATGCAGGGATAATGGAATGCTGCCAGGCCCTAGAGTTCCGGTGGACAGTCAGGCAGAATGTCAACCCTCATTCTGACTACTAAAAGTAAGAATCAGTCAGGGAGGTCTAACTGGAAAACCCTGAAGATTAGGACCACCTAGGCCCACTTTAGTCTTTTGTACCATATCTGGTCTACAAGTACAAGTTACTTAAGTTTTCTACAAAATGGGAATAATACCCACTGCTTTGCAAGCCTCATGTATGTAAGTGGCTGGAACATAATAAAAGTCCTCAGTAAATAGAAGCTTATATAATTATTAAAGAAGACCTCAGTAGACTTCCTAGGTATTTCCTTTTTTTTCTTAGTACTGGGGATCAAAACCAGGGCCTCATGCATGCCAGGCTTGCTCTACCCCCAGCTCCCTAGAAATTTCTTGACCCATATTTTTCTTTTTTTTTTTTTTTTTTATTTTTTTTAAAATATTTTTTTATTTTCCTAGTTGTAGGTGAACAGAATATCTTTATTTTATTTTTATGTGGTGCTGAGGATCGAACCCAGTGCCTCACGCATGCTAGGCGAGCACGCTACCACTGCGCCACAATCCCAGCCCCTTGACCCATATTTTTCAACCCTAAACTAGGGTTGAAAATGTTTCAAACAGCTGTGCTCTCAAAACACAGTCCTGTCATTTCAATATTCAAAATTCTTGCCTCCTAAAAGTCCCATCAAGCCTATGTCCCCTTCACAGAATCTCTTGGCACAACAGTTAGGACACTTAGGATGCCCTCCATACTGGCACAATTAAAGCCAATCACAGAATCTTGGAGCTAAAAAATTCAGGACTACATAATCCAGAAACAAATTTCTAAAGAACTGGAACAAGTAAGAAGTCAGAGACTGCTCCTCACATTTCCATAATTCAGTCACAGTTCAAATTTCAAATTTAAGACATAAAATTTTACTTTTATGTTCTGAGAAACTTCCAAGCTTATAAGGCAGATTTTTCCTTAAAAACAACAGACTGTGCTGGGCATGCTGGTACATGTCTGTAATCCCAGCAGGAATATCAGGAGTTCAAAGCCAGCCTCAGCAAAAGCGAGGTGCTAAGCAACTCAGTGAGATCCTGTCTCTAAAAAAATACAAAATAGGGCTGGGGATGTAACTCAGTGGTCAAGTGCCCCCAGTACCAAAAAAAAAAAAAAAAAAAAAAACAGACTGCAAAATTAAATATATATATATATATTGATTTAATCTGAAAGACTACTTACCATAAATACCAATTCAGCATAATCAATTAGGAAATGAAAGAGGTATATTATTAATGGAGTCTGCAGGAGAAAAACAAACATGTGAAAAAAAATTAAGTTAAACCTTAATATGAATTAACAGTTTCCTTAGTTGGGGTAAAATCTTTAGCGAAAATCTGTTTATCTGTTTCCTTCTTGGAATACTGTTCTATACTAATTGGTTGATGTACATATAAGAGCAAATAATTTAGTTCCCTGGACCATTTTATACCACCAGAACTTTTTTTTTTTTTGGGTACTGGGGACTGAACTCAGGGGCACTCAACCACTAAGCCACATCCCCAGCCCTATTTTGTGTTTTATGTAGAGACAGGATCTCACTGAGTTGCTTAGCGCCTCGCCATTGCTGAGGCTGTCTTTGAACTTGCGATTCTCCTGTCTCAGCCTCCCTAAGTGCTGGGATTACAGGCTTGAGCCACCGCGCCGGCTAACTATTTTTTAAACTGAAAAAAGAGAATAAAAAAATCTGTTGCATTAAATATCTGTTTAGCCTGGCATGATGGTGTGCAACTCTAATCCCAGGTACATGGAAACTGAGGCAGGAAGACTGCCTAGGCACAGGGGTTCAAGACCAGCCTGGGCAATGTAGTGTGACCCTGTCTCAAAACATAAATATCTAGCTGGGCGTGGTGGCTCACGCCTGTAATCCCAGTACTTTGGGAGGCTGAGACAGGAGAATCATGAGTTCAAAGCTAGCATCAGCAACAGAGAGGCGCTAAGCAACTCAGTGAAACCCTGTCTCTATTTAAACACAAAATAGGGCTGAGGATGTGACTCAGTGGTCGAGTACCCCTGAGTTCAATCCACAGTACCAAAAAAAAAAAAAAAAAACCCACAAATATAAATATCTGTTTAGGAACTGATAACACATTAAAGTTATCAGGCAAATTGTGTTCTAAGACACATCTAACTCCATAGAGGACCAAAACTGCTGCTAAATTCATAAAATTGACTGGGAAATATTTTTTCTTCTTTTATTCTCTTACAAGTTTGTGTAAAATGTTATTTCCTTCCCAAAGATTGGGGAAAATTCACTTACTATTAAATCATTCTGGTCTGAGTTTTCTTTAAGAAATTTAAGTTACAGATTTAATTTCCTTCACAGATAAAATAATATTCAGATTTACTGTGTTTCTTTATCAGTTTAAATTGTGTTTTTCTAAGGATGTGTCCATTTCATCTAAATTTTCATCTCATTGACATAAAAGTTGTTCATAATATTTTAGTTTTTATTCTTTAAGGCAAAAATGTTTCTTCTGATTATGGCTTTAGCTGCATCACACAAGTATTTTTTTAAATTTTTTTTTGTAGTTGTAGATAGACAGAATGCTTTTATTTTATTTTTATGTCGTGCTAAGGACTGAACTCCATGCTTCACACATGCTAGGCAAGCACTCTGCTACTGAGCTACAGCCACAAGTTTTGATAAACTATTTTTCACTATTATTCAGTTGAAAATGTTCCACTGACATTTCTTCTTTGAGACTACTTTAAAATGTATAGCCTGGGGGCTGGGATTGTGGCTCAGCGGTAGAGCGCTTGCCTCGCATGCGTGGGGCCCTGGGTTCGATCCTCAGCACCACATACAAAGCAATAAAATAAAGACATTGTGTCCATCTACAACTAAGAAAAAAATTTAAAAAAAAAAAAAATAAAAAATAAAAAATAAATAAAATGTATAGCCTGGCGATGTAGGTCAGTGGTAGAGCATGTGTGACAACCTGGGTTAAATTCCCAGCACCAAAAAAAAAAAGGTACAATGTTCAATTTCCAAATAGTTGGAAGTTTTCTTCAAATCAGTATGTGTGTATTTATTTATATATTTACATACATTTTATACACACACACATATATATATATATTCCCCCCCCCCAATTGAATCAAGGGCCTAGTCTAATGTGATGCAGGATGGCTTCTGGAGGCATTAAAGCCTAAGCCAATATCTGAACAGTAGAACCAACCACAAAAAAAGGGAAGAGTGGCCCTTTATAGAGAGACAACAGCCTGAGCAAAGACTATTAGGTAACAGAGAATATGATACAGTATCATATTCTGTGACATATAAAAGTATGTTAGAACTATCTCAGGGAGGCCAGGCATAGTGGCACATGCTCATAATCCTAAAAAAGGGCTGGGGGGGCAGGGATTGTAGCTAAGTGGTAGAGTACTTGCCTTGCATGCGTGAGGCACTGGGTTCGATCCTCAGCACCACATAAAAATAAATGAAGATATTGTGTCCATCTACAACTAAAAAAAATTAAAAAAAAAAAAAGGGCTGGGAATGTGGTTCAGTAGTTAAGTGCCCCGGGTTTAATACTTGGTACTAGGACCAAAAAAAAGAAAAAGAAAACAAAAGTGATCAATAAAGAACAGAAAAAGAAATACTGGGTAATGATACTGCCAAAACAATACTGTTATATTGTATGCATGTACAAATATGTAACAACAGATCCCACCATTACTGACAACTCTAATATACCTATTAAAAATAAATGGGGGCTGGGGCCGTAGCTCAGTGGTACAGCGCTTGCCTAGCATGCATGAGGCCCTGGGTTCGAGCCTCAGCATCACATATAAATAATGAATAAAATAAAAATCCATCAACAACTAAAAAAATATTTTAAAAAAATAAATAAATAAACAGACAAAGGCTGGAGATATAGCTCAGCTGGTAGAGTGCTTGCCTTACATGCATAAGGCCCTGGATTCAATCCTCAGCACAAATAAATAGATAAATAAATAAACAAACGAAAAAAGAAAAAATATTGGGAAAAAAATGTGGCTGATGTGGTTAGGAGGGTCTACAGGTTTTGTATGCCCCTTGAAGGTATTTGGATTTTACCCTGAGATCACTGGTTGAGTATTTAAAGGAGCTGAGCAAGACAGTGACAAAATCAGATTCACATTTTAGAAAAATGGCCCTGAAAGCATAATAAAGAGTAAATGAGTGGGCTGGGGATACTGCTCAGTTGGTAGAATGCTTGCCTCACATGCACAAGGCCCTGGGTTCAATCCTCAACACTACACACAAAAAGAGAGTAAACGAAGGGGCTGGGGTTGTAGCTCAGCAGCTGAGTGCCTGCCTAGCATGTGTGAGGCACTGGGTTTGATCCTCAGCACCACATAAAAATAAATAAATAAATAAAATAAAAGTATTGTGTCCATCAATAACTTAAAAAAAAAAAAAAGAGTAAATGAAACCGGGCTCAGGCTCAATGGTACATGCACATAATCGCAAGCTACTCCAGAGGCTGAGGCAGGAGGACTGCCAAATTTGAGGCCAGCCTCAGAAACTTAACAAGACTCTGTCTCAAAACAAAAAAATAAAAAGGGGCTAGGGATACAGTTCAGTGGAGAGAGGCCCTCATTCTAATACCTAGTACTGTGCCAAAAAAAAAAAAAAAAGAGTAAATGAGCAAGACTGAATGGAGAAAAACTTGTCAGGAAGCTGTTGGAGTAACCCAAGCAAGAGATTATGGTGACCTATTTAAGAGTGTTTTTACTAATCTTAAGAACTAATTTTATGGGTTAAATAAGCTTTGGTGGGCTTTTTAAGAAACTAACATTGCCATAAGTTTTCATGGGAAAGCATGTTTCAAAGAATCAATTACATGCCACTCACCATACCAACTATCCACGGTTACAATTTATTTGCCATTAAAAAGTCATTTCTACGGGCTGGGATTGTGGCTCAGTGGTAGAGCGCTTGCCTCTCATGCATGAGGCACTGGGTTCGATCTTCAGCACCACATAAAAATAAATAAAGATATTAAAAAAAAAAAGAAGTCATTTCTACGGAAGTCTCACCTGTTTCTCCAAGTTACAGTCTTAATCTGGATCATTTCCATAGTAATTGTGAAACCACCTTCTTATCTAGAGGACATCTAAAAAAGGTTTGTTTCTGAATAGGATTTTCAAAAATAGATCCTTTTTAAATGTTTGTACAAAACAAAGGTCAGGCTTTGGTCTCTATGACTGTAAACCACTCTTAGCACCCCGAAAAGAAAACAAGAACACTTACTTCATGAAATATTGCTCCAGAATACGGAGATACTCCCAAATCTAACAGTGAAAGGCCTTCGACCACTGAAAAGCAAGACATCCACGTTCACTCAGACTTCAAAGACAGTAGATGATCATAAACTGAAATGTTAGATATTTCCAGGACCAAGAAGGGCCTCAGAGTTTATCTAATCCCTTTTACCTCATCCCCAGAAAGTGGCTGCAAGTTTTTAGTTGAACATTTCTGAGAATGAGAAACTCTTCCATGCAGAGAATCCCTTTCCATTGTGGGACGGTCTCATTAGGACAAAGTCTTTGTTTATTTGTTACTGGGGATTGAACCAAGGGGTGCTTAACCACTTAGCCAACTCCTAGTCCTTTTTATTTTTTTTTTAAGACAGGGCTTCCTAAATTGCTTAGGTCTTTGTTAAATTGCTGAGGCTGACCTTAAATTTACAATCTTCCTGCCTCAGCCTCCAGAGTTACTGGGATTATAGGCATGTGCCACTGTGCGTAGTTTATGAGAAAGTATAATGTTAAACTGTAAACTTCCTTCTACCTCTTTGTAACTTCCACTCACTCTAAAAATTGTTTCATTTACATATGTTCTGCCTCATTCCGCGAAACATAACAAATCAGAAGCTGGTGAGAAATGTCCCTAGCATGGGGAAATGGGCAGTCATTCTCATATTCTGCTTGACTGTGTGACATTCGTATTAGCTTTTCTACAGTGCAATATGTACTTTTTTTTAATAAGATTTTTTTAAACATTTATTTTATTTATTTATGTATTTTGTATGTGTTGCTGAGGATCCACGAACCCAGTGCCTTACACATGCAAGGCAAGCGCTCTACCACTGAGCCACAACCCCAGCCCCCAATATGTACTTTTTAGGTAGGTGCCTTTTGATTCCAAGAGGATAGTTTTTTTTTTTTTGGCACCGGGGACTGGACTCAGGGGCACTCGACCACTGAGCCACATCTCCAGCCCTATTTTGTGTTTTGTGTAGAGACGGGGTCTCACTGAGTTGCTTAGCGCCTTGCCGTTGCTGAGGCTGGCTTTGAACTCACGATTCTCCTGTCTCAGCCTCCCAAAGTGATGGGATTACAGCTGTGTGCCACCGCGCCCAGCTAAGACGATAGTTCTTCCTTTTTTTTTTTGGTACTGGGGATTGAACTCTGGGGCACTCGACCACTGAGCCACACCTCCAGCCCCATTTTGTGTTTTATGTAGAGACAGGGTCTCACTGAGTTGCTTACCACCTCGCCATTGCTGAGGCTGGCTTTGAACTCGCGATTCTCCTGTCTCAGCCTCCCTAAGTGCTGGAATTACAGGCCTGAGCCACCACGCCCGGCTAAGACGATAGTTCTTAAGGCTGTTTATCCTAAGGAAATAATTGGACAAGTGCCCAAAGAGGTATGTTCAATAGTGCTCAGAGTACTGAAAAATTGGAAATAATCCCAATGCCCATCAATGGAAACTTAATTAAATATATTGATATATGATGGGATGGATACTTTAGAGTTAAAAATTGCAGTTATAGCCAGGCATGGTGGCGCACACCTATAATCCCAGCAGCTCAGGAGGCTGAGGCAAGAGGATCTCGAGTTCAAAGCCAGCCTCAGCAAAAGTGAGGCACTAAGCAACTGAGACCTTGTTTCCAAATAAAATACAAAATAGGGCTGGGGATGTGACTCAGTGGCTGAGTGTCCCTGAGTTCAATTCCTGGTGCCCCTTCACCAAAAAAAAAAAAAAAAAATTGCAGTTATAAATACTTGAATAAATAAGTGGAACAAAAAGGAAAGCTATCCTTACAGAGAATTCTAAGCATTAAGTATAGGAGGAAAGAACAGAAAACAAAAATCACTATTTGACCCAATGAATAATTGTGAAAGGCAGTAACTATCACTGATGGACACTAAAATCAGTGGGTGAAAATATGATGAAAAACAGTATATGCGGGGCTGGGATTGTAGCTCAGCGGTAGAGCGCTTGCCTTGCATGCGTGAGGCCCTGGGTTCGATCCTCAGCACCACATACAAAACAATAAAATAAAGACATTGTGTCCATCAACAACTAAAAAAAAAAAAAAAAAAAACAGTATATGCAAAGAGCTAGGCACGGTGGCTCAAGCCTGTAATCTCAGCACTTAGGGAGGCTGAGACAGAAGAATCGCGAGTTCAAAGTCAGCCTCAGCAATGGTGAGTTGCTAAGCAACTCAGTGAGACCCTGTCTCTACATAAAACGCAAAATAGGGCTGGGGATGTGGCTCAGTGGTCGAGTACCCCTGAGTTCAATCCCCAGTACCAAAAAAAACAAAAATAGTATATGCAAAGGAAAAAATAATTTTACAGAGATAAATCTGACATTCACTACCTTAATCATGTGATCAAAGTTAACATCATTAATAATATGTCAAGCATATTAACACCAAGTACTTCCTGATATGATTCACTGAGATGCAGATAAGAACATTTCTGTGGTCCTCATGCCAAAAATGTGGTACTCTTGCCAAAAAAGCATAACTTAAATCTCTTCATGAGAAAACATCAAACAAATCCAAATCAAGAGAAAAAAATAACTAGTCAATATTCTTAAAAATGTATGTCTGAGGGGCTGGGATTGTGGCACAGTGGCAGCGTGCTCGCCTAGCATGCGTGAGGCACTGGGTTCGATCCTCAGCACCACACAAAAATAAAATATTCTGTCCACCTACAACTAAAAAAAAAAAAAATTTAAAAAAAAATGTATGTCTGAGCAGGTGTCCCACATTGGAATAGAACAAAAAGAAAAAACAACTAAATGCAAAATGAGATCACAGGTTGGATATTAGCAGAAAAAGGACATTCATAGGGAAATGCTGACTTTCTAATAAGATCTGTACTATAGTTAATAGTACTGAATCAATGTTAATCTTCTGGTGTGGGCACTGTACTATGGCAATATAGGATGTTAACAGCAGAAGAGGGTGAAGGATAAACAGATAAACAGGAAGTCTACGTACTTTAGTTTTTTTGTTTTGTTTTGTTTTTAGTTACAAATGGACATAATATTTTTATTTTATTTATTTTTATGTGGTGCTGAGGATTGAACCCACTGCCTCATATGTGCTAGGCACAGCCTCTACCACTGAGCTACAACCCAGCCCCATATGTACTATTTCTCCAATGTTCTAAAAATCTAAAATTATTTCAAAATTAAGAGTTAAAATTTAAAAACAAAGTATAGATCTGTGTTTACTGAAGGAATGCTGTCCATGAAATAGCCTTAAATGAAGAGCAGGTCATAAAACAGCATGTTAAATACAATACAATTTTATTTTATATTTTTATAAGCATTCATTCATTTAATAATTTGAGAGAATGAATATGTATTCAATGAAAAATGCTTGGAAAAATAAACATTAAAATGTTAATAACCATCTATGAGAGGTAAGATAACAGAAAACGTTTAGTTTCTTTTATCCTTCATTTTTCTGAATCTTCAGTAATGAGCATGAAGTATTTTGTAATTATTAGAAAGAAACAAGAAAACTCATTTTTAAAAGCAACTAGGGGGGCTGGGATTGTAGCTCAGCGGTAGAGCACTTGCCTCACATGCGTGAGGCCCTGGGTTCGATCCTCAGCACCACATACAAAGCAATAAAATAAAGACATTGTGTCCATCAACAACTAAAAAAATATTTAAAAAAAAAAAAAGCAACTAGAGGACAAAAGATTTAAAAAGACATAAAATGGAGCTATAAAAGTCTATAAAATGTGGGGCTGGGGTATGGCTCAGTGGTAGAGCGCTTGCCTAGCATGCGTGAGGCACTGGGTTCGATTCTCAGCACCACATATAAATAAATAAAAAAATAAAAAGGTCCATTGACAACTAAAAAATATTTAAAAAAAAAAAAGTCTATAAAATGTATATGCATAAATGTATAAAGTATCTCAGAAGGATACATAAGAAACCAGTAACAGTGGTTGCCTCCAAGGAATGAAACTGAGTAGCTATAAAAAAGTGATAGACAAGGGGCTGGGATTGTAGCTCAGTGGTAGAGCACTTGCCTCACATGTGTGAGGCCCTGGGTTCGATCCTCAGCACCATATACAAACTAATAAAATAAAGACATCTACAACTAAAAAAAATAATAATAATTAAAAAAAAAGTGATAGACAAGGATGTGGGGGAAAAGGCACACTCATACATTGTTGATGGGATTGCAAACTGGTGCAACCAATCTGGAAAGTAGGATAGAGATTCCTTTAAAAACTTGGAACGGGAGCTGGGATTGTGGCTTAGTGGTAGAGCTCTTGCCTCACATGTGGGAGGCACTGGGTTCGATCCTCAGCACACATATAAATAAATGAATAAAGGTCAATCAACAACTAAAAAAAAAAACAAAAAAACTTGGAATGGAACCACCACTTGACCCAGCTACCCCACTCCTTGGTCTATACCCAAAGAACTTAAAAACAGCATACTAAGCCGGGCTTGGTGGCTCAAGCCTGTAATCCCAGCCCTTAGGGAGGCTGAGACGGGAGAATCGCGAGTTCAAAGCCAGCCTCAGCAATGGCGAGGCGCTAAGCAACTCAGTGAGACCCTGTCTCTACATAAAACACAAAATAGGGTTGGGGATGTGGCTCGGTGGTCGAGTACCCCTGAGTTCAATCCCCAGTACCAAAACAAAAAAAAAACCAGCATACTAAACTGGGCGCGGTGGCACACGCCTGTAATCCCAGCACTTTGGGAGGCTGAGACAGGAGAATCACAAATTCAAAGCCAATCTCAACAATGGCGAAGTGCTACGCAACTCAGTGAGACCCTGTCTCTAAATAAACCTCAAAATAAGGCTGGGGGTGTGGCTCAGTGGTTGAGTGCCCCTGAGTTCAATCCTCAGTACCAAAACAAAACAAAACAAAACAAAACCAGCATACTATAGTGACACAGCCACTAAATGTTAATAGCAGCAAAATTTACAATAACCAAACTGTGGAACCAACCTAGATGCCCTTCAATAGAGGAATGGATAAAGAAACTGTGGTATATATACACCATGGAATATTACTCAGCATTAAAAGAGAATAAAATTATGCCATTTGCAGGTACATGGATGGACTTAAAGAATATCATGCTAAGCAAAGTAAGCCAATCCCAAAAAAACCAAAGGCCAAATGTTTTCTCCGATAAGTGGATGCCGATCCATAATGGTGGGGGTGTAGGAGTACTCTCCATACCTTCAACCCCTCCACTCCTTCCTTCCCCATTCTATGCTAATGGACTGTGCACCTGACAGAGCAGTACCCCATAGTTTGTAACTTTAGGGCCGTGACTGGTCCGAGGACCCTACATATAAGCAGCTGTACTTTCTGGAATAAAGGGGCTCTGCATCTCACTCCCGCAAGTCTTACCATCCCCTGGAGTCTGGGTGAAGTGACTCTGTGACCATCACCCCAAACCCTCATCCCACGGGACCCCATTCTGTCCTTCATGGGGATCCCTCTTCTCCCATAGGACCACAACTCGTGGAGCAGACACACGAGGCATGACTTAAAACTACAGTGGGGGGGGGGCATGGAATGAGTGGAGGAACTCTGGATTGGACAAAAGGGATGGTGTGGAGGGTTCATGGGAGTAGGAAAAATGTTGCAATGAGTGGACATCATTACCCAAGGTACATGTATGATTGCCTGAATGGCGTGACCCTACTTCATGTACAACCAGAGAAGTGAAAAATTGTGCTCCATTTGTGTACAATGATTTGAAGAACATTCTGCTGTCATGTATAACTGATTATTTTATTTATAAATAAATAAAAAGAAAGAAAGTGGTAGAACTAGGCATGGCAGCCCATGCCCGTAGTCCTAGTGTTCAGGAGTCTGAAGCGAAAGGATCACTTGAACCCAGGAGTACTCGGCTAGCCTGGGCAACATAGTGAGATCCCCATCTCAAGGAAAGGAAGAGGATGTGAGGGCAATTTGGCTGTGATCTTGGTCACCCCACTGATTACCAGGGTTGATTTGGCTGATCTGGCTGACTAGGCAGGTGTCCCCTTCCTCCCTCATCTCTCCATGTGCATCTCTCCTGAAGATGTGCACTTGGTGGAAGACAACCTTCCCGGATACAGCAGGACCATATTTCAATCAAAGGTGCATGAATAGCTGTGCTCCACTATTAGAACCTCCAAATAAACTTTCAAGGAAAGAAAGAAAACAAACAAAAAAAGTGCTAGAAAGGTGATTTTTAATCATATAACCTTTTGCAATTGGGATTTTGAACCATGAGATTTTGAACCATGTGATTGAATTACCTATTCAAAAATAAATAAATGAAAAAATCAAAATTACAAAGCTAGTTCAAAAAAGAAACTATATATTTGTAATAAGTAGGCCATATATACAACTTTAAACTTTATAGACCCACCATAAAGAAGGAAATCTAATCAGTTACACAATTCATGGTGGCCATATAACAAAAACAAAGCCTGTTGCTTGAGACAATTGCAAATGGTACTTTATGGTAGGACCAGAAAGAAACAGCCCTTAAAGCTGTCCAAAGAAGCTGCTATGTAGCCAGGCATCGTGGCGCACACCTGTAATCCCTGCACTTTGGGAGGCTGAGACAGGAGAATCACGAGTTCAAAGCCAGCCTCAGTAATGGCAAGGCACCAAGCAACTCGGTGAGACCCTGTCTCTACATAAAACACAAAATAGGGCTGAGGATTTGGCTCAGTGGTCGAGTACCCCTGAGTTCAATCCCCAGTACCAAAAAAAAAAGAGGGGGAGGCTGTATGTACCACAAGTATTAAACCCTTCACCAGCAGCTTTACTGAACACCCAAGGAGATGATTCATCAGGCCACCTCATGAGGCATCCCTCAACCTAAGCCAATGGCTTCTTTCTACTGAGCAGTAAAAGCAACTCTCTAGGGGACCAGTATGAGGCTGTCTAAAAACATCACTCTACTATTCTGGTTTAATCTGGAGGGAGATTTCCAAGTATGTAGCCAGAGGACTGCACAACTTTAAGGTAATTGTCTCAAATGTAATTTTTTTCTAAATGCTTTTTCTAGATATTGTACATCAGTAAATTTGTTAATGTATTCTCTGGCAAGTGCTTAGAATGTGCTCAGCTCTCTTGATGATTAAATATACCAATCATATTGCAGCACAGGTAAGTGATGGGGGAAGAGTCAACCTCATGTAAAAACACGTCAAAAAAAAACAAAACAGTACAATTTACTAAAACATTAAGAAGTGCAGGAAGAGCAAAAAGTCAAAATACTTTTAATACATTTAGCTTCATACACTGTCATTTTTCTTATTTTGGTGCACATAAATGAAAACCCTAACATGGTCTACAGTGTATTTGGGGACATCTGAGATAAAGAATACCAAAATCCTCTTTAGAATGTAACAGTGAATCTACTCTAACTGGGACTGCCAAATTCTAATACATATAACGATGTTCCACTGAAATTATGCTAGGAACATTTTAAAGTCAGTTTGACAAAAAGCCTATTTGTGGAAAAACACAATAAAACCCCCAAAGAATTCACACCTTTAAATCACATGGCTACTAAATGGCAAGCCAGAGAAAGACCCTTTCTGAGATTCAAGACCCTATGCTCTTAATCACCACACAACAATGCATCATCTTTGGATCCTTTAATCTGCCTGTCCTATAAATAACAAATTTAACACTATTTTTTCTTCCATACTTATTCAACACTAACTATGCGCCTGCTGTATGCCAAACACCAATGAACTTAGGAAGGAACAAAACAAAGTCCTTCAAGGTGCTCATAGTGGAGGGAAAATCAAACAGAAACAATTATAACATAAGGAAATGTCTAAAGGAGGGTCTTCTGGTATCTACAAGCAGGATCTAAATGTCTTCAATTCAGTTCAACAAAAATTACATGCAAAGATAACAAATCCAAGTTCTTCCAATCTCACATATGAACTACAGCCATCTTTATTACCATTCACCAACTGGAAAACTTGGGCAGATCATTTCTTTCAATCTCAGTTTCCTCATCTGTAAAATTGGGGAAATAATACCATCTACACCATAGAATTACTGTGAGGACTAAATGAGAAAAGGCACATAAAAGGCTTACCACAGTCTCTGATACATACTAAGTATTCTTAGGAACTTCAACCCTATTCCTAAAACATTCATTTTACCATTCTCCATTCCAAAATGTCTATGGTGTAACATCAAAACATCAAAACTCTACCATTTAAAATTCCAAGAGAAGAAGGGACTTCTGGGGTGCTGGCAACATGGTGTACACGGGTCATAAAAATTCACTGAGCTCTATCTACACTTATAATTTATACGCTGTTTATTTTACTGTAGTGAAAAAAATCTTTATCTTTTTAATTATCAAGCTCTGGCCCCACCCTAACACTCACCTCCTTACTTCCTTATTTTGGACATTTCACATCCTTGAACATTTCTTGATCCTGTTTAAATTCTGCTACCTGGAACTCCCCTTTTCTCTAATCTTTTGCAAACCCTGCGTCCTTCAAGCATCAGAGCAAATCCTCCATATTTAGGAAATTGGAAAAGGAGGGGCAGTTTATTCAAGGTAAGAACACAAAGAACAGGGAAGACACATGATGAACACTTTTTGCCTGTGGCTCCTTCAGCCCAATTTCTGTGTCTCTTTGTAGCCGCTAGCATGAAACAAAGTTTGATGAAGAACTTACAGAAATAAGAAACAATAGGAAAAAGTGCACTAAGGTCCTTGACTGGGCAGAGGCGACTAAGCACATCTACAGACATTCTTCCCGCTAAGAGACTGGTCCCCTCATTCGGGTCCCCCAGGCCCTCAGCTACACTGTGGGTCACTGCTCGTGATACCGCTCCAAACGCGGATGATCTTCACAAATTCTACTCCACACAGAATCCTCTTCTCTTATTCCAACCCTTCCACGGATCACGCCCTTGGACTCAGAACAGCGAGTGGGGCACGCCCCCTCAGATACCCACCTCTTGGGTGGTCCAGCCTCCAGAGCCCAAACTTTATACCACCTCCCGCACATCCCCTCCGCTCCACAGGAGCGCCCTCACATCTCCAAAGACCTCATGAGTAGGTCAATTTCCTGAGAAACGTGAGTCCACTTCCCACCAGCCTCCCATTCATAGAGGCCGTGATGGCTCGGGCCGGGGCCGGCTGTCCATCCGAGCCGGTGGTCTCACCTCTCTTCCAAGAGCTCAGTGGGGATACCACCTCCACTCGCTCGGAAATGAACTCGGCTAGACTGGAGCGGAACAAGGCCGCCCGCACGGTCACGGCCACCACCAGCCCCAGGGCCAAGGGAGCCGCCATGATAACTGGGGCGGGCGCGCAGGCGGGAAGGAAAAGGAGAGGCGGAAGAGCCTCAGGATCTGCGCACCACCCTCTGTAGTTCCGCAGGTGGGCGCGCGCCGCTGCTGCTACGGGAGCTGCTAGACCTAGGAACTACTATTCCCAGGAATCCCTGCGGTGGGACGGGACGGACGACGCACAGCGGGGCGTATCAAACTTGTAGCAAACGTTTGACAGACGTCTTAGGATCACAGGTGAATTGTGAAACTTCGCAGGCCAAAGGGAAAGCTTTCTAGTTATCGTCCTGGGATTGTGAACAAGTTTTTTGAAGAGATGTTCATTTCACTCTTTTTTTTAAAATATTTTTTTAGTTGTAGATGAACACAATATCTTTTTTATTTATTTTTATGTGGTGCTGAGGATCGAACCCAGTGCCTCACGCATGCGAGACAAGCGCTCTACCACTGAGCTACAGTCCCAGCCCCTTAATTTCACTCTTGTGTGTGTTTTTTCATGTTAAAACGTCTACATTTTGTGTTTTACAAGAATGTTAAATTTAGCCGGGCGCGGTGGCTCAAGCCTGTAATCCCAGCACTTAGGTTAGGCTGAGACAGGAGAATCACGAGTTCAAAGCCAGCCTCAGCAATGGCGAGGTGCTAAGCAACTCAGTGAGACCCTGTCTCTACATAAAACACAAAATAGGGCTGAGATGTGGCTCAGTGGTCAAGTACCCCTGAGTTCAATCTACAGTACCAAAAAAAAAAAAAAAGAATGTTAAATTTATTTTACTTTTTTTGCAGTTGCTTATTGAACGCCAACTATCGGTCAGGCACTATATTTGAATAGTAGTATTGATAGTAGTGGACAGCATTCTCCACGACCTTCAACAGTTGCAGAACCCTCACCTGAAATATCTGCTGGTTGTAGGCTCACTAGAGATGACTGAAGAGTGTTTAGAAATTTTGCCAGTCGCTTTTTTAAAAGTAGCCATTATTGAAAATGAAATGGTATAAACTTATAGTTAACTATAGTACATTAAAAACAAGGGGATAGGGCTGAGGATGTAGCTCAGTTGGTAGAGTGCTTTCCGCGCATGCACAAGACCCCGGGGTTTAATCCCCAGTACCCGCGCGCGTGCGCGCGCGCGCGCGCACACACACACACACACACACACACACACACACACACACCCCAAAGGGAATAAATAGTAATTCATTAATTCCGAATTGTTTTTAACTATATATTATTTCATCCATGTTATTTTTTTTAAAGATTTGTTGTTGTAGATGGACACAATACCTTTATTTTATTGATATATTTTGGGGGGGGGGAGCGTGCTGGGCATAGAACCGAAGGCTTTGTGTATGTGAGGCATGCACTCCACCAACTGAGCTATATCCCTAGCCTTTGATTTATTTTTATGTGGTGCTGAGGATGGAACCCAATACCCCACACTTGCAAGGCAAATGCTCTACCACTGAGCCACAACCCCAGACCTCATCCTGTTTTGAGGTTATTTAACACTGCCCTATGGTGTGGTAAATACTATATACAGAAGTGCTACTACTCTTCTCAAATTAGGTGAGTTACTTCTGGTTGTTAGTTTGAAATCCCTCCAGATGAGAGCGTTTACACCAGAGAAATCAGCAAACACTACAAATCAGGCATTTGATACTTGAAGAGCACATTGATAAGCATTAGCAGCATACCACCTCATTAGTTTATGTATGAAAGTGCTACGGCAAGTGCTTAAATATTAACTATAATAATTAGTATTATGTATGTGAGGAAATTGCAGATCTGTGAAAAAATGAAACAGTGCATCAGTGAGATAAGTATGATTGACAGCAATTAATTGAATATTTCAAAAAAACTAGTAGGATTTTGAATGTTTCTAACAAATATCTGAAGTAGTAGATTTGCCATTTGCTCTGATTTGATCTAACATTGGGTTATGTATTGAATTGTCATACTACATTCATAAATATGTAAATTAATGTGTTTAATAAAAACGAAAATATATTTTAAAAAAGAAACAATACATGATGGAGAATAACTATGGTCAGGGGTACATTTTATTTTATTTTATTTTTTATTTTTTTTTTTTTTTGGGTACTGGGGATTGAACTCAGGGGCACTCGACCACCGAGCCACATCCCCAGCCCTATTTTGTTTTATGTAGAGACAGGGTCTCCCTGAGTTGCTTAGCACCTCGCCATTGCTGAGGCTGGCTTTGAACTCGCGATTCTCCTGTCTCAACCTCCCTAAGTGCTGAGATTACAGGCTTGAGCCACCGCGCCCAGCTCCTATGTTGTGTTTTATGTAGAGACAGGGTCTCACTGAGTTGCTTAGCGCCTCACTGTTGCTGAGACTGGCTTTCAACTGGCGATTCTCCTGTCTCAGCCTTCCAAAGTGCTGGGATTACAGGTGTGCGCCACTGCACAAGTTAATCTTTTTTTAAAATTTTTTTTTTAGTTGTTGATGGATCTTTATTTTATTCATTTATTATTTATATGTGATGCTGAAGATCGAACCCAGTGCCTCACACATGCTAGGCAAGTGCTCTACCACTGAGCTACAGCCCCAGCCCTACAAGTTAATCTTAATAACCCTGAGATAAGTAATGCTTTCTTAGATACAACACTAAACATAGAGGCAAAAAAGAAGAAATAAATAAATTGGACTTGTGCTCCAAAAGACAATACCATGAAATAAGACAGCACACAGAATAGGAGACAATATCTGCAAGTTATATATTAGGACTTATCCCAAATATATAAAGAACTCTTACAACTCAGTTGTAAAAATACAAATACCCAAATGAGCAAAGGATTTGAATAGACCTATCAGCAAACAAGATACACAAATGACCAATAAACACAAGGAGGGCTGGAGTTGTAGCTCAGTGGTAGAGTACTTGCCTAGCACATATGAGGCACTGGATTCAATCCTCAGCACCACATTAAAAAAATGAGTAAAATAAAGGTATGTCCATCTACAACTAAAAAATAAAAATGAAAAACACATGAAAAGATGTTCAACATCATTGGTAAGTGGGAAAATGCAAATTAAAGCCACAAAATATCACTTCACACTCACTGTGATAGGTGCAATAGACAATAATGTGTTAACAAGGAAGTGGAGAAATTGGAATTCTCTCACATTGCATGTGGGAACATAAAATGCTATAACTCCTTTGGAAATGGTTTGGCACTCCTTTAAACATAGAGCTGGGGATGTGGTTCAGTGATACAGCACTTGCCTAGCATACCTGAGTCCTTTGGTTCAATCCCGGGCATTACCCCCATCCCGCCAAAAAAAATAAGTTAAACAGCATTGTCATATGATCCAGCAATTCAAGTACTCACTACATATCTGAGAAAAATGAAAACATAATGTCCACAAAAATGTTGATAACTTATTTATAAAGCCAAGAGGTACAAATAAACCAAATGTCCATTGTATTTGCTCATGAATAGATAAACAAAATGTGGTATGTTTATACAATGGAGATAATTAAGCAATAAAAAATAATAAAGTACTAAGCCGGGCACGGTGGTTCATGCCTGAAATCCTAGCACTTTGGGAGGCTGAGACAGGAGAATCGCGAGTTCAAAGCCAGCCTCAGCAAGGGCGAGGTGCTAAGCAGCTCACTGAGGCCCTGTCTGTACATAAAACACAAAATAGGGCTGGGGATGTGACTCAGTGGTTGAGTGCCCCTGAGTTCAATCCTCGGTACCAGAGGAAAAAAAGAAGAAGGAGAGAGAGAGGGAGAGGGAAGGAAGGAGGAGAAGGAGAGGAGGAAGAGAAGGAAGAGGAAGAAGAAGAAGAAGAAGGGGAGGGGGAGGAGGAGGAGGAGGAAGAAGAAGAAATGGAGGCTTGGAGATATTAAGTGAACACCTATGAGCCACACACCTGGGACCTGGGTAGTTTTTTCTTAACTATTTACTGAGTACCAGAGTACCAATTTCCAGATTCTATGCTAAGCTGTGAAAGGTCTATCCAGTACATTTCATTGATTCCAAACACGAAACTGATTTGGGCCATTTTTAACATAAAAGCAGTTTAACTAGATGGCTGTTAGGGAGCTCACAGGATCAGGAGAAAACTGGGGAACCAGACTTGGAATAGTCAGGGTTTGAGTAGGAAAAAATACAGGGCCTGGTTAGCAGAACCACCTATCAGCTTAATTATTCCACTACCAGAATGAGTGAACTTCAACCAGTTTTAATGCCTTTGTATCATGTTATTCAAGAGTCAGTGTTTTTGGAAAGAGCATGAGATTGCCAAGCAAGGTGGTGCACGCCTGTAATCTCAGCTACTCAAGAGGATGAGGCAGGAGGATCACAAGTTCAAGGCCACTTTGGGCAACTTAGCAGGAACCTATTTCAAAACAAAAAGGGCTGGGGATGTAGTTCAGTAGTAAAGTACCCCTAGGTTCAATCACTAGTACTACAAAAAAAAAAAAAAGAGAGAGAGAGAGAAGAAAAGAGAAAGCACAGGATTAATTGCGATTAGTTCCTGTACCTGTCTCTTGACCTGTGTGTAGGGTGACAAGAGAAAGTGATCTATAAGAAGTTAGATGGTGAGGGCTGGGGTTGTGGCTCAGTGGTAGAGTGCTTGCCTAGCATGCGTGAGGACTGGGTTCGATTCTCAGCACCACATACAAATACATAAAATAAAGATCCATTGACACTAAAAAATATTTAAAAAAAATAGAAGTTAGATGGTGAATTTACCATGCTTGCCTTAAGATGGTATACTCCAGAGGCAACTGGGAGAAGTCAATTCAGTGAAGGCAATTTTTTTTTTTTTTTTGGTACTGGGGATTGAACCCATGGGTGCTTAATCACTGAGCCAAATCCCCAGTCCTTTTTATTTTTTATTTTGAGACACAGCCTCACTAAATTGCTGGCGCTGGCCTTGAACTCTCAATCCTCCTGCCTCAGGCAAACACAAGAATGGTGGTAAGGAAGAGAGACTCAGTGCCTCCCATATTGGAATTAATAGTCTGCAGTGAGTCACACTAAATAGAAGTAAGCAGACAAATAAAATTATCAGTTTGTTATTACACCTATGCAAGCAACAGACCAGGAACAAGGATAATGAATAATGGAAGACTTCCTATAGATTGGGTGGTCAAGGAAATCCTGTCTGAGAAGGTGGTATTTAAACTGAGGCCTAAGGGATGAGAAGTAGTCATTGACATAAACAGTTGGCAATGGTGTGTATGAGGAGGAGCTTGCAGTGAAAGAGGTCGATGTCATTTTAGTGATGTGAGCAAGAGGTAAGATGAAAATAGGCAAGAGCCAGATGATCTTTATGGATCATGATACCAAGTTGAATTCTTTTTTTAAAAAATTGTTTTAGTTGTTGATTGACCTTTATTTATTCATTTATTTATATGTGGTGCTAAGGATCGAACGCAGTGCTTCCCACGTGCTAGAAAAGCGCTTTACCACTGAGCCACAATCCCAGCCCCCAAGTTGAATTCTTATTCTAAATACAGTGAGAAGTCCACTGAAAGGTTTCAAGGAGAATTGAAACATGATCACAACTTAGTTTTTTTTTTTTTAATTTTTTTTTGCTTTTGAGGTGTTGGGGATTGAACCCACGGCCTTACACATGCTAGGGAAGTGCTATACCACTGGCTACATCCCCAGCTTACAACTTAGATTTTTAAAACATCCTTCTGGTGAGGGTGGCAGCAAGGAGACCAATAAGGAGGCTGCAGCATCAACCAGGTAAAAGGAAATGGTGGCTTGGACCAAGGTGGTGGCAATGAAGAAGGAAAGAAGTAGGTGGGGTCAAGAGATATCTTGGAGGTAGCACTGACAAATTGTTCTCCAAATCCCTCTGGAGCAGGCATGGTGGCACAAGCCTGTAATCCCAGCAACTCTGGAGGCTGAGGCAGAAGGATTGTAAGTTCAAGGCCAGTCTCAGCAACTTAGCAAGACCCTGTCTCAAAATAAAAAAGAAAAAGGGCTGGGGATGTACCTCAGTGGTAGAGCACCCCTGGGTTAAATTCCTGGTACCAAAAAAAGAAAAAAGAAAAAAAGCCTCTATCTTATCACTTCCTCCAGACTCTAAGCAAAAATTTCAGACTGATGAGTATACAAAATCTTTTTTTTCATTGTAGATGAACACAATACCTTTATTTATTTTATGTGGTGCTGAGGATCGAACCCAGTGCCTCACACGTGCAAGGCAAGTGCTCAACTGCTGATCCACAACCCCAGCCCATACAAAACCTCTAAACACAACTGGAGGCTTTTTTTCCTAGGCTGCCTGATGACTAGACAACATTATGAATGACATAAATAAATACTTTAGTGAGGAAGTTCATGATATTCCAACCATAGCAAAAGCCATCCTTCAGGAGAACAAGACCAGGCATAAAACCCATAAATGACCACACACCTTTGTCCTTAGAAGGCAATAGAAACTAGCCAGAACTTTGAGAAAGACTAATCAGCATTTATGAGAACACACTATAGGGCTGGGGTTGTGGCTCAGTGGTAGACTACTTGCCTAGTATGTGTGAGGCACTGGGTTCGATTCTCAGCACCACATAAATAAATAAAGTCCATTGACAACTAAGAAAATATTTAGGAAAAAAAAAAGAACACACTGGAGATTAGCTTTGTCTTTAGGTTTATTGTTGTTTTGATAGTGTACACAGAGGTCTGGAGCAGTGGGGAGAGACAGAGTGAGACCAATGCACATACCTTTCATAGACAAAGTGCCTGGTCTTGTCTGAGGGCTCCAGATGGGGAGGTGGGAACAGGTAGGGGACAGAAACAGGGTGAGTTAAGCCGGGCGCGGTGGTGCACGCCTGTAATCCCAGCACTTAGGGAGGCTGAGACAGGAGAATCTCGAGTTCAAAGCCAGCCTCAGCAATGGCGAGGCACTAAGCAACTCAGTGAGACCCTGTCTCTACATAAAACGCAAAATAGGGCTGGGGATGTGGCTCAGTGGTCAAGTGCCCCTGAGTTCAATCCCCAGTACCAAAAAAAAATAAAAAAGAAACAGGGTGAGTTAGAGTCATTTTTAGATTTGAACCCACTATGGTGGTGGCAAAACAAGCTTTGATAAAATGTACAATTCTTTGAATTATGTTTATAGAAATCAGCTCAAACATAAACTTGCCAGATATGGCCTACATAAAAAGGTAAAACTTGAGAAAATCAGCACAAGAAACACAAGAACAAGCTGAGTGCAATGGCGAACCTATAATTCTAATTACACAGGAGACTGAGGCAGGAGGAATCGCTTGAATCCAGGAGTTTAAGGTCATTTTGGGCAACATAGTCAGATCCCCATCTCAAAAGAAAGAAAGTTGGGAAGAAAGAGAAAAAGAAGAGAGGAAGAAAGGAAGAGAGAGAGAGGAGGGAGGGGAAGGAAAAGGAAGGGGAGGGGAGAGGAGAGGAGGGAAAGGAAGGGAGGAAGGGAGAAAGAAAGGAAGAAAGGGAAGGAAGTGAAACAAAGTCAGGGTTGCTGTAAAGGCAAAAAGGAGGATTAAAGACACAGCAATGGGGGCTACGGTAGTGGTTCAGTGGTAGAGCACTTGCCTAGCATGTGTGAGGCACTGGGTTTAATTCTCAGCACCACATATACATAAATAAAATAAAGGTTCATTGCAAACTAAAAATATTTTAAAAAGACACAGCAATGGCTTGATCTATGGTAACTGCAGATTTTTTTCACCAGGAAACAATAAACTATAATAAAATTTCAAAACAAACAGAACAACTCAGGTTGAGGGGTGTGTGGAAGACAGCATGCAAGAAAAGATCATTAAGCCGGGCGCGGTGGCTCAAGCCTGTAATCCCAGCACTTAGGGAGGCTGAGACAGGAGAATTGCGAGTTCAAAGACAGCCTCAGCAATGGCGAGGCGCTAAGCAACTCAGTGAGACCCTGTCTCTACATAAAAAACACAAAATAGGGCTGGGGATGTGGCTCAGTGGTCAAGTGCCCCTGAGTTCAATCCTCAGTACCAAAAAAAAAAAAATCATTAAAAGAATTATTGGGATTGAAAACGTAGGAAGGAGCCTACTTTACTTGCGGTGGTGCAAGCCTGTAATCCCAGCACTTAGGGAGGCTGAGACAGGAGAATCGCGAGTTCAAAGCCAGCCTCAGCAACGCCGAGGTGCTAAGCAACTCAGTGAGACCCTGTCTCTAAATAGAACGCAAAATAGGGCTGGGGGTGTAGCTCAGTGGTTGAGTGCCCTTGAGTTCAATCCCTGGTACCAAAAAAAAAAAGAAAGAAAGAAAGAAAAAGTAGGAAGAGCCTGATCTAGTCCAATGTTCAGACTGGGAAACTAAGATCGAGAGAGTAGCATTACTAGGCCCAGGATCAAACAGCAAGTCAGTGGTGGCACTTCACCCAGAAACCAGGGTTTTTACCATTGGTCTCCTACTCTAGCAGCTTCTGCTCCTGGGCGGGGGTTTTTGGTGAGGCCCACTGGGAGACCTACAACCTCCTCAGCCCTCTACGCAGGTATTATAAGGGCCCAAAAGGAACCAAGAATCGGGACTTGCATAATGTTCTGAGGACAGGTTTGTGGGACCCAGTGTCCCCAGCTCTATCAATTTCCTTCCTGTCCCCTACCCACAAATGCCCACAATTGCAAAAGCCATCCTGTTAGGAAAACCAGACCAAGACCTAAACTAGGCCTAACACCTAAAAACTATAGATTGGCTTCCCCATGCCCAACCTCTTCTCTCTGAACCCCTCTCCCTTCCCAGGATCCACACTCCCATAAGTATGCATGACCTAAGCCTCAAATGTATACACACTTTCCTATTCTAGGAATAGAAGTCAGGTGTAGTGGACTTTGTTGATTTCTGGTATTCATTCCCCCTTTCTCCTTTCCAAACAAAATCCTGTATTTCCTAGCCACATGATTTGAGTGAGATTGACCTCAACCACATTCCAGGAATGGGCCCTAAATAACTTAAACTAACCAATGTATACCAAACGCCAAGTGATCATGACTGATTAAGGGATGAGCATATAACCCAAATTGAGCCTATCAGGTCCAACAAAATTCAGTTACAGGATTTTGGATTGAGCCATATGGAGAAATGGGCTTAATCTTTTTCTGCTGTTTTTGAGCTTGGAAGCACCTCACCCCAGGAGCAGCTGGCAGCCATTCCTCAAGTTTATGCATAAAAGACAAGACAAGGCTAAGGCTTGACTGATTATATTAGAAAGATACAATAAGCCACCTTTCAATGTAAACAGTTTGTTATATCCTTGTGATCCTTTCCCACACACCAAAAAGAATGACACAGAAACCATAAAGCACCTTACAATTACAACACAAGGTACAGGGCTACCAAAGAGTTAATTCTAGACTGCAGCTAAAACTTTCATGTTCTCCAGCTGCATCCTGAATAGGGTGGGGCAGAAAACCTGTGCCTCATCATAACCTGAGAAGCAATAAAACTCTCTAATGTCAGCCTCCCAGGGCAGACGGGAGGCATATGGGAGATGCCCTCCCTGCCTGACAAGCCCCCTATCCTCTCCTGTTCTGGGAGGGTTGCAAGGCATTCTGCCAAGTCAGATAAATTTTTCAAATCTTAGCCCTTCAAAGCTCCTAAGAGGGGCTGGGGCTGTAGCGCAGTGGTAGAGCGCTTGCCTGGCATGCGTGAGGCACTGGGTTCGATCCTCAGCACCACATATAAATAATAAATGAATAAAATAAAGATTCATCAACAACTAAAAAATATTTAAAAAAAAAAAAAGCTCCTAGGGGCTGGGGCTATGGCTCAGCGGTTGAGCGCTTGCCTCGCATACGTGAGGCACTGGGTTCGATCCTCAGCACCACATAAAATAAATAAAGATATTGTATTCACCTACAGCTAAAACAAAATATTTAAAAAAAAAAAAAAGCTCCTAGACTTACCAAAGATCTTAGTTCCAATCCTTAAACTTTATGTAAGCCCAAGATTTTATTCCCCAAATGTCAAAGTCCAAGTTGTTGCAGATTGAGCTGTGCATTTAAAAAGATATTTGTTTTTATTTCCAGCATTTCCATGTGTTACATAGCAGGAAGTTCAGATATTTTCAGAAAAGGAAGTCCAGCTCAATACTTAGTAGACTCAATTGTCTCTGTCTGTTTACTTGTCTATTTTCTCCATGAGTATCAAGCTCTGGGAGGGCAGAGACTGAGGCTGACTCATTTCTGGGACAAGATACCAAGCCCAAGACCTGGCACAGAATGAATTTTCAGTGTATTTGTTGATACTTAACCTCCACTTGGATACTTCTGGTGATGGAGAACCTACTCTCTCCTGGGTAGCCTTTTGCTCTATGGTGGGTTGTGTTACCTGAATGGCTGCCTAGCTGGTGGGGACAGCATGCCCTTCCTGTGTGTGCATCCTTCCCAACTCAGCTTCTCCACTCAGATTCTGGGAGGGGTAGGGGCAGGGCTTGAACCATCCTAGTGGTAATTAAGACTTTGAGTATCAATTCAGAAGGAAGCACATGGGCCGGGTCTGAACATAAACCTAAGGCTCTTACATGTCATTGATAAAGTCTAAAGTGGCACAATATTTTGAGAGAGTGATATGGCAACATCTGTTAAATTTGAAATGTGGGAGCTGGGATTGTGGCTCGGTGGAAGAGTGCTTGCCTCGCATGCGTGAGGCACTGGGTCTGATCCTTGGCACCACATAAAAATAAATAAATAAATAAATAAATAAAGATAGTTTTAAAAAATTTGAAATGTGTATATTTTTCAATCTTGCAATTCACTCCTCTGAACCTATTTAGTACAAAGATAGTCACTGTTGCATGTTTTGTGGCAGCAAGATGTTGTAGACTACCAAAATCTTCATTGATAAGTAATTAAGAGTTGTTTGGTGGAAAACTGTGAGGCAGGTTTTTGTTGTTGTTGTTGTTGTTATTGTTTCTACCTTGATTTTTGTTTTTTTAATGAGATGGATCTATGTGTATTGACATAGGTTGAGCTCCAAGACAAATTGCTTACTGAAAAGTATGAGGTTGTTATACAGAGTGTATATGATGTGTTTAAGTAAAAACAAACCCATAAACAATATAAATTGGCACATTTATATTGGCTTTTGTTAGAATCTTCACTTAAAATGTTTTAAAAACTTTTAAATAACCTCAACTGACTAATCCCCACTAATAGATATTTATTTTACAAATACATATGTAAGATGATGGATACAAATGAGAATCACACTGTTAATATAACAAAATATTAGAAGCAACCTTTCTTTCCATGGAGGACTCAATAAATATAATGTATCCATATGATGGGATACTATGTGTGTATATAATAAGACAGTTCTCCATATTGATAAGGAAGCATCTGAAAGATAATGTGAAGTGGAAAAAAAGCAAGGTATAGAACAGAATATCAGCCGGGCGCGGTGGCTCACGCTTGTAATCCCAGCACTTAGGGAGGCTAAGACAGGAGAATCGCGAGTTCAAAGCCAGCCTCAGCAATGGCGAGGCACTAAGCAACTCAGTGAGACCCTGTCTCTACATAAAACACAAAATAGGGCTGGGGATGTGGCTCAGTGGCCAAGTGCCCCTGAGTTCAATCCTCAGTACCAAAAAAAAAAAAAAGAACAGAATATCTATTTGTATGAAATATACATATACATATATATATATATATATGCATTGACTTCTTTTTTTTTTTGTACTGGGATCGAACCCAGGCAGTCTGTACCACTGAGCTATACCCCAAGCCCTTTTTATTTTTTATTTTGAGACAGAGTTTTACTAAATTGCCCAATATGGACCCAAACTAGGGATTCTCCTGCCTCAACCTCCCAAGTTGCTGTGATTACAGGCACACACCACTATGCCTGGCTGCATTGGCTTTTATTTTTTATTTTTAGGTACCAGGGATTGAACCCAGGGGTGCTTAGGCCTTGAGCAACATCCCCAGACCTTTTTATTTTGTATTTTGAGACAAGGTCTCGCTAAGTTGCTTAAGGCCTCACTAAATTGCTGAAGCTGGCCTAGAACTTGTGATCCTCCTGCCTCAGCCTCCAGAGCTCGGCTTGATGTGCCACCAAGCTCGGCCTGCATTGGCTTTTAAATGCATAGAATTCCTCTGACAGGACTCACAGGAAACTGGCATTGATGTTTGCCCCCATGAAGGAGATCCTTGGGAAACAGGGGAAGGATGGACACCTGCTTTTCACTTGAATTCCCTACTGAAATTTTGAACCATGTCCTTTTTTTTTTTTTTTAATATTTTTTAGTCATACATGGACACAGTGTCTTTATTTGGTTTACTTATTTTTATGTGGTGCTGAGGATTGAACCCAGTGCCTCACACGTGTGAGGCAAGCGCTCTGCCACTGAGCCACAACCTCAGCCCCTGAACCATGTCCTTTTAATTAAATAAATAAGCAACTCAGTGAGACCCTGTCTCTAAGTAAAATATTTTAAAAAGGGGGCCGGAGAGGCTGGGGTTATGGCGCAGTGGTAGCGTGCTCGCCTAGCACACATGAGGCACTGGGTTCGATCCTCAGCAACACATAAAAATAAAATAAAGATATTCTGTCCACCTACAACTAAAAAAATAAATAAATATTTTTAAAAAGGAGGGCTGGAGATGTGGTTCAGTGGTTAAGCACCCCTACGTTCAATCCTCTGCTTAATTAAAATGTGTGTATACATATATATATAATTTTTAATTAAATAAACAATTTAAAACCATAACTCTAATACTAGAAACAATACAAACCCTACAAAAAATACTTCTTATATGTATATATACATGTTGTATAGTAAATTGAAAGAAGGAAGCCGGGCACGGTGGCGCAAGCCTGTAATCCCTGCACTTTGGGAGGCTGAGACAGGAGAATCACAAGTTCAAAGCCAGCCTCAGCAACAGCGAGGCGCTAAGCAACTCAGTGAGACCCTGTCTCTACATAAAACACAAAAATAGGGCTGGGGATGTGACTCAGTGGTCGAGTACCCCTGAGTTTAATCCCCAGTACCAAAAAAAAAAAAGAGAGAAAGAAGGATACACTTCAAACTGTTGGCAGTAGCAGGTCTCTGGGATTAAACAGAGATAGTCAAGGATGACCTTGACTTTATCTTGATTGTTTAAATATTATGTTTATAATTTTAAAAATTTATAGTGTGCTTGGCATGGTGGTTTGCACCTTTAATCTCAGCTACTTGGGAGACTGTGGCTGGAGGATCAAGACTCTGAGGCCAGCCTGAACAACACAGCAAGACCCTGTCTCAAAAAACAAAGCAAAAAGACGGGCGCGGTGGCTCAAGCCTATAATCCCAGCACTTAGGGAGGCTGAGACAGGAGAATCGCGAGTTCAAAGCCAGCCTCAGCAATGGCGAGGCGCTAAGCAACTCAGTGAGACCCTGTCTCTACATAACACACAAAAATAGGGCTGGGGATGTGGCTCAGTGGTCGAGTGCCCCTGAGTTCAATCCCGGGTACCAAAAAAAAAAAAAAAGCAAAAATAAATACATGAATAATTATAAGGTTTGTTTGGATTTTTTATAGTACTATGTAAATTGTTACGTTGTTTAAAATCCATTATAATTTTTAAAAACAGATCTCACGTGGTGTTACGGTTTGGATATAAGGTGTCCCCCCAAAGCGCGTGCATTTAATGCAGGAACGTTCAGAGGTAAAGCGACTGGATTGTGAAAACTGTAACCTAATCCATTCGTTCTAGTTTGAATGACCCGGTGGTAACTGTAGGCAGGTGAGGCATGGTTGAGGAGGTGGGTCACTGGGGGTGCGCCCTGGAGGGTGCATCTTCTCTGTAGCACCTTCTCTCTTCTCTCTCTCTCTGCTTCTTGACCTCCTGCCTTGAGCTGAGCAGCTTTCGTGTGCTGGGCCCTTCCCTAATGATGTGCTGCCTCACCAAGGGCCCAGAATAAGGGCGTCAGCCGTCTTTAGACTGAGATCTCTGACACGTTGAGCCCTAAATAAACATTTCCTCCTCTGTTTCCTTGTCAGGTATTTTGGTCCTAGCGAAGCAAAAGCTGACTGTAACAGGTAGAGGAATGAGGCTGATTCTCCTTCTGAGGGAAGGTTGCATGTTGTGTCCTTTGTCCCACTGGCCTTCCCAAAGGACAGCCTGACTAAGGCTGTAACCTGGGCTACTATACCACCAGCATAATTCCACTCTCTCCTGTCACCTCTCACCCACGTGGCTCCCTGTCATCAGTGTTCTAGGCTGAGAATCAGAGCCAACTGAATATATAGTTATATTTCTAGAGGGTCCTATCAATGGAAGATTAGGCAGAGCCAGTCTAGGAAAAGGGGACCATCTGGCTCTAACCTCTTTATTCTTCTCCTTTGATGCCCTACCACCTTTCCCCTTCTCCCATGTATATTTCTCTCTCGAATCCATTTAGTGGAGAAGACATCCAGAAAGCCTGTTTGACTATATGTGTAGGAATTTAGCATTGCCCTCTCTTAACTAGTTGTATTTAAGAGGCATCTAAAGAGGACAGTGCAGGCTGGGGGAGTAGTTCAGTGGTAGAACACTTGCCTAGCATGTGTGGGCATCTGAATTCCATCCTCAGCACCTCAAAAAACAAACAAACAAAACAGAGGAGAGCAGTGTTCAATTATGAAATTATAAGAGAGGACATAATAATGGTGGGATTTCTGACACCTGTGAAGAAGGGATCTGGAAGCAGAAAAGTTTTTTCTATCACTCCTAAGTCACATTGATAGGCAATGTCACAGAGATTGTGGATTCTGAGGCCAGGTTGGCTGGATTCATGTCCCAGTCTGTCACTTAGCAGCTGTAGAAAATTGAACAAATTCTTTACACTCTATGTCTCAGTTTCCAAATCTGCATCAGAGTGGTTTCCTTACAGGATTATTGTGAGGCCGTAATAGAATATTACATGAAAGTCTTTGGTACATCTCCTGAAACAGAGAAAGCAAATTATTGAAACCTCTGTCTCAGAATGGAATTTTTTAATATATATTTTTTATTCTAATTAGGTTTACCTGACAGCAGAATGCATTTTGATTCATTGTTCACAAATGGAGCACAACTTCTCATTTGTCTGGTTGTACACAATATAGAGTTACACTATATGTGCAGTCATACATGAACCTAGGGTATTGTTGTCCATCGCATTCCACCGTCTTTCCTGCCCTCATGTCCCA
>CM053401.1:158624547-158672950 GCA_028644305.1 Xerus rutilus
ACCAAATGGTACTTGACCATTTCCCTGCTGATAGCAGGTACTCAGCCAGGATTCCAGCTCTTCTCCAAACTAGTCAAGCTTAGCACATTTCCTGACAGCACGAAGCAGCAGACCCTCTCTCAGATCTGGGCCTTTGCACCTGCTGGATCTTTTGCCTAGAATATTCCACTGAACCCTCATAGCTGAGTAATGCCTTTTCTTTGTTCTTTTTTTTTTAGGGTACCGGGGACTGAACTCAGGGTCACTCAGCTACTGAGCCACATCCCCAGTCCTATTTTGTATTTTATTTAGAGACAGGGTCTGAGTTGCTTAGCACCTCGCTTTTGCTGAGTCTGGCTTTGAACTCGCAATCCTCCTGCCTCAGCCTCCCAAGCCGCTAGGATTACAGGCGTGCGCCACTGCGCCCAGCTGGTTAACGCCTTTTCAATCTTCGAGTCTTAGCTAAACATCCTTTTCTCCAAAAAGTCTTCTCTGACCTTGCAGAGAAGCAAGGATCCCACCCATGTGCTCCTATAGTACCATGTAATTTTGCCATCATAGCATCTAACATTTAACATCCTGTATTAGAATTTATCTTCAATGTGGTGAAAGACAAAAACTGTCTTTTCAACCTTATACCCCTGGGGTCTGGAATCTAGTAAATTATTAATATATATTTAAATAGATGGTTATTTATTTAATAATTACTGACACTTTTCTGATTAGACACCAGGCATACAGTGGTGAGCAAACAGTGGTGAGCATGAGCAGACATGATCTGCCCTAATAGAGTATAAATATTAATTACCTATAACATAAACAGGTATAAAGTTATAGCTGTGTTGTTATGACAGAGAAGAACCCGGTGCTATGATCCCTCACAACAGTAACAATTGAGCTAAAGTAAGTGGGAAGACTGGGACGTTAAGGAGGAAAAGAGAGGTAGAAAGAGCACTTCCTGCAACAGCTGTAACATATGCACAGGCCTTGTGATGAGAGCGATGAGGACAGCATGTCTGAGTTGCTGAGGGAGGTGAGATGACAGGGGCTAGACTGCCCAAGACGTTTGTGAATCATGTTGAGGCTTTTAGATTTTAATCCTAATTACAATAGTAAATCATTGAAGGGTTTTATGATAGTGGGTAGCAGTGGAGTTGGAAAAAAGTGTCTGGGTTTGGATCACCTGAGATAAAATCAATGGCTTTTTGGAGTGAATCTGATGTGAGGGTCAGAGAGAGAGGGCTCTCAGGAAGTCTTGCTAAATGAATTAACATTGGTGACATTCACTGAGATGGGGAATGGTAGCAGAGGACCTGACGTCAGAGGTGAAAATCACAAGTATCTAAGATCTCTAGGAGTCTGTACTAGAAAATAATTTTTTTCTTTTTTATAATATTAGGGATTGAATCCAGGGGTGCTCTACCACTGAGCTACATCCCCAGTCCTTTTTATTTTTATTTTGAGATAGGATCTCACTAAGTTGTCAAGGTTGGCCTTAAACTTGGATCCTCCTGCCTCAGTCTCCTGAGTTGCTGGGATTACAGGTGTGTGCAACCATGTCCAGATAGCAACATTAATTTTAGAGTCATATGTAAAAGGTTGTAACTAAAGGAGGAAGGCATGAAGATCAATTGGGAGAAAATATTCATTGAAGAGAAAAGGAGACTTAGTATCAAAGTTTAAGGTAAGCCAATATTTACTAGCTGGATATGGAGAATGATAAGGACCAGCCAGAGAAGGAGCAGAAATGACTGAGAGTTCTGGATCACAGAAGCCAAGAGAAGAGTTAATTCGAAAAGAAGATAGTAGTCAATGAAGAAGAGAATGTTGTTAGTGTAAGGTTCTTGAGGTCACAACAGATAGGATCAATGGCACAGGTAGAGGTATTGGCCTTGGCCAGCTACTCTATCATGGTAGGAACAAAGAAGGCTACCAGTAAATTAATGTCTTAGTAGTGAAAAGTTGAGAGTTCCATTTTCTCAGTGAAGTAATTAATAAGTAGGAAAGAGAGCTGCTCACAGAATTGGAGAAAAATGGCTGAGCCATATGCAAGACCTGTCTGAAGTGGATGACCATGAAATTAAAGTGAGGTCAATCTACCCTGTTATGTTGTTTTTCTACCAGTGTTTGCTGCTCTTATGTACACACAGAGAAAACATTTAGTTAAATGAACTTATAAACAAAGAAAGGATCAAACAAGTAGTAGAAATCAAAATAACCTGACAAATTTAACAGATAAGAGCAAAGGAGGACAAAGTCCTCTGCTGCCATGATGGAGACCCTCTTCCTCCATTTGACCAACGCATTATGCTACAGTCCATTGCTAACCTTTACTAGAGCTGGAGGCTGAAGCAGGTCGGGAGGATCGCTTACGATGTCCATTTTCCACATTTTCAGAAGCCACAGGTGGCTCTTCAGTTCGGGAGTTTCTTCGGCTTGGGGTTTTGGACTTCTCAACAATCTCTTTTGGCTCACTGCTGGCAAAGGAAGCACAAAGTTTCCAAGGAGGTGAAGGAATCCAATCACACAAAAAGTGAATCTTTAGAGTTTCATTCATAAGGTAGGAGATTAAGAACATAGTCATTCTGGAGAGAAAATATTCTGCCCTGGGGACAATAAGCATGAACTTCTATACTATTGAGAATTTAAAAGTGAGTCTAGCTTGCTACACTAGTAAAAATAAATATTAAAGCACATGTTGGTGAAATTCTTGAAAAATAGGTAACAGACTTAAGAGTTTAGAACAGATGTCCCTCAAAACTTCCTCATCTCTCTTCCTGAAGTAGTAATAATACTTCCCTTCAAAAGCTCAGATTTTGGATTTTATAATTTTTTTGAGTCATGAAAAAGGTGTTTAATAAGTTGTTTGAAAATTGCTACTAACTCAAACAGCATCCAAAATCTAGGACACTACAAAGGTACTGGCATTTTTATGAGCCTGTTATAGTCAGATAATGGTACAAGTCACATTATGGAAATATATTCACAATACACTGCTACCCAGGTAGTACTGATTGCCCCAATCTCAGCCTCATTTTTTAGTATGTGAAGATCTAAAATTTTATTATTGAGGATAGAGCGAAAAAAATATTTTCATACACTCCTGATGGAGTATAAACTGCATAACTCAATGGTTCTCAATAGAAGTAATTTTTCCTCTTAGGGGACATTTAACAATGTTTAGAGACATTTTTTTTTCTTTCTGGAACTGGATATTCAACCCAGGGCTTTATGCATGGCAGGTGAGTGTTCTACCACTGAGCTACATAAGCAGACCTCGAGATATTTCTGAATGTCATGACTTGTGAAGAGGTGCTACTAACATCTTTTTCATGGGGGCCAGGGATACTGCTATAAGACAGTCCCCTACAACAAAGAATTATCTGGTCCAAAATGTCAATAATGTTGAGATTGAGAAAAACTGACATAATCCTTTGTCTCAGCAATTACATTTCCATGTGCCTTAGGAAACAAATCTTTTTTTTTTTTTTTTTTTGGTACTGGAGATTGAACTCAGGGGTACTCAACCACTGAGCCACATCCCCAGCCCTATTTTGTGTTTTATGTAGAGACAGGGTCTCACTGAGTTGCTTAGCGCCTCGCCATTGCTGAGGCTGGCTTTGAACTCACGATTCTCCTCTCTCAGCCTCCCTAAGTGCTGGGATTACAGGTTTGAGCCACTGCACCCAGCTAGGAAACAAATCTTTTTACAGAGCTCTAATTACACATAAAGATGTCAAAATACTTTATTTGTACTAGTGAAAACAGAATACCTAAATGCCTAATAATAATAGATTAACTTAATTATGGCACATCCACATGCAATCATGAAAAATCATGTTGTGTAAGATGATTTTATGATAAACTGTTAACAACACATTGTTTGTGTCTGTGTGCATTTGTACTGGGGATTGAATCCAGTGATGCTCTACCACTGAGCTACATTCCCAGCCCTTTTTAATTTTTATTTTGAGACAGGGTCTCATGATACATTAGTATGTGGGGAAAAAAGTTACCAACATTATAAATAATAAAATTCTGTTTTCATTATAATATATATTGAGTATACAGGTATCTACATGTTAGTGAATGGATAAGAAATATATTTGGCATATTTGGCATAATACATCTGTATGCATGTTCTGCAAAGAGGACTAGAAACGGGTGAACTAAAATACATACAGTGAATATTACTGAATTATAGGAACACTGGTTTACTGGTGAGTTATTTTCTTTGTAATTCTATGACCTGAATCTGAAACTTTCTTTAATAAACTTTTACTATTTCATCGTTCAAAAATGCATATTAAAATCAGAAAACAGGCCAGGTGCGATGGCCCATGCCTGTAATTCCAGCACTTTGGGAGGATGAGACAGGAGAATCGCAAGTTCAAAGCCATCCTCAGCAACGGCAAGGTGCTGAGCAACTCAGTGAGACCCTGTCTCTAAATAAAACACAAAATAGGGCTGGGGATGTGGCTCAGTGGTTGCGTACCCCCGAGTTCAATCCCCAGTACTCCTCCCCGCCCAAAGAAGTCAGGAACAAAAAAGCTGATTAAATATTCTTGGAACTGAAAAGACATACAACTGGAGAAAAAATAATACAACAAAAGTGGTCAAAGACCATCTCTTCTGGGAAGTCTTTGATGCTTCACTTCCCAGGTGAAGTTGTCTCTTCTGTCTTTTGGGTTCACAGTCTGTATCTGGCATTCTTTAGCACCCATCAGATTATATACACATTATTTTAATGTCTTGTGTGCTCTGTTAGATTCTGAGCTACTTAAGGGCACAAACTGAAGTGTGATTACCAGTTTTTCCTTTCCCTTCACTGTTAACTCCTACTAGAAGACCCTTCATAGTAGCACCATGGCTAGGAACTGGGCTACACTGTTTAATATCCTGCTTTATGTACAACAGCCACCCCACACCCAAACACAAGCTGAACAAAAGTCAAAGACAGGCTAGACTGGAGCTGGAGTGGAATTACAAGTCAAGGGGGTTAACACCTCCTTTCAGAGGTTGTAAGGATGGCTTTCTGGCCAGGATCCCAGAAGACAGTCAAAGATTCTGAGGAAGGAAGATTCTTTTTTTTAATTTTTAAATATTTATTTTAGTTGTTGATGAACCTTATTATTTATTTATTTATATGTGGTGCTGAGAATTGAACCCAGTGCCTCACACATGCTAGGCAAGTGCTCCACCACTGAGCCACAACCCCAGGAAGGAAGATTCTATATGGCGGGGCTTCTTTCTCCTGGCAAAACAAAAGCCATAGTAATACTGTCCTTATGTTTATATGGTCAATGCTCAGACAGCTCTGGAAATAAATACCCACAAGGTATTTTTTGGTCTGATTAATTTCTTTTTCTAGACAAATGGTTGGTGCATGTTTGAGAAATGCAAATGAATTCAAATATTGGCTCAATTCAAATAAAACCAGACAGGCAGAGTGGTAAAACAGGAATAGCAATGAATTTGGAGTCAGATGACCAGGGGTCAAGTTGGAAATATGCATTTATCAGCCATGATATTTAATTCTCTTTATGTGCCAGACTCTGGATCTGTAAATCCACATATATATATTTTTTTCTGCTACAATACAGAGGTTAAAGACAAGGGCTCTGGAGTCAGAAGGACTGGATGTGAATCTCAGCTTCATCATTTATTAAATCTGTCAACTTGGACAATTCAGTTAAACTCTCTGAGCTTTAGATTTCTCTTTTATAAGACAAAGTTCATTTTTCCTAATAGACATTGTAAAAATCAAGTGAAATAATATATTTAGGGAGCTTATAGCCCTGAGTATGACAAGAAATAGAGTTCAAATAAATGTTGGCTATTATTACTTCCTTATGTGACTGATATGAAGATTAAATGAGAAAATGACCGTGAATGAGTTTTATAAACTAAGCTGCTATACAAATATGAGAAATCCTTTAGCATGTTATGTAGCTCCTTCCCACATGAAAAAGGATGACTGGCCAGGCATGGTGGTGCACACCTGTAATCCCAGTTACTTGGGAGGCTAAGGTAGTGGAAACACAAGTTTGAGGCTAGCAACTTAGTGAGACTTGTATCAAAATGAAAAAACAAAAAGAGCTGGGGATGTAGCTCAGTGGTAGAATGCTTTTCTAACATGCATGAGGCCCTGGGTTCAATCCCCAGTACCATACTCTTACACACAGAAAAAAAGATGACTTTTGGAAGATACTTCTCTCCATGGGGCTAATGAGGTTGAAGATACAGATGTGTTTCATTTTGTTAGATTACATGGGGCTGTATAATTAATAGAACACACAATGGGTTTTGGGGTCAGACCCTGCCTGGCTTTCTCTCTCTCTTTGCCTTGAGGATCAAACAGATATTCTTTAGATGGTAGCTGCAAGAATTCTGAGTGACAATTAGGACAACAGCTCCCACACATTGAACACTTACTATTTATCTTCCATGTTGAATGCTAAACATGTTATTCAGTTTTCAGAAAACCCATGAACAGCAGAAACTCTGCCACTTAGTTTTATTAAGAGAAATGTTACCTCTGAATGGTTAGGACTCATGGTAGCTCTCTACATGAGCAGTAAAACAGACTGCTGCAGGAGTGGGGGAAAAGGACAAAGTGAGAAGAGGTTTAAAGACTGAGAAAGCTGACACCCTTCAAAGAGGCTTATGCTATGGTCATACTAAGTCTGCAGAAATGGTCATCTTACCTTTGTCCAGAGACTATGGCAGCATTTGCCTCGAGTTCTGTCAAAAATACAAAGGACAGACATGAGATGTGGAATATGCTGGTCTATATGTCCACAGGGAGAAGCTAGGTGTCTATGACAATTCTGAACGTCCTATTTAGGGTAACAGGTCTCCGTGCCCAGGGTTTCACCTTACATGGTATGGAGACAAAAGCTGGCATGGACCCAATTTGATTTGTTGGGAATATAAGACACTTAACTTGGTCTATTTTTATTTCTACTTCACACTGTGAAATAATCCTGTTTTGATCAACAGAACTAAATTTCACAGTGCCTGGTTCATATTTAACCCAGCTACAACTAGGTTAGTAAAATAAGCCTCTTCCTTTCATGTAGGAAAGACTATTGTCATTCTTAAAATATCACCACCCTCATGCACTTTAAAAAAAAAAAAAGACAGCAATCTTCAAACATGTCTTGAACATCTATTTTTTAAAAATATTTTTTATTTGTTGATGGATCTTTATTTTATTCATTTATTATTTATATGTGGTGCTGAGGATCGAACCCAGTGCCTCACACATGCTAGGCAGGTGCTCTACTACTGAGCTACAATCCCAGCCCTGGAACATCTATTAAGGATGCATTTTTCTCCAAACAGCCTCCTCACTGACTTGTAGAGGGCAGAGTGCCTTGCTTTGAGATGCTGCCCACAAACTCCATCACGGCCCTCTTTTCCAACCTCCTAGCAATTTCTTGTCTTTTCCAAGAAAAGACAATCTCAATGGTTTGTCTAGCAGAGTTTTATGTCAGTGAGCACCCTCTGAGCTTATTAGACATTTCTTTCTCAATACCAGAAGAAAATGTCTGCTTCCTTTAGTATGTTAGTTTAGGTAGCTCCATCTTCTACAAAAGCCCCTCCCTGATGGCACCAGATGGCAGTGATCTATATTGCCTCTGGCAACCCATGGCCCTGCACCTGCTTCTCCGTTTAGAAAACTGAGAACCTCATACTTGGTGTACATATCTAAGCTGTTCTACCAAGTATATGGTAACCTCCTTGAAGGCAGTGAAGTCAGAGTGCCTGGTTTGAAGCCAATCTCAAAAAACCAAAGGCCGAATGTTCTCTCTGATACATCTATTATAACACACAATAATGGGGGTGGGGAGAATAGAAGTTCATTGGATTAGACAAAGGGGAATGAAGGGAAGGGAGAGAGGATGGGAATAGGAAAGACAGTAGAATGAACCAGACATAACTTTCCTAAGTTCATATGTGAATACAAGACCAGTGTAACTCCACATCATGTACCATCACAAGAATGGGAAGTTATACTCTATGTATGTATATTATGCCAAAATACATTCTACTGTCATGTGTAACTAAAAAGAATAAAAATAATAAATACATAAATTTAAAAAAGAGTGCCTGGTTTGAAATTTTGACCTCACTGTTTATCAGCCATGTGATCTAGGGCAAATTACTTGACTTCTCAGTGCTTAACATCTCATCTGAAAAACAGGGATAACTACTTTACCACTTAAACATTAAGAAGATTAAATAAAACAATGTAAATAAAAATCTTAGTATAGCCCCTAGCACTTAGTAACAACTCAGTATTAATTAGCTGTTATTGTTGCTATTATGATCATGTTCATGCAGCTTTTCACATGAGAAGGCTGGACTAATCATGCAAGATGCTGGCATCCTTGCTTTTGATTTGCTACTTAGTTCCCTGCATCAACCCTCAAATCATGGAAACTCTTTCACAAGAAACAGAGACGAACTCCCAGTTTCTTTCATTTTGCTGGCTCAAGTGAAGCATACAGAATTCAGGTAATCTGTACTCAATAATCAAAGTGGCTCAAAAGGTGCTAACCTTGATTAGTCTGCTCTTTTGAAACAAGATGAAATTTGAGCATTTTAACATTATCACTACTAACTAATATAAGTGGAGGGCTCTGAGGATATTTTAAGGAGATTTACATTTTGTTTTTGGTACTGGGAATTGACCTCAAAGGTTCTTTACCTCTGAGCTATATCCCCAGCTCTTTTAATTTTTTACTTTAAGACAGGATCTCATTAAGTCACTGGGGCTGGCCTCGAACTTGAGATCTTCCTGTCTCAGCCTCCAAGTTGCTGGGATTATAGGTGTGTGCCACACACCTGGCTTAAAAAGATTCATTTAAGACAAGCTTTAAAAAGGAACAGTTTTTCAGCCAATTCTGAGAAAAAGGAAAAATGGTAACGGCAAAACTCACTTTCTGGAGTAAAGAGATGGGGCAGGAAATAGAATTCCCTTTTCCTTTTTTAGAATTTTTTTTGTAGTTGTAGATGTTCAGCATACTTTTGTTTCATTTTTAAGTGGTGCTGAGGATCAATCTCAGTTCCTCACATATGCTAGGCAAGCACTCTACCACTGACTCACAACCCCAGCACCCTTTTCCCTTTTTTTAAAAAGTTTTTTTAAATATAATTTTTTTAGTTGTTGATGGATTTTTTTTTTTAGTTGTAGACGGACACAATGTCTTTATTTTATTGCTTTGTATGTGGTGCTGAGGATCGAACCCAGAGCCTCACCCATGCAAGGCAAGCGCTCTACCACTGAGCTACAATCCCAGCCCTGTTGATGGACTTTTATTTTTTTCATTTATTTATATGCAGTGCTGAGAATCGAACCCAGTGCCTCATGCATGCTAGGCAAGCACTCTACCCCTGATCCACAACCCCAGACCTTCCCTTTCCCTTCTTAATTGCTCTTATTCTTTTTTTTTTTTTTGGTACTGGGGATTGAACTCAGGGGTACTCAACCACTGAGCCACATCCCCAGCCCTATTTTGTGTTTTATGTACAGACAGGGTCCTCACTGAGTTGCTTAGCACCTCGCCATTGCTGAGGCTGGCTGTGAACTCGCGATTCTCCTGTCTCAGCCTCCCTAAGTGCTGGGATTACAGGCTTGAGCCACTGTGCCCGGCTAATAATTGCTCTTATTCTTATCAAAAAAAGTTTAATCCTTAATTCTTTAATCTTTTTTTCTGAATAATTATTGTTGTTGTTGATGGACTTTTTTATTTATTTGTTTATTTTTATGTGGTGCTGAGGATTGAACCCAGTGCCTCACACGTGCTAGGCAAGCACTACCTCTGAGCTACAACCCTGGTCGTTTCTGAATAATCTCTTCTGTTTCTACTCTTTTCAAATGTTCACCACAATGCCAGTTATCATGTAGGCAGCTGAAAGCACAGAAAAGAATCTGAGTGACTGAAATGTTTTTCGCTCATATACTCTTTTCAGAAGCCTGATTCCTTCTAGGGCGTGCAGGTGAAAGTCCTATCTATCATATAGGTTGTAGCACCCTGAAGCAACTTTTAAAATAACCACAAGTTATACCTTATTTTTATTGGCTTTGACTCATAGAATTGAACATAGTTATATTGCCTTTTTCTTACTAATTTTGTCGTGTTTACCTTCCATGATATTCTAATCTCTTTGTGGGAACCAGTCACACGTTTTCCCCTCCTTCTATCCCTCAGCGACCTACAGTGACTGAGTGAGGTAAGACTAACCTGTACCATCTACAATACTCATCTGCTTCGCAGTCTAACCTATGAATGCAGAACAAGTACTACTATTGTCAGTCAAGGTCCTCATGTGTTCAGAGCTGACCCAGCATCCCGTAGCAGTCATCTGTCAGATTACCGTGGACTTTGACTTTCAGAAACACCATCCCTAGTGCTATTTACAATATCTTGGTCATGGGGAGAAACTTAAGCCATCCAGAGATGACTGAATTGACCGACTCCCCAGAGAAATGACTACCTCACTGCAGAAGTTCTTCGAACAAGCCCCCACTGATGTCATGTTGATGCAATCATTATTTTGGTGTGTTATTTGGTGCTTGCCACCCCAGTAAATCACTAAATGCCAGCTAGTCAGCTGTCAGCTGTGGGGGTCAGGGTTGGAACAGGGCAAACTCTGCAGTGGAAACTACTCATGGCTGGGTGGCTGACTGATAATGAGCATAGAGATGCCCTTCTTTTTTTTTTTTTTTTTTTTTTTTTTTTAAATATTTTTTAGTTGTAGATGGACACAATATCTTTATTTTATTGCTTTGTATGTGGTGCTGAGGATCGAACCCAGGGCCTTACGCATGCGAGGCAAGCGCTCTACCGCTGAGCTACAATCCCAGCCCTAGAGATGCCCTTCTTGAAGATGATATCACAAATGTGTAAGAGAGCAAATTGGTTGGGAAAAATAACCTCAAAATATACTATACAAGCTCTGCCACTCAATGGAAGTCTGCCTGGAAGCAAACAAATAAGACATGTCCAGCCACTTACTGATATAAGAACATGTGACACTGAGGACAAAAGTAGTTCCTTTATATGTGACCTGTTCCATTCCAAGAAGTTTTTCCTACATGTGTCTTACCTGATCTGGCAACAGGCCCCTGCAGTGCTGTGGCTGGAGTATCCTTTGGGACTAAATTCTGTGAAGGGGCTAGGGCAAGAAAAAAAAAATTACAGGCCTTTTACTTTCTTTTCTAAATAAAACAGAAAGCATTAATTGAATTAAGGACTTAACTGCTGAAATATCTTAGAGGGAGTACTTGACACTGACCTTGAAATCACAAGTAAAATTTACTCAACACTCACATTGTTTGCTTTTTTTTTTTGTACTGAGGATTGAACCCAGGGGCATGCAATCACTGAGCCACATCCCTAGCCCTTTTTACTTCTTAATATATATACTTAAATATAATTTTATTGTTGTTTATTTTATTTTTTATGTGGTGGTGGGGATTGAACTCAGGGCCTCATGAATGGTAGGCAGGTGCTTTACCACTGAGCTATCTCCCCAGCCCCTTCATTTTATATTTTAGGGTATCACTACATTGATCAGGCCCTTGCTAAGTTGCTGAGGCTAGCTTTGAACTCGTGTTCCTCCTGCCTCAAGCTCCTGAGTGGCTGGGATTACTGGTGTGCATCACTGCACCTGACATATTTTTTGCCTTTTGAGGGTCAGTTTCTGACTACTACTCTTAAAAACCCTAAAGCATGCCTTATTAGAAAATCCAAGTCATTTTTATATTATACCATTCACTTTAGCTTTTTAAAATTCCTGCCTTATTCCTCCTAAGACTACTCCTTGAGAACTAAAACTACCATATAATTTTGTGCTTTTCTATAGCACCTAACAAAAGTGATAGGCATAAAGCAGGTATGCAATCCATACTTAATGAGTACGTCAACCTGATATAATTTACTTGTATAACAAATAGTTACAAAGAACTTTCCAGGGCCAAGGTACTGTACCACAAACCCTTAGAAACCAAACTATATCTTTGCATATCAGGAACCCAGTCTAGTATTAATGGTAAATACATTTGATACCCTGAAGTACAATGTGATGTCACATGAAGATGATGCATAAAGTGCCATGGGAGTCCAAAGTAAAGGAGTTTAATTCTAGGTTGAGATATCTGAAGGCACATTAAAGGGAAAAATGTCAGAATTAGTCTTTGAAGAACAGAAAGAACTTAGGCCTTTGAGGAATGGAATGGAATACATGATACACTCTAGAACAGAAACTTTCTGAATCATATGGTAAAAATTAAAGGAACAGATATGCCATAGTCATTCAAGGGTGTGTCCTCCCACCTTGATACGTCAATCTTTTTTTTTTTTTTAATATTTTATTTTTTTTTAGTTGTAGGTGGACGTAATAGCTTTATTTTATTTTTATGTGGTGCTGAGGATCGAACCCAGTGCCGCCCGCATGCTAGGCGAGCACGCTACCACTGCGCCATAACCCCAACCCCTTGATACGTCAATCTTAAGTAAATACTGCAACAGTGGGTTTTACAGGTTTTTTTTTAGTTGTAGATGGACACAATATCTTTATTTATTTTTATGTGGTGCTGAGGATCGAACCCAGGGCCTCACGCATGCAAGGCAAGCGTTCCACCACTGAGCTACAATCCCAGCCCGGATTTTACCCTCTTATGGAAACTGAATTTTGTAGATTTCTTCCCCTGCTTAATAAAGCAGTCAATAATACATTTGGTTAAGAATTTATTATTGATGCTTATCTGATAAAGCTTAAAACTATACCTTAACTTCTACTTTTAACTTCAGTATTGGTTTCTCACATTTTCAAGGTAAAAGCACAGAAGTCCCTTGAAAAAGAATAGAAACAATCACTATAAGCAATGTGGGTGGCCATAACTAAAATTGAGAACTTTTTCCAACTGCTGGTTCATCTCCTCAAAATTTGTGTATTTCTCTAGAATTATATTTTTATATGACCCAAATAAAAATACTTTCTTATTACTTCTCATCTTTTCATACCAGAAGAAGTTCCATAAAAAAGAAACAAAAATATTTAATAGCAGAGAATATTTAAGTAATACGAGGTTTCTTTTTAATTCTTAGGGTCACCTACATCGACAAAACTTGAACAAGAAACGAAAGAGTGCCCATCCTGTGAAGTCTTTGTCTTCTACTGAGGCAGCAAACTCCTTGCAGATCTTTGTCCCTTCCTGTATTTTTTCCTTTTTTTTGGCCAGGGATTGAACTCAGGGGCACTCGACCACTGAGCCACATCCTCAGCCCTATTTTGTGTTTTATGTAGAGACAGGGTCTCACTGAGTTGCTTAGTGCCTCACTGTTGCTAAAGCTGGCTTTGAACTTGTGATTCTCCTGTCTCAGCCTCCCAAAGTACTGGGATTACAGGCGTACGCCACGGTGCCCAGCTCCTCCCTGTATTTTTAACACTAAGGTAAAGAGGCACAGAAGGGGAATTAACCTTTCCAGAGCTCTATATGAGGTAGTGTCCTGGTCACTGGATGTTAAAACCTTTCATTGAATCTTTGTATAAATTCAGAGAGGTAGGAATTACAACCTCTATTTCACAGGTGAAGTACAAGGAACTTACCTGACTACCTGGTAACCAGTGGAACTCAAATTTGAACTGATTACACTCTGAAACTTGTGTTCTTTCTACCCCTGCTCTTGAGTACTTATCACTGAGTGGTAGGCACTCGAAGCATTTTAGCTGCATAAATGAGACAGGTATTATTAGCTGGCTTAGGATATTGCAGAGGCCCTCCCAACTCTTGGGAATGTAAGACTGATTTGTCTCTTGGGAAATGGAGCTTCTGTACCATTTGAGGCATTCTGTGTCTCAAAGGAGGAAGAAAGAGAGACAGCAAAGGTAGGAAACCAGGGACAGGAAGGAGAGGAGCTATAAGGAGATCTATGCTTTCATTATTAGCCCATCTTAACAGTGCACAGGCAATATCCTGAACTAGATATCCATGTATGGAACGAACCAATTTACAGAGATTATATTAAAAGGAAACTGAAAATCACTTTTTTTTTTAACCATTTACTCATCAATCATTATTGTTTTTTTTTATTTTGGTATTGGGGATTGAACCCAGGTATGCTTTACCACTGAGCTACATCCCTGGCCTCTTTGTTTTTAAATTGAGATGAGATCTTGCTAAGTTGTTTAGGTCCTCACTAAGTTGCTGAGGCTGGCCTTGAATTTGTGTTCTTCCTGGTTACAGTTGTATAGAACCATGCCTCACCCAATTATATTCTAAGCCCAGTGTTCAGCATGTTATACGAATTACCTCACTGATACCTTATTACTACTATTGTCCCCATAATTCAAATGAGGAGTTTGCAATGGTCACGTAACTTGTGTTGTCAACCCAAGCCTAACTGACAGTTCACTACTTTGACCCTTCCAAGTCTGTTATCATGGAACCTGATTTTCCCAAAAACTCTTCTCTGGAGGTAGCCCAAGCTGAAAGAAAATGTTCCCTGAGGTAGAGTACAATGAGAATATGGATATAGAACCTGCTCTGATAGAATTGAGAGCAAGTCTTCCTCTTAGTAAGGGGAACCTGGCAGAAGCTGCTGTTTAAGCTTACGAGAAAGTGTCAGGCTGGAGGCTCACAGTTAGCACAAATACTAATCTTCTTGGAGCTTCAATCTTCTCACCCATAGGATAGGGTAAGATTACCTAACATGGTTGGTATGAAAAGGATGTGATATTGTATGTAAAAACACTCCCTTATAAATTGAGAAACTTACATAAATGAAATGTGTTATTATTTTAGGAGCTGAAAACCATGTCAATAAGTGTAAACATATATGGGATTTAAAAGTATATTTTCCAGCGTATTCTCAAGAATAAAATTATCACTATTGCCATTTAGCCCATTCTTCTTCCTCCAAGTAGAAAAGGAATCATGCTTTTCCTCTTATGGGATAGGTCATCAAAAAACTCTGACATTATGAGATGATGCCAAGGCCAAGTACATACCTATGCTGGGTAGAAGCTCTGGATGGGATCCCACCTTCTCCTCCACTAGGCCACCCACAAGTGGCTCCGATGCTATGCCACCATGATTGCTTTTTGTGGTCGGCGTCGTGGAGATGAGCTCAGAGGAAACCAGAGTGGGTACTATTGAGCGTATATTGGTGGGGAGAGCACCACCAGGTAAGCTGGGTCCTGCTGAGGCAGAGGCCAGGCCTACTGGACTAGAGGTCATTTTTAGCAGAGTAGGTGCTGGGGGTGTTGGGGTTTTACTGTCCAGCTCTGTGGATAACTGCTCTGTTCCCATGAGTCCAGGAGCTGTGGTCTCTAGCCCTTGACCTTCAGTCTCTCCATCTGCACCATATTGCTCTTCCCCTTTTTCAAGAGAGCCTGTAACTTTCTTACATGCCTTGGTCAACAAAATCTGGCCAATTTTGTCCACTTTTCCTTTGCCCTTACTAGATGAGACTGGGCTTCGTCGGTTGACAGAGGAGCCTGGACTATTGGTCAGAAGGGGAGAAACCATTGTGGTTGACTGTGAAGAGGGTAGAGTGCTCTGATCTGCTGAGGTGCTCACCTGAAGACTGGTTTCATCTGGATTCAATTCTTTTGCTTGCTGGACAGGGGCATGAGGAGGGACAACTGGAGAAGATGTACAAGGAGGTGAAGGAAGCTGAACAGGAGTGGCTCGTGAGTTAAGGACCAAGGGTCGACTTGTCTGTATGTTGGAAGCAGGACTACTGGAGGGGGCATTAGGTGGAACAGGAGCTGAAGAAAATTTTATGTTCTGAGGTATGTGTAAAGGACCAACAACTGCAACAGAGGGAGGGATCAGGCCAGAGTTGGTTGTCAGTGGGGCCGCAGGAATTGTGCTTGGCTGTGATCCTTTCATAACCTGAATTATTGAGGATGAATTGATAAAGACAGGTGTAATGAACTGAGGCCGGGCATTAGACTGAGCAGCTGACTGTCCCTCAGAAACCATAACCTTGCTACCCACGTTGGGCATCGTGACAACTGTCGACATCAATGCAGACTGCAAGTGAGTTGGTAGGGCTGCTGATGTGTTAGCTGAAGTGGTTATGGGATTGGAAGTAACAAAAACAGTTATTTGATTTGGGGGCAAGGGAGTGGAAATGGAGGAAGAACTGACAGGTCTTGACATTACTGGAGGGATGCTTGGTGCAACATTGGAACTGACCTCACTCAATTCTGGATGTGCAAGGGTTGAACACGGTTCATTACTGTGAGGTAAGTTTAGGGAATTAGAAGGCTCTTTAGAAGACGGATCCTGCAGTGTGGGAATGACAGGTGCTTTTTTGAGATCCTCCCCTGAAACTACTGGAGGTGTTACTTCCAGATCTGTAAGCCCAGGGGGTTTAATGGTCACGTTAGGAGCTCCAGAATTGTCAAGAAGTTGACTTAACGATGTTGGTGCTTCCCTCATGGCAGGAGACACCAAAGTTTTGTTCTCTTCAACACTGGAAAGTTTGTTGGGATCCGAAGGCTGCCCATCCTTTTTGGATTGATCTTCAGGGACAACCATTTTAACTTCTTGGGCAGGAACTGCTTTTAGCTCAACATTTACCTGCTCCTTCCTACCCTGGGAATTCTGGCAATCACTGTCCTGAGGCATATTCAAGCTCTCTTTGTTATCCTCGAGAACAGCCCCCACTGCAGCCATGGGCATGGTAGGATTCTGAGGATTCAGCCCACTGTTGTTAGAAAAGCTCCCAGATACAGGGGGATTGGCCAGAGGAGTGGGACTGACCAACACATTTCTTGGTAACTCCACATTCTGCAACAGGGCTGCATTTGTTTGAGATGCCAGAGTAAGTTTAGGGGCTTTTGAATTTTGCCTCCCAGGACTTGGGGTAGTTTTCCTACTGGACCCAGGACTAGATCTGCGACTGTTGCTTGGACTAGCTCGTTTTGTTGCTCCAGCATTAGATTGCTTTCCAGAATTCACCACCACAGAATCTAATTTATGAGTTTGTGGGGCTGCAAAATTGGAAGGATTATTCATGGTAAGATTTGAAGGTGCTTGCCCAATGGCCTTCAGAGTTGTTGGATTTAGGCCCTGTTGATCAAAGCCCCTATTTAAATTTGGCCTAGGAGGTAAAGGAATATTAATCTGTGGAGGGAAGAGTCCTGCTATGGAGGCATTGAGTCTTTCTGGTGACAGACTAATTTCTGAAGGTTCTGTGCTGGGAGGGCGATTATTGGGTGTCTGAGGATAATAGGGTCTGGGGCTGGCTCTGTTTGGTGTTTTAGGCCTAGATGTCTGGGTTGGAGCAGCCACATTCGGAAAGTGGTGGCCATGGGAGCTGGGAAGGGAATTTACAGGGGGTTGCTGGGGAGTTGCACCTTGAGTTGCTGAAAGGGGTGATGGTCCAGGTTTGGGCCCTGTCATCATTAACTGGTTCTGGGAAACTACTAAATGTGAAGGCATGTTATTTGGGCCTCCTGAGACTGATGGGACTTCATTGCCACTTGCTTCAGGAAGTGAGGACATCTCTCCCAGAGGCGAGTTAGAAGGATTCTGTGGATTCTCCTGGTATACCATTTTCCTTGAATTATTTCCCAAAGGAGTATTTACAGGCATTGGCATTCTTTGTTTATCAGGTGATGGTGGCACAGAGGCAGGTCCTTGCAAACTGACCATGACAGGTACATTGCCACTCTGCTGCATGGGCATTCTCTGAGAGTCTGGGTTCAGAGGTCCCCTTGGGGGATGGACATTTTGAGAGACTGGAAGTCTAATGGATTTAGGATCTTGCTGCATCATAAGCATCATCATCATTTGTTGTTGTTGTTGCTGCTGTTGCTGCTGCTGCTGAGACTGCGGCTGACTAGGAGGTGGAGGCTGCTGCTGCTGCTGAGGCATTTGTGGCTGTGGCTGCTGCTGTGGTGGCTGTGGTGGGGGTGCCACATGCTGCATGAGTTGAGGAGGCATCTGCTGCAGTGGCCTCTGTTCAACTGGTTGAGTAGGATAACCTAAAACAAGCCCCCAAAATCAGGGAAGTTAGACTTTCAGCAAGAGAACTTTGCACCTTTAGAGTATAGACAAGCAATACTCATCTAGGTGGCAGGCAGAATGTGCACAAACAGCTCAGGCATTCCTGCTCCGTGGGCAGGGGGCAGCCCCTCATTATTTGACATGAGCAAAGAGGCACACTGCTTAAGGAAGCAAATAGCAAAGCATTAGGAACATGGAGCTCCTCAGTGTACAGGGTCTGAATGAGGCTAAGTGTGCTAAGACAGAGAGTACTCTACACTACTCACTGCAGATGGCTGAGACTACATCAGCCAAACATGAAAGGAGAAAACTACACCAACAGCAAGTGGCTGGCCAACAGCTTTTGGGTCTCATGTAGACATAATCAGAATTTTGCTATGTGAATGATGTCAAGCATTTAGGATTCCCTTTTTAATTTTTTTTAGCAGAGAATTGCTTTTTTTAAGCTTTAGTTTTGTTGAAAACACCAGTATTGATGATAGCCTTTTTATTCTTTCAACAGAAGTAAAAGGTAAAATTCTAGGATTCAGTTTCTTAAGAAAAGAGGATTTAAAATTACTGTAATCCATTGGCTCCATAAACTATGCTGCATCTTTTGGGCTCAATCTTTTGGGGAAAACTGGTTGAATTAAACTGCCCTTTGGTGCACATCAGTATCAGCAAGAGCAACAAGGGCTGATATACGTTGAAAATAAAATGAGGGCAACGAATTTTTTTGCATATTAATTTCCATTTACTTTCTTACATGGAAACCTCTATTTGGAGAAACATTTTCTATGAATCCACAACTGAAGAATAAATAAGCCAGAAGCAAAGCTCTCAAAAATAAAAATAATTTTGGAATAAGAACTCTGAGGAACAATGCCTTCCAGACTTGCAGAAGACAGCATTTCAAATCATTATATCTTTTTTTTAAAAAATATTTTGTTTAGTTGTAGATGAACACAATATCTTTATTTATTTTATGTGGTGCTGAGGATCGAACCCAGTGCCTCACGTATGCGAGGCAAGCGCTCAACCGCTGAGCCATAGCCCCAGCCCCTCAAATCATTATATCTTTTGTGAAGATTTTACCTGGCATTTTAGAATAAAAACCTTACAAAATCAGCAGGGAGGATAGAAAAATCAAATTAAACCAAGAGTAAGGTGATTCAGTGGGAAAAAGTACGCATATGACTGGGATACAGTTCCACAAACTGAATTATTCCACTGCTGCATGAAAAATACATGTAGAAAGTTTAAGAGGGTACAATAATGTGAACGGTTGGCTCTGGTAGTTGGAAGAAATGCTGGCTCATAATTTTCACAGAGCAGTACCAAATGCCGTGGGTCAGATTTTATACTCAGGAGCTAATTAATTTCTTCTGGTCAAAGATTTCCATAGTACCAAAGGGTGCAATGTGCAGAATCCAGTTTTGAAGATTTTCTTATAAATTCTCTTGGTTTTAGGCCCAAGTAACTTCTTGACCTTATAAAGCCAAAAGCATTTCTACAAGTTTCTACAGGTCAAACACAGTGGGATTTTATTTTTTATGTCTAGTCTGGAGTTCCCACATTAAGAAAATTGTAATTTCTTCAAAAGTCCATTCATGTCAGGGTTATTACAGATGCCTTTCATCTTTAAAATCAGCTTACCAGACAGCACAGCAAATACCAAAGAGGGCAGCACAGAGTAGCCTCTTGAAAGTAACAGCTAAAGGCATAGTTCCTATAAAGGGTCCAGAAACTGGAGGCAGCAGTCCAAAGTACACTACTGCTAGGAAGATGGATTGGGGTTGATGTGACAGAATGACAAAGAGAAAAAGCCATGACACACACAGTGCCCATACACAATCAAAAAACAAATTTATTAGTCAAGGATGCAAGCTCATCTGTCTTTAGGGGCCAGGCAGGAGATGAAGAGAAGTAGGCTAATAGAAGATAGCGGGAGTCTTATGGACACTGCCAAATGCAGAGCAGATGTCCTTTCTAACAGCATTTAAATTTAGGTTTTTGCTTAAGACAGCATGGCAATTCAAACCCATCATATCCAAATTCAGCCTGCAGGCCCCTTTTGCAGAAAGGAGGCAATGATGTGTGTGAAGACCCTTGGAATTTATACAAGAGTTCAGATGTACCTGGGGGAAGAGGGTAACTTTAGACTCACCATGGCTTCTGGACATACTTGCCAAAGACTGGCAACCTCCCACCTTAACTGTGCTGCAACTCACTGCTGAGAACTGTATGCCCAAGCAATTTGTAATAAAGTATTGACATCATAATACATTTACTTTTCTAAAATCACTTTTAGGATATATAAATTAAGGGTAGATTAAAGTTTATCTCTAAAATAACAGCAATTTTTTTTTTTTAGTACTGAGGACTGAACTCAGGGGTACTCAACCACTGGGCCACATCCCCAGCCTATTTTGTGTTTCATGTAGAGAGAGGGAGGGTCTCACTGAGTTGCTTAGCACCTGGCTGTTGCTAAGGCTGGCTTTGAACTCGCGATTCTCCTGTCTCAGCCTCCCAAAATGCAGGGATTACAGGCGTGCACCACCGCGCCCGGCTCAATAACAGCACTTTTGTTTAGGTGTTTTTGTTGTTGTTTGTGTGTGTGGTGCTGGAATTAGATCCCAGGGCCTCCGTGCATGCTAGACAAGCACTCTACCACTGAGCCACACTCCAAACCCCTAACATCACTTTCATTTATATGACAAAAAGGAGGCAGAATTACTAATGAAGAAGAAACAAAACAGCTCTTTGTAATACACAGGAGAACTCTGAGGATGAAGGGCTTGTGCATCTCCAGTTGTCATAGGGGAATAAAGCTATAAGTCACTGTTCAGACCAGGAGTAAGAAGGTATAGAGATACTGTGGCAGCTGGCCTTGGTTCTATAATACCTGGGTCAGAATGAATGAATGAATTTTAGAAGTTTTTTTCCTTTTCAGCATAATTTATCAACATTAAAGGATAATATTTTATAATCAGAATAAGAGGTTTCAACAATATTGGTACTATTTGTTATAAATCATTAAGCTGGTAGTAGGCACATGGGTATGTCTTTTCTTATTCTTTATATATTTTTGATGTTTTAAGGGTTCAAAATAAAACTTCCATAAAAAGGATCACTTTCTTCTAATTCCCTGCTTTGAGAAAGCTCTAGGAAGAAAGGTTGCAGGAAAAGCAGGCAAGCAAGATTAAGTAAAAATATCTCTCCATGTAATCTTATTTGATTTTGATGCCAACTAGAACCTAGACACTGGTAAGAATAAAGAGGCATTTCACATTTCAGTCTAATTTTATAAGGACTTTAATAAAGACAATTGAAGTGTGTTTGTGAATATGTGTTTGTGCCTTCAGAAGTTATATTTGAAATATTTACTTAACATCAAGGCAAAGCTTCCAAATACTAGACACATTAAAATGCTAAAGCAGACTAGTTAGTAGACAAAATACTATTTCTTTCTTTCTTTTTTGATACTAGGGATTGAACCCAGGGGCACTTAACCACTGAGCCACTCAGCCCTTTTTCATATTTTATTTAGAAGCACGGTCTCACTAAGTTGTTTCAGAGCTTAAGTTGCTGAGGCTGGCTTTGAACTTGTGATCTTCCTGCCTCGGCCTCCCCAGCTGCTGGAATTATAGGAGTACGCCACCATGACCAGCAACACTGTTTCCTTGAAGAAAAGGAAGCTTTATAATGCTGCATACATGATGACAAGTATATAATCTTTAGCTAACATTTAAAAAAATTTTTTTTTTAGTTGTAGATGGACTCGATACCTTTATTTATTTATTTTTATGTGGTGCTGAGGATCAAACCCAGTGTCTCACACATGCTAGGCAAGCGCTCTACCACTGAGCCACAACCCCAGGCCTTTAGCTAACATTTTATTACCTGGTGGCCGATTTGAAAACTCTGGCAGTTTAGGGCCTGTGTTGTCCAAGTTAATTCCTTGTTCTCCAGGCAATGGTTGCTGATCAGCCTCCTCCAGACCAGCTGGACGAGCATCTGGGGTGCTAAAAAATAACAATTTGAGAGTAAGCTATCTAGGAAATACATGAAACTAGCTCAAACCTGTCCTCTATTTCTGAAGAACTATAATCTATTTACATTATCATTCTTACTATTATTTACATCTTTCTAGTATGGATAAAATAGTCAACACTGGCATAAAAATAACCTGGCAAATTCCTTAAATGTTAAAATCCACTTACTCTAATAGCATAGTATCTACTCAAAGTGCTTTCTACAAATTCCTGATACAATGTTTTTCATGCAATCACCCATTCCTTAGATATTTTAAGGCCTGGACTTTGTTTGGGACTATCAATATTATAAATCACTGTTCCTGTGAAACCATAGTATCTTCACTGTAGCTAAAGAATCAAGCTCCAATAATTCATAACACCTTGCAACAGGTTCTAAGTTAGCTGATGGAAATGATATTTGGAGAACAAAGAAAGGTGGAGACCACAAGAAAGTTAATTAAATTTTGCTATAGAATGAGTGCTTACAGACATAACCATTGGCTTTGGGATGTGTTCATTTTTACCAACGCTTAGAATTTTTAGTGGGAGGAGAAAAAAAAATGGAGAAACTTACCTACTAATACCCACATTTCCAAGGAACCAGAGTGCCCACATCCTCATTTAGTTTGTACTTTTTTTTTTTTTTTTTTGGTACTGAGGATTGAACTCATGGGCACTCGACCCCTGAGCCACATCCCCAGCCCTATTTTGTGTTTTTATGTAGAGACAGGGTCTCACTGAGTTGCTTAGCGCCTCGCCATTGCTGAGGCTGGCTTTGAACTCGTGATTCTCCTGTCTCAGCCTCCCTAAGTGCTGGGATTACAAGCGTGAGCCACCGCGCCCAGCTAGTTTGTACTCTTACTATCAGCTGTACCTTTCTTTCCCACTTTCAGTTTCTTCCTGTCTTGATTGTGGCCACCCACTTTTAGATAGTATTTTGTCTCATACTCTGGATAGTTTCAGAAGCCACCATAAATGCATTTTAGAAGGACCAGCATATGCAAATTTAGAACCTGAAGCAGATCTTTAGCACATCTAGATCCCTAAACCAATCTGTTCCTTATGTGACTTCCCTCTCACTTAAATTATGGGCAAGGATTCTGTGATATCCTTTACTTTTAAAGAATTCTATAGGTAAAACAAACAAACAAATGCTGACATCTTCTTCAGTCCCTTCATGTTACAGAGGAGAAAACAAAGTCCCAGAGAGGTATAAGAGACAGCAAAAAGGTTCCATAGTAAGCTAGTGGAAAAACTGGGAGCAGGTGATCTTCCTGCCTAGGAGCCCTGATGCTGTATAAGGTCCTTTTCATAAAGTATAGAACCAAAAAGTAAGCAATCTTCTTCAGGCCTGATGAAGACAGTGAAGATGCATACTAACCAGCTTACTGGGAGAAATAAAATTATTATCCCTATAAAAATGTTATTCCAAAAAGGCTGACAGATGAATTCAATTGAGGAGAATGGCAGTCAACAAGAATACAAACAATAATAAATGCTGGAGAAGATGTAGAGAAAAAGGAACAATTTTACACTCTTGGTGGGATTGTGTACAATCACTATGGAAATCAGTATGGAATTTCCCAAAAGACTAGGCATGGAATCACCATATCAATACTACTCCTCAGCATTTATCCTAAAGAATTAAATTCAGCATACTATAGTGATACATGCATACCCATATTTACAGCAGTACAACTCATAACTGCCAAGCTGTAGAATCAGCCTATGTGTACACCAATGGAGGAACTGATAAAGAAAATGTTATATATATACACAATGGCGTTTTATTCAACCAAAAATAATGAAATTGTTATTTTCAGGAAAATGGATGGAACTTGAGAACATTATGTTGAATAATATAAGTCAAACTCAGAAAGTCAAGGGTCACATATTTTCTCTCCTTTGTGGAAGCTACAGAGGAAAAAGGAAAGAAAGGTGGGAGATCTCATCAAAATCAAAGGGAGGAGCCGGGTGCGGTGGCGCAAGCCTGCAATCCCAGCACTTAGGGAGGCTGAGACAGGAGAATCGCAAGTTCAAAGCCAGCCTCAGCAATGGTGAGGTGCTAAGCAACTCAGTGAGACCTTATCTCTACATAAAACACAAAATAGGGCTGGGGATGTGGCTCAGTGGTCGAGTGCCCCTGAGTTCAATCTCTAGTACCAAAAAAAAAAAAAAAAAAAAAAAAATCAAAGGGAGATAAGCAGAGTACAGGAAAGGGACCAGCAGAGAGGAAAAGGATGGAAAAGGTGAAATAATATTGGCCATGGGGAATGATACTGGCCAAACTATATTGTTATATTGTGTATATACAAATATGTAATGATGAGTCCCATCATCATGTGTAACTATAATGCACCAATAAAAATATGAGAAAAGAGTATTTAACTGAGGAGAAGCTATTAGAAAAATTAAAGGGCTTTAGGTTTGAATTCAGGAAAATACACTGTTAATATACAGTGATTGGCTTTTAATGTATAAAATTCAAGAAACAGGTAGTATGATTATAATTAGACTACCAAGAATGTGGGAAGGCTAGGGTAAAGGTAGCTACTTTCAGTTTGAATATTTAAGCTCATTTAAATAAATCTCCCTTCTTTTCCTATAGTTGTAGCAGTTTATTTCAAGTAATCTGTTTTACATTCATTAGTCACTATTCCGTTAGTAAATGTCTCTAAATTCCAGTTTCATAATTAAAGCCTGAAAATCCAGCTTAATCAATATTTCTTCTAAGAAATTTTTATCCAAATCAGAAACATGATTTAAATGAATACTTAGTTTCAGGAAATGAAGTATAAATTGTTAATTGCCCTTTCTACTGTGATCTTGCAAAAGAGCTCACCTGGAGAATGTTTACTGAAAGGGTATCTAATTTAAAAGTTCCAATCATCTTAGTATGGGGTTTAAGCTTCTATGGGTAATAGAGCCTTTAAAGAAAAGGTATTGGTGCAAAAGAATATTATTTTTTTGGTACCAGAGATTGAATGCCGGGGTGCTTTACCACTGAATCACATCCCCAGCCCTTTTTATTTTTTATTTTGAGATAGGGACTCACTAAGTTGCTTCGAGCCTTGCTAAATTGCTAAGGTTGGCATTGAACTTTTGATCCTCCTACCTCAGCCTCCAGAGATGCTGGGATTACAGGTGGTGCTACCATGCATGGCTAGAACATTTTTATTTGGGGGACAGAAGGGAGTCTCCTTAAGCAGTTTTTATTCCCAGAACACATTTGGCCTCCCTGGCTCCCCAACAGCCATAAGCCTGAAGCCAGTGTTTTGTGGAGCTGCAGTACTGTAACACTGGTTACTTTCCAGGCTCTGAGTGCCACAAACCCCTGGGAAAGGGCAGAGACAGCCTATTGCAACATATCAACGTAGTTTGGATCCTTAAACAAAAAAACTGTAAGAAAAAAAAAATTGAGATAATCAGAGATATGTGAGCGCTGTTTGGATATGTGAGAATTTTAAGGAAGTATTAGCTTTCTGGATGTACTAATGGTATTATTGTGTAGTCATATAAAATAACTGTCCTGCTAGGAACACAGTGGCACATGCCTTCAATCCCAGCTACCTGGGGGGCTGAGGCAGGAAGATCACAAGTTCCAGGTCAGCCACAGCAACTGTCTCAAAATAAAAAGGGATGGGAGTGTAGCTCAGAAGTATACTGATTGCTTGTCTAGCATGTGTGAGGCTCTGGGTTCAATCCTCAGTATCACCAAAAAAAAGAAAAAGAGACTTTTTTTCAGAGGTAGGCATTGAAATATTTACTAAGTAAAATTGCCTTGAAAGAATCAAGGGGATAATGGAAGAAAATATAGATGAAGGCAAGATATACTATGATAACTGTTGAAGCATTATACTATTCTAATTTTATATATTTTATATATTCTTAAAATTTTTCATCAATGAAAGTGTCCACATAAAAACAAATGAATAAAATTTGAGGCAAAATTATCATAACCTACTTTAGATCTTGCTGACTATTTTTCTTCTTCCGAGGGGGTTTCTTCTTCTTAGGTTTATTTGCGTTGGTATTATTTTGCTTATTGTTTACCCCAAAATGACCTGCAGAGATGTCACTCTGCAATAAGTTGACCAACAATGGGCTTGTTAGCGTTACATCCTTATTGACAGGAAAGCCTGGATTCTGACCACAAGATATCTGATTTCCATTGGGTGCTCCACTGAAAGGTGCATTGAAAGGCATCCCATGGCCTGAGAAGTGGTTTCCCGAGGCACTGTTTCCCTGCATGGCCTGCACGTGGGGAGGGACCATGTTGGTTTGTTGCATGCTAACATCAGGCATCATCTGGGACAAGCTGACATCATTATTTGCTGTAGTTGCGGGATCACCATGCTGCTGGGCCATGTGTGGGTTGGGCCCTGGTGGCCTCAGGACCTGTCCCTGAATCCCCATAACCTGAGATGGACTGTTGTTCACAGGCCCTTGCTGGGGCAGCATCTGTCCTGACATCTGTCCCGTAAACTGCACCATGTTTCCTTGCATGTTCGGAGTTGGTCCCCTCATTATCTGTGCTGGTCCCGGTATGACACTGGATTGGTTCTGAGTGTTAAATTGTTGCTTATTCCCCTGCATCTGATTGGTCATGATCTGTTCTATCATTGGGTTCTGTTGGAGCAAAACTTGTCCCTGAGGCCCCATCATCTGGTTATGTGGTGCCATCATTTGTGGGCCCTGCTGGGACAGCATCTGCTTGGGTGGGGTCATCCTTTGGGGTGAAGGCCCAAGATTTTGGTTCTGAGGGTTCACCATCATCTGGTTCTGTGGCAAAAGCTGGGCCCTTGAAAGGATCATAGGGTTCTGAGGGTTCAGAGTTCCTTGTTGCTGGACCATCTGGCCCTGGGAGGGCACAATCTGCTGGTGCATGCCCATCAGCTGAGAAGGTGGGCCCTGTTGGGGCTGGCCTTGCATGTTGCCCAGGTTCACCTGTGGAACCCCAGAACTACCAGCCTGCTGGTTGTTCATGTTGCCATGAATTCCCATGAGGCTGGGTTGCATCATATTTGGTGGCCCATGGGACACCTGCATCTGATTTTGAGGACCAGTTCCTTGACCACCTTAAAGGAAATAAAGAAAAAAAAAGGCACAGTTTCAGAAAAATAATTATCATCTTATTGGTATTAAGATATTCAAATAACCTTACTTAGGAAAATACCCATCACCCATATATCCACTGACCAACATAAATGAGCTATTTGATATAATTTTTTTTGGTACCAGGATTGAACGCAGGGTCACATCACTAGCCTTTTTTTTTTTGTATTTTATTTTGAGACAGAGTCTCGCTGAGTTGCTTAGGGCCTCACTAAGTTGCTGAGACTGGCTTTGAATTTGTGATGCTCCTGCTTCAGCCTCCTCCCAAACTGCTGAGATTACAGGCGTGAACCACCATGCCCAGCTTAACATACTTTTTGTGAGTTCTTTAAACTATGGAGATGTGATATGGGATAATTGTTTACATTTTCCATGACCATGCAACAGAAGAAGCAAGAAGGAGAACAGTTTCTTTACTCCAACATTTCAAAAATCAAAAAACTTTTCTTTCATATTAAATAAAGAGAAAGGCAGTATTTCACTGTTTTCACATGGTTTGTAGCTACCTTACTGTAAAGAAAACTAAAATAAGAAACAAACAAACAAAAAACAAAGAAAAAACAACATTGTAGGCTACTGAAGTAAACTGCTATAAATGAGCCAGGGAAACAAAGAATGTGCCATGTTCTCTTAGGAAAACCCCAACAATGCTTCTTGGAAAACTAACTATGACTCTCAAAGGCTGGTCTGTGCTATTTGCATGCTGCACTTGAAAAGAAGAGACTACCAAATACTTCCTAAGGACAGGTCTCCTTTGCCCTGGTGTAGTAAAAATTATTTAATGCTGACATAATGCAGAACCATCTGACCAGACGATCCATCTGGAAGCTGCAGTCAAAGGGATGCTAAAATTTCAGTGACTGTACATATACCCTTTGAGAGTCTCTAGTGAACCATAAGGGGCATGTTCTATTCGTCTAACTTAGAGAAAAGATGCTTCCTGGCCTGTTGCAGTGTTTGTTTATAGTTAGGTCCTTCAGATTTTTCTTAAAGTAGCTAATTGTATTACCTATCCTCCCTTACCCCCCCCCTTTTTTTAGCCCTGAAAATGGAACCCAGGGCCTCATGCATGCTAGGCAAGTGCTCTACTACTGAGCATACTGGGCCATATCTCCAGCCCCTACTTCTAGCTTATTTTATCTCTTTTATTTTTCAAACTTTTAAGTAGGGAATAAAAAGTGGCCATAATGAAGTTATGAAGCCAGTTCATGCTCCAACCAGAGAGGCAGGGGACAAACTGTCCCTTGTTCACACTACCCAGGCTTTTCCTGAATCCCAAGGAAGACTCACTTCTCTGCCTCTTTGGAGTTTGGCTGGCAAGAGAAATAATACAGACAGACAAGTATTTTTTCAGGAAGCAGTAAAAGGTAACCGGAGAAATAAAATAGGGCAACAGAATAGAAAATGACAGACAAAAGTAGAACTACTTTGGAAAGGCTAAGTGAGGAAATTAAAACAATAGGGACATATGAAAGATACCATATGAAAATATGACAGCTGTGCTAGGATAGAAAAGTTATGCTTAATTATGCTTCAAATAAAACTTCCTGTAAGCCAGGCATGGTGGTGCAGACCTGTAATCCTAGTGACTCAGGAGGCTGAGGCAGGAGGTTCCCAAGTTCAAGGGCAGCCTGGGCAACATAGCAAGACCTTGTCTCAAAATAAAAAAGAGCTGTAGATGTGGCCCCTGTGTTCAATCCCTAGTATAAATAAATAAATAAGCAAGCTTCCTATAAAAACATTCATTCACATAAGTCAGGAATGTAGTCTTGCATTGGCAGACAGGTAAAGTCAAGTAATTTGCTCTCCCTTCAAGAGACAATGTGAGGGCTGGGATTGTAGCTCAGCGGTAGAGCGCTTGCCTCGCATGCGTGAGGCCCTGGGTTCAATCCTCAGCACCACGTACAAAGCAATAAAATAAAGACATTGTGTCCATCTCCAACTAAAAAAATATTTAAAAAAAAAAAAAAAGAGACAATGTGAATTTTTTTTTCATTAAGTTAGAATTTTTCCTCATTCCTTAGTGATTTACAATTAAAGTTGGAACCACGTACTATCTGGAGTAGGGATGGCAGTTCTGAAAATATTTCATCTATGTCAATCCAAACAATGAGAAAGGATAAGTGTATTAGTCATGTGGTCCCTAAGCAACCATAAACCCAGAAACATGAAGTTTGTGCTTATACAATACTGCTTTACAAATACTACTTTTTGGTCATTCCACTGTATCTTATTTAGTCAAAATTTCTTATATACACTACACTTTTGGCATTAAATTGATACTGAAGGATTTTGAAAAATACCACAATGCACATTAGAATTCAGACTTTTGGCATAAACAAAGCTAACATGTACTATATACAGAATTTGAAAGTTGCAATTGTCTCAACATGCCATATGCTTACATGCCTTTGTATCTACAATTTCCTCTGTCAGAAATGCCTTTTACCTTTTAGTACCTGAGAAAACCCTAACTCAGGAGTCAGGAAACTCTTCCTGAGTGGGCCAAATCAGGTCCACTGCTGGCTTATTGAGCAGACTTGAGTCAACAAAAAACATATAACCTAAAATATTTATTATCTGGCCCTTTACAGGAAAAAAAAAATTGCCTGACTCCTGCTCTAATTCCAGTTTTACCTCCTTTTCTTAGATGTTTCTATGCTCCTCAGACGTTTTGCCTATTTTCCACGTATCAGTTACTATTCTTTTTTTTTTTTTTTAATTATTTTTAGTTGTTGATGGACACAATGTCTTTATTTTATTGCTTTGTATGTGGTGCTGAGGATCGAACCCAGGGCCTCACGCATGCAAGGCAAGCGCTCTACCGCTGAGCTATAATCCCTGCCCATCAGTTACTATTCTGAACAATTACATATGCATTTGAAATTAAGGGGAGAGAACAGGAATTATTAATCTGTATACTCCTGTTGCCTACCAAGGCATCTACCACATGATGCTCAATAAATGCTAGTTGAATAAATTGTAGAAAACAAACCTGCATGCTGGACACTTTGATTTGCTTGCAGTTGAGGGGCTCCTGAATTCCCAGGGGTGGTTGCTGTGGTAGAAGGCACCTGACCTTGCATAAAGTTCGGATTGGCCTGTCCTGCTGAGAAGCCAGGTGGGAGGCGTTTAGGCATTCCTTAATAGAAAACAATGAGTAAGGCAGTTACCTAGCAAATTTATACTCTTGCTTAGATATGGAATGAATAAGGAAGGATGAGCTGCATGAAGTCTCCACTGGCTTAGCTCTCTCTGTCACACTGGTAGGATCTTTAATAATAAGGTTGGGAAAGATGGTTAAAAAAATCAACACAATCTCTTACATGAGCATTGTCAAAATGGAAAAGAAATACTAAAAAATTTACACTTAGAACATGCCAAGGAAAAGATGGCAATCTGCTCCCTAAATGTGATCTGAGGCCACGCCACAGCAAGGTTTGAGGGTTCACTTTTCTCTGTAATACAATGGACCCCAGAACTTTACATACTTTAACACAGGCCCCAAAGGAATATGTTAAATTTGCTCATATTCAAATAAATTGATATGAAATACTATGAAACAGAGCTGGGTCCTGATATTAAGGATAGATAGATGATTTATTTTTTCCTTTAAGGGAAATGGATGACAATCTCCTTTGCAGAAAATTTCCCCCCAATGTTGTGCCTGTCTCTTTGGAAGAGAACAGAGATTAGAAACAGTTCACAGAAGCTTCAAAGTGAGGCTATGTTAAACTTATTATGCCTTTCTTTCATAAGGTTTGCTGTGATTCTGACAGCTATGGTACCAAAAACCATGCTCTAATGGAATCTTACTCAAGTATTACTTCCTTTTATAAAGGCCTAATTTCAGAAAACAAATTTGTAACAAGGAGAATCTCAGACCCACTCATTGTTTGTAACACAGGCCTTGATGTGGCCAGATCACCTAGGTGAGCACATCATCTGCTCTATGAAAGCATCAAGACCTAAAAAGCTTGCTTAAAAATTTCTTTTATTTCTCCATTTATTTTTTTTAAGGGCCAAATTTTCAATGCCCTGAAAAACTCTTCGTAGACAAATATGCACTTGTCCTTTCTTTAGCAGTGACAAGTCCCCACTTGCATGCTTCCATTGTAATTAAATCAGTAATCACGTTTGCAGGAGGGACTACCCAGCTTCCACTGATCCAGGGCTAGATGCCCAGAACAGTGAAGTATGGAGTTGAAATATTCTTGCATTTTCTAAAAACTTCTTAGGATTCAAATATTAGAGCCTGCATGTCAGCAAAATTAATTACAAGAGAGTGAGAAGACTGATGAGCAACTTAATTTCACCAGAAACCATGGGAACATGCCTTTGCTATGTTGCACTAAAGATGTGAGGGTTTTTTTCTGGGTAGGCAATGGGTGTCTTTTGGTGGGGGATATGTTTATCAGATGACAGTATTACTGACACTCTCTATAACTTACTGAAAAGCTCCAAGCACATTCATGTGCACTAGATCAATGATTAATAAGAATAAATAATAAACATGGAGATGGATAAGTTTTACTGTAATCGTTTTACCTCTCACACATTAAGCTCCATTGCTTTTTCTTCATACAAGAGGCACCTTACAAAATAAATAAATAAATCTCCTTTAGGTATAACTAGTGGAATTCCCTCTCTGAGGAGCAGGCATTGGCATTATAAAACTATAAAAGTCAATGATTTCTGAACTTATTCCCCTTTAATACTTCAATCAAAGTTAACAAATACCATGCTTACTAGTTTACTAAGTAGGATTATCAAAATTGGTAACTAGAAGGGCATTTTCCCCAATAAGACCCTGTATTCATCTTTTCATTTTTGCTCTACTGCATAATCTTAATATTTTTCAGTAGCCAAGAAGTTTAAGTTGTTAATAAAATGCATGTTTCTTCTGGAAATTTTAATTTACTAGTATAAGATCAAGCAAAAAAATATGAAAAACAAAATTTCTATATTGAATTTTACCTGTATTTTATCCAGATGACAGTATTACTGACACTCTAGCTTATATTTAATCAATAAAATGCTGCTTAATGTATCAAAATAATAATGCATCAAGTTAACTAGGTTATATTGTCACCACCATTTCACAAAAGCAAAGAATTAAATCCTTATGTCACTCCCTCCATTAACTCTAAAAACTGAAGTTCTACTCAGATCTATCTCCAGCAAATTTACCAACATAAATAGCTTCAGTATTCCTCACCTCCTAGGCCTGGATGTAAACTCTGTGGCCCCTGGTTTGGTGGTTGCTGCTGCATCACCATGAAGTTAGGTGGCACATTTCCCTGTTGAACCATAGGATTCCGACCCGGCGAGCTGACGGGCTGCTGAAATCCCTGGGGAAGTGGGTTATTTTGAGGTGGCCTTGGTCCCATCTGCTGCTGAGTTTGGTTAACCGTTGGGGAGGATGCAGGGGATCCCTGCTGGAAGGAGGAGGGTGAGGAGGCAGGAGACTTGTTGGTGAGGTGGGGCTGCTGCAGGGGGGTTGGGACCCTGGAGGGCCCCCCCTGTAAGCTCTTCATCTGAGGAGCTGTGAACTGGCCTGGGTTGCTCATCTGAGGAAAGTTTGCATGGGCTTGTGAGGCTTGCTGGCTGCCAAAGGGATATGGAGGGGGAGGGTGGGAAGGTGTCTGTACCGTGGCTAAGGATGGTCTTGCCTGGAGTTGCTGTTGCATTGGGCCAGGCAAGGGAGACTTCTTCCACCCTTGGTTTGCAGTCATTGTGCCCAGAGAACCCTGGGCTGGAGGAGGCTGAAGGGCTCCAGAAGGCAGCTGGTTCCAGCCTGGAGGAACAGGCACCTGAGTTGGGGCAGTAAACTGGGGTCGAATCCCCTGTGGCTGCTGCTGCTGCTGATGTTGCTGTGGGGGTCTTGCCTGCAATTGTTGTTGTTGCTGTTGCTGCTGCTGCTGCTGCTGTTGTTGCTGCTGCTGCTGCTGCTGCTGCAGCTGGGGAAAATTAGCTGGGTTCATTTGTCTGTTCACAGGGACAGGCTGCATTGGGTGATGAGGAGGAGCTAAAGATCCTGAGGGATGACTCTGCTGTTGCATATGGAGCCCAGAGAGGAGTGGATCCATTGCATCTGTTAAAGACAGTCAACAAAGCAACAATCAACCTATGGCAACCTAGATGCTTAGAGCAGCAGCCTGGTATCACTCATGTTACCATGTTTGTGAGCACCTTCTATATACAAAGCAACATACCAAGGATGATAAAGATGAATCCTCCTTTAAAAAGAGTATGATTCAACAGTGGATGAAAGAAACAAACAAATGTGGAGAGCAGTATTTTCCAAATCACATACTAGGGAACCGTGTTAATCACTGTTATAGGAAAACGGAAAAAAAAATTGTCAATCATGTTTGGGAAACACCAGATCTAACATTCTTAGACAAGTTTCTTTTTATGGTAGGATGTAAGTGCCTCCAATATGTTAATTCTGAATCTGAAATAGGCAGTGTAAAGTATGATGCATTTACCAAATTTACTTGACTACAGAATTCTGTTATGAAATATCTTGCAATACTAAGTAGGCCCAGGCATGCTTTTTAGGAATGTTGGGGTATTAACTGACAACAATGAGAAATTCTGGGAAGGAAATAATGACATTTAGCTTAAAGACATCAGAGTAGAATTTGTAAAGAAGGTAGCATTTAAGTTGGGCAGTTACAAATACAGTATAATAGGTTGAATTTTATAATCATCTCTATAGAAGTTCTAGGCTCTTCAATCCTTAAAGATTGCTATCATTACCTGACTGAGAAGCAGGGCGAGGGGTCCTGGGCTGCAGCTCTGGATTGGGGCCTGGTGCCATCATGGAGGAGGACACGTTTCCACCCTGGGGTATCATAACAGTGGCAGGACTGGCCATTCTCATTAATCCTAGGGGGGAAAAATAAAGATCTCTAAAATAGAGTATTGGAATAAGCACAATTTTTGTTTTTAATGATATATTTCAAGAATGTGAAATGGTATAAAGAATTTTCAGGTTATCTACCTTTTTAAAATCTAAAACCTTTGGTCTCTCTCCTCCCAGTACATATACAGATATATTAGAAGCCCCCAACTACTTCTATTCCATTTCCTCCCTCTTACTATAATTGGTGTTAAAAGTTCCATGAATGTTTCTGCATTCGTAGGTAAACTGCATAGCATTTTTGTATGCTTTTAATCTTTGTAAAAGTGGCACCACACTATATGTATTCTTCTTCAGTTTCCTTTTGCATTTAATATTATTTTTTGAGATTCACCCCTCTTGATGGCTGTTAAGTGCTCCATGTACAGAACCATATATCTGTCCCCTGCTAATAAACACTAAAGTTTTATTTTTTCTACCCCTTCCCCTTTTTTGGTAGTTGTAGATGGACAGAATGCCTTTATTTGTTTACTTTTATGTGGTGCTAAGGATCAAACCCAGTGCTTCACACATGCTAGGCAAATGCTTTGCCAATGAGCTACAGCCCCATCCCCTTTTCTAATCTTTTATTCTTTTTCTTTTTTCTTTTTTTTGGGGGGGGGTACTAGGGATTGAACTTAAGGGTACTCGACCACTGAGCCACATTCCAGCCCTATTTTGTGTTTTATGTGGAGACAGGGTCTCACTGAGTTGCTTAACGCCTCACTGTTGCTGAAGCTGGCTTTGAACTTGCGATTCTCCTATCTCAGCCTCCCAAAGTGCTGGGATTACAGGTGTGTGTCACCACGTGCAGCTTTTATTCTTTGTTTTTTCTAAAAATGTTTTTAGTCATTCTCCTCTTCATATAAAGAAAATGTCAATTATCCATATCAAATAATAAGTAGCACATAAAATCACTATGATAATGCAGGTCAACCCTCGGGAGCTGCAGGATATCAGTTGAGGTCCCTCCTCACATACTAAAGTTCTTGGATGTTCAAGTCCCTTGTATAAAGTGGCATACTATTTGTATATAACCTATGCACATCCTTCCATATATATACTCAAAATAATCTCTAGATTACTTATAATACCTAATGCAATGTAAAATTTATGTAGTTATTGTACTATTTAAGAATAACAAGAAAAAACTCTGTACATATTCAGTAGAGATACAACACAGTAAGCTCAACTATACTGAATCCTTGGATGTGAAGGGCCAATTGTGTGTGTATGTATACTTCAGTATACATACATACTTCAGTAAATTCTCCCTGGCTAACATCAAACTATCAATCTCCATAAAGGTGGACAAATCCAGTGTCAGAGCTTGACAAGAATAGGTATCCTAACCTTTTATTCTTACAATTTTGCAAAGTCATGTATTTGTCATGAATTCTTATGGATAGGTGAGAGTGTCTTTAGATTATATTAAAAGACTCAGAGGGGCCAGGATTGTAGCTCAGTGGTAGAGCGCTTGCCCCGCATGCGTGAGGCACTGGGTTCGATCCTCAGTACCACATAAAAATAAATAAATAAAATAAAGATTGAAAAAACCCCAAAACTTTCACTTGCTTTAAAATAAAAAAGACTAAGCCGGGCGCGGTGGCTCAAGCCTGTAATCCCAGCACTTAGGGAGGCTGAGACAGGAGAATCGCGAGTTCAAAGCCAGCCTCAGCAATGGCGAGGTGCTAAACAACTCAGTGAGACCCTGTCTCTACATAAAACACAAAATAGGGCTGAGGATGTGGCTCAGTGGTCAAATGCCCCTGAGTTCAATCCCCAGTACCAAAAAAAAAAAAAAAAAAAAAAAGACTTAGAATTGCTAGGTTGCAAGTCTTAGCGTCTCCAGTTTTACTAATTATTGGCAAAGTGTTCTTAAAAGTGTTTATATAGGGGCTGGGGTTATAGCTCAGTGGTAGAGTGCTTACCTAGCACATATGAGGCACTGGATTCGATCCTTAGCACCACATGAAAATAAACAAAATAAAAGTGGTGCATCCAAGCACAACTAAAAAAAAAATTTTTTTCCTAAGAAGTGTTTATATCAACTCATCAAGCAGCAGTCTGAGAAATCCTCTTTTTCGCATCTTTGTAATTTCTAACACTGTTAGGTTTTTTGGATTTAGTATCTATGGTCATCAGTGAGAATATCATGTAAGTTATCTTCTTCTGTCCTTTGATTTTCAGCATCAAGATTACAATAACTTCAAAATGAGTTCAAAAACATCTTTCCTCTTTTTCTATGCCCTGGAAGAATGTGGATATTTATCCTTTACCTGTAAAACCACCTGGGCCTAAACAGATTCTTAATTATTTTCTTACATGGTTATGAATTTTTCAAGATTTTTATGTCTTATTGTTAGTTTGGCTAAATTATAATTTTGCTAATGCTTTGAAGTTGGTCAGTATAAAGTTATTTATGTGATATCCTTTTGTTTTATTATTTTTTAAAAACTGAGATATAACTCACATATTATAAAAACTTACCCTTTTAGGGGTGTACTTTTCTCATTCTTTTTTTTTTTTAAACCTTTTTTTAAAAATTTATGTATTTTGTATGTGGTGCGAAGCAAGTGCTCTACCACTGAGCCACAACCCCAGCCCCAACTTTTTTCATTCTCTACACTGTTTGTGCATTCTTTTTTTCTTTAGTAGTGTTAACCAGATCCATCAGTTGAAATTGTTCTTTTAAAGAAAATGTTTTGGCTTTGCTGCTGTTTTATTGTTTTTCCCCAACTCATGCTATATCTCTGCTTTCCTTTTTATTATTCCCTTTTCTAACTTATTACTCTGCTGTTTTTGTTTCTTTCTTTTTTTTTTCATTCTTAAGTCAGATACTTGCTTTTCAACTTGTAGCTGATGTTCTTATATTGAGGGCTTAAATTTTCTTCTACATGCTATAATGGCTACACCGCAAAAATTCTGATATGTACTATTCTTATAAATCCATTCTAAATATTTTTCTAATTTCCATCATGATTGCCTTTTTTTTTTTGGTACTGGGGATTGAACTCAGGGGTACTCTACCACTGAGCCACATCCCCAGCCCTATTTTGTGTTTTATGTAGAGACAGGGTCTCACTGAGTTGCTTAGCGCCTCGCCATTGCTGAGGCTGGCTTTGAACTCACGATTCTCCTGTCTCAGCCTCCCTAAGTGCTGGGATTACAGGCTTGAGCTACCGCACCCGGCTATAATTGCCTTTTAAAATCATTGGGTATTTAGAATATATTTCTAAATTTCCAAAAATATGGGATGTTTTGTGTAGGTTTTCTTTGGTTGATTTTTGTCTGTTTGCTACAGTCAGGAAACAGATCTGTGTGATATTAACATTTGGTATTTACAGGAACTTGTTTTGGGAATAATCCATGATCAGTTTTGTATAAATGTTCCATTTATGCTTGAAAAGATTAAGAACTCTTGAGTTAACTGCATGGTGTCTACATATGTCCATCACATAGAACTAATCTAATTATGTTATTCAAGCTTTCTTTATCCTTACTGAGCTTTTAAAAGCTTGATTCATCAATTACTAACAGAGGTTTGTTAAATTTTCTTCTAAGATTCCTCTCTCCATGTAATTCTTCTTCTTTTTTAAAATATTTTTTAAGTTGTTGGTGGACCTTTATTTTTTTCATTTATTTATGTGGTGCTGAGAATCGAATCCAGTGCCTCACACATGCTAGGCAAGTGCTCTACCACTGAGCCACAACCCCAGCCCCTCTCCAAGTAATTCTTAAGATACTTTGAGGCTATGTTAAATACAGAAAAATTTAGCTATCTTCTTGGTGAATTTTTCCTTCTACATCAAACTGCAGCTCTATTCATTTATATACTTTTCTTCTTAATGTCTATTTTATTTGGTAAGAATATTGTTATGCCTCTTTTTCTTGGTTAATATTCACCTGGTTTAATCTTTTTTTCTACCCTTCTAACTGGGACACTTCTGAGTCCTTATATTTATGTTATTTCTGATAAGAGCATACAGTTCATCCTGATAGTACTATCCTTTTTTTTGGGTACTGGAGATTGAACTCAGGGGCACTCGACCACTGAGCCACATCCCCAGCCCTGTTTTGTGTTTTATGTAGAGAAAAGGTCTCACTGAGTTGCTTAGCGCCTAGTCTTTGCTGAGGCTGGCTTTGAACTCGCAATTCTCCTGTCTCAGCTTCCCTAAGTGCTGGGATTACAGGCTTGCGCCACCACGCCTGGCTCTGATAGTACTATTCTGATTAATCATTTCCTTCTTTTCAATGTTCATAGTCCATTTATCTTTAATGCTAATTAATTTACATTTAATGCTAATTACTGGTATATTTTGATTTGTCATTCGAGGATCTCTATTTACCTTCCTTTTTCTATGTTGTTTTCCTATTTCTCCTGAATTTTACTGGATTTTTTTCTGTCATGTCTTTCCTCTCCACTACTAGTTTAGAAATTGTACGTTCTATTATTTTATTAATCTTTAAAATGTCAACAGACACACCTAAGTCTAATGTCAATATGTTATATTCATTATTATTAAATGTCAATACTTATTTAGATTTACCCCATGTTTACCAATTATTTAGCTCACCATTCCTTCTTAGATCTTATTTCTTCCATCTTAGGTTCAATTTTCTTCTTCCTGAAGTACATCCTTGAGCAGTTCAATTAGCAAGGGTCTGTTAATGGTAAATTATCTTAGTCTCTTTGAAAAGGTCTTTATTCCTACTATTCTTGATAGTACAGCTAGGTTTAAACCTCTGTCAATTATTTCCTCAGCACTTTGAAAATACTATTCTAACATTTTCTGGTTCCCAACAATCCTATTGATAAAATCAGCTGTCAATCTGAGAGGTTTTCCTTTGTAAATAATTGTTCTTTGTGTGTGTGTGTGTGTGCACGCATGCGCGCAGGGGTGGTGGTGGTGCTTTTAACATTTTTCTTGTTTTGTTTTTCATATTCTTTATTTTTACAATATTATAATTAGATGTAGATTCATTTTTATTTGTAATGTTTATGATATATTGGCTTCTGAAACTAAATACTTACGTCTTTTAGCAGCTCTTGAAAATTTCAGGTATTCTCTCTTTAACTCTTGCTCCTCAATTTCTTTATTTTCTTTTAGATCTCTTTTTAAATATATGTTAAACCTTCTCATTTTACCCTTTATGTCTCTTGATACTGTTAATATTTCCATCACTTTATTTCTTTGTTGCATTCTGGGTGATTTCTTTAAGTTCACTTTCAAATTCAGCTAATTTTAATTTGCTGAATAATTTATTCATTTTGATGCTTCTTAAATTTCTACAAGTTCTCTCCACAAATCTCTTTATGTTCTGATCATATCTTGTTTTCTTTTTATGATTTTTATAACTTAAAAAAATGCCTGATATTCCTTATTACCTAAAATTGTGGAAGAAGGAAGTTAGATCCTAAGTCTTACAAATTTGTGAGTGAAAGCTCATTTATAGTAGGCTTTAACTAAGAGAAGTATGCAAGGGGCTGGGTTGAGAATGTGCCACTCCACTGTTTGAACAGTTACGACCAGTGTAGAACCACTAAAGGTTAGTGACTTTGCTTGGCTGTTTCTGGGTCATTTCACTAACATATTAAATACTCACCATGCAAGAAGGTAGAGAAGATAACCACCACCATACTTACCTTTACCACCAAGACAGACAAGTTTCTCATTTGTCTGTGTCAGAGGGTGACATTTTTCTAAGCAATCTTTCACTGAAAATTCTAGCATCATGAAGGATACTGAATTAACTTCATTCTTCCTTTCCAAGGGAAGGTTTCATCTTTTAGTCCTTCCTGGCCATTAAAACTAAAATATTTTGGTCTCCATAAAATCTCCTTTGTTTACTGCTATTTAAATTTTCATATTTGACTCTGTTTTTGCTCTGAAGAGTTCCTCTGTTTTCTTAAAGGCTCAGTTATGCATTAAAATTGTGTTTCATGGGGCTGGGATTGTAGCTCAGTGGTAGAGCACTTGCCTCACATGCGTGAGGCCCTGGGTTCAATCCTCAGCACCACATACAAAGCAATAAAATAAAGACATTGTGTCCATCTACAACTAAAAAAAAATTTAAAAAAAAAAATTATGTTTCATCCAGCATCTTTCAGTGTTTTGTAACTGGAGAGGGAACTGGGTAAACATCTATCTGTTAAAACTGGATTTATTTCTGAGGAATCCCACCCTATTTTTCAAAGACGATAATTAGACAGTAAGCGAGTTTACACAAAATGAGAAAAAGGTCTGTTTAGTTCACAGTGATGTTCCTCTCCCCAGAAAGTTTCCAATATCTGCTGACTACATGCTCAATAATGACACTTAATGTGCATTTTTCGTACTTAATGGAAATCTGCACTAGATCTGTGGTTCTCACCTATAGGTAATTTTGTTCCCCAGGGAACATTCAGCAATGTCTAGAGACATTTTTAGTTGGCACAACTGCAGGAAGGAATAGTGATGCTACTGGCATCTGGTGGATAAAGGCTAAGGATGTTACTAAACATCCCACAATGCATGGGACAGCTGCCCACAGCATAGATTTATTGACCCAAAACAATGTACTTAGGTTGAAAACCCTTGATTAAATGATTACTATAAGTATCCTTATAAATCTTAGCATACCATAAGGCCATGAAAAAAAATAGGTCAAGAATTTAGTTTTAGTCGCAAATTGCTTTTGCTTATCAGCTAACTCTGTTCCCAATGCTAAGAAGACAGAACCAAGAATAATTAATGATACTGTGATATTCCAGATATATAATTACAAAGTCATTTATTATTATTTTATTTCATTTATTTTTTATTTTTTATTTTTTGGTACTGGGGATTCAACTCAGGGGCACTCAACCACTGAGCCACATCCCCAGCCCTATTTTGTGTTTTATGTAGAGACAGGGTCTCACTGAGTTGCTTAGCGCCTCGCTGTTGCTGAAGCTGGCTTTGAACTTGCGATTCTCCTGTCTCAGCCTACTAAGTGCTGGGATTACAAGCGTGAGCCACTGCGCCCAGCTCATTTATTATTATTTTAGAAAGAATTTAAGATCTCTTCCTTTAGAAAATTTTGTTTAGTTTAACCTAATATTAAATTTTGTTTGCTCCTTTAAGTATCACTAAACATGTGAGAAGAGGAATTCTAAACTATGCTTGACATTAAAGATATGTGGAAGTTAAAAAGTTACTATGACTGCAGATCATTACTAATTGATTATTCCCAGAACTTTATACTGTATGTTATCACAGCATCCTTTATTTCAATCTAAAGCGTCTAAGTTTCCTATGTTGGTAATGAGCTATAGCACTATAATTTATACTTATTTCCTAAAGATGCTTAATGAATATGCTTACTATTTGCCAGATACTAGTTGAAAAGAGTCTGCAATTAGTGTGGTGATGTCAGTTTATTAGTCTTAACATTTTAAGCCTGGAGGAGATCTCTAGCATTGTTTCCAGGACATGATCAAAGATGTTTACAGGCAACTAAGGCCAGAAAATACTAATTCCTTTGGCAAGAAGTTGATACTAGAACCAGACTTCCTGACTCTAATACCAGGACTTCTTTCACTAACTACATATAACTTAGCTAGGCTCTTCCAATTCTGCTTCTGGCCCTTGTTCTTCTAGTAACAGCAATAGTGTCACCTATAATTTCTCATCAAGCTGCCTTAACACCAAACACTTGGGTTTCTGTGAGGAACTTCATCGATATATAAAGTACGAGGCTGGGTACTCCATCTACTAAATGGTATCCATATCACCCTCACAGCAAGAGGTCCTGACATATACATAAAAGAGGAACTCAGGGTATGTTTGCTATGTGGGAGATCTCATCTACTTTCAAGGATAAGCTCAAAGGACAGCAGCCATCACCATATTGTTTTAAAGGTAAGAAAATTATTACTCATGGAAATGCAGTTAAGTAGCTTAAGGTAACCAGTAAATGCAATGTCAGGATAAAAACCTATTTGCAAGTCCTCCACTACAGTTCAGAATAGCAGCTTATAAATTGAGCTCTTCTATCCTGGCTGCATTTCTTCAAGGGTTACTATGGTAGGCAGAGAACAAAATGGTTGAGTACAATTTCACACTCTTTCTGCTTCAACCTCAGCAGCTGAATAAAGGATCCTTCAGATGAAAAGACCACTGTACTGGGAGTTAGGACATCTGTAATATTAGTCCACTGCTACTTGACCTCAGAAAATCATTTCCTTTCTCATGAGTTCCACAGCTTCCTAAGTTTTAATTGACAAAGCCAATTCAATTTTTTTTTTTTTTGGTATTGGGGATTTAAACCAGGGACACTTTACCACTGAGCCACATCCTCAGCCTTTTTGCATTTTTCAGTTTGAGAGAGGGTCTTACTAAGTTGCTTAGGCTGGCCTCAAACTTGCGATCCTCCTGTCTCAGCCTCCCAAGTCACTTGGATGACAGGCGTGTGCCACCACACTAGGTTAAGAACCAACTCAAGTGCAATATTCTGTGATTCATAGAATATTAGGTTCAATCTCTGAAGAAGAAATTTTAGGTTTACTAGAAAAGGAAGCAAACAATTTATAACTCTTTTAAATTCTAAATACATAAAAATACATAATCCCCTGCATAAGCACACGAGAACTCTGCTTACAGATTTTCAGCCTCGGAGGCAGTGGAAGTTGGAAAACTACATTCTCCACTATACTATAAACATCCTAAGGGTGGAAAACGTTTTATTCATTACTATTTGCAACACCTAGCATAAGTCCTCTCATACAACAAGAACTAAATAAATGTTTACTATACAACTCAGTATTTTATTAGATTTTTAAGTAAAAGATTGCAAAGACTCTATGTTTCATGCTCTGTGACCCTAGTCTCCTAGGAATGATTCATGTCTCCCTTTCCTGATGTAGTAAACAGAGATGTGGGTGTGTCATGAGCCCCCACCTATTCTCTAGGGCTCAAATGATCTTACCTTAGCAAAAAAGCCAAAAATGGAAATAGTAAAATATGATACAATTGAATGGAAGATCTTACCTGGACCACCTGCCATGGGAAATCCTGGTTCCATCCTAATGGAATTTCCAGCTCCCATGGGTCCATTCATTCTCACATCTTGGCTTCGGTTTTGAGCCAAAGCCAGGTTGATAGCACCTTCCCCTGAAAATGACAATTAAATTATAAAAAGGAAATCATAATAAAAAGCAAGTATTGTTTAAAGACAGGTACACAAGAGCTTTTAGTTTTCTGTTTTTGAAGAATTATGGTAAGTTTATCACCACAAAAAGTGTCAATACTACATGGTCTGTCTTCAACCTATCTGAGCAGGTTTACTTACAAGTACAAGGAGATCACAACCAATTCTCACTTGTAATAGGGCAAATGGGCAATCACTGATGATGCATAGTGTCAACAGAGAGTCTGGAACTCTAAATATTTGTGTGTAAGGAAGAAAATACTCTCATAAACTCTCAAAATCCTAAACTTCCTTTTGGTAATTTAAAATCAGAAGGTAGAAATGAGAGTAAATTTAATGGTCAAAGAAAATACGATGGTGTAGGGACACTGTAATACTTGTGCGCAAAACACCAATTTCCTTTCAATAACTGCAACATAAAAAGATTTCCAGCAGAGAAATTCATGCAACGAAGAATAGATAGGTTGCTATTAATCTACCTCCACAGCCAGGCACAGTGGCGCATGCCTGTAATCCCAGCACTTAGGAAGGCTGAGACAGGAGAATTGCAGGTTCAAAGCCAGCCTCAGCAACACAAGGCGCTAAGCAACTCAGTGAGACCTTGTCTCTAAATAAAACACAAAATAGGGCTAGGGATGTGGCTCAGTGGTTGAGTACCCCTGAGTTCAATCTCTGGTACCAAAAAAAAAAAAAGCTACTAACCTACCTCCATGATATCTAATGATAAAACCAGCATTTTTGTTTTTGGAGATGGGAGTGGGGGCAGTGCTGGTAATTGAATCCAGGGTCTTGTGTATGCTAAGCATGTGCTCTACCAATGAGCTACACCCCTAACCCCTGTATAGATATCATAACTAGAAGTGTTCCAATTAAGCAGACCCTAAACTTAGAGGCAACTTAAATCTTACTTGGTCCAATGATTAAAAAGGTCTCTGAAACAAGTTTCAGAATGTTTCTTGTGCTTTATCCACAATTTTGACTATGATTACTATGGAAGACAACACCACTTTATGGATAGTTAAAATACAGCTAGCCAGTGGATGAGGAGTTGAAAGTCTGCATTCCCCAAGTCCTTCCCTTCCATACTCTGGGGTCTTGGTTTATAGATGGATGATAAGGTAGGAAACTAATGAGGGCACAATAAAGCTGATGTAAGTCAGCTTTCCATGTGTACTTTAATCAGTGAGATAGATTGGTCATAGGAAACAACATCCTACCACTGGGGGCTACAAGATGTTCTGACTTTCCTATACTGTCTAGAGTAAAAGACAAAGAGGATACAGGTCTTAAGGTTTTCTACCAACGGGAAAGGACTATTAATAAATATATCAAACTTGCTAAGACAGTCTAAGTAGAGAGCTCTTGAAATGACATCAGATCGTATCACTTCTCTACTTAAAACTGCTCTAGTATTTCCTACTGTTGTAGAAATAAAAGCCAAACATCTTAACAAAGTATACAAAGCTTCAACTTATCTAGCCTCATGCTATTCCAAAGAAATATTAGCCAGGGGCTGGGATTGTGTCTCAGTGGTAGAACGCTTGCCTCGCATGCATGGGGCACTGGGTTCAATTCTTAGCACCACAAAAAAATAAATAAGCGAAATGAAGACATTGTGTCCATCTACAACTAAAAAATATGAAAAAAAGAAAAGAAATATTAGCCATACAAGTAATTTAAAATTTTCTAGAAGCCACAGTAAAAAGAAACAGATGAAAATAACTACAGCATTTTATTTAATCTAATATATCCAATAGATTATTATTTCAACATACAATTAGTATAAAAATTACTGAAATAAACATTGAGGGGCATTAAGTCTTCAAAAGAAATATGAATTTTAAACTTATAGCCCATGTCAGTTTGGACTAGCCACACTTTTAGTGCTCAACAGCTGCAGGTGGCTTGTGCTAACCATGGTGGACAGCCCAATTTCAGTCTTTTTCTACTCCTCCAACCTCACTTTACACTATTTTCTCTTTCAATAATAAGGATTCAGCCCTGGTCACTTTTTAGCTTCTTAAAGGCACACGCCTTTAAAGGCTTCTCACCTCAAGGCCCTTGTATACGCATGTTGTTTCCTCTGCCCAGAACAGTTCTCTGAACTCTCCATATAGTCAATTTCTCAATTTTCATGTGATGGTAAATGTCACAGGTCCAAAAAGGCCTTCTCCAACCACCTTACTCAAGGTTAGATCATCCTTATCAGAACATTTTGTTATTTCTTCAGATATCCCATGAAATCACTATTTATTTGCTTTCTGGTCAGCCTCCCCCCACTATACAACAGTAATCATGTCTGCTCTAGCTCTTTAAATCTGTTGTTTCAGTATAATTCCATCACCCACTTTCATGCTCAAAAGTGTCCAAATTTAGTCAGGTGTGGCAGTACATGCCTGTAATCCCAGCAACTTGGAAAGCTGAGGCAGGAGGATTGCAAGTTTGAGGTCAGCCACAACAAATTAGTGAAGACCTTGGCTCAAAATAAAAAATATACAGGGCCTGAGATGTAGCTCAGTGGTATAGCACCCCTGGGTTAAATCTCTGGTACTAAAAACCAAAAACAAAACAAAAAAAGTGTCCTCATTTAAATAAATTATATACTCACTTTAATTATGTCCTTTATACATAGACCGGTGCTGGGTACCTGCTAGATGCTCATTAGCTATGCTGAGTAGTCAGCTTATCACAACCTTGCAAAGATGCATAGACACTTTTCCATTTGAAAAATACATTTCTGGAAAATCTCACATTTTATAAAAATTTCATGTTGACAATAACAAATTTTATGTAAAAAACAGAGTTGGGGCAAACTCAAAATCTATAATAATGTTTTGTAACCAGAATGCTTTCACTAAACCATATTGGTAAGGACAAAATACACAAAAACAATGGAATGGAAATGCCTGTTTAGAGATGCTGAGATAATGCAGATACAATGATTCTCTGAGCCACTGAGACTACTGTTAAGGTTGACATAAAAAGGAAGTGTAACCTGTCATAAGCTGAAAATCACGCAAAGTCGGAGATGAATGTCTGGAGAAGGTACCTGAACGTAAATTCTCATTCTTAATCTTCTTAAAATACAGTTAAAAGAATTCTCACCTCCGCAGCAAATGAGCTAAAGGTTTTTTTTACTTTTGACAATTATAATTCTATTCCCGCTATTCCAGCTCCCCTTGTGTAGGAAAAAAATCACATATGAATAATCATAATTTCTACATTAATTGCTATCATTCCCCCTTTTGTTAACTGCACATATAGTAACTGATGTAAAACAAACACATGTAGAGACAACTACTGGCTCTCAAACTTGCCAATTTGTGATTCCAATGGGCCAAATCCAGCTTACTTCCTGTTTTTTTAAATGAAGTGTTATTGAAATGCAGTCATGTTCACTCATTTACCCCATTACCTATGGCTGTGCTTGTTCAACAATGGCAGAGTTGAATACTTGTTACAGAAAGTTTATGGCCTGCAAAGTCAAAAATATTTACTCTTGGCTCTTTAAAGAAAAAGTGTGCAGACTCTTGCTTTAGATCACCACGAATTTACAGAAGAGTCACAAAATGTTCTCAGAAAAAAAAAAGTCTCTCCAACTCCCTGGCCAAATCTCAAAAAAGGAAAGGAAGAGGAAATATTCTTCAATGGAGAGTAGAATATCAGAGAAACAATCTGTCTCTCAATCCTTGCAGCAGACACCATGAAAGTAGCAACACTTCCTCTTAAAACTTACAAAGTCATTACCCCATTACCAGTTCATAAAAGCAACAGCTTCTGTCACAACTTTCATACTTGTCTCAAATTCCCAGGAGTGTAGAAAGAGAGAAAAAGAGACCACATGGCAGCCTAAAAGTTAAGAACTCTAGTTGTACATGGTGATGCATACTTGTGATCCCAGGAGCTTGGGAGGCTGAGGCAGGAGAATTGCAAGTGAAGGCCAGCCTGGGCAACTTAATGAGACCTTGTCTCAAATTTTAAAAAAAGGGGAGCAGTGAGGCTGGGGACTTAGCTCAGTGGTATAGCACCTCTGGGTTCAATTCCCAGTACCAAAAACAAACAAACAAACAAACAAAAAACAACAAACCCTTTCTGTATTATAATTATTTCTAAATTTTAGAATTTCTTAAATACATATTATCTACTTTGATCCCTTTTTAGTACTTATATTTTAATTTATAGCTAAAATATTAAAGGGGAACTAGCATTTTACCTTTGTAGGAAGTAGATCTGATTAAGGAAAAAAACTGGTGTTATCAAGGTACACAGGTAATGGAATATAAAATGTTCAGGGTTTTTGTTGTTGTTATTTATTTGTTTTTCTCAGTACTAGGGATTAAACCCAGGGGCACTTTACCACTGAGCTACATCCCAGTCCTTTTTATTTTTTGAGGCAGGGTCTCACTAAGCTACTGAGGCTGGCCTAAAACATGTGATCCTCCTGCCTCAGCCTCCCAAGTTGCTAGGATTAAAAGTGTGCACCATCATGAAGATTTTTAATGAAACACTTACATATTCCTTAAAGTATAAAGAGCCTCTATACTGTCATTTTATCCAATCATTGTTTGACATCCACTCTAATCAACAGTTTATCTTATAGATTATTGTGAATTGATTTTATTTTTCTGGATCCTTTCAGACAATGCAAAATTATTTTTCATAATAAAATGGTTATTGTTTAATCCACTATTCCCTCATTTATCAAGTGATGGGATTTCTCTCATCTCTCAATTTACAAATAACCCTCTCTAAATTTGTTGATATTATCCCTCTTAGAGCACAGCAACCTACAATCCTAGACTGTACAAAATATGTCTCTCTCCTACTGACGATGTTTTCAGCTGCTGAGATTTCATTGAGCATTTAGGTTCTAAGTGAGCCACAGGGTCAGTAGGACTTGGCCCACAAGTGAAAAGAAAGGCTGGAATCACTGGTTGCCATCTTGTTTATATCAATACAGGAAAAGAAGAGAGGGTTCTTAGTTTATTTGGCTCCCAAAAGACACCCTGTATGCTCTCAACATATCTGGTATTTACATTATCACAGGTTTGTCTCCCTTACTAAGATCATAAGCTCCTTTGAGTTCTTATAATAGCAAGAACTAAAAGTGGTGCTATTATTTGTTTTCCTTGCTTTCATTCAACACGTTTACTAAAAAGCCTAAAATGTACCAAGCAA
>CM053401.1:158673050-158794331 GCA_028644305.1 Xerus rutilus
AAAAAAAAAAAAAAAAAAACAATAATCAAATAATTGCTCTAATGAAAGTATAAGATAGGGGCTGGGGTTGTGGCACAGTGGTAGCGTGCTCGCCTAGCACGCGGGAGGCACTGGGTTCGATCCTCAGCACCACATAAAAATAAAATATTGTGTCCACCTACAACTAAAAAATAAATATTTAAAAAAAAAAGAAAGTATAAGATAAGCTGGGCAGTGATTCACACCTGTCAGCGGCTCGGGAGGCTGAGGCAGGAAGATCGTGAGTTCAAAGCCAGCCTCAGCAACTTAGTGAGGCCCTAAATAACTCAGGGAGACCTGTCTCTAAATAAAATATAAAAAAAAGGGCTTGGAATGAATGTGGCTCAGTGTTTAAATGCTCCCGGGTTCAATCCCTGGTACCAAAAAGTTTTAGAAAAGGAAGTGTGAGATAAATGATTTGAGAGAAAGAAAGAGAACATATATAACAAAGGACTCCAACTTAGAGAGGGAGTTCAGAAAACACACCCTCAAGATTTAAGCTGCTGTCAGAAGGCTGCATAGATATTAATTAGAAGGTGAATGGCAGGGGATTGTACTCCATATACAAGACATCAATGCAAAGAATTTGTAGCAAAAGGAAAAAGTCTGTGTACAAGGAACCAAAAGAAAGTTGGAGAGACTAGAAAACAGAGTAAGGAAGCGTTAACCAAGATAAATCTGAATGAGGAAGGTAGAGACCAGACCATGCAAGGCCTGAGGTCATGGTAAAGAGTTTGGTCTTTATTCTTTGAACAACAGAAAGCAATAGCAGGGTTTTAAGCTGGGTGAATAAGTGGGTGTTTGTGTTGACCATATTGTTATTTTGAAGTGTCATTCCAGTAAAATATTAAAAAAATGGACACTGCTACAACAAGATTATTTAGGACCTCCCAATCTGTTAGGTGAATAAAGAAAATATTAAAATTTTGGCAGAAGGAAGCAAATAAAATTACATATTCTTTAAAAGACAAATCAGTTCCTAGTTAGGGTACCAGTAAAACCAAAGGCTAAATGACAGACACGGTGGCACATGCCTGTAATGCCAGTGACTGAAGAGGCTAAAGCAGGAGGATTCCAAGTTCAAAGCCAGCCTCACCAATTTAAAAATACTCTAAGCAACTTAGTGACACACTATCTCAAAATACAAATTTAAAAAAGGGTTGGGGATGTAGCTAAATGGCAAAGTGCCCCTGGGTTCAATCCTTAGTACCAAAAAATGAAGACCCCCCAAAACAAAAACAAAAAACCCAAAGTCTGAGACTGATGGCCAAAATTAGACAGACAAATGGAAGTCTGAGGCCATAGATGCCAAAGAACATTGAGCCCTTTCAAGAAATAACGTCGATACCTCTTTATACTAAGGTGCTGCCATGAACTCCTTGGCATTCTGAAACATAAGAGCAGGGGAATAGACAAAGCAGCACTAGAAATCATGCTATATTCTACTGTTGTTATATTTTGGTCCAGACAGGCACATGGCAAAGTAAGAGACCTTCAATCTGAACGGAGAGAATCCCCAGATCCCGAAGCTGCTGGTTGTTGCTCTGTGCCAGGATCCGTAGTCGCTCCGCTGCTTCCCGGGGGATGTTGAATGTCACACGCACACTGTTCCAGGGCTCCACTTTCTGCACCTTTAGCTTGCTGGATTCTTGATCATAAAGGAAAGAAAATAATATTAGTGATTTTGTAGGTAATATAAGATGTGGAACTAAAAAGCAAGCAAACAAGCAAAAAAAGAAAGAAAAAGGCAGGGCACCAGCTTGGAACAGCTGAGATGGTTTAGGCTTTGGCAATAGGCGGACTTCAAATCTAATCCTAACTTTGCCACTTGGTACCTGGGTGACCAGTAACGAGCTATTTAATGTTTCTGAAATGTAATTTTCTCTTTTCTAAATCTAGGAAAAAACTATTTCATAAGATTTCATAAGACTGTATCACATGAGATAATAAATGCAAAAAAATAATATTAGTGATTTTGTAGGTATAGTTTGTCAGTACAGTACCTGACATTACTATAAGCACTGAATAAATAGAAAGGAATAAGATGAAGTAAGGAATATAAGAGAGGAAAGAGAGATAAGTTTAAAATAATCAAGTAATGTCTACTTCTGGACTCACCTTAACATATATGGACTTAAAAGATGAGAACATGGAAGCCTCAAATTTCAAGTGAAATTTTCTAAAAATACTGGGTGCACATATGCTAACTAAGGAATCTGCAGCTATAATCCACTAAATTTATATAAAGAAATACACCAAAATGGAAAAAAAAGTAGATTTAACATTTTACAAAATGTTAAGCAATTTTCTCTCTCCAAATACTGAAATTTTAATATAAAACTTAAGTATTCACTGAGCACCTATGTGCAAGGTATTCACAGATGCTAGACAAAGAATTCTTCCCATGTCCTATAAATGCTTTAAGGAGGGCTTAGTTCTTCTTCTTCTTCTTCTTCTTATTTTTTTTGGTACCAGAGATTGAACTCAGGGGCACTCGGCTACTGAGCCACATCCCCAGTCCTATTTTGTGTTTTATGTAGAGGCAGAGTCTCACTGAGTTGCTTAGCTCCTCGCTATTGCCGAGGCTGGCTTTGAACTCGTGATTCTCCTGTCTCAGCCTCCCAAAGTGCTAGGATTACAGGCCTACACCACCGTGCCCCGCTAAGTCTTGATTCTTTATGTCTTTGAGGTTTAAATTTTTTTGTACTATACAGACTAGAGTTTTAGGGCTAGGACTGTGGTTCAGTAGTACAGTGCTTGCCTGGCATGTGTGAGACTCTGGGTTTGATCCTCAGCACTGCATATAAACAAACAAACACACAAATCAATCCATCCATTGACAACTAAAAAAAATATTAAAAAAGAAAGAGTAGAGTTTCTACTGAGGCACACAAAACTGAGTGGGAAAAAAGCAATATAAATTTTACAACTAAGCTTCAATTAAGATAGAAAAGCATTAAATTTTAGCATAACAGTAATTCTGAAAAGTCATCCTAAACTTCAGGACATATTCTCAAAACAAGATACAAAAGCTAACTACTGGGAAAACTAGGTTATCTACATGCAAAACAGTGAAGTTGGACCTACACTGTATGTAAAAATTAACTCAAAATGGAACAAGGACCTAAATGTAAGACCTAAAACCCTTAGAAGAAAATAAATGGCAAAAGCTTCACAACACTAGATTGTAGTGATTTTTTGGATATGACACCAAGGGCATAAGCAAAAAGAAAAAAACAGAAAAATTGAACTTCACAAAAATTTTGTGTATCAAATGATACTACTTAGTAAAAGGGCAATCACAGATGGGAGGAATTATATATAAATCATATAACAAAAGATTGAGTCCCGAATACATAGAAAAAGCCTAATACTCAACAACAACAAAAAATCCTCAATTACAAATGGGCAAAGAAAATAAAATAGGGTAAAGGACTTGAATGGACATTTCTCCAAAGAAAATATACAAATGGCAAATAAGTACATATATAGATACTTGGTATTGCTAACCCTTAGAGAAATGCAAATAAAAATCACAGTGAGATATATTACACATTAGGATGGCTACTATAAACAACAACCACAAAAAAACAGAAAACAGAACAAATGTTGGTGAGGATGTGTAGAAACTGGGGTCCTTGTGTGCTATTTTTGGGAATATAAGATGGTAGAAGCTGCTATAAAGAACTGTATGGTGGTTCCTCAAAATATCAAAAACAGAATTATCATCTAACATAGCAATTTTACTTCTGAGTATACTGCCCAAAGACCTGAATGAAAGCAGGGGCTTGAAAACACATCTTGTACCCATGTTCACTGCAGCATTATTCACAATAACTAAAACATAAAAGTAACCCAAGTATCCACCATCATTTGCTTATGAATAAGTAAAACATTATACACACACAGAAGAATATTCAGCATGGATGAACTTTGAGAATACTATGTTAAGTGAAACCAGTCATAAAAAGAAAAATACTGTATGATTTTATTTATATGAGAATGGTAGAATAGTCAACATTGCAGAAAGTAGAAGGGTAGCTGCCAGGAGTCTGAGTCTACTGAGGTAAAGGGGAAACAGGGAGTTATTATTTGATGGTTACATATTTTCAGTTTGACAAGATGATAATGGTATTTAATCACCACTAAATCATACACTTAAAAATGGTTAAGATGGTAAATTTTGTTATATCTATTTTACAACAAAAAGATTTTTTAAAAAGTTAACTGAGGAAGTAAATGTTGTTTATAATTACATTTTACAGATTAGAAAACAAATACTACATTCAATTAGCTGAAAAAAAGTTATAAAAATACCCAGACAAGGGGCTGGGACTGTAGCTCAGTGGTAGAGCGCTTGCCTAGCATGCGTGAGGCACTGGGTTCGATCCTCAGCACCACATATAAATAATAAATGAATAAAATAAAGATCCATTAACAACTAAAACAAATTAAAAAAAAAAAAACTCAGACAAGCCAGATGGGATGGTGCAAGCCTGTAGTAATCCCAGCACTTAGGGAGGCTGAGACAGGAGAATCACAAGTTCAAAGCCAGCCCCAGCAATGGTGAGGCGTTAAGCAACTCAGTGAGACCCTGTCTCTACATAAAACACAAAACAGGGCTGGGGATGTGGCTCAGTGGTCCAGTGCCCCTGAGTTCAATCCCCAGTACCAAAAAAACAAAACAAACAAACAAAAAACCCAGACAAAATAATTTTCCCTTTTGTTATAAACTCAATTTTTTAATCTCTTTTATTCAGATATATATACTAATATTAAGAAAATGGTCATATAGCAATATCTTTTCTAAAAATCAGAAATACCTATGGAATGAAGAAAGTACATGTAGCCAAAAGCCCCTTCAAGTTCTAATCCATTATACACTGAATGGTAACTTATTCAGACATGGAGCTCTAATGTAATAAAAAGACACCACTTGATACAGGCAAGGAGATCCATAATTATAGGAAGTTTAAAAGGATTATTATTATTATTATTTGTGTAGGGGGGGCTAGGGATTGAATCTAGGGCCTTGTGCATGCAAGGCAAGCACTTTACCAACTGAACTATATCCTCAGCCCCAGGATTAAACAATAATAAGTTCAGGTCTAGGGGCTAGGATTGTAGCTCAGCGGTAGAGTGCTTGCCTCGCATGCGTGAGGCCCTGGGTTCGATCCTCAGCACCACATACAAAGCAATAAAATAAAGACATTGTATCCATCTACAACTAAAAAAAAAAAATCTTTAAAAAAAAAAAAGTTCAGGTCTATTTTATAGGTCAGGAATTGAGGCACAGAAAGGCTAAATGATTTGCCCAGAAACCTGTGGCTACCTAGTGGCATCAGAGATAGCATTAAAATCCAGTTTCAATCCTCAGATCAACTTTCTTTCCATGACATTTAAGCCTCCAAACAGCAAAAATCAGGAAACCTGGTATCCTTGTTCCACGGAGCACAGGCTCTACAGGGCTTCTTCCCTATCTAATAAGTATTGAAATCCTGAACACACTCTACACAAACTTCACATTTACTTATGATATTATCACTTGTGATATGGCTGCAGAAAAATCTTTACTTATAACATAATTATAATCTATCCAAAACTTTTTAAATTTCCATCATACATGAGAAGATGTGACTTAAAATATTTTTTATTTTACTATTCTTATTTTTTTTGTACCAGGGATTATAAACCCAGCAGTGCTTAACCACTGAGCCACATCCTAAGCCCATTTTCCTATGTTGTTTAGGGTCTCCCTAATTTGCTGAGTCTGGCCTTGAATTTGTGATCTTCCAGCCTCAATCTCTGGAGTTGCTGGAATTACAGGCATGAGCTACCACGGCTGGCCTGAAAATATTTCTTAAACCAAGAACATAATCTGGTAGCACTGTAAATCTAACTTTGGTAATAACTAATTCAGCCATTTATAAACAACCAAAAATGGTGAGTAATTAAGAGCAATGAACAATTTTAGGTCTAGGTAGGCCCTTATAATGTCATATAGTATAAGTATGTTTATGCTTATGCTTATAATGATGGTAATAATGGCAAATTCAATGCATAAAATTCTCTTATATATGCAAAATAATCCTTAACATAGAAGAGTCTTGTACAACCCAGTAAAAAGCCCCTGAAAAAACTAGGGCTTCCCTTCAAATATCAAATCTCAAAGAAAAACACTCCAAACCTGAAAAATCTAATTAGCATTTGACTAAATTAGGATATGTGATAAAAGGCTAGGCTTTCCACTCTGATGGAATTAGATAATTGTTCTAGCTAGAAAAGACGGGGAACATATAAAGGAAGTTTCAAAAACACAAATGCTCACTAGATCCAGACAAGTTCAATGTATGAAGAGGCCAGATGGGAACTGTGGTGAGGCACTGTGCTCTCAGCAACAGCTGCTACTTGACACCATCTGGGCAAAGGGGAGACCTCAATGTTACCTGACCTTCCCATGTTTAATGGTAAATTGAAAATTTTGGGTTTCAATCTAATGTATCTCAATTTTTAAAGCACTGGTGATAAACTCAAACATTAAAAACAAAACACACCATACTAAAGTGGGCTATGTAACACATGACTGCAGGCTGGATCCAATAGGCTGTTAGTGACCTCTAATCTAAAATATAAGGGAATAAGTTTAAAGTATGTTTTAAGTACCTTAAGTAGATTCACAGAATAATGGATTTTTCTAAGCTTTAAAGGACCTTAAAGATCCATTTTAACCGTCAACTTATAGATAAGGAAACAGACCAGAACATTAAAAACAATAAATTTCGGTCTTGAAAGTTAATCCTATCACTGAAAGAAACACAACAGCATTTCTATCTTAAAAAACTCCTAAATTTCTAATTTTGTACTTACAATCAGCCTTTCAATCTAGTTTAGCAAAACTTTGTAGAATTCAAAACACCACGGAAAGGCAAGAAGGTAACAATAATTAAAACAAATTACCCATGTGTAACAGATTGGGCACATTCTTCAATATTGCATCTAATTTCCATTTGAAATCTTTATCATCTATATTTCCTTTGAAGGCCATAAAAATTGTAGAATCCTCCAAAATACTGTCACTTTTTGTGTCATCATCTTCTAGTCCAGAGTCAAACTCCATCTCTGAGTCTTCCACTGTTGATGAACATAAGGAAGTATAGATGTCTTCTAAGTTAGGAAGGTCGTCCAAAACCATGGTGAATATTATTCCTGAAGCATATGCTGAGTGGACAATAAGAAAACCTTGGAAAAGGGGAGAGGATACGAAAAGAGTATTACATTGCATAATTATATATTCAACAATGTATAATCCACAGTTCAGTAAAAACTAATTTATTTGTTAAATGATAAGAACAGTATTATAGTATTATAAAATTAAGAAATTAAAGAAAAGCTAAAACTATTTAATTAAGGTATCCTAAAATCATTCATTCCTCATTTTTCTTTTTTTCCCAGTACTGGGAATTGAACCCAGGGGTATTCTACATTTCTACCTCTACATTTCCAGTCCTTTTTATTTTTATTTTTTTATTTATTTTTTAAATTTTTAAAAAAATTTTTTTAGTTGTAGGTGGACACAATATCTTTATTTTATTTATTTTTATGTGGTGCTGAGGATCGAACCCAGTGCCTCACGCGTGCTAGGTGAGCACGCTGCCACTGCACCACAATCCCAGCCCCCCAGCCCCTTATTTTTAATTGAGGCAAGGTCTTACTAACTTGCCCAGACTAGCCTTGATCTTCCTGCTTCAGCCTTCTAAGTAAATGGGATTATAGGTGTGTGCTACCACACCTGGCTAAAACAATTCATTCTTTAAAGGTAACAGAAATTAAAAAAAAAAAATAGATAAACAAGTCTTTAAATTTCCCTTTATTTTATAATGTTGTATGCTACCTTTCTGTAAACCTAGAACATCAGGAGGAGTGTACAAAGGATTAAATAAAAACTTTCTGAGAATGAATTTTTATAAGCCTTTAGTTGACCACACAGAACAGGTGGCCCCCAAAGACTCCCCTTGCTCCTGTGCCAAGGAACAGCTTTAGAGGAGCCACAGTTTCTTTCTAAAGCCTTCTTTCTCCAACATGCAAAGTACAACCAGACGCAACTGAAAGCATCTGGGTGATTACTGAAACTCCTGAATTCTTTTTTTTATTTTTTAATATTTATTTATTTTTTAAGTTGTAGGTAGACAGAATATCTTTATTTTATTTTTATGTGGTGCTGAGGATCGAACCCAGTGTCTCACGCATGCTAGGCGAGCATGCTACCACTGCGCCATAACTCCAGCCCCAAAACTCCTCAATTCTTTACAGATTGTTTTTTAAGTACCAAGTGCTAACAGACTGCACCACTGGAGTTCCTCAAAAACTGTTTTAAACAACTCTTAAAGGGTTATTAATAGTGATTTGGCTGAAAGTAATAATTCAGAAACAACAAAAAAGATTTTTAAATGCTTTTATGAAAGGAGCACAAGTGGTCAGTACATGTTTATAGAGGCAAAGAATTATGTCCTGGACAGAACTAAATTACCTTTTAACCTTTAGATTTAAAGATGTTACTTTTTTTTTTTTGCTGTTTTCAGCTTTGTTGCTGACTAGCGCATGCATTAAAAATCACACATTGTGGCAATTTCCTCCATTAGCTTTGGGATTGAAGATCTCATTCTTAACCAAAAGTGAATGAATAAATATTAATTATCAGCATTTGCATTATGCAAGAACAGCATGGATATGTAAGAATCTCACATCAATCTTCTAATTTAAAAAATTCCTTATTAAACTATAACTTTTTAAAAAAGGTAAATAAGAAAAAAGGACTGAAAAGAAATACCCTAAAATGTAAATAGTGATTGTGTTAGATTGGTAGGATCACAGATAAATTTCCTATTTCCCAAGTATGCTGTAAGTCATTAAGAAATGAAAACTGAGGTGATGTATGCCTATAGATATCTATAATCTCAGCTACTTAGTATATAGGCTGCGGCAGAAGGATTGAAAGTTCAAGGCCAACCTGAGAAACTTAGTGAGACTCTGTAAAGAAAAGAAAAGAAAACGAAAGAAAGGGATATAGCTCAGTAGTACAGTGCCCTAGGGCTCAATTTCTAGTACTACCAAAAAACCCAAAATATTTAAAAAGTAAACTTAAAAAAATGTTTTTAAAATAAATTTTAAAAAGGCCTGGGGGGCTGGGTATGTAACTCAGTGGCAAAGTGCTAGCCTAGCCTATGTGAAGCCTTGGGTTCAATCCCTAGCACCACACAAAAAAAGCAGGGAGCCTGGGGATGTAGCTTAGCAGCAAGACATCCAGAATTCAATCTCCATTAACACCAGAAAACAAAATAACAACAAAAGAAAACTCTAAAGCCTGGTACAATAGCACATACCTATACTCTCAACTACTTGGGGAGGCTAAGAGAGGAGAATTTCAAGTCAAGGCCAACCTGGGCAACTTAACAAGACCCTGTCTCAAAATGAAAAAAAAATAAAAAGGCTGGGAATGCAGCTCATGGTAGAGCACCCCTGAGTTTGATCCTCAGTACTGAAAAAAAAAAGAAAGAAATGTCAAACTACATTGTCATATGTATAGTACATGTATTAAAGAGGATAAAGTATTTTAAAAACCCTGCTTAACTTTTCTTTATTAAATAGTGATTAAACTTCAAAAGCAAAAGTATTTTAAAAACCAACCTAAGAGGACCGAGGTTGTAGCTCAGAGGTACAGCACTTGCCTACCATGTGTGAGGTTTGATTCTCAGCACCACATATGAATAAATGAAATAAAGATCCATTGACAAATAAAATATATATGTTTATATATATATATATATATATATATATATATATATATATATATATATATATATATATATAAACAACAACCTAAGAAATATTTGGGGAAATTTTTTTCTGTTGTTTAAGTAATAGGCAAAAAAATACCTGTACATTTGAGCAAAGCATCTTATATTCTGGTAATTATATTCTTTTCTAGTACTGTAACTGTCATAACAGAACTGTGTGATTGTGGTTCAGAAACAACAGCATTCAGAAAATACCTATATAAAAACTACCACCCTTTATTTAACTGTACTTTAAAAATTCTAACAAACTTTAGATTAAAGGTAAATAAATGAAAGCTAATGAAGATTTTAGGGCTTAACATCTGCTACTTGGCAGGAAAAAGACTGATGGTTGAAACTGCCTAAAAAGTTACTTAGTAGCTATTCCAAAGTTGGAACTGCCAAGAAAATAATTAAAAATTTAAGAAAGATTTTCCAAAAGAATCTTTAACTGAAAAGGAGACCAATTACAAATCCTGCCTTTGATAGTCACCTAATGAGGCTGCTGATTGTTACATGAAGGTTGTGTATCCAGATCTGGAGAACTCTCTTCTGACAGACACACAAAGTCTACTAACCCCAAGTCAGGAATTACTAGTTCAACAATACGAAAACAGTACACAGGTAATTGCAAAAACAAGAAAAATGAAAGTCAGTCTATGAAAAATTACTGACTTCCCTTCCGATTTTTAAAGAAACTTCTAGATAATGTGTTCATTGAGATAATATCCACTTAAAAAATCCAACCCCTGATGAAGGCTTTAGTATCCAAATAACTGAACTTTTCAGTGAAATGCAGTTAACTGCTCTTGGAAAGAGAAAACAGGCTGTAGGTGACTGCTTTGTAAGAATCATTTGCTCATTTATGACATCTGTCACAAAAGGACATGTGTTATCGTCTGGGTTTGCTAAGTATGACCACCATCTATCTTGCTCATCCACATAATAAATTTCCATATTACCTAATAATTTCACTTTTACTCAGGCTTTTTTTTTTTTTTTTTTTTTTTTTTTGGTATTGGGGATTGAACTCAGGGGTACTCGATCATTGAGTCACATCCCCAGACCTATTTTGTGTTTTATGTAGACAGAGTCTCACTGAGTTGCTTAGCACCTCGCCGTTGCTGAGGCTGGCTTTGAACTCAGGATTCTCCTGTCTTAGCCTCCCAAAGTGCAGGGATTACAGGTGTGTGTCACCACACCTGGCTTTACTCAGGCTCTTTTAACCTTTCATAAAGAATTTAAAAATAAATGTGATATTCAGGAAAAATTTAAAAGGTAATCATAATATTTACCTTAGCTTTCCAGTAAAAATAATTTTAGGGCTACCAAATAGCTCCAGTTGAAGAAGGAATCACCCGGGAATCAATTACTTTATATAAGAATGCCAATTTTCATGTAAAAAAAATGATTAGAAAAATCACAACTTTGTAACCCCTAATAAAATGCTTCAGGCAAGAATCATGAATAAGGCTAACACATTACATGACAAACTGAAAGAGAACTAAATATTCATATGATGCCAAAGTATCATCTGAGAGATTTGCTGTGGGCAAAGGGAAAACTGTAACCTCATAATGGAAAGACATGACTGTCACCACCTGAACACAATGATCAACCTTAGCATGTCTAGCAGAGAAACAACAAGAAATTATGTGCAATATTAAGTGCACAGAATGAGCTACAACATATTCTTGCCAAAAATGTTTAACCTTAATCTAACAAATCTTTAACAGGAGATAAAACAAGAAACTTAAATAACACCATGAGGGAATAATTAGATAAATCCAGAGTGCAGGATTTCTACAGGACAACCGGCTTAGTCTCTTTAATAAGGAAAAAGAGGGTAAGAATTGTTCTACATTAAGAGATTTAAGAGACTTATTAAATGAATAGATGGTCATTCATGAGGTCTCAGGCAGCTTTTCTGAAGAGTTTCCCATGTCAGTTTAAACCCACTATGACATAAATCCAGGTGATACTGCAAGAATCTGTTATGAATGCAATACTTAACTATAAGTTTCAAGACAAAAATGGTCTAATTTCTTCTGGGCTTTAGCTTAACTCCAAATCTAAATAGCATCAAAACATGGTTTGTATTGAGTTTGCAAGTTTCCACATACATACATGTACTTATTTATTTCATTTTTCTTTCCTTTTTTGGTACTGGGGATTGAACTCGGGGGCACTGGATCACTACTTTTTTTGGTTAATTAAAAGTAGGGCTGTTTTCCAGTCCTACTTTGTTTGGTTAATTTTTTTTTTTTGTAGTTGTAGATGGACAGAATGCCTTTATTTTATTTGTTTACTTTTATGCGGTACTAAGGATTAAATCTAGTGCTTCACACATGCTAGGCAAGTGCTGTGCAACTGAGCTACAGCCCCAGCCCCCCAGCCCTACGTTGTATTTTATTTAGAGACAGGGGTCTCACCGAGTTGCTTAGAGCCCCACTTTTGTTGATGCTGGCTTTGAACTCACAATCCTATTGTCTCAGCCTCCTGAGCCGCTGGGATTACAGGTGTGCACCAGCATACCCTGCTTTTTTTGAGACAAGGGTCTCATTGTTTTCCAGGCTGGTCTTGAACTCCTGGGCTAAAGTAAAGTGATCTTCACAGCTCAGTCTCCCAAGTGAGAATTAAAAATATATTCTACTTTTCTTTAGGTATATTTGTTTGAAATCTATTATAGTTTTAATCAAGATACATTTTAATAATTAGTTATAAATTACTGTGAAATCTGAGATAACTCTATAAAGAAGGTGAGAAACTACATTTTAAAAGTTTGTAGTAGGGGCTGGGGTTATGGCGCAGTGGTAGCATGCTCGCCTAGCATGCAGGAGGCACTGGATTCGATCCTCAGCACCACATAAAAATAAAATAAAAAGATATTGTGTCCACCTACAACTAAAAAAAAAAAAAAAAAAAAAAAGTTTGTAGTAGAAGCCCTATTTAAAAACTGAAGAATGAGGGCTGGAGATGTGGCTCAGTGTTAGAGCATTTGCCTAGCATGCTGGAGGTCCTGAGTTCAATCCTCAGACCAGAAAAATATAAAATAAAACAATTAGAAACAAAAGAATGGCATTTGCATTTTATTCAATGGCTCTAAAAATTTTTTTAAATGCATTTTAGATAGTTCTCCAAAAGAAAGGCAATACCTGAAAAACCAAAAGAATAAACATTACTTGGGCCTTATCTACTCTTTCACATAACATTTTACTCACCAAAATGTCTTTCTTAATTTTTATCATTTATTCAGGTCATCTTCTAAGTCCAAACAAGTTGGCATTTTTAGGGCTTATATTTCAAGACAGCAGCCAAATCAGAATTCTAAAAAGAGAGAGAGGGAGAAAAAAAAAGTAAAGAAAAATAACAGTATTTTGGCATCTTTAGAGAATGGTACAATAGTTTTCATTAAGTCTACAATGAATATGTTTTTCTGAGATCATTTTTTTTTTTTTTGTGGTACTGGGGATTGAACTCAGGGGCACTTGACCACTGAGCCACATGCCCAGCCCTATTTTGTGTTTTATGTAGAGACAGGGTCTCACTGAGTTGGCTTAGCAAGCCTCGCCGTTGCTGAGGCTGGCTTTGAACTTGCGATTCTCCTGTCTCAGCCTTCCAAAGTGCTGGGATTACAGGGGTACCCCCCCTGTAATCTCTTTTCTGAGATCTTAAATCATCAGTAAGCATTCAGAATGTGGAGGCAAAACTCAGGAATTTAACACTAGCTTCATTTAAGAATCAAGAGGCCTTAGAGCCCTCCCTATACCTTCTTTCCTAATTCTGTCAAATTAAAATGAATTAATATCATACCACATTGTTTGTTGATACTGGGAGCCAAAACCAAAATAGCTGGTACATACACTAGATACAAGAATGATATCTTCGAACAGAAAACTTCAAATTTAGTTTTTAAACTTCGTAAGTACAGGCTAAGTTTTTTCCTATGTATATCCATAATACCTATACATTATATTTTTCATTAAATCTTCAGTTTAAGTTGTAAAGTATTCTTTGTGGTAGCACAGAAATTCTGCACAGAAAATGCATTATTTTGGTACACCCCAGAAAAAATTACCTGTTTTAGTAAGACAGTATCAGTCTATAACATCTTTAACTTGGGTATCAGTTATGATTTCACATTACTGCCAAGTACTTTCTTTTTTCTTGTTTTAAAATTTATTTATTTGATTGTAGATGGACACAATACCTTTATTTTATTTATTTATTTTTATGTGGTGCTGAGGATAGAACCCAGTGCCTCACATGTGCTGAGCAAGTGCTCTACCACTGAGCTACATACAACCCCAGCCCAATTACTGACTTTAAAAATCTTCAAATTCTAGATGGATATATGTACTAGTAGTTAATAATTAATAATTAGAGAAAAAAATTCTGTAATTATTTTTTAGTTCAAGAAAAAGGTACTTTTAAAGTTAGGCCATAAAGAAAACCTCAATAAACCTAAAAACCAACAAAAGGACAATGCAATACTCTGATGATAATTACTGAAATTATAAATTCAAAATAAAATCAAGAAATAAAGGTGTTTTCATTGTAAAACAGCAAAACCTTTGGACTCAGGTTAAAAAAAATACAAATCAAAATTACAAATTTCTACAAAACTACAAGGAAATACTACATATAGAAACCTAAGAATATACCAATTCAGTGAAGAAAATTCATAGCCATAAAATATCTTTATTGGGAGAACAAAAAGAAGGAAAATAAATGATTCAAAGTTAGAAAAAAGGAATAAAGTGAACTGAAAGAAAGAAAAATGAAAAAAAATCAATACAGATAAAATAGAAGTCAATCACTGGGAGAAAAAGTAAAAGATAGTTAAACATCTAGTTAACATAATTAAGTAAAAAGGGAGAAAATTCAAATATGTAAAATGACAAGGCACAGAAACAGGAAATAAAGGGATCACTGAAATTACTTTGCTCAAACTTTTATTGATATGTAAATATGCCATACCCCCATGAACCATATACAAATTTAATTAAAAATAGGGGCTGGGATTGTAGCTCAGCGGTAGAGCGCTTGCCTCCCATGCGTGAGGCCCTGGGTTCGATCCTCAGCACCACATACAAACCAATAAAATAAAGACATTGTGTCCATCTATTTAAAAATAAATAAATAAATAAATAAATAAATAAATAAATAAATAAAAATTTAATAAAAAATACAATTAACCCTTTAAAGAACATATATGTCTAATGACCTGAAACTGTTCCAGAGCATGTACACACACACACACACATTTTTTTGATACTGGGAATTGAACCCAGGGATGCTTAAATACTGAGTCACACCCTCAGTCCTTTTTATTTTTTATTTTGAGACAGGAGCTAGTTAAGTTGCTTAGGACCTCACTAAATTGCGGAGGCTGGTCTCTTACTTGCGATCCTTATGTCTCAGCCTTCCAAATCACTGGGATTACAGGCGTGAGCCACCATGCCTGAACCAGAGTATATTTTTTTTAAAAAAGAAACTTATAGGCAGAGAGCTACAAACCAATCCCTTTTACAATGATGCAAGATTCTAAATCAAATTTTAAATAGACCTTGACAGTACATTAAAAGATAATGCAAGCCAGGTGCAATGGCGCATGCCTGTAATCCCAGACTTAGGAGGCTGAGACTGGAGAAACATGAGTTCAAAGCCAGCTTCAGCAACAGCGAGGTGCTAAGCAACTCAGGGAGACCCTGTCTCTAAATAAAATACAAAATAGGGCTGAGGATGTGGCTCAGTGGTTGAGTACCCTTGAGTTCAATCCCTGATATCAAAAAAAAAAAAAGATGGGCTAGGGCTCGATCCTCAGCACCACATATAAATAATAAATGAATAAAATAAAGATCCATCAACAACTAAAAAATTTAAAATAAAAAAAAAGATAATGCATCATGATAAAGTGAAGACTGTTCTACAAGTTTAAGGAAGGCTTGGTATTAGGAAATTAAGGGGGAAAGTTATATGATCTTCTCCATAGATACTGTCATTTGAAAAAATTCAAGAAACTTTCATGATAATCATTTTTTTAAAAAAGTCAAGAAAATTAGTATATAAGTACTTCCTTAATATAATAAAATAGAGCTTCTCAGCCTAGAAGTTAGGGCTAGAGGGTATAGCTCAGTGGCAAAGTACTCAGGGTATGAGGCCCTGAGTTCATTCCCCAGCACCACCATCCCTCCCGACCCAAGGAAAAAAGAGTCAACAGCTTACTTAATGGGGAAAGACAAGAGACATTTGTCACTAAAGTCAGGAAGAAGATAGAGACTCTTGATGTATTATTAAACATTGTATTAGAGGTATAAATTAAGTGAAATTAAATGAGAAATAATGGTATAAAAATAGGAAAGAATGTAGAACGATCACTATTGGTGGATGACAAAATTGTATTCTTGAAAATCTTAGAAAACCAATCAAGAATCAGTAAAAATAAGAAAATTTCATAAAGTAGCATGGTACAAAATTAATACACAGAAAAAATAGTTTTTATTACATATGTAGTCAATAATAGGTAGAAAAAAGATCTCATTTATAATTGTGACAAAAAAGATAAAATATTAAGGAATAAACTAAAAGGGTAGAGCTACAAGAAGAAAATCTAAAAATACTTATAAAGGATACAAATACTAAAAAGATTTGAGGGCTGGGGCTGTAGCTCAGTGATAGAGCTCTTGCCTAGCATGCGTGAGGCACTGGGTTCAATCCTCAGCACCACATATAAATAATAAAAAAACAAAATAAAGATCCATCAACAACTAAAAAAAATATTAAAAAAAAGATTTGAATAAACAGAGTAACACCCCAAGTTCTTGGATAAAAAGATTGGTAAATACCAACTCTTGATTTATAATTTAACAATCTCAACAAAAAGACTACCTTCCATTTATTTATTTGGTTCTGGACATTGAACTCATGATAGGAAAGCACTCTACCAGTGACATATATGCCCAGTCCTTATTTTATTTTGATACAAGGTCTCACTAAATCACTGAGGCTAGTCTTGAACTCTTGATCCTCCTGCCCAGCAAGCCCTACTCTCCACCCCACAGTAGCTGGGATTACAGGCATGCACCACTGTGCACAGGTAACTTCCTTTTTAATTTTAGTAAAGGGATTGAAAACAGTGGTGCTTAACTAATGGGCTACAGGCCCAGTCCTTTTTAAAATTTTATTTAGAGACAGGGTCTTGCTGAGTTGCTAAGCACCTCGTTAATCTGCTGAGATTGGCTTTGAACTCATGATCCTGCCTCAGCCTCTGAGCCAGTGGCTGGGATTCTAGGCTCCAGCAGTTCACACCTTACAGTAACTTCCTTTTTTAAAGAGACAACTTGACTACAAAGTTCATAACAATATAAGTAAAAGTTGTCAGGAAAACTGAAAAATAAGATCAGTGAAAGGGACAAGACCTACCAGATATTAAAACATATTATAGTGTAAAATGAAACAAAATGCATTCTACTGTCATGTATAACATTAGAAAAAAATTTTAAATGTTAATGCAAAAAAATATAAAGTCTCTGCCGGGCGCGGTGGCTCACGCTTGTAATCCCAGCACTTAGGGAGGCTGAGACAGGAGAATCGCAAGTTCAAAGCCAGCCTCAGCAATGGCGAGGCACTAAGCAACTCAGTGAGACCCTGTTTCTACATAAAACACAAAATAGGGCTGGGGATGTGGCTCAGTGGTCGAGTGCCCCTGAGTTCAATCCCCGGTACCAAAAAAAAAAAAAATATATATATAAAGTCTCAATAGTTATAGCTATTATATAAGTGGACAAGAGACCAACGGAACAAATTCAAAATTCTAAAAATGACTAAAATGTATATGAAATTTTAATATCTTATAAAGGTAGAGAAAAAAACTGATTTTTCACTAAATAGAACTGGGACAACCAGGTAGTCATCTAGAAAATAATGTAAAATTAGATCTGTAACTCACACTGCACAACAAAATAAGTAAAAGAATAAAAAACTTCAATGTAATAAATGAAATCTTAAAAGTATTACAAGAAAGCACAAAATAAATTTTTGCAAACAGGGTGGGAAAGGTTTTTCTAATTCTGATTCAAAATCTAAAGCCATTAAAGATTGATAAATTTAAATACATAAAAATAAAAAAATTCTACAAAGCAAAAACCATCTTGAATCAAAAATAAATGACAATCTAAGAAAAAATATTTATAATCATATCACTGACAAAAGGGCAAATCTCAGGGTTGAGGGTGTGGTTACACAGTACTATGCTTGTCTGGCACGTACAAGGCCCTGGCTTTAATCCCTAGCACTGCACTAAAAAAAAAAAGCAAATCTCCTAATATATAAAATATATTATAGAAAAAAACATGTACAGGTATGTGTATATGTGTTGCATATGTGCATATATATGTATATAAGATGAAAAGATCAACAATTTGGACAAATTATTGCAAGTAAAATTGGAACAGAACATGATCGGAAAATTCAAAGGAAAGAAAATACAAATGAAATTTAAATATATAAAAAGACATGCAACCTCACACATAAGAATCAAAAAAGCAAGCTGGGCACAGTGGCGCATGCTTGTAATCCTAGCACTCTGGGAGGCCGAGACAGAAAAATAGTGAGTTCAAAGCCAGCCTCAGCAATAGTGAGGCGCTAAGCAATTCAGTGAGACCCTGTCTCTAAATAAAATACAAAATTGAGCTGGGGATGTGGCTCAGTGGTCAAGTACCCTTGAGTTCAATTCCCAGTACCAAAAAAAAAAAAAAAGAAGCAAAAAACACTTCTCACTCACCAGATTAGCAAAAATCCAAAACTTTGATAATGTATTGTCTTGGTAAGGTTATACAGAAAACAGGCATTCTCATTTAATTGTTGGTGGTAGTGTAAACTGATGTTAACACCAGCAATTAGGTAATATATACACCAAAATTTCAATTACATATACCACTAACAAAGCAATTCCACTGTTAGATAGTGATCTGACAGATATACCTGTCAACAAACAAGATGACATATGTACAAGGTCATTTACTACCATACTGTTTTATCCAGATGTCCACCAACAGGTACTGATTAAATCCATAAAAATGAAATGTAAAAAACAGAAGTGAAAAAAAATGCAGCAATAAAGAATAAGGATGCAAAGCTGAGCGCAGTGGCGCAAGCCTGTAATCCCAGCACTTAGGGAGGCTGAGACAGGAGAACTGCAAGTTCAAAGCCAGCCTCAGCAATGGTGAGGCGCTAAACAACTCAATGAAAACCTGTCTCTACATAAAACACAAAATAGGGCTGGGAATGAGGCTCAGTGGTCGAGTGCCCCTGAGTTCCATCTCCAGTACCAAAAAAAAAAAGAATAAGGATGCTGTCTGTGCTCCTATGTGGAAAGATCTCCAAGATACATTGTTGGGAGAAAAACCAAGGAGTAAATCATTAAATACAATATGCTATTTTTTGTGAGAATAATATTCTACAGGTTAATTACTGAAACTAAAGAGAATTTGGAGCTTCCTGAATTCTGCAGTAGCTAAAACTTACAGAAATATTATATACCAGGCACTGTTCTAAGCACTTTGCATTATTAATTCAATTAATCCCCTCAACACCACCATGAAATAGGTTCTATCACCCCCATTTACAAATGAGGGAACTGAAGCACAGAGTTAAGTAACTTGCTTAAGATTATACATACAGCCAGAGTGTGCCCAGGTAATCAGCTTCTAAAAGTGGGGCTCTTCACTACCACACCACACTACATAGACTACTTGAATATCTGGTAAAAGCATACTCTCAGCTCCCGAGAGACTGATGATTTTATTCATTCATTCAACAAATATGTAAGTATGCAATACATGCCAGGTAGTGTTCTCAATGCTAAAGATACAATGATGATGAAAATATACAGTCTCACGTTTTATGGAGTATATTAAGAACTTGGGCTTAGTAACAGAAAAAAAAAAAAAAAGAACTTGGGCTTAAAGTACATGATTCTTAAATTGAAGTATTTATCCTTTTATTTATATATTTATCCAAATACTTACATGGGGACAGGGTGGTGGGAGTCACTAGTTGCAAAGTGACCAGTTCTGCTTTAACTAGCTAGAGCAGTGGTTCCCAACTTTTCAGCACTTGAGAAATCACCAAGGATTCTTTTAAAATTCCAAAGCCCATGCCAATTCCATACATCTAGGCCAATTAAATTACAATCTGGGCAGTGGAGGACAGAGAGAAAGACATCAGTAGTTTTCTAAGAACTATGTGGATGATTGCAATATGAAGACAAGTTTGGGAAATCACTGAGCTAGAGTTTATAATTTGTCTGAATAATGGTAAAGGTCATTGATCATAACATAGAGAGAGGTCACTGAATGTAAGCAAGAAGTATATCCACTTGCCATTCTGAGATCTGTTAAGTAGATACTCCTCCACCCCATGTTATAAATTCTGAGAACATGAGAAAGGGCCAAATAATTATTTTCTTTTCTGGGTTTATCTGTACCTCCACTCCATTCCTTCCAAAATCATGGACAGCTGAGAAATTTACCTTTTTGTCTTTTTCTGGTTCTTTCTATGGAACCAATAAAGAATTCTGCCATGTTACACATATTCAACACACAATTTACTGCTTTTCTATTAAGCAGATTTTGTTTAGTTGGTTTGGATCCAACCCACATGCCACCTACAGCTTGCCAAAGTAAAACACCCTATGAATGTTGAGCTCAAAATAAATTATTTTTAAAAAGTCTATTTCTAATTCAAAACTTTAAGTCGAAACAAAATAATTTTTAAATTAAACATTCATTTGTATTCTAGAAAAGCAACAGACCTGTTTAAGAACTCTCTGACCACTCTCAGAAAAGATAGTCAGTAGGACCCCTCTCCATTCCTCTTAGGACCTAGACAAAAAGGAAAAAGGGCAGAGAGGAAGAAGAAAAACATCAGAAGAAAAGACTACACATAAACCCAATAAATCTATTTAAAGTGAATTTTTGTAACTGGCCAAATTCCACCTGTCATTTTTTCTTATAATTTTATTCTAGAAAGTGTTGTAAAAGACACAAGATGATCTCTAGTCCAGTGGGTTTTTTTTGTTTTTTTTTTTTTTAACAAAGAAAGCTTATTATAATCCCCAAGAAAGCTCAAGATATTTTCAAAATACTTCTGGATTGGTTACAAAGTGTGTTCATTTTGTATTTCATTATCCTTATGATTTGTGCACGTGTCTTTATAGTGTTATACTTCAAGTAATACTTTTAAAAAACAGATATAGTACATGTTACCTGAGCAGAAACCCCTAGATTCTAATCAAGTAGGAATCAGAAACAGAATCCCACAAAAGTTTTGTGAGTTGCCCTAGCTCACAGATATTTAGCTACAGATCTAGTCCTTCTTGTCACTTTCCTTCTGCAATAAAACTGTAAATATGTTAACATCATATTTTTAATTTAACATTTATTCTACTTATGATCTGAAAAAAATTATATTACAAATGGCAATTGCAAAAACAAGGAAATACTAATGAAAAACACAGATTTCCTAAATTATTGCAGCTGTTTCATCATCCACATAAGAAAATTAAACAAAGCCTACTGTCAGGCAAACATTTCCTAATCTGGGTATCCATTTTTTTGATGCTCTCAATAACATCTTGAGTAATATGTCAAATTACTAAAAGTAAAATCAACTAGGTACATATGCAGAATAGACTAGCATTACTTATGATAGTGAAACATAAAGTGACAATGGAAAGAGGGCTAGGCTGAATGTGGCAGGGTGCGTGTGCTCTGGGATTTAATTGTGGCCTTCTTTAAAGTTATATATTTGAGCTGGGCACAGTGATGCCTGCCTGTAATCCTAGTACTTTGGGAGGCTGAGACAGGAGAATTGCGAGTTCAAAGCCAGCTTCAGCAATGGCAAGGAGCTAAGTAACTCAGTGAGACCCTGTGTCTCTACATAAGACACAAAAAATAGGGCTGAGGATGTGGCTCAGTGGCCGAGTACCCCTGAGTTGAATCCCTGGTACCCCCCCCCAAAGTTACATATTTGGTGGTACAACCACTCTGGAAAGTAGTATAGAGATTCCTCAGAAAACTTGGAATGAAACCACCATTTTACCCAGTCATCTCACTTCTAGGTTTATAGCCAAAGGACTTAAAATCAGCATACTACAATGATGCAGCCTCATCAATGTTTATAGCAGCTCAATTCAAAACAGCTAAACTATGGAACCAATCTAGGTGCCCTTCAACAGATGAATGGATAAAGAAAATGTGGTGTATATACACATGTAATATTACTCAGCCATAAAGAAAAATGAAACTATGGCATTTTCCAGTAAATGGATGGAACTGGAGAATATTATGCTAAGCGAAGGCAATCCCCAAGGCTGAATGTTTTCTCTGATATGTGGATGCTAATTCACAATAAGGGAGGGGGGAAAATAGAGGTATTTTGGACTAGAGAGAAGGGAGGGGAAAGAGCATGGGGATAGGAATGATAGTAGAATGAACATTATTACCCTACGTGCATGTATGATTACATGACCTGTGTAGCTTTACATCGTGTACGACCAGACAAATGAGAAGTTATACTCCATTTATGTATGATGTGTCAAAATACATTCTACTGTCAAGTATAACTAATTAGAAAAAAATAAAAAATATATAAAAATTTAAAAATTAAAACAAAAAAAGGTGAATAAATTGGGGCAGGACACAATCTCTGAGTCTAGGAATCTGAAATTTTAAAATGAAAAGAAAGTTCGCCAGAGCTAGAGCTAAATAGAATCTCTCCATTTAGATCTAAAAAAGCTTAAGGATTATTTATCAAGAAATGTTATTATTCTTCAGGGCCAGTGGGAATAAGAACTGTGACAATCTTTGAGAAAATCAATCTGGAAGTTCATAATAAAACTAAAATACACTGACCTTTTAACACACATTTGGGGTTTATCCTATAGAAGTAAAAGCTCCATTTCTTAAAACCATATGCAGAAGAGGGCTGGGATTGTAGCTCAGCGGTAGAGCGCTTGCCTCGCATGCGTGAGGCCCTGGGTTCGATCCTCAGCACCACATACAAAGCAGTGAAATAAAGACATTGTGTTCATCAACAACTAAAAAAAAATTTAAAAAAAAAAAAAAAAAACCATATGCAGAAGAATGGCTACTGGGGGCTGCTGTGGTAGACCATGCCCATAATTTCAGCTATTTGAGAGGCTGAGGCAGAAGTATCACAAGTTTGAGGCCAGCCTGGGAAACTCAGAATGACCCTGTCTCAAAATAAAGTTTAAAAAAGGGCTTCTAGGGCTGGAGTTGTGGCTCAGTGGTTGAGCGTTTGCCTAGCATATATGAGGCACTGGGTTCAATTCTCAGCACCACATATAAATAAATAAAATAAAGGTCTATTGACAACTAAAAAAAAAAGTTAAAAAGGGGGGGCTTCGGGCATGGCTTAGCACTTGCCTAACACCTGGGAGGCTCTGGGTTTTAATCTTCCAGTACTACCAAAAAAGATAAAATCTAAGCTGGGCGTGGTGGCTCATGCTTGTAATCCCAGCACTTTGGGAGGCTGAGACAGGAGAATCGCAAGTTCAAAGCCAGTCTCAGCAATGGCGAGGCGCTAAGCAACTCAGTGAGACCCTGACTCTACATAAAACACAAAACAGGGCTGGGGATGTGGCTCAGTGGTAGAGTGCCCCTGAGTTCAATCCCTGGTACCAAAAAAAAAAAAAAAAGTAAAATCTGAAAACACACTAAGCAGAAAAAAAAAAAAAAAACTATATAAATGGAATATTATGCAACTAGTAAAAAGGGGAATTAGATATTTCCTTAATGATTTAGAAGGATATATATGATGTCCTAGAAAATAAAATATTGTAGAACAATATGCTATGATTTCATAAAATAACAAAGAAAACAAACGTATCTCCATTTATATTTCTAAGAGCACAGAAACCTGGAAGAATCACACTAGCTACTTGGGTAACTTGGAGGCTAGGAAGTGGAGTAGAGGAGGTGGTTGGAATTTTCATTATATATCACAGATGATACTAGCTTGTTGCAATACACATATAGTGTGTTTGTGGTTTGAAAGGAAAATCCTATTTAATTCATAACAGAAAAGAAATAACAAGAAGAAACTGATTATAGGAATGACATAAAAATAGTTATATAAAATTGATAAACGACTATTATATAAAGGACAGCTAAATGAAATACTCAGAGACTAAGGAATAAAAACAAAGTCCAGCTGGGTGCGGGGGCATACCCCTTGTAATCCCAGTGGCTGGGGAGCCTGAGGCAGGAGGATCACAAGTTCAGAGCAAGCCTCAGCAACAGAGAGGCACTAAGCAACTCAATGAGACCCTGTCTCTAAATAAAATACAAAATAGGGCTGGGGATGTGGTTCAGTGGTTGAGTGTCCCTGAGTTCAATCCCCAGTACCCTCCCACAAAAACCAAAATAATAAAAAAAAAGTCCAAGTGCTTTTTGGGTGGGTGTATAAAGCAATTTTTATGAACTCAAAATTTACCCCTACTTCACAAAGAAAATAAGTGTTTTACTCAAGAGTTCTGTATTTTTTAGGCTTGTCTGCTTAAAATAGTCTTTTAGAAAAGCAAACATAAATCACTACAAAATCCTGTCAAAAAAGTGTCTGCTATTTTATTGTTACAATCTGTAATTCTTTTCCTTGGTTAAATTTTATTTATATTTGGCTATATCCTAACACTTCAAATTTATCTTTTATAACAATGTACCATTCTTTTTATTATTTTTAGTTGTAGATGGACATAATACCTTTATTTATTTTTATGTGGTGCTGAGGATTGAACACAGTGTCTCACATGTGCCAGACAAGTGCTCTACCACTGAGTCACAACCCCAATCCCAACAACACATCATTCTTTGTTATATCAAATAAATTTTTACATGCATAGTACAAACATAAAAGGAAAACAACAAATCTATACTGAATAAATGGTCAAAGGATATGAAAAATAAGTGCTAGCAGATGAACTGTATTGAATATTATTACTTAAAAATTGATCACCACTGATAAAAATTTTTTAAAACATATTTGTAAGTCACACAAAAAAAGCAACTTTATAATGGAGAACTCATGATTACCACCTTAACCCTGCGATCAAACTTATCAATAACAATGGGACAGACAGGCTGGAATTGTGGCTTAGTGGCAGAGCACTTGCCTGGCAAATGTGTGGCACTGGATCCAATCCTCAGCACCACATAAAATATAAATAAATAAAATAAAGTTTTAAAAAAGTAAACAGATTAGGGCTGAGGTTGTGGCTCAGTGGCAGAGCACTTGCCTCGCATGTGTGAGGAACTGGGTTCAATCCTCAGCACCACATAAAAATAAACAAAACAAAATAAAGACATTGTGTCCATGAAAAAAAAAAAGTAAACAGATTAAACTCATCTCTAATAAAAAACAATGGGAGAGACATTTACATACTTTGTGAGATGATGCAATGTAAAGAATATGTCAAAATATATAACCAAAATCTAATCAAGTCTTTAGAATCTAATGCATAAGCTTTTTTAAAAAAATTTTTTTTTAGTTGTTGATGGACCTTTATTTATTCATTTATTTATATGTGGTGCTGAGGATCAAACCCTGTGCCTCACACATGTGAGGCAAGTGCTCTACCACTGAGCCATAATCCCAGCCTACTGCATAAGCTTTTAACCTTCCAGTGTAGGAAAAAACAAAGAATAAAGGAACAAGTTAAAGGCTATCAAAAACAAAAAACAAAAAAACAGGTAAATCCAGAATATGGGACATTCAACAAGAAAACTGTTCTGATGTCAACAATGCCATGGAAAAAAGTGGAAGTGGGCACAGAGAGGATATAGGAAGCACTCTATGTTAAATAATAATAATGAAAAAAAAAGATTATAGAAATGGGTTGGAGGTGTAGCTCAATAGTAAAGTGCTTGCCTAGCATGTGCAAGATGCTGGGTTTGACCTGCAAACAACCATAACAAAAGACTACAGGTGTAACAACAGACAAATGCAATGCATAGGCCCTTAATTTGATTCCATTTCAAACAAGTCAGCTATAAAAGCCATTTTGGAGACAACTGGAGAACTTAAATACAGATTTAATGTTAGATAGTACCAAGGAATTACTTAATTACAGACTTAATGTTAGATGGTATTAAGAAATTACACCTAATTTCGTTAGGTGTGAACTTGCATTGTGATTATGTAGGTGAATGTCCTTATTTGTAAGAGATGTGAGCTAAAGTATTTAAAGGCTTGGTATCATGATGTCTTTATTTTTATAGGGTTTAACATAATATATTATTAAGCATATGGCAACATGTTGAATATAAGTGGTAGGTGTTATTTCTGGTGGATTTTTTTATGCTTGAAACTTTTCATGATAAAACATTTACGAATCAAAAAAAAGCTCCACAAAACTTGTGAGGTATCACTAGTATACTAGAAGAAAAGCTTTATAAAATCCAACATGAACTAGTAGCTAATAGTGATAAAAACTGGTGGTGATTCTAAAGAATAATTTGGTAATAATTTTGGTAAAAATGATATCCTTAATCCTGATTAAATCACTTCAGGGAATATATTCTAAGAAAAAATAGAGGGGAAGTTTTATAAAAAGGTGTTATAACAGTACAATTGATAATTATGAAACAAATAAAAACAAACTGAAAATCATTCAAATGCCAAATAATCAAGTTTGGTTATTATATATGCACTAAAAATGATACAGAGACATGTAGAAAACTGCATCATCATATTGCCAAATTAAAAAAAACACCATACATGAGGCCATGGGTTAAATCTCCAGTGCCACACACACACAGACTACAAAGCCTCTATACAAGTTAAAATTGTAAAGACTATACAAATATGATAATGCCTGTTATGTGTTTGTCTGTAATTTTTAAACAGTTTTTAAAGTTTCATGGGTGCACATGTTCTTAAAGAAAATGTGTACAATGCAAATACAGAATCAGGAAGAACTGCCCAGGCACAAATAAGAAAGAGCACCTGAGGGCTATTACTGACCACAATTTGAATGAATATTCTCAATGTGAACACAGTCCTACTGTGAACAAAGCCAACATAACCACCATTGAAAAGAAACAAAGATAGCAGGATGTGGTGGTGCATGCCTATAACTCCAGCAACTAGGCAGGCTGAGGCAGGAGGACTGTGAGTTCAAAGCCAGCCTTAGAAACTTACTGAGGCCCTAAATAACTCAGCAAGACCTTGTCTCTAAATAAAATATTAAAAAGGGCTGGGAATGTGGCTTAGTGGTTAAGCGCCCCTGGGTTCAATCCCCAATACCAAAAAAATAAAAATAAAAAATAAAAAGTCTCGGAGCCGGGCGCGGTGGCTCAAGCCTGTAATCCCAGCACTTAGGGAGGCTGAGACAGGAGAATCGCGAGTTCAAAGCCAGCCTCAGCAACAGCGAGGTGTTAAGCAACTCAGTGAGACCCTGTCTCTACATAAAACACAAAAAATAGGGCTGGGCATGTGGCTCAGTGGTCAAGTACCCCTGAGTTCAATCCCTAGTACCAAAAAATAAAAAAATTAAAAAAAAATAAAAAATCTCAAAAAATAATGTATCAGCCAGGTGTGGTGGTGCACGCCTATAATCCCAGCACTTTGGGAGACTGAGACAGGAGAATAGCGAGATCAAAGCCAGCCTCAGCAATGGCGAGGCACTAACCAACTCAGTGAGACCCTGTCTCTACATAAAACACAAAATAGGACTGGGGATGTGGCTCAGTGGTCTAGTACCCCTGAGTTCAAATCCCAGTATCCGCCCCCCAAAAGTATCACTGGCAGTACAAAGACTGCATGATAGTCTGTATCAACAGACAGTATCTCAATTCTCTCTACTAGTGAGATATTTTTAAAACCATGGAAAAACTAAACAAGGTTCAGAGAAAAATCAAGAGGTAAAGGATAAAATGAAAAGGAGATGAGTCTGAAAAAAAAGTTTAAAAGAAAATGAAAGCATGATTAAACTGAAACCCACTGAGATGCTTTTGAACAGACCCTGAAAAGCTGATGTCTTTCTTAATGTCCACAAATTACTGACCAAGAGAAGAGCCTAATAAAATACCCTAAGTTTGTTGGGTTGATTTTTTTGTAAGAGGATTTCTTGACTATCCTGATGAAAAGTTATTGGCATAGGTAAATAAGGAAGGCTGGGTATGTTAAATCATGAACATCTGCTTTTCTTCAGGTTATTTACTTAACTGTGATCACCTGGTCATAAAATCGCTCTAAAGTTTCAGTTATCCCAAACTGGAGTAAGTCGTCCAGTATTTAAAATTCTACTGTGACATCTTGCCCTCCTCAACCCTATCACTCAGCAACGTTCAAATGTCCTAGATTTGACATTCAGAGCCTCAACAAACTACCTAGGCTTCATCTCTCTACAACTCTTCAACACACCAGCAAATCAGACTTCTATTTCATTATCTAATTATTCTTTATCCGTTCCCATATCCATCATTCCCTTGGTTCATTTCTCCTTCACCCCACTTGTTGCAATCTTACCTTTCCATTTACTTTGTAAATTTTAATTTAAGCACACTGTGTCATCTCAAATGATACCTGTTATGGACTGAATTGTGTCCCCCCAAAAGATATGTTGAACCTTCAGTATCTCAGAATGTGACTTGATTTGGAAATAGGGTCACTGCAGATAATTAGTTAAGGCGAGGTCATACTGGAGTAGGATGAGCTCTTAATTCAATATAACTCTTGTCCTTATAAGAAGCTAATTTGGGGGCTGGAACTGTAGCTCAGTGGTACAGCGCTTGCCTAGCATGCGTGAGGTCCTGGGTTCAATCCTCAGCACCACATATAAATAATAAATGAATAAAATAAAGATCCATCAACAATCAAAAAAAATTTAAAAAAAAAAAAAAAAAAAAAAAAAAGAAGCTAATTTGGACACAGAGACAAAAGATAAACAGAGAACTTCATGGACAACAGAGATAAGACTGATGCTCTGGCAAGCCAAGGAGCACCAAGAATTGATGGAAGCTAGGAAAAGACAAGGAAGAATTCTACTCAAAGTCTCAGAGGGAGCATGACCTGGCTGACACTCTAAATTGAGGTTCCAGCCTCCAGAACTGTAAGAGAATAAACTTTTTATTTATTTGTTTGTTTGTTTGTTTGTTGCAGTGTTGGGGATTGAAGACACATGCTACCACTGAGCTACATCCCTGGCCCCATCTTCTATCTTTTTTTTTTTTTTTGGTACCAGGGATTGGACGCTGGGGCCCTTGACACTGAGCCACATCCCCAGCCATATTTTGTATTTTATTTAGAAACAGGTTCTCACTGAGTTGCTTAGCACCTCACTGTTGCTGAGGCTGGCTTTGAACTCGAGATTCTCCTGTCTCAGCCTCCCCAAATGCTAGGATTATAGGCGTGCACTACCACACAGGGCCCCAATGTCTATTGTTTTAAATCACTCCGTTTGCAGTACTTTGTTATAGCAGCTATGGGGAACTAATACACCACCTTTTCCATTAGACTTCTCTTCCTTCCAAGTAGAAGTCATCTCTCTTTTCTGAATTTCCACAATTTATACTGTCTCATTTCAAATATAACCTGCCATACTTTTTATGTCTGCTTCACCTTCCCAGATGAATTTTCTGGAAGGCAGAAATTATGGGTGATCTTTCATACTCTTAAAAATACAAGGGGAAAAAATGTCTGTACTGAACCTGTACTATCATTATTAACATGAACATGTTACTATTTCCTAAACAACCCAGTATAATAACTATTTACATAGCATTTGTCTTATATTAGGTATTATAAGTAATCTAGAAATGATTTGAAGTATAGAGGAAGATATGTATAGCTTACATGCAAATACCACACGATTTTATATAAGGAACCTGAGCATCCACTGATTTTGGTATCCAAGGGGGTCTGGAACCAATTCCCTATGGGTGTCTAAGACTGTATACATTAACTGTGTATATTTCTCAATCCCTGAAAGGTAGTCAACATATACTAACATAATAAAAATTTTCCCTACGCTTAATGCTTTTGACTGAGTCATTTCCACATATATTAAAGAGTTAAACACAACCCCAAAGAATTCAATTGAAGATCCTCCTCCCCCTCCTCCTTCCCCTTTTCTTCTTTCTAATAGTACTAGAGATTGAGCCCAGGGGTGTTTTAGTACTGCACTACATCCACAGCACTTTCTATATTTTTATTTTGAGACAGGGTCTTACTAAATTGTCCAGGCTAGCTTCAAACTTGCAATCCTCCTGCTTCAGTTTCCCATGTCACTGGGAGTAAAGGTGTAGTCACTGAACCCAGCAAGACTCATAGTCTTTAAGAAACATTCCTAGATTCAAATTTCCTTATTATATTAACATATAATCACATTAATATGTGTACACATGTATATATACCACTCTTAGCTAATGTACACAATGGGAAAAGATATTTAACAGACAAATCAAGATCTACTGATTTGTATTGTTACACCTATTAAGATGCCTCTTTAAGCCGGGTGTGGTGGCACAAGCCTGTAATCCCAGCACTTAGGGAGGCTGAGACAGGAGAATCGCAAGGTCAAAGCCAGCCTCAGCAATAGTGAGGCACTAAGCAACTCAGTGAGACCCTGTCTCTATATAAAACACAAAAGATGGCTGGGGATGTGGCTCAGTGGTCGAGTACCCCTGAGTTCAATCTCCAGTACCAAAAAAAAAAGATGCCTTTTTAAGCTGGGTGCGGTGGTGCACACCTGTAATCCCAGCACTTTGGGAGGCTGAGACAGGAGAATCGTGAGTTCAAAGCCAGCCTCAGCAATGGCGAGGCGCTTACCAACTCAGTGAGACCCTGTCTCTGCCTAAAACACAAAAGATGGCTGGGGATGTGGCTCAGTGGTCGAGTACCCCTGAGTTCAATTCCTGGTACTAAAAAAAAAAAAAAAAAAAAGATGCCTGTTTATCTAAAATCTTCCCACCATTACTGGTATTTGGTGGATAACAACAGTGCCTTTGAATTTTTCTAAGTGAAAATTTTAAGCTTGAATTTTTTTAAAAGCCACAGGCTTACTTCCATACAACATTTAAAATTATGGAAAGGGAGCCAGGCATAGTGGCACACCTATAATTCCAGTTACCCAGGAGACTGAGGCAGGAAGATAGCAAGTTTGAGGCTAGCCTAGGCAATTTAGTGAAACCCTGCTTCAAAATAAAAAGAACTAGGATGTAGCTCCCAGTTCTTGTCTTACATGTGCAAGCCCTGGGTTCAGTCCCTAGTACTATAAATAAATAAATAGATAAATAAACACATAAATAAAATTATGGAAAGAGACTGAACCTAATGAACAGAAACTTGATCACAAATACATAACTATTTCTTCCTGTGAGAGACTGCTGTCTGGTCTTCAGAAATGTATGTAAATGAGTACCATGGAACTAATATTCAACAGTTTCAATATCAGCAAAGAAATTGGTTAATGGGAACTTTTATTGCTTCTCTGTGTGTATGTTGGGGGGTGTTGCAGCTGGCTAGTGAGAAATACAAATCTAAACACCTATTCATAGTATCACCTATTTATAGTATGAGAACCCTTTGAATTTGGTGATCATTAATATTATTATCAATATTATTAATAATATTAATTATTAATATTAATGTTAGTTAATAATATTAACTGACACAGTTAATATTATTAACTAATCATACTATTTCACTAACAGAATATATAAACCACATCTTCAAGTTAAAGAGTGAGCAAGTAGGGAGTAAATTGGTTCCATCTCTATCAGTTTCTCCCCATGGTGATCCTGTACTTCACAACCAGGATTCCTTTTCTAAAGGACAGCTTTCATTACATCACTGTATGACTAAAATCTTTTGATGGCTTTCTACTATTTATCACTCAAATCCAAACTTCTCAGTTGGCTACAGAAAAGAATATTCAAAGCCTTCCAGGATTTGGAAATATCACATACAGAGATCAGGAAGATAGGTTTTGCTATTAGACTGCCTGGACTCAAATTCTTTCTCCCTCAATTGTTAGCTCTATTCCTCAGTTTCTTTTTCTGTAAAAAGGGATGAAAAAACAGTGCCTACCTCACTAGGTTGTTGTGATAATTAAATAAAGTACCACTTGTGAAATGCTTAGCATATTATCTAGCAAATAGCAAGCCAGCAAAAATTGTGCCTGCTCTACAGGCCCAGGCATAGTGGTGCACCCTTGTAATCCCAGCGGCTCAGGAGGCTGAGTCAGGAGAATCTCAAGTTCAAAGCCAGCCTTAGCAAAAGCGAAGCACTAATCAACTCAATGAGACCTTGTCTCTAAATAAAATACAAAAAAGTAGGGGTGGGGATGTAGCTCAGTGGTCGAGTGCCCCACGTTCAATCCCCGGTACCCTTCTTAAAACAAAAAACAAACAACAACAAAAAATTGTGCACTACAATTTTTCAAAGTTTTATTTTATCTACTACTATTGTTGCTGCTGTTTAATTTCTGTTTCCAGCCACAACTCCACAACCACCCTTGGTGATGACCCTGTTCACCAGGTGAACTAGATTCTCTACTATCTCCCAAACACCAATCGCTATACTCAAGTTTTCACTCACCCTGGAAAATACTGTTTCATTTGCAAGTATTAGGATCCTAACCATTCTTGAGAGCTCTTTCAAGGATCATACTCTCAGCTCCATAACAAGTTACAGACACTTCTCATCACACAAACCCTGGCTAGATTCATCTTCGTATCCTGTAGGGTTCTAATCAATTTGCAGTATACATGGTAGGGCTCAATAAATGTTTGACAAATGAATCCCTGTTTCCTCTCTCTCGTGCAACCACTCTTTTGGACAATAGCTCCACATCAGAAATAAAAAGACCTCTTCTGCACTATTTCATAATTTTAACAGAGTATTCTATTCAATCACCAATGTGGTAATTTCTCTTTTGGGGGCGTGGTTAACTAGGATTGAACTGAGGGGCACTCGACCACTCAGCCACATTCCCAGCCCTATTTTGAATTTTATTTAGAGACAGGGCCTCACCAAGTTGCTTGGCACCTCACTTTTTGCTGAGGCTGGCTTTAAACTCACAATCCTCCTGCCTCAGCCTCCCAAGCCACTGGGATTACAGGCATATGCCACCATGTCAGTCTACCAAAGTGGTAATTTCAAGAAGTTGAACTGAATTTTACCTTATCTTTTAATTTCAAGCATCATTTTATTCATTATGATCAAGTATGGCTCAGTCTTAGAAATACTTTTAGTATTTATCTGCCCATAAACTCAAATATAATTTTCTGGCCATCCTATCCCTATCCAATGTCATTTGTTGGTTTATGGGAGGCAACACTTAAATCCTCAGTAAAGTAGAATTAGAAAACCAAATGTCTACAAAGTCATCAAAGTAAATCAGCAAAGCAAGAGAATAGTATAGACCATAGAGAACTAGAAAAACACATTTTAGCTATAAGTTTCAGCTGATTATTGCTATGCATATGGGCTTGAAAAATCTTCCAGTTTTTCAAGATAAGCCAGAAACTCTGAAGTAGGGTTTTTTGTTTTTTGTTTTTGTTTTTATCCTTTTTTGCAGTTCTGGGGATTGAATCCAGGTCCTCAAGCACGATAGGCAACACTCTACCACTGAGCTACACTCCTAACCCCACATTTAAATTTTTAAGATGTTAAAAATATTGTATAGGGCTGGGGCTGTGGCTCAGCGGTAGAGCGCTTGCCTCGCATGCGTGAGGCCCTGGGTTCGATCCTCAGCACCACATACAAAGCAATAAAATAAAGACATTGTGTCCATCTACATTTAAAAAAAAAAATATTGTATAAGCAAAACCAAATGTGTGCAAGTCAAATTCAGCCACAGGTTGCTGAATCTTGTGTTGCTGAGACACAAGTTCACTGCAAAAGAAGTGATGGTGTGGAAGATGTTCTATGCCAGCAGATAGTTTAAGGCAGACGTAAAACTAAACAGCTTTTTGGAAGCATCTCCTGCAACACTCAGCCTGGCTCTCATCCACTCTGATTTAACGTGAAAGTCAAATAAACTTGAGCCCCTACTCTGTACCAGGAGCTGGAGAATCAAAAATAAACAGCAGAGTTAGACAACAGTTGACATTTATTGAGTATTTTGTAGGCACCCAGGCCCTTTTCTATATATTACATGAATTAACCCATTTACCATAATCCTCTCAACAACCTTATGAGGTTACTAAGGATAACTGTTATCCTTATTTTAAAGATGTGAAGACTGAGGCACAGAGATTACATGATTTGTCCACAGTCACATAGCAAGCAGCAGAGATGAAATTAGGACCTCAGACAGACTCTACCAAAAAGTTCACAATTTGAAAGCAAGCCCTATTCAATATAAGGTGCTGGGAAAACCGCTTACAGGGAGAAAAATGAAACTGGACTCCACCTTGCACCATACTCAAAAACCAATTCTAGATCGATTAGAGTTTTAAACAGTAAAGGCAAAATGGCAGTCTAAAAGATTACATAAAGAATAACTTCAGTCAGGCGCGTTGGCACAGCCTGTAATCCCAGCAGCTCAGGAGGCCGAGGCAGGAGGATCGTGAGTTCAAAGCCAGCCTTAGCAATGGGAAGGCGATAAGCAACTCAGTGAGATCCTGTCTCTAAATAAAATACAAAATAGGGCTGGAGGGCTGGGGTTGTAGCTCAGAGGTAGAGTGCTTGCCTAACGTGTAAGGCACTGAGTTTGATTCTCAGCACCACATATAAGTAAGTAAAATAAAGGTCCACTGACAACGAAAACTACATATATATAAAAAATAAGCCGGGCGCAGTGGCGCAAGCCTGTAATCCCAGCACTTAGGGAGGCTGAGACAGGAGAATCGTGAGTTCAAAGCCAGCCTCAGCAAGGGCGAGGCGCTAAGCAACTCAGTGAGACTCTGTCTCTACATAAAACACAAAATAGAGCTGAGGATGCAGCTCAGTGGTCGAGTGCCCCTGAGTTTAATCTCCAGTACCAAAAAAAAAAAAAAAATAGGGCTAGAGATGTGGCTCAGTGGTTGACTGCCCTTGAGTTCAATCCCTGGTACTCTGCCTCAAAAAAAGAAATAACTTCAAAATCTTAGGGGAGTAAAAGATCGCTACATTTGACATTAAAATTCAGAACTTTTAAACCAGATACCTTACATATATTTTTAAAAAACAAGTAACAAACTGGGTAATACAGAAAAACTACAAAGGATTAGTTATCAAAATATGTAAAGAAATCTTTTGAAAAAGACAATGAAATAGAAGAATGGTAGAACAGCCAGGCCCAGTGGCACACACCTGTAATCCCAGTAGCTCAGGAGGCTGAGGCAAGAAAATGGAGAGTTCAGGGCTGGGATTGTGGCTCAGTGATAGAGCGCTTGCCTCGCATGCGTGAGGCACTGGGTTCAATCCTCAGCACCACATAAAAAAATAAATCAATAAAGATATTGTGTCCACCTACAACTAAAAAATATTTTAAAAAAAGAAAAAGAAAAAGAAAACGGCGAGTTCAAAGCCAGTCTCAGCAAAAGCAAGGTGGCTAAGCAACTTAGTGAAACCCTGTCTCTAAATAAAATACAAAATAGGGTTGGGGATGTGGCTCAGTGGTCAGGTGCCTCTGAGTTCAATCCCTGGCACCAAAAAAAAAGAAAAGAAAAATGATAAAATGAGGCCCAGTAGGGTCTAAACTGTATAAATCTAACACTACCACAGTTGCCACACACATCACACACCAGAACATTAGACCTCGCTATTGCTAATATAAAATATACAGGGGTTTGTCATGCTGCAGGAACACAGAGCCTGGGGGATCAGCCAGAAGGAAAAAGCCAAGAGGGTTATTCTCCATGATATGAAAATTGGATGGAAAAGCAGAAGTAAAACATCGAACATTCATACTTGGGGATCAGGGTTGGCAAACATTTTGTAAAGGATATTCTTAACTTTGTGAGCTGACACAACTTCTCTGTCACAACTAACCCAACTCTGCCATAGGCAATACAAAAGCAGAGCCACAGACAATATGTAAATGGTGAGTGTGGCTGTATTCCAAAGAAACCTTATTTACAAGAACAGGTGATCAACCAGATTTGACCTATGGCCCAGGGTTTGCTGAACCCATTAATTTCCTACACTTTTGGTATACTTTCTGCATCTTTTTTTTTTTTTTTTTTTGTAGTTGTAGATGGACAACATGCCTTTACTTTGTTTATTTTTATGTGGTGCTGAGAATTAAACCCAGTGCTCGTACATGCTAGGCCAGCATTCTGCCACTGAGCTACAACCCTAACCCCTACTTTCTACATTTTAACCCTGCTTTTTATGTCTGCTGCTACTTACCTCTGATTTCATTAACTAAAACCTACACCAAACTTGACAGCTTTGCAATAGGTTCTAAGTCTATTAATCTGCCAGATGTGGTGATGCATGCCTGCAATCCATTGTCTGGGGAGGCTAAAGTTGGAGGATTATAAATTCAAGGCCCAGCCTCAGCAATTTAGCAAGATCCTCAGCAACTTAGCAAGACCCTGCCTCAAAATTTTAAAAAGGCCTGGGGATGTGGCTCAGTGGTAAAACATCCCTGGGTTCAATCTCCAGTACCCCTAAAAAAATTTTTCTCCTTTTATTATCTGTGCCAATTTTTGACTTTTTCCTTTTGTTTGTTTTAATAGTGTGTGTGGTGCTGGGAATTGAAGGCAGGGCCTTCTGCATGCTAGATAGGTGCTTTACCACTGAGCGACATCCTTAGCCTTTACTTTTTAAAAACCTGCCATTGACAGCTTCCACTCCAAATGAGAAATATAACCCCCACCCCACCCACTCATGTTATCAATTATCAACACGTGAAAATTCTAACTCAGCTCAATGCCCATGGCCTCTACCACAGTTCAGGCTCTCATTACTTCTTCCCTGTTCTTAACTCTATCCACAGAGAAAAAGCATCCATTCACCTCCACAAAAATTAAACCTCATCAATTAAACCAGGATTCTCAAAAATCTTGAATGCTTACCTTTGAACTGAGGATTTAGTCCAAACTCCTAAGCTAGGTCTTCACAACCAGGTTCCAAACAATCTTTCTAATCTCTCACCACACCTTCCCATTCATTATGCTTCAACTATATTCAATTATATCCTTAAAAATTTGCCTTCACCTGAAAAACACTTTTCTCCAACTCTCACTTGCAAACTTCTACCTTTCAGGACATACTCAAATGTCACCTCTTCACAAAAGCTTTCCTGGTTCCTAGAGCAAAGATACCTCTGTATCCTTAGAACCTTTAATAGTTACCATCCTGAACTGTCACTGTTTACGAGTCTACTTCTCTCTTGGAACTGAATACCCAAAGTGAAATGACTCTGCCATAAAGACCTCTGATTCCTCAAAGCCTACTTAACATAATGCTTGACACACACCATAATCAGACATGCCTGGTGGTAGTAGAGAAATGAAATCTAGGGGAATGTCACAGAGGGGAATCCATGAATTTGGATGAGCAAAAAAACCCTTTTTATTTTCACTAACCTCTAAATGTTACCATTTTACAAATATAAACATATAGGTAACAATTCTAATAGGAGCAGAATCTGTAACTAACAGAAAAAAATCAAAAATTTCTTTTTATCAAATTATAGCTGCTACAGATATCTTTTTTTATTTTAAATATTTTTTAGCTGTCGATAGACCTTTATTTATTTATATGTGGTGCTGAGAATCGAACCCAGTGCCTCACACATGCTAGGCAGGCACTCTTCCACTAAGCTACAACTCCAGTCCCTGCTACAGCTATCTTGAAATATTATTTATGCTCATGATGTCCTTGAAATTATAATGATTAGACTCATCACTAGATCTGATTCATTGTTATTGGGGATCAAACCCAGGACCTCACACAGGCTAAACCAAGTACTCTACCACTGAATTACCCTCAATCCTAGATTTAATTTCTTTTTTTTTTTTTTTTGGTACCAGGGATTGAACCCACGGGCTTTGCTTAACCACTGAGCCACATTCTCAATCCTCAGCCTATTTTTAAAAATTTTTATTAATTTCGCAGGGCGCGATGGCACATGTCTGTAATCCCTGCACTTAGGGAGGCTGAGACAGGAGAATCGTGAGTTCAAAGCCAGCCTCAGCAAGGGCAAGGCACTAAGCAACTCAGTGAGACCCCGTCTCTACATAAAACACAAAAATAGGGTTAGGGATGTGGCTCAGTGGTCGAGTATCCCTGAGTTCAATTACCAGTACCAAAAAAAAAAAATTATTTATTTTGTGGTACCGGAGATTGAACTCAAGGGGCATTCAACCACTGAGCCACATCCCCCGCCCTATTTTGTATTTTATTTAGAAACAAGATCTCACCAAATTGCTTAGCACCTCGCCGTTGCTCAGACTGGCTTTGAACTTGCGATCCTCCTTCCTCAGCCTCCTGACCCACTGGTATTACAGGTTATGTACCTCTGTACCTGGCTTTATTTTTAATTTTGAAACAGCTTCACTAAATTGCTAAGGCTGGCCTTGAACTTGCAATCCTCCTGCCTCAGCCTGCAATACCAGAGTAACTGGGATTATAGGTGTGTACCACCAGCCCAGCCTAGATCAGATTTTTTAATGTAATAATTAAGAAACACATGTGTGTGTATGTTTGTGTATATTTGTAAGTCATGATTTTTGTATTTTATTAACTGTGTTTCAATATAATTGGTTTTCTTTGTAATTCAATGACTATTTTATACAACTAAAAATATTAGTCTGGGCCAGGTGTTGTGGCACATGCTTGTAATCTCAGCTACTCAAGAGGCTAAGGCAGGAGCATCACAAGTTTGAGTACAGCCTGAGCAATTTATAAAGATCAAATTAAATTAAATTAAAAGGGCTGACTGAGGATATAGCTCAGTGGAAAGTGCTTGCCTAGTATGTGCAAAGCCCTGGGTTCAATCCCCAGTACCTCAAAAAAAAAAAAAAGTTATTCTCAGAAGGATCTATATGCTTCACTAGATGGCAAAAGGGCCCATGGCACAGACAGCAGGCCTCTCTGAGTTAGAAAGATCCAGAACAGAACCAGGGTGTATAGTTTAGTGATAGAGTGTATGTTTAACACACACAAGGCCCTGGGTTTGATCTCCAACACCACAACTGGAAAAGTGAAAAACAAGAACAAAACAAAAAAAAACAGAACAAATGAATTGTGTTGCTGTGTGTGGCATTGAAAATCTCATTTTATAAATGCGTTCATAACTTTTTTGTTGAGCCAGGCGCAATGGAGCGCAGCTCAGGAGGCTGAGGCAGGAGGATAGCAAGTTCAAAGACAGCCTCAGCAACTTAGCCTGAAGCCCTAAGCAACTTAGCAAGACCCTGTCTCAAAATATAATATAAAAAAGACGAGTTCAAAGCCAGCCTCAGCAATGGCAAGGTGCTAAGCAACTCAGTGAGATCCTGTCTCTAAATAAAACACAAAATAGGGCTGGGGATATGGCTCAGTGGTAAAGCACCCCTGGGTTCAATCCACAGTACTTCCTCCCAAAATAAATAAATAAATGGCCTTTTTGTTGAAAGTATTTTTTGATTATTTAGTATCCTAGATTTATTATAGTCATCCCTCAGCATTGATTCCAGGATTCCTAGGATATTAAAATTTATGGAGGCTCCACTCCCTTATGTAAAATTGTGTAGCATTTGTATATTCTGTACACTTTAAATCTTCTCTAGATTACTTATAATACTTAATACAATGTAAATGCCATGAAAATAGTTGTTTATAGTATATGGTTTAGGAAATAATAACCATTTTTTAAATTAATATTTTCACCTGGGATTGGTTGAAGTCACAGATGCAAAACCCAGGGATATAGATGGCTAACTGTTTATGATGACTGATTTACAGTTTCCCTCAGAACTTTCCCATAGTCCATGGAAACTGTGAACTCTTCTTTATCATGATGGAACTTCAGTTAAAGTTTGAAAACAGTGCAGATCCTAAGGTCTCTATCATTATTCACTCCCTGCCCCATTAGGTGTTTTGTGTCCCTTTGCTGTATAGTAAACAACTAAAAGAGAAAGTGTATCTCTTAAAGCTCCAGAAAGTTAGAAGTTCTTCAAGATAACTTCTTTGCCAACGGAGGTGAGCTGGGACATATCCTATAGCTGGTTACCTACACTTTTTTGTATCCCTTTCAGCCTTTGAATTCACAAAACTTGTTACAAAAATACAAAATACAATAAATTAATTAATGGTTCTCTAATGCTGTCATGCGTGATTTCCTAACACTTTTCTCCCAGCTGGCAAATTTCTTTAAGGCAATGTGTTTAACAAGGAGGTAGCAAACCACTTCCAGGAACCCCTCTGTCACTAAGGTGTAAGATTTTTGCGAAGTCAACTTTACCATTCTGTGTCTTAACTATAAAATCAGTACTTGATCTGAAATCCTTATGTGATCTCTAAGGCCCTTGTAGTTTTTAACACATTCACTCTTCTTCACCATTCTAACTGGCTTCAATAACGACTTTCTGATGACCTCCCCAGGTGACCCAGCTCTTAAGCAGTGGGCTGTCCCCTTCCTGGGAAGACACCTTGGGTCACCGCCCCCAAAACAGCCCAGTCCCTCCTTTTAAAGATACACACAATTCCCTAAGTTGATGGAGATTCTCTCTCTTCTTGCCAACCACTTCCACTCACTGTACCCCTTTTGCTGGCCAGCTCCTACATCAAGCCTCAGCACCCCTACACACGTTTTCTCTTCTCATCAAGCTCTTTTCTTTTCCTGTTGCTCTCCTCAATAATGGGTGGAGGCTCCTGGGATCTCAAAAGTCCTCAGTCCATTGAGAGTCACAAGGACTTGCAATTCAGCCCCGGGACTGCCCCAATCTGATACCTTCGTCTGTACCCCCATTTCTAACCAATCACCTCCTCCCCGCCCGGCAAAGAACTGCTCCAGCCCTGACAGCCTGAGGATAACCCCCAGGTCACCACCCCCCACCCCTGGGACGTACCTGCCGCGGGGTTGGGAACACTACTCGTGGCCTAACCCAGCTCCACAACCTGCCATCACCTCAGTCCATGGCCCCAACCCCAGTTCCGTTCCGATCCAGTGTCTCTTCTCCACGACCCTGGCCACGACCCTACGTCGGCTCCCGCCTATTCCTCCGGCCTGGAGCGCCACCCCATGCAGACCCCGGCCGGCCCTGCACTCCCTCAGCGCCCGGGACCCCGCGTCCCGCACCCTCCCCAACCAGCGTCCGGCCGCCGCTCCCTCCAGCGCCCCCGCCCGCAGGCCCCGGGCCCGCTCCCCAACATGGCGACGGGGACACGAGCGCGGCGGGCGGGCAGGGCGGCTCCGGGCCGGGCCCGCACTACGGTCGAGCTGCACGGTCGCCCGGCGCCATTTTCCCGCGCCGGGCCCGGGCGGCGCCTCCTCTTGGCGAAGCCAGCCAGGCCGGGACCGCGGACGCCCGGCAGGCCCACCCCTTACGGGCCCGCGTCGCCGTCGCCTCACCTGAGCTCGGCCCCGGCCCTCCCGGGCGGGCCTCGGAGCGCCGGCCCGGGCCGTGCGTGCCCGCCGCCGTCCGTGCGTTCGTCCGCCCGTCCTCGCTTGCGCCCGTCTGTCCGGCCGTCGGCGCCCGGCCGCCAGCAGCCCGACCCGGCAGGGCCTCAGGGAGCCGGTGGGGAGGGGGGATGGGCCGGACCGGGCCGGGGAGGGAGGGGGAGGGAGGGAGAGAGGGAGGGAGCGCGGGCGGGGGCGGGGCGGGCCCGAGGGGCGGGGTCCTGCTCACGTGACCAAGCGTCTCCGCGAGCGCGAGGTGGCGCGCGCTAGCTCGTTTGGGTGTGGGAGGATGGTAGTGGGATTCCGTAGATCTGTCCGCTTGTCCTTACTGCGTTCTCACCAGTGATCAGCTTTATGCCAGCACCCTGGCTGAGTATCCTTGGATATGACAACTCCCTAAGTCTCAGTTTGTCCATCTGAAATATGGGGATAGTACTGTTTTTCTGCAAAGAGGAAATGAGTAAAGACACGGAAAGCACTTGGCACAGTGCTTGACACAGTGTCTAGTAACGTCATTATTAGACATAGTGTCTAATAATAACAATGATGAAAAAGATAACATCTTTTATTGTTTGTCTATAAATCTTTTTCCCATCATCACCACTACCCTTAGCAAACTCAGTAGGAACTCAAAAAATATATATAATTCTGGAGTGAACAAGTGAGTATAATCTCTCTGTTCTCCCCAAATGTGGGGAGGCCTCCTGGGCACTGGACTGTGTTTTATTGGCCTGCATTCAGATCTAGATATCACTTCAGGGCTTTAATTATGGCTCAGTGGTAGAGCACTTGCCTCACACATGTGAGGCATTGGGTTCAATCCTCAGCACCACATAAAAATAAAGATATTGTGTCCATCTATAACTAAAAAATATTTTTTAAAAACAGATATCACTTGACAGATTTTTTATTTTCTTTGCCTCTGTGAATCTCAGCTTCCTCATCTAGAAAGTAGGAGTTAGGGGTCTGTTATAAGCATCACAGAAGACAGGTGAGCAGGTGGATTGTAAACTGAATAACTCAGTCATTTTGATTCCATCTGGAAAAGGGATTGAGGAGATATTTCCTTCCATAAATATATATTGAGTACATACTGTGCACTTAGACTGGTACAAGAGGGACTCCTGACATTTTCATGTCCACTCTGAGTGCCCCTCCAATTTATCCTGTATTTTGTAGTCAGAGTAATGGTTTTTAGTCACAAATCTGATCGTGTCACTCCTTTACTAAAAACCATGTCAGGGCTCCTCATTGCTCACAAGACAAAGGCCAAATGTCTTACTCTGTATTGCCTTCGTGACATCTTCAGACTTATCTCAGGCTCTTCTTCCCTTCTCCGGGGTTGTAGCCAACAATGACCTCTTCTACACATTGTATTTCCTTCTATGGACTCTGGCACATGCTGATCCTTTTGCCTGAAATTCTTTCTCTATATGGTAACTCGTTAACCTTCAGATCCCAGGTCAAACATAGCTGCCCTAAGGGTACCTTCCCTGATCTCTCTCCAGACAGGATCTCTTAGCATCTCTTAGCAGCATGTATTTGTCCTCAATAGAGTGCACTAGGTTTTTTGCCACTATACTGCACTACCTAAGGAAGGAAACCTATCCATCTTGTTTACCAATGTTTCCACAGTATATAGCACAGTGCCTGACACAGAGTAGATGTCCAATAAATATTTGTTATGTATATGAATCCTAAGTGCCATGCTAGATACTAGGCTTAAAAGAATAGAAAGAAGCAAAGAACCACACAGGGGAATGAGTCTATGAAATTAACAGCAAAAGGGTTTAAAGAAGCTTAAGAAATTTTTTGAAGCTTTTTCTCTTAACCTTTAAAAAACTGAGTTATGATTTATGTAAGTAAAATGCAAAAACATTACATGTATACCTAATAAGATTTTTACCTATGTTCCTGTGATAGCACCACCCAAATAAAATTACAGATCTATTAACCCAGAAAATTCCCTTTCAGTAAATACCTGCTCCCCCAGAGCTAACCATTATTTTGACTTCTAGCACCATAAATTAATTTTGACTGTTCTTGAACTTCATGTAAACAGAACGTAAAACATGTATTTTTTTGTGTTAGCCTAGAAATCTGACACAGCAAAAGAGATAACTATTTTGATTATGATATAATTAATGAACTATTTGGCTAATTAATTAGTCTGAAAGACCATATAAAAAATTCTGGTTATTTCACCGTGCAGAAGCAGGGGTCAACAACCAGCCCCGGGACTGAAATTATGTCATCCATATAAATGCAAGCCCCACAAAAACTTCTAGAATTAAGAAAGCTCTGAAAGTTTATAGCAATAACAAAGTTTCAACAATAATAACAATAATCCCATTTTCATACAAAAAATTGAAAAATAGGCAAAGGAATTGAACAGACATTTCTCAAAAGAAAATATACAAATGTCTAATAAGCACATGAAAAGATGCTAAGCCTCACTAGTCATTAGGGAAATACAGATCAAAACCACAATGAGATACCACTTTTCATCTATTATGATAGCAATTATTTTTTTAAAGGCAGAATATAACAAGTGTTGGCAAGTATGCAGAGAAATTGGAACCCTTATATATTGCTAGTAAAAATGCAAATTGGAAAACAGTTTGTGATAGTTCCTCAAAAAGTCAAACATAGGATTAACATATGAGCCAGTAATTCCAGCCACTTTAAGATATTTATCCAAGGGAAGTGAAAGCAGAGGCTTGAAAAGATATTTGTGCACCCATGATCATAGCAGCATTTTTCCTAGTAACTAAAATGTGGAAGCAACCCAAGTGTCCACAGACAGATGAAGGATAAGTTAACTGTGGTCTATACATTGGCATATTATTCAGCCTTCAAAAAGGAAGGAGAGACCTGGTACATTGTCAGATACCTGTAATCCTAGCAACTCAAGAGGCTGAGGCAGGAGGATTGTAAATTCGAGGTCAGTATAAGCAACTCAGCAAGTCTCTAAGCAACTTGGACTCTCTGGTCTCAAAAAATAAAAAGGGCAGAGATGTAGCTCCATGGTAAAGAGCTTCTGAATTCAATTTCTAGTACCAATAAATAAATAAATGGAAGGAAGTAAAAAACTTCTGACATATGCTACAACATGGATGAACTTTGAAGACATAACACTAAGTGAAATAAGCACAAAAGGACAAAGATTGTATGATTCCTCTTATATAAGGTTCCTAGAGTAGTCAATTTCCTAAAGACAAAATGTAAAATAGTACTGAGAGCGGTGGTGCATGCCTGTAATCCCAGCACTTTGGGAGGCTGAGACAGGAGAATCGCGAGTTCAAAGCCAGCCTCAGCAACGACGAGGTGCTAAGCAACTCAGTGTCTCTACATAAACCCTGTCTCTACATAAAAGACAAAATAGGGCTGGGGATGTGTCTCAGTGGTCAAGTACCCTTGAGTTCAGTCCCCAGTATCAAAAAAAAAAAAAAAAAGTAAAATAATGATCACCACGGCTAGAGAAAGAGAGAATTGCAAAGTGCTTAATAGAGAGTTTTAGTTGCAAAAGATGGAAAAGTTCTGGAAATGGAAGGTGGGATGGTTGCATAACATTCTGAATGTACTTAATGCCACTTGAGTAGTACATAAGAATGGTTTAAATGGCAAATTGATGTATATTTTAACACATACACAAACAAACACAAATATTCTAGAGTCTAAGCCACTATTCTCATATTTTTACCTTATTGTCCATGTCCTTAATAAAGGTATATGGTTTTCTTGGGATCTATAAGGATATAGGGAGTAGAAGAGACAGAGGTCCATTTGGGCACTGACACATTTTGTAGGTGAAAACAGCAGGTACATAGTTCACATAAATACTTGTTGGGAACAGGAAGGTAGTACTGGAACAAAAGCAGGACATGAACTGGCAGATACTGTAGTAGAATTATAAGATTGGGTTCTTAAGTCAGAACACCCAAGTTCAGATTCCAGCTCTGCCATTTATAAGCTATGCGATTTTAGGCAAATCCAAGCTCCTTTTTATACATATGGGGAAACTGGGCCCCAAAAGAGATAAATTACTTGTTTTACAGGGTCCACAGTACTTTTCCCTTCATTTTGTTGGATTTTCAATCTTTCCATGGCTTTTGTTTTATTTTGTATCTGTAATGGACTATAAACTCCCCAAGGAAGCTAACAGTAATATCTTCACTTGTAGTGTAATTTAACTTTTTTGTTTCAGTCATCACATCTGTAAGATGCAGATAATAAGGGCTCCTACCTCATAAGATTGTCAAGAGGATTAAATTGATTAGTACATATAAATGTTCAGAAGAGTGCCTAGTGTGCATGATAGCCTCAACAAGCAACAGATTAATGGAGGCTTCAGAAGAGGCTATTTCACAGAAGGTTTTAAGCAAGAAAAGCAGTCCTAAAATATCCAGGATTGGGGGCTGGGATTATAGCTCAGTGGTAGAGCGCTTGCCTCCATGCGTGAGGCCCTGAGTTTGATCCTCAGCACCACATACAAAGCAATAAAATAAAGACATTGAGTCCATCTACAGCTAAAAAAAATTTAAAAAAAAATATCCAGGATTGTTCTAGATTCAGAGTAGGGTAAAGAAAAGGCAAATCAATTAGGCTTTGATATGAACAGTTCGATTAGCATTTGTTAAACTTTTGCTTGCATATCTATGTTCAAATGGGTTTAAACTTAGTAGTGAGAAGGTTGATAAAGAATACTTGAATGATGTATTTAAGAAAAACAACAAAGCTAGATGTGGTGGCACTTGCCCGTATGCCAGCTACCCCAGAGGCTAAAGCAGGAGGATAGCAAGTTCAAGGTCAGCCTGGACAATTCAGTGAGACTCCCCATCTCAAAATAAAATAAAAGGGGCCAGAGATGCCTCTCAATGGTACAGCATTGCCTATCATGTGTGAGGCCCTGAGTTCAATCTCCTTAAAAAGAAAAAAAAAATGCTGGGAGTGGTGGCGCACACCTGTTATCCCAGTGGCCTCAGAGGTTGAGGCAGGAGGATCATGAGTTCAAAGCTAGCCTCAGCAAAAAGCGAGGTACCAAGCAACTCAGTGAGACCCTGTCTCTAAATAAAATATAAAAGAGGGCTGGGGATGTGGCTCAGTGGTTAAGTGCCCTGAGTTCAATCTCTGATAGCAGCCCTCCTCCTCCCAAATAAAAGAAAAGAAAAATAATGACAAATGGTAGAAAAGAAAACCCACCTGGAGAGCATTTACTTTTTACTATCTGCAGCATTTTTCACAACGGTGTCAAATGGCAAAGTTACTGCATTTAGTTGGCTAAATTGTGCCCTACTGGAAGTTATCACTTCCAAGTGGACAGGCAGACATTGTAAAGTGTAAATGACCAGATTACAATGTGATAATTTACCAGTAGATGGCAATACAGTGCCTTGTTATTATAATATGGCCATTTAACAATTTTCAGACAAATAGAGTCTTGAGGAGAGGGTCACTTCTATTTTGCATAAAGGCCTAAAATGGGCAAGCAATGACTTGTTCTTCAGGAAGAAAGGATTGAAAAATAGAAGAAAAAGAATGATAACTTTATAATTGAAAAAAAAACAGTATCAGGAAGTGACTAAAAAAAAGGTGGGGGCATTCTTAGTATTTAAAAACTTGTTTTCAAAAATATTCTGAAAAGCCGAGTGCGGTGGCTCACACCTGTAATCACAGCACTTTGGGAGTCTGAGGAGAATCGCGAGTTCAAAGTCAACATCAGCAACAGCGAGGCACTAAGCAACTCAGTGGGACCCTGTCTCTACATAGAATACAAAATGGGCTGGGGATGTGGCTCAGTGGTGAGTATCCCTGAGTTCAATCCCCAGTACCCCCCCCCAAATATATATATATATATACTCTGAAAATTTAAAACTTTCAATGGAGTATAAAATAATGGCATTAAAGTATGCAAATCCTAACTGTAAAGCCTGAAGAATTTTCATAAAGTCAGTACATATGTTTAATCAGCACCCACGTCAAGAAACAGAAAACAAGGGTTGGGCTATAACAACTCAGGGGTGGAGGGCTTGCCTACCATGTAAGACCCTAGGTTCTATCGCCAACACTGCAAAGAAAGAGAAGAGGAAGAGGAGCAGGAGGAAGAAACAGAATATTATGAGCTCCACAAAAACCCCTTGGTGTCTTTTTCCAGTCATTACCAGCATGCCCTAAGTGTAAACAGTAGTCTGACTTCTAACTCTATAGATTAGGCTTGCCAGGAGTTAAACCTTATATAAATGGAATCATACAAAATGTATTCTTCTGAGTATGGTTTTGTTTACTCAATTTTATGTTTTTGAGATTCCTCCTGGTCGCGCTCGGTGGCTCAAGCCTGTAATCCCATCAGCTCCAGAGGCTGAGGTAGGAGAATCGTGAGTTCAAAGCTAGACTCAGCAAAAGCAAGGTGCTAAGCAACTCAGTGAGACCCTGTCTCTAAATAAAATACAAAATAGGGCTCAGTGGCCGAGTGCCTCCAAGTTCAATCCCTGGATCCCCTCCTCAAAAAAAGAGATTCATCTATATTGTTGCATGTAGTTATAATTCATTCATTTCATTGCTAGATAGGATTTCCTTATTCAGACCTACCACAGTTTAGCCATTCTACTAATAATGAATATTTATATTTCCACTTTAGTGCTTATTTATTCATTTATTTATTTTTGTGGTGTTGAAGATTGAACTCAGGGCCTTGCCCATGCTAGGCAAGCACTCTATCACTGAGCTACAGCCTCATCCCTTTTAAAATTTTCAGACAGGGTCTCACTAAGTTGCCCAGTCTGGCCTTGAACTTTTGTTCCTCATGCTTTAGCATCCCAAGTAGCTGGGATTGCAGGTGTGCACCACTATACCCAGCAAGGGCTATTTTAAATTATGCATCTGTGAGCTTTTTTGTACATACCTTTGGAGGAACATGTTTAGTTTTCTGTTGGATTTCTACCTAAGACTAATATCACTGGGTTATAGAGTTTGCATGTATTCAGCTCTAGTTGTTTTTTTGTTTTTGTTTTTTTTAAATATTTTTTATAGTTGTTGATAGACCTTTATTGTATTTATATGTGGTGCTGAGAATCGAACCCAGTGCCTCACACATGCTAGGCAAGCGCTCTGCCACTGAGCCACAACCCCAGCCCCTCTAGTTGTTTTTTGCTAAATACTATGGCCTTTTAAACAGTTTTATTGAGATTATTTACACACCATACAATTCACTCAAAGTATACCATTCAGTGGTTTTTAGTATGGTAACATTTTTGTTAACTTATAAAATAACCTACATCCTTTGGATATCATCCTCTGCATAAACTCTCATTTTCCCAGGCCCAAAGACACACCAATTTATTTTCTTTTTTTTTTTTTTTTTGGTACTAGAGATTGAATTCAAGGACACTCGACCACTACATCACCAGCCCTATTTTGTGTTTTATGTAGAGACAGGGTCTCACTGAGTTGCTTAGTGCCTCGGCTTTGCTGAGACTGGCTTTGAACTCGTGATTCTCTTGTCTCAGGCTCCCTAAGTGCTGGGATTACAGGAGCCAACAATTTATTTTCTGTCTCTACAGATTTGCATATCCTGGATATTCTAGACATTTTATATAAACAGAATCATACAGTATGTAATCTTTTGTGTCTGGCTTCTATCACTTAGCATAATGTTTCAAGTTTCATACATGTTGTATCAAGTGTCAGTACTTCATTCCTTTTTGTAATTGAATAATATCCCCTTACATTTTTATTTTTTGTTATTTGTTTGCTGATGGACATTTGAGTTCTTTTCACCTTTTGGCTTTTGTAAATAATGCTGCTACGAACATTCATATTCAAGTTTTTGCTTGAATATCTGTCTTCAATTCTTTGGGGTATAGATCTGGGAATGGAATTGCTAAGTCGTATGGTAACTTTATGTTGAGCTTATTTAAAAAATACCAGCAGTATTCACAGTCACTGTACCATTTTACATTCCTACCCAATGTATGAGGGCTCCATTTTTCTCACATCCACACCAACACTTGTTATTTTCTTTTGTTTTTGCTGCTTTTGAGATGGGGTGTTGCTGTGTGGCCTAGGCTATTCTGGAACTCCTGGACTCAAGCAGTCTTCTCATCTCAGCCTCCCAAGTAGCTGGGACTATGGTCCTGTGCCACTGTGCCTAGCTTATTATTTCCTTTTTAAAAATTATAATTATTATAGCCAACCTTGTGAGTATGAAGTGGTATATTATCGTGTTTTTGATCTGCATTTCCCTAGTGACTTATGATATTCAGCATCTTATCATAGACTTGTTGGCCATTTGCATATCTTCTTTGGACAAATGTGTATTAAATGCTTTTGTCCATTTTTTAATTGAGTTGGTTGTCTTTATATTGTTGAACTATAAATGTTCTTTATATTCTAGGTACTACATAAAGTACCCAGATATAAGATTGCAGTTATTTTTCTCCTATCTTTAGGGGTATGGGCTATCTTTTCACTCTTTTGATAGTGTCCTCTGATGTATACAATTTAAAAAATTTTGATGAAGTCCAATTTATCTCTTTTTGCTTTTGTTGTTTGCACTTTGGTGTCACATCTAAGATATCATTGCCAAAACCAAGGTCATGAGTTTTGTTTTGTTTTGTTTCTTTTTATGCTGGGCATTGAACTCAGAGTCTCAAGCATGCTGGGCAAGTGCTATACCCCTGAACTACACTTTTATTTAGATCTTTTATTTATTTTGAGTTTTTTGAGGATTTTGTTTTTGTTTTAGCAGTGTTGGGGACCAAACCTGGAGCCTCATGCCTGCCAGGCAAGCACTCCCGCATTAAGCTACATCCCTAGTCCTAAGTTATTTTTTTTAATGTGTTGTCAAATAAGGGCAAAACTCCATTCTTTTGTATGTGGATATATTAATAAGACTATTATTTCTCAATCAAATGATCTTGACATTCTTATAAGAAATCAGTTGATCATAGATATACGAATTTATATTTGGACTCTCCATTCTATTCAATTGTTGTATTTATCCTTACACCTACTATACATTTTCATTACTGTAACTTTGTGGTGAATTTTGAGACTGAAATGTATGAGTTCTCCAACATCCTTCTTTTTAAATATTGTTTTGCCTGTTCTGGGTCCCTTGCAATTTCATATAAATTTTAGGATTGTCTTATTTATTTCTGAAGAAGAAGTCATTCGGATTTTTTTTTCAATCAAGCTGATGATTTATTTTGTTTTATTTTATTTTGATTTAATTATTTTATTTAAATGCGTTTCAAGTCATAGTACTGAACAGAGCTCAGTTATTCCATTTTTCTGGTTGCAAACCAGGTAGAGTCACACCATTTGTGTCTTCATACATGCACCAGGGGTAGTAATGACCCTCTCGATCAACCATCATTACTATACCCATTCCCCTTTCCTTCTTCCCACCTCCCCCCTGCTGCATCCAGAGTTCCTGCATTTCTCCTATGTTTCCCACCCCCCTTATGTATCCTCATCCACTAATCAGAGAGAACATTCGGCATCTGGTTTTTTGGGATTGGCTTACTTCACTTAGCATAATGTTCTCCAATTCCATCCATTTGCCTGTAAATGCCATAATTTTATTTTGTTTTATTGCTGAATAATATTCCATTGTATATATGTACCACAGTTTCTTTATCCATTCATCAATTGAAGGACATCTGGGTTGCTTCCATAGTTTTGCAGTTGTGAATTGTGCTGCTATAAACATTGAGGTGACTGCTTTATTGTAGTGTGCTGTTTTTAAATCTTTAGGGTATAGGCCAAGGAGTGGGATAGCTGGGTCATTCGAATTTTAATAGGAATTATACTGAATCTGTAAATCAATTGGGAAGTATTTCCATCTTAACAAAATTAAGTCTAATCCTAAAATACAGAATTTATTTACATTTATTGAGATCTTCTTTAACTTCTTTGAACAATATTTTGTAGTTATAAGTTTTGTTTTGTTTTGTTTTCTTCTTTAGTACTGAGGATTGAACCCAGGGCCTCACATATGCTAGGCAAGTACTCTACCTTAGAGCTATGCCCTCCACCCCTTTTTATTATACCCCCCCCACCCCTTTTTATTTTGAGACAGGATCTCCCTAAGTTGTCCAGGCTGGCCTTGAACTTGAAATTCTTCTGCCTCAAGCTTCTGTTAAGTTTTATACTTCTTTTATACAATTTATTCGTTAGTATTTTATTCTTTTTTTCTTTAAGTACTGGGGATTGAGCTCAGTGACTCATTCCCTCTACCACTGAGCTACACTTCCTAGCCCCAGCATTTTATTCATTTTGATTCTTCAGTAAATGAAAACATTTTTTTCTTTTGACAGAGTCTTCCTATGTTTTCCAGAGTGATCTTGACTTCCTGGGCTCAAAGATCTGTCTGAGTATGTGGGACTACAGACACACCCCACCATGCCTGGCTTTGCAATTGTTTTCTCAATTTTATATTCAGATTGTTTATTGCAAGTGTATAGATATGCAAATGATTTTTATATTGATCTTGTATTAGCAATCTTGCTGAAATTCTTTATTAGCTCTCATAATTTTTGTGGATTCTGTAAGAGTTTCTGTTTACAAGATCATGCTACCTGCAAATAATATTTTATTTTTCCTTTCTGATCTGGATCCCTTTTATTTCTCTATCTTGCCTAATTGCCTTTGCTATAACACCCAGCTCAATCCAGAATAGAAGTAGCACAAGGGATATCCTTTAATCTTAGTGGGAAAGCATTTGATCTTTCACCATTAAGCATGATACTAGCTGTAGGGTTTATTTATTTATTTGGTATAGATGCTTTTTATCAGGTTGAGGAAGTTCCTTCCCTCCTATTACAAGTTTGTTGAGTGGGTTTTTTAAAACTTAATCATAGTGGGATATTGGACTTTGTTAAGTGCTTTTTTCTGCAGCTATTGAGATGATCTGTGGTTTTTGCTTTATTTGACTGAAATGGTGTAGTGCAAAGGCTGACTTTTAGATGTTAAATCAAGTTGCATTCCTAGAATATACCCCCATTTGTCAGTATATAATTCTTTTTCTATGTCGTTAGCTTTGGTTTTCTAGTATTTTTCGAGGATTTTTGCATCCATGTTGATAAGAGGATATTGGTCTATAGTTGTCTTATGATCTTTGGTGTTGATTTCAGGGTGAAACTAGCTTCATAGGAAATATTTATTCCTCTTTTCTTTTTTTGGAAGATTTTGTCAAGAATTGATATTAATTCCATAAATGTTTTGTAGAATTCACCAGTGAAGCAATCTGGGACTTGAGTTTTTCTTTGTAAGTAACTCACTTGCTTGTTTTATAGTATATACTATTAATTCAGTCTCTTGTTATATATATTTTTTATTTTTCAGTTGTAAGTAGAATATCTTTATTTTATTTTTATGTGGTGCTGAGGATCAAGCCCAGTGCCTCACGCATGCCAGGTGAGCACTTCACCACTGAGCGATAACCCCAGCCCCTTGTTTTAAATTTATTTATTCAGATTTTCTATTTCTTCATGAGTCAGTTTTGGTATGTGTCTTTGTAGGAAATTTTAATTTTGTCTAAGTTATCTGATTTATTAACATACAATAGTTGATAATATTCTTTTACAATCTTTTTCATTTCTATAGGGTTAGCAGTACTGTACCCTCTCATTTCTTTTCTTTTCTTTCTTTCTTTCTTTTTTTTTTTTTTTTTGGTACCAGGGATTGAACTCAGGGGTACTCAACTACTGAGCCACATTCCCAGCCCTATTTTGTGTTTTATGTAGAGACAGGGTCTCACTGAGCTGCTTAGTGCTTTGCCATTGCTGAGGCTGGCTTTGAACTCGCGAATTCTCCTGTCTCAGCCTCCCTAACTGCTGAGATTACAGGCTTGCGCCACCATGCCCGGTGCATCCCACAAATCTTTGATGTTTTATTTTCATCTTCAATTATCATAAAGTATTTTCTGTTTTCCCTTTATTTCTTCTTTGGTCCATTGTTTGTTTAGGAGAGCGTTGTTTATTTTCCACATATTCGTGGGTTTCCCCCCAATTTTTTTGTTAGTGATTTTTAATTTCATTCCATTGTGGTGGGAAAACACACTTTCATTTCTACTCATATATGTTTATTTATATATTTTAAAATAAAAATATATATGTTGTAATGCTTTAGCATATTATCTATGTTGGAGAATGTTCTGTGCACTTAAGAAGAATGTACATTCTGTTGTTTTTTTGGTGGAGTGTTTGGTAGATGTCTGTTAAGTCTAGCTGATTTATAGTTTTGTTCAAATCTTCTATTTCCATGATGATCTTCAGCCTGGTTGTCCTATCCACTATTGAAGATGAAGCATTAAAGTCTCCAACTATTATTGTTGAATTATCTATTTCTCCCTTCATTTCTTTCATTTTATGCTTCATACTTTTGGCTGTGTTGTTAGGTTCATATATATTTTTTTAAAATTTTTTTTAGTTGTAGATGGACACAATGTCTTAATTTTATTGCTTTGTACATGGTGCTGAGGATCGAACCCAGGGCCTCACGCATGCAAGGCAAGCGCTCTACCGCTGAGCTACAATCCCAGCCCAGGTTCATATATTTTTATATCTTCCTAATGGATTGGCCCTTTTATCATTACAAAATATCCTTAAGTGACTTTTTAATTTTAAGGTCTATTTTGTCTGATATTACTATAGCCACTCCAGTTTTCTTATGGTCTATTTGCATGATATATCTTTGCCCATTCATTAGTGTTAATCTACTTGTATCTTTGGATTTAAATGTCTTTTTTTTTTTTAGTACCAGGGATTGAACTCTGGGGCACTTGACCATTGAGCCATATTCCCAGCCCTATTTTTGTATTTTTTTTTTTCGGTACTGGAGATTGAACTCAGGGGCACTCGACCACTGAGTCACATCCCCAGCCCTATTTTGTGTTTTATGTAGAGACAGGGTCTCACTGAGTTGCTTAGCACCTCGCTGTTGCTGAGGCTGGCTTTGAACTCACGATTCTGCTGTCTCAGCCTCCCTAAGTGCTGGGATTACAGGCTTGAGCCACCGCGCCCGGCTCTATTTTTGTATTTTATTTAGAGATATGGTCTCGCTGAGTTGCTTAGTGCCTTGCCATTGCGGAGGCTAGCTTTGAATTCGCAATCCTCCTGTCTCAGCCTTCCAAGCTGCTGGGATTACAGGCATGCGCTACCCTGCCCAGCTAAATGTGTCTTCTTATAGACATCATATTGCTAGATGTTAAGTTTACATTCAGTCTGATAATCTCTGGTTCTTGATGATCGCTTAATCCATTTACATTTAATTTTATAATTAACCTTTTTTTTTGGTACCAGGAATTGAACCCAAGGGCACTTTACCACTGAGACACATTCTCACCCTTTTTATTTTATTTTATTTTTTCTTTTGAGACAGGGTCTCACCGAATTGTGTAGGACCTCACTAAGTTGCTGAGTCTAGCCTTGAACTTGCAATCCTCCTGCCCTAGGCTTTAAATTGCTGGGATTACAAGCATGTGCCACTGTGCCCAGCCATTATTGACTTCTTGTGCCTTTGACGATGTGATTGATCCAGATTATTTTCCTCCTATTGTGGAAAATATCTCTTATGTTACAAGAAACAGATTGAAGAACAAGGCTAATAATACTGACCAATGCCAATAAATGATTATTTGTAAAGTTTATGAATATTAACCAAGAGGGTAAAAGAAATACCAAAAATTAATAAGCAAGTAGTTATATCTTTGAGTTATTTGAGGCCTAAGAGAATAGTGGGAAAATTCTTTAAATTTCTAAGAAACTTCTTATCTCTTCATTCCATAGCTAGTGGAAGTTAGGTTCTTAAAATGAGGTGAATTTTACATTCTCTGTGATATCTCAAGATAGTACAACCTAAATAAAGTAAAAGTGATTAAGAACATAAGATCCAGGAGAGCAAGGATCTTGTCTGTCTTGTTTCCCAGTGTCTCCAGTGCCATGGTGTAGACACTTAATAAAATATCCATGGAATAAAATATGATATTTTATACTGAGTGTTGACACAGATTTTTCTAACATCAGAATTTTAATATGTAAGAATCTTTCCATTGAATGAATTTTTTTTTTAATTTTTTTTTTAGTTGTTGATGGACACAATGTCTTTATTTTATTGCTTTGTATGTGGTGCTGAGGATCGAACTCAGGGCCTCACGCATGCGAGGCAAGCGCTCTACCGCTGAGCCACAATCCCAGCCCCTTGAATGAATTCTTTATTGAAGCCTACTCTTATTTCTGTACTTAAAAAAGAAATGACTCCAACAGACTCAAGTGACCCCCCAGGGAGCATGCTGAGTGGTAGGTCCTGTAACTCCAGGCTATGGTCAAAATGTTTGTCTCCCTACCCACCCAAATTTCACAAGTTGAGACCTAATCAACAATGTGATGGTATTAGGAGGTTGGGCCTTCAGAAGTGATTAGGTAACTAGGGCAGAACCCTCATGAGTGAGATTAGTATCCTCATAAAAGAAGGGCTTCCTTGTCCTTTGAACCATGGGAGGACACAGAAGGCACTGTTTATGAGGAAGTAGTCTCTCAGGAGATACCAAATCTGCTGCTGCCTCGATTGGACTTCCCAGTCTCCAAAACTGTGAGAAATAAACTTCTGTTGCTTATAAGCTATCCAGTTTAGGATATTTTGCTACAGCAGCCCGAATGGACTAAGACACTCCATCACTTGAAAGACAGTCTAGGAGGGTTGGTATGACAACAAGCATGACTCAAGCACCTACAGATATCGGCAAAGATGTTCAAAACTACATTGGAGCTGGGCGTGGTGATGTATGCCTGTAATACCGGAAGTTCAGGAGGCTGAGGCAGGAGGATCGTGAGTTCAAAGCCAGCCTCAGCAATAACAAGGCACTAAGCAACTCAGTGAGACCATGTTCCTAAATAAAATACAAAATAGGGCTAAGGATGTGGCTCAGTGATCGAGTGCCCCTGAGTTCAATCCCTGGTAACCCCTGAAAAAAAAATACTACATCAAAGCTAAACATGGTGGCACACACCTGTAATCTCAGAGGCCAGGGTAGGAGGATCACAAGCTCGAGGCCAGCCTCAGCAAATTAGGGAGACCCTGTCTCAAAATAAATATCCCTGTCTGAGGATATAGCTCAGTGGTAGAGCACCTATAAATTCAGTCCCTGGGACTGGAAAAAAAAAAGCTATATTGGAAAATACCTAAATGTCCATCAACAGAAAACTGGTTAAACTTTTCAATTAATGACATCATTATAAATAATGAGGTAGATTCAGATATATTGATATTAAAAAATGTCCATCTTGTATTGGCAGATACTTTTAAAAAGGCATTTGCAGACTATAAAAATATAATTTCAATTTCATGTTTTAAATAATAATACATGTACAGAAAAAGGAAATTGGAGGAATATATACTAAATTATTATTATTGTTATTTTTTATAGTTGTAGATGGACAGCGCCTTTATTTTATTTGTTTATTTCTATGTGGTGTTGAGGATCGAACCCAGTGCCTCACACATGCTAGGCAAGAACTCTGCCACTGAGCTACAGCCCCAGCCCTGTCCTAAATTATTGATAGTGAGATTATTGTAAAGTTAGGATTTTGAGGGCATGGATCATCTATATTATATATTTATGAAACATTTGATACTTGAATAATTGTTGTATCTGTGACATCCATTATGTTCTCTATGAGGGATACTATAGAGATTACTGTGATGGCAATTACCTTAATAATCTATGTCCTTGTTTTTTTTTTGTTGTTGTTGTTGTTGTTTTTGTTTTTGTCTGTTTTGCAGTGCTAAGGATTGAACCCAAGGTCTTGCATATACTAGGCAGGTGCTCTATCGATGAGTTTTATCCCTAGCCCAATGTACCCTTATTTCTTTAATGTTTGCTTCCTCCCATAGACTGCAAACCTGTAAAAAATAGCCTATTTGTTTTGTTCAGTGATGAATTTCAGTGCTTAATAGTTCCTGGAACATAGCTAAACGATATAGGCATGCATGAGTGAATGACATAATCTATGAAAAGTACTTATTGTCTCATATATACTATATAAGTATACTTAATAACAAATAGTTCACCTACTAGATGTGGAATTGATTAAGAGTACAGATTATGCCTGTAATCCCAGCACTTTAGGATGCTGAGACAGGAGAATCATGACTTCAAAGCCAGCCTCAGCAACAGCGAGGCACTAAGCAACTCAGTGAGACCCTGTCTCTAAATAAAACACAAAATAGGGCTGAGGATGTGGCTCAGTGGTCAAGTGCCCCTGAGTTCAATCCCCAGTACCAAAAAAAGAAAAAGAAAGAAAGAAAGCAGATTATGGAATTGGATATCCCAAGATTGAACCTCAATTCTTCTATTTAATAGATGAAGAACCATGGACAAATCCCTTAACCTTTTTACCCATTTCCTACTTGTAAAATGAGAATAATATTACTACCTACCTCATTAGGTTTTTGAGGAAGATTAAATAAGATTACTCACATAAAGTGCTTAGCATAGAGCCTGACACACATTAAGTATTCCAGAGATGTTATCAATAATAACAACAATAACAACAACAAGTTATTATTAGTAGCATAAATCTGGATATACATCCCCTACAAAGGTGGCTCCAGTTTGCCCTAGAGGCAAAGCTTCTGGGACAGGATAACAAGTTCTCCTCTCCCACTCCCACTTCCAACCTAGTTAAACATAAATCAAGCTAGAGTCATGGGTAAGCAATATTCTTTCTTTAATTCCCCTTTGCAAATGGAAGCCCCTGAGCTGGTCCCCACCCCCACCCCTACTCCACACCCTGGGGACCCCCAGATGCAAGGTCCCCATCTCAACCTGGTGGGAGGAGAGGATTACCCTCTTCCCATGATAGTCCATTAAAAAAAATCCTAGTCACTTAAGAAATGAGGCTGGGAACAGGATAAGGGAGCTGGAAGACAAGGCCCAGGTCAGGATAGTCTATAAATGTTGGGGTTATAACACCCTTGAGAAGGGTTTGCAAGCACATCTCTAAACTCAGAGCCAGCATGGCTGAGAGAAGAGAGGAGAGAGACTCCTCAAGGTCCCACCTGCCTAGTTGTGGACACTGACATTAACTACCACCACCACCACAGGCCTCATGATGGAGAATTTCCAATTACTCTGGGATAGGGTTTGCTAAGCATCCCCTCTAGCTCCTAATCTGGGGCAGCCCCAGGGTCCCCCTGTGACCAAACCTGGGAGAAGGAGGGACTCTGGGAACATGCAAAGGTGGGCAGCAGAGACCCCGCCCCACCCCGCTGCTCTACAGGATGGTGGCTCCAGCTGCGTCTGGGCTCCGAGGGTCCTTCACACCGATGATGAAGTTGTTGGTTCTCCGGCTGCCATGGACCCAGGATAAGACATCTACTTTCTCCACGTGGTGACCCCTGGCTTCCAGGAATTCTATCTCTTCCTCTGTGAACTCACCTGAAAACCATCCCCAACATACACACATTTAGAGTGTTCAGAGCACTGCCTAAGGAGATCTATAGTTAGATTTGAGTCCTGGTCTTGGATATTCCTGAATGACATTGGGCAAACTGCTTCACCTTTCTGAGCCTCAGTATTCGCATATATAGAATGGGTGATAATAAAAGAGCCATTAAATGAAATTGTTTCAGGGATTAGAGGAGATAATGCACAGAAAGTACTGAGCTCTGAGACTTGCATACAGCAAGTGATCAAAAATATAGTCATTCTTAATATTGGATAAAGGGCTTTGAAGGTCTTCATCTCCACCTGCTTAGGCCAAGCTGCCATCATTAATTGCCAGGATTACAGCACAGTCATCTAACTGGTTCCCCCTGTTTCCAGTCCTGTCTTCCATTCAGTCTCTTTGCACAGTAGCCAAAGGGATTCTTTAAAACCATTAGCCAGACCTTGTTAATTCCCCAAAACACTCCACCAACCAGGCTCAGTGGTACACACCAATAATCCAAGTGATTTGGGAGGCTGAGGCAGGAGGATCATAAGTTCAAGGCCAGCCTTGGCAACTTAGTTAAGTCCTTAGCAACTGAGAGAGACTGTCTCAAAATAAAAAATAAAAAAGGCTTGGGATAAAGCTCAGTAGTAAAGCACCCCCTTCAATCCCGAGTGCCACAAAAACAAAAACATTCTACCAGGTTTGATGGACCTAGAATGAAATCCAAAGTCCTTACCAAGGCCTCTAAGGCCCAGCATTGTCTAGGACCTTGCAACCTCTTTAAATTCTTCCCCTTCATTTCTTCTATTCTCCACCTTACTTTATTCCAAACATACTGGCTTCCTTGTAGTCCCTAAAGTAGGTCAAACATGCTCCTATCTGAGGAACTTTGCACTTGCTGTTCTTTCTTCCTGGTCTGCTTTCCTTTTAGATAGTCACAAAGCTGGCTTCCTTTCTCCATTCCAGTCTTTGATCAAAAGGCACTTCTTGGAGAAGTACTTAATGTGTGCCAGGTTTTATGCTGACCATTATCTAGAATAGCAATCCCTTGCCATCTTTACCTTGCTTTGTCTTCTTTCAAAGTACCTGATATCACTTATATTTGTTTATTTATTGGCTGTGTCTCCCTCCACTAGATTATATGTTTTTTGAAGATGGGGTTGTTGTCTTACTTGCTATTGCTCCCCAGTGCCTAGACAGAGTCAGTACCTAGTAAAAGTTAAGCAGGTTTCTACCAGATAGGGGTATTTACCTCTATCCTCTCGCATAAGTTCAGGTTCTCATCATCTCTTGCCTGAGCCATATCCAAGCTGCTTGTCATATTTCCTCAACTTACCTTCTCTTACCTTCAATCCATCTGCCCTACTCAATTGAATAGTCATGTCCTCTTCCTCATCTTCCTCCTCCTCCTCAACGTTTTTTTTTTTTTTTTTTTTTGGGTACTGGGGATTGAACTCAGGGGCACTTGACCACCGAGCCACATCCCCAGCCCTATTTTGTGTTTTATGTAGAGACAGGGTCTCATTGAGTTGCTTAGCGCCTCACCCTTGCTGAGGCTGGCTTTGAACTCGCGATTCTCCTGTCTCAGCCTCCCTAAGTGCTGGGATTACAGGCTTGAGCCACCGCGCCCGGCTTCCTCAACGTTTTTACAGTACTAAGGATTGAATCCAAGGGCACTCTATCACTGAGCTACATCTCTAACCACCACGGGGGCCCCCCGCTTTTTTTTTTAAATTTTGAGACAGGGTCTTGCTAAATTGCTGAGGCTGGCCTTGAATTTTCAATCCCCCTGCCTCAGCCTCCCAAATTGCTGTGATTACAGGTGTGTACCACAGTGCCCAGCAAATCTGTGCTTCTTAACATTGTCCTCCATGATAAGCCTTTGTTAACTTCATCTCCCATTGCTCTGCTATAAAGATCTGGTTTTCTTATTTCCACAAACAGGATGAGTTTAGATAATTCTTCACATAAAAGACACATTACTGAATAGTATTAAATCATCTAGTCAGAAATCTGTTCACTTCATAGTTCACTTTCAATCCTTTTGATTACGGCAAGGACCACATTTCTGTCTGGCCTCTTAACAGTCTAATTTTCTTTTAAACATAGAAAGCAGGCCGGGCGCGGTGGATCATGTTCGTAATCCCAGCACTTTGGGGGGCTGAGACAGGAGAATCGCGGGTTCAAAGCCAGCCTCAGCAAAGGCAAGGCACTAAGCAACTCAGTGAGACCCTGTCTCTACCTAAAACACAAAACAGGGCTGGGGATGTGGCTCAGTGGTTGAGTACCCTTGAGTTCAATCCCTGGTACCAAAAAAAATCAAAAACAAAAAAAACATAGAAAGGAGGTCTCAGAGCCTTCTGCAGGTAATAATACCTACCTAAAACCTAAAAATATTTGATTTTTAAAATAGCTATTTATCAAGTTTGTGACAAATGATGGTATTTTTCTAATTTTGATTATAAGGTTTACTTAAAATACATTTAGGTAAAAAAGAAGTCCATTTATAGAGACACATTATGTAAATAATGGTTTAGACCGTGTACAAATGTGACCAAAGTCATGAAGGTGCTGGGTAAATTCAGGAGTTTGGGAAATGGCTGGCCTCTTGGCTGTGCTCTAAGCTATTCTTTCTAGGGTTTTTCCAGGTTATTCCTTCTGTCCAGAATGTCCTTCATCTCCATATGCCAAATTTCTGCTCATACTTCAAGGTTCATTCATTTGTCACCTCCTCCATAAAGACTTTCTGGGGTCTCAGGTGGATGAATGTTTCTATTACCAGACCCCCACACTTGATATCCCCTTCTAAGACTGTGAGCCCCTCAAAGGATGAGCTACTCTAAGTAATTTAGCATGGCACCTTACACTCAGTAGAGGCTAACTATGTGTTGAATAAAATTCTGTTTTAAGAGTTGGTTTCACGCATCAGTTGGGGTGTCTGGTATCAGACCAACTACAAGATGTGACTGCTGATGACGTAGGATTGTGCTTCTAACATGGAGTTAAGGAGATATCAAGGACCAGATACCAAGGCAGTAAAACTCAGAGTTTTTGGTATTAGCCAGGGGTTTGTTCTAATATCATTTCTGCCACTTGCTGGTTGATCTTTCACTGGTTGATAACTTCTATAAGCCTCAGTTATCTGAAAAAGCCTCCTTATCTGAAAAATGGGAATAATACTGAACAAACAAGAATTATATCTCAATCAATTCTCTGTCCCCTTTGGACTAGCATAGTACATGGTTGGTTATAATAAAAACTCCTCAAAGGTGACCATACTTTCCTATTTATAAAATTAAGCTGCATCCAAAATTAAGCCCCTGTTCTTAGAGCAAGCCTAACTCCTCACCATAAATCTAGAAGTCCCTGCTGGGCTCTCTGATCTCATTTCATTCTCACTCAGGTTGGACTTCTTTTTATTCCTCAAACACACCAAGCCCATTTCTGCTCTGAGTTCTCTGCACTTGTTCTCTTGGCCTACAAAACTTTGCCTCAGTTCTTTGCATGGTGGGCTCTTTCTCACTCTTCAGATCCCAGCTTAGATATCACCTGGTCACTAAGTCAGTCCTGTTACATTGTTCTGTTTTTTTTTTTTTTTAAGTTGTTGATGAACACAATGTCTTTATTTTATTGCTTTATATGTGGTGCTGAGGATCCAACCCAGGGCCCCACGCATGCGAGGCAAGCGCTCTACCGCTGAGATACAATCCCAGCCCCCATCGTTCTGTTTCAGTGCTCAACTGGGTGTTTATTTTACTCTCCCTTATCTCTTTGATTATTTCCCCATCTGCCTATAAATACACCTAGAATGATGTCTGGCACACAGCAGGTGTTCAATACAAACTATGGTATGAACAAAGGCTTGCAGAATGAACAACTACCTTATTTTACACATGAGAAAACCAAGGCTCAGAGATGTGAAATGGATTTCTCCAGGACACAAAGCCAGGAAATAGCAAGAGGGTTCCAATCCCCAGATCTTTCATTACTCCAACAGGAAGTTGTGGAAAGAAACTAAAATTTTACAAGAAGGAAATTGGTACTGATCAGGGCAGGGGAAACCTGTCTCTGGGGCCACCCCCCGGGGAGTCTCTGCTCTGCACTCACTGTCCACCTGCAGGAGGTTGGACTGCAGGTCTGGGTGAAGGCGGCCTCGGGCCAGGCTGTCACTCAGGTTCCGGTTCAAGGTCAAGACATTCAGCAGCACCTGTGGGAAGCCAAAGGGGCAGAAAAATCAGGGCTGTCTCAGGGGTGATGAACCAGGGCTCCCCAGCTCTCACCCTTGGTCCAGACTCTTTAGTCTTTAGAACCCTCACACCAGGTGTGTCATCTGGGCTTCTAAACAACCCTGAAACCAGACAGGCAGGCCTGTGATAACTGTCCCTGCTTCATAGCTTCATAGAGGAGGGAACTGAAGGCCAGAGAAGGAGAATGATTTTTTTTGGTACCAGGGATTGAACTCAGGGGTACTCGACCACTGAACCACATCCCCAGCCCTATTTTGTGTTTTAGGTAGAGACGGGGTCTCACTGAGTTGCTTAGTGCTTCGCTGTTGCTGAGGCTGGCTTTGAACTCACAATTCTCCTGTCTCAGCCTCTCAAGCTGCTGGGATTACAGGTGTGTGCCACTGCACCCGGCTGAAGAGAGTAATTCACTGCAGAGTTTAGAGAAGCTAGGGAAGAGGCATCCTCCACCCCTTAAATCTAGCTCAGGGCTCCCCTCCCTCCTGTCTGAACAGGACAAGGTTAACAGCTAGAGGTGATTTAAGGAGCCACATTTGTATTTCAGCTAAGTGGTTAGGAGTGTGAGTAGGCTCTGGATCTGAACTGCCTGCCCACCCTTGCTAGCTGAAGGAACTTGACCTAACTTCTTAATCTTTTCAGTTTCAATTTCCTCATCTATAAAATAGAAACAAGCTTTCTTTCCAGAGTTGGGAAGGCTAAAAGTACCCAGCACTTTGTAAGAACTCTAGAAATGGTAGCTATTATTATTATTTCTATTTTATAGAGGATGATACTGAAGTTCAGAGAGGCTAAGTTAAAATCCTAGCATCACACAGTTGGAAATTGGTAACACTTGGACTAGAACCCACAGGAGTCTGGTTCCAAAATTAACTCATCGTCTGCCAAAACATGTGCCTGGCACATGTAACAGGAGCTCAAGAACTGTCCTGAGGTATTCTGGAGAATAGTAGGCCCTTCCATTCAAAATCAGACTCTAAAAATAAAAAACAGATTAAAATAAAAAAGCCCAGACTCTAAAGAGGGCTGGTTTTCTATTCAGATGCAAGGTAGAGGAATGATGGAACTTGAGGTTTACGAAACACAGGTGGCCCAGATGCTATATCACTTTTCAGTTCTACTGGCCCTGCAATTTCCCTTGCAGCCTGGCAAGACAGGGGCTTCAGGGAACATTTTCACTAAGAAACTCAGCACAGACCATTTGTGCCCATGATGGGCCTGGCACAAAGCAACTCAGTTTATGTTTGCTGCATAAGAGATGGAGAGACAAGTCAGAGATGTGAGGGGTATCGCAGCCCAAGCTACAGCTGATTCCTAACTGCAAAAGGCCCATAAAGAAAGAAACCTCACCTGGGTCAGACCGCTGAGGCCCCGGGCAGCTCCGTTGGCCCCCAGGGCAAGGTAGGTCCCACAGAGCCCCTCTGCTGGTCGGACCACAGTGGGCAGCAGGAAAGAGAGTGGCCGCTTCCCTGGCTGCACTGAGTTCTCCTGTTGTTGGAGGCAGAGACCACAAGGGAGATGTGGGGCAAGATAGGGAAAAGGCTACTCCAGCACCCTTCCCACTCCTCTCTTTGCATCATCTACAGAAAAGGGGGACTGTGCCCCTTCCAGGCAACAGTGTGCTGTCTGTGAAAGGAAATGGGTCCCTGGATGACTAGGATGGGTAAGGGGGAGTAATGAGAGGATCCATTGAGTTGTGAGGCTGCGGTGGGTGGCAGGGGAAAGAACCAAGACAAAAAGCTGGCAACAGGGAAGCACAGTAGAATACCCACTGGATCATCTCTATGTATCTTTGCCCTGCCAGGCAGCTTACAGAGTGTAAGAGTGCTGGTCTCCACCTAGAGCAATAACTCCTAAGTCTTTCCTCTTTGGGTCCTTTTTTGGTGCTTAGCCATAAGGCTGAGCCCCACCAGCTCAGCATCCTGCTGTTATAGACCACTAGTCCTGGAGTGAACCCAAAGCATTAAACTAGAGCCAATATCCTCATCGTACAAGTGAAGAAAATGAGGTCCAGAGATGGGCAAGACTTTCCCTGGGTTGCAGAGTAAGACAGTGACAGAATGAGATAAGGGTTCTTCTGACCCACCAGAATCCATGCTTCAGAATTAGCAGGACTAGGGATGAAGTGGACATCTTGTTTCCTTATAATAGAAGTTCCTAGAGGAAATAGGGAGGAAGAAGCAGCCATACAACTGTACCTCCTACCTAGCCTCAGGGTCCCCAGGAGAGGAAAGAAGCAAGACCCTACCAGGTTGGGTGCAGAGTGGTTAGCAGTTCTGTTGGGCCAGGAAAAGTCCAGCATCTGACTGTTGAGCAGGATCCCGGAAGGGGTGATGAGGCCACTGCCAAAGGGCCGGTTCAGGGAGCTGGGGGCAGAGATGGGGTCAGATGAGTTCTGTGGCCACCTTCACTTCTTCCCAGAACCCACCTCCCCCTTGGTTCAAATGATCTTTTGTTTCTAAGTCTGAGCTGGCATACCTGACCATGGCCACGATGAAGTCATCAGGACCCATAATCAGCACCTGGGCAGCAGTGGGAGCCCCATCAAGCTCATAGACAGGCAAGACAGGGGCAGGGGCTGCCTGAGAGTCATTGATGTGGCCTCGGAAGTTGGAAGCCTCCACCTTGCTAAAAAGACAAGGAGTGGGAGATGAGCACACAATAAGCTCTCATTACACCCCAACTACCTGTAATATTTGTATGATTATTTGATTATATTTCCTTCCCTCACTGGACTACTAGGCCTATGAGGGTAGAAGCTCACTTACTGCTGAGTAATAGAACTGAATAGATTTATTTAAGTATATTTTCTTCTAAAATTGTTTTCTTTTTTTGGTACTAGAGATTGAACTTAGGGGCACTCAACCACTGAGCCACATCCCCAGCACTATTTTGTGTTTTATGTAGAGATAGGATCTCACTGAGTCGCTTAGCACCTCTCTGTTGCTGAGGCTGGCTTTGATTCTTCTGTCTCACCCTTCCAAAGTGCTGGGATTACAGGTGTGCGCCACCATGCCCGGCCTATTTGTTTTCTTTTTCCTTGTTTGGTACTTGGGATAGAACCCAGGGATGTTTTGCCACTGAGCTACATCCCCAGCTCTTTTTATTTTTTGAGACAGGATCACACTAAGTTGCTTAAGGTCTCACTAAGTTGCTGGAGGCTGGCTTTGAAATTGTGATCCTCCTGCTTCAGCCTCCCAAGTTGCTGGGATTACAGGCATGGGCCACCATGCCCCACAGGACTCTAGAATTTTTAAAGTTCAAGTGATGTTTTCTCAGATTACTGCTATTAACTGTGTGTTGGGTTATTCATAATGATTAGAGAATAATAACTTACTAAGAATTACTGAAGACATTCATTCAGTTTTCAACCAAGAAGGCTAGTGACCACACAGTGTAGGAACCTGGGCCTTTGTTTCAGGTGGCTGGGAAGAGGAGGCTTGGTTTTCATACTTTATCCCAGTGGCCATGATGTGATTATTGTTTCTGGTTGCTGCTCTTTGTGCCTTTTTTTTTTTTCTGGATAAGTGATGTTAACTTTTTAATTTGACAGATGAAATTGTATGCATTTGTCATGTATAGCAGGATTTTTTCAATTGATGCATTATAGTTTTACATAATAATGGGGTTCATTTTTTTATGTTCATACATACACAACTCATAATTTAACATGATGTTGTTGTTGTTTTGGGTTTATTTATTGTGTGTGTGTGTGTGTGTGTGTGTGTGTGTGTGTGTGCGTGGTACTGGGGATAGAACCCAGGGCATATCACATGCTTGGCAAATGCTCTACCACTGAGCTATATCCTCAGTCTTTTTAAAATTTTATTTTTAAACAGGGTCTCACTAAGTTACATAGGCTGGTCTCAAACTTTTGTTTGTTGGTTGGTTTTTTCTTTTTTCCTTTGTTTTTGTATTAAAGATTGAACCCAAGGGCTTTACCACTGAGCTACATACATCCTCAGCCCTTTTTATTTTTTATTTTGAGACAAGGTCTCACCAAGTTGCATAGGGTCTTGCTAATTTGCTCAGGATGGTCTCAAACTTTCAATCCTTCTGCTTGGGCCTCCCCAGTAGCTGAGACTACTGGTGTGTGCGAGCATGCTCAGTTCAAAACTCCATCTTTTTGCTTTTTAATTATAAGTTGTTCATTTAGTTCTATAGTTTCCACTTAATTCAAACAGTTGCTTGAGTAACAATACAAATTTACAACAACTATATTCTTGGCTTCTGATTTTCTCTTAGCTAGCCTGTTAATCAAGTATAGTAGCAATTATATATTAACCATCCTTACCCCTATTGCCAATTAATAATAATAATTAGCATTTGCTAACATTTTTTATGTACTCAGACAATGTGCTAAATGCTTTACATATGATTTTATTTAGCCCTCATGAAGACTTTACAAGGTCCATACAGTATTGTCAGGCCCCCTTTTAGAAACTGAGATTTAGAGAATTTAAATTACTTGCCCAGGAAAGCATAGCTAGTACATATTAAGGCTGAGGTCTGAATGGAGGCAGGCTCCCCACAGCCCATGGTCTTACTACTATGTTATGCTGCAAATGAAGATACATATATTCAAAATCCCCACCCCTCCAATATTTGCTTGCTATTTTATTGCTATTAAGTTTTTTACATTCAAAAAGGGAAGAAATGGGCCCATGTTGGTGCCTTGCTAGTCTCAATAAAATTTAAGAGCCCATGAAATAGACCAACTCATTGCGCAGATGGGGAAAGTAAAGGGCAGGCAGAGGCAACCAGTGTCAGACTGTGAATTATGGTTCAGTTGAAACTGACGTGGGACTTCACCAACTGCTTTTCACCCAGTCCTTTCCCCAAACCCACCACCACCTCACAGCCTTTGAAATCCTGCCCCAAGACCCACCTGAGCATGTCATCCATGCTCTCAGTGATGGTAGAATCATAGATGGGATCTCCCAGTCTGCTGGCCAGTGCTAATGCAATCTTCAAGGTCTGAAAACATAGCAGGGATGTGGAAGAGGCTGCCAGACCCCTCTCAGCAGCCCCATGCAGGGGATCCTCACGTAGAAGAAAACTAAGAGGTGATCTAGACCTGCCTCAAGGCAGTAACCCCTCTCGCCATTCCTAATGTCCCCAAATGCAGGTGAGATGGAGGGACTGGCTTTACCTCTGCCACCCAGTGAAGAGCCTGTTCCCGGGATACCAGGCTGGTGAGATTGAAGCCCTCAAGGATGTTTAGAGCACTGATGATGGCAGGGCCTGTATGCGGGGGTGGGGGACTGAGAACCAGGTGGCCTGAAAGGACAAGAAATGACCAGAGAGCAAGGGAGGGGTCAAGGCATTTTCATATCCCACATTCCAGCTGCACATCCCACTATCACATGCTCTGAGACCACTGCACTGAGCCACCTCATCAGATAAGGAAACAGAAGCATTAACACAAGAAAGGACCCACTCAAGTTCATATGCCAAGTTGAAGGCAAGGCCAGGACTTGAATTCAGAACACTGGTTTTCATTTTCCTCTGCCATATGAGATAACTAAGGCTGATGAGGACTGTGACTTGCCCAGAGTCACATTGTAGGCCATTGGCAGGGCAGGGACAGGTAGTGAGATGTCCAGATTCCTAGCCTACAGTGTGTTTCTTTCTGCTCCTCCCACAGGCCGGAATAGTATCCAGGGCCCCTAATGGTTCAACTCAACCTAAAACTCCCTGCAACAGGAGCCTCCTCTTCCTCCTGTTATTAAATGTTTGGACATCAAAGGAATAATAATACTTGACAGATAACACCAACATTAACTAATTGGCCTATTTAATCTTTACAATGGGTACTGTTACCACCCCAATTTTACAGGTACAGAAACTGTGGCACAGAGAGGCAACTGGCCCAAGGTTATAGGAGACAAAGGGAACCCAGAGCACTCAAGGCACTAGCATTGCTGAAACAACTCAGGCTGGGGAGGGAAAGTGGAAAGTCCAGCACACTCCATGTCCATCCTGATCAAGACAACTTCCTACACCATCTCATCGAATCCTCACAGGCACACCTGAAATCATCCCCATTTTTTTTTTTTTTTTTTTTTTTTTTTTTGGTATTGGGGATTGAACTCAGGGGTACTCGACCACTGAGCCACATCCCCAACCCTATTTTGTGTTTTTATGTAGAGACAGGGTCTCACTGAGTTGCTTAGCTCCTCGCCATTGCTGAGGCTGGCTTTGAACTCGCGATTCTCCTGTCTCAGCCTCCCTAAGTGCTGGGATTACAGGCTTGAGCCACCAAGCCCGGCTAAATCATCCCCATTTTAAGGAGTAAACAAAGGCTCAGAGTGGGAAATGATTTGTTTGAGGCAAATGATACTCAAACCCAGGTCTTTCTGTCTCCAGAGCAACACTCTTTCCTCTACTTCATATAACACTGTCTCCAGCAGAGGAATCAGGCAGGAGATTGAGACCTGAAACTTGAATTCAGAAGTAGCCTCTTCTGAGGCTTGAGGTGATCTTGCCCTCCCAGAGGGGAGAGAACCTTAGAACTTCTGAAGGACCCAGAACCTACCACTGTGGCTCAGAAAACATGGACTTTACCCATGTCATAATTCAGATTTCTGGATTTCTTATTGGTTTTCTTGAATTTGCAGGTTAAGTTCCTTTCCCTCCCTAGGACTGTTTTCTTTTGGTACATGAGGGACCAGGTCTGTGACTGCCATGAAGGGTTCATTCTACCCTGAAGCTTAGATGGACTTCAGTCTTATGAATTCTTTTTTTTAATTTATATTTTTTGGTACCACGGATTGAACCCAAGGGTGCTTAACCACTGAGCCATGTACCCAGCCCTTTTTTATTTTTAAATTTTGAGACAGAGTCTCACTAGGTTACTTATAGCGTTCGCTAAGTTGCTGAGGCTGGCTTCAAACCTACACTCTCCCTGCCTCATCTTCCCAAGCCACTGGGATTACAGATGTGAGCCACCATACCAGGCAAACTCTTCTTAGGAAGAACAGGGCAGTAAGAATGGGGGCTGGGGTTGAGGCAACATAGTTCCCAAATCAAGAAAATGGATGTTTTGAACCCCAACTTTAAGGTCTGAGCCTTTGGCTAGATGCGACACCCCCTCCCCCATTTAGGTAACTGATGCCATCACTATTTCAGAAAGTGGACTGGCTCTGGTTGGCTTCAACAGTTCACTGCCTCAGTTTCTCTCCTGTGGAATGGAGAGGAGTCTCAAAGCCAAAAGGATATGGCCTTGGACTGGGATGCTTCTCTTGAGTGGGCACCCTGGAAGCTGGGGGAGAAGTCACCTCTGTACACCCCACACACAGGTTTCTCCACAAGAGCACTGTAGTTGCTGAAGTCCTCTTCAGTTATGACGCCCCCTGCATGCTGAGCCTGGAGGGGAGAAAATGACCACCCACCACAGTGAGCATGTGGCTTGGCCTATAATACAATCTGGATCACAAACATTGACTGTTTACAACTTTTATGCCTCTGCAACCCCCATCATGGCCTTTAAGAACCCCATAAGCCCTAAGTACCATAGGAAGAAGGGGAAAAGCATGAACACTGAGCACATCCTATATGCCAGGCATTGTGCTAGGTATATTCCATGAGGGACCTCCTTAGCTTGGCATTCAAGGCCCTTTGTAATCTGGTCCTTTTCTGTTTCTCCCACCTCATGTCCTGCTGTTCCTCAGTGAGTTCTACACAACTGCAGAATGACCTGCACATCCTGAACTCTACCCCCATGTCTTTTCAAGTGCTGCCCTCTTGGACTTTATAAAAGCAAGACTTACCCTTATAGCAATACTCACCTAGGAGACATCAAAATGAATTCTGCAACTCACTACAACCAATTAATATCACTATAAAACCATGAACTTTTTTTGCAGGGGTTGGGGGTGCCAGGGATTGAACCCAGGGGCACTTAACCACTTAGCCACATTCCCAGCCCTTTTTATTTTTTACTTTGAGACATGGTCTCATCAAGTTGCTTAGGGCCTCACTAAGTTGCTGGGGCTAGCTTTGAACTTGCAATCCTCCTGCCTAAGCCTCCCAAACCACTAGGATTATCAGCATGTGCCACTGCACCCAGCTAAAACCAGGAACTGTGAATGACCCTACTAGGTCTGACCCATATTGTCTCCTTACTGTCAGGAAAACTTGTTCCTGACCAATGAACCAATCTGGTACAAACCAGCAGACTCATTCCATCCTAATAATGTGCTTTTAATCTTAAATTATCACTACTGTGAATCTTCTCCTTTTCTGTACTTTTTCGTACCTGAAACCTTTGATTTATCTAACCTGAGTGAACTACATGTTGAATTTCTTGGTTACCGTGTGTTCTTTTGTCTGGCAAGTTAATAAGATCAACTTGTTTTTTTTTCTTTTAAAGCTCTGATGGTCTTTATGTTAGAGTCTCCTGCATGCCCTTCTCCAGCTCCAGGTAAGGATGAGTGACCCGGATGTGGTCCATCAGAGCATTCCTTTCTATGCCACAGTGATTAGTTTGGGAATGGTCATGTGATCTATAAAAAGCCATGAGACACAACCATGAAGCTTTTGCTGGAACTATGAGGAATGTGAAATACTGTTTCTCTGGGATGGCTTGCTGGAATGGCCTAACATGGACTGATGAGCACATATGGAAAGGATCTGACAGAGTGTGAATCCAAACCAAAGTATAGGGAACAGAGAAAGAAAGAGAGAGACAGAGACAGAGACAGACAGAGACCAAGTCCTGAAAATGTGGATTAAGTCCCTGGATCCAGCAGGACCTAAAGCCAGTGCTCTCCCGGACTTTCTAGTTAAGTCCATTTGGGATGGGCTTCCATCACCACTACCATATCTCCAGTGCCCAGCATAGGGCCTGGCACTGAGCAAACACTCTGTGAATGTTGAATGAATTACACACCTATGCAATTCCCACTGTAGTATGGCAGAGTTTAATATAAACATCTCCATTGCACAGAGGAGACTACCAGCAAATTGGTCCATGCATCCTTTCTTGAACATAACTTTTCTAGGAGTTTTGGACTATTGATGACAGTTCTCAGAACTCACTATTGCCTCAGACTAAATTACTCTGGGGTTGGGTGGTAACCTGTGTCCATCTCCCAGTCCTGACAGTCACCAGTGGAGAAGGTGTTTCCCTCAGTCCCTAGAAAAGCCCTAGAGCAGGCAGGGTTGTGGGCTTTGGGAAACTAAGACCAATTCTGAGTCTCTACCAGGCCTGTGGAAAGCAGGCCAGGCCCCTGCACAGTTGGTACCAGCCCTGATAAGCCCGAAGGTATCCTCTCAATCAAGACAGAACATTTCTACTGCTTCAGCTTTCTCATGCCACATCTCAGGCAACCCCTCCAATCCTTAATAACCACTAGCCTGATTTCTTTCTTTCTTTTTGGTTCCCAGGGATTGAACCCAGGGACACTTAACCACTGAGCCACATCCCCAGCTCTCTTGTAATATTTTATTAAAGATAGGGTCTCACTAAGTTGCTTAGGGCCTTGCTAAATTGTTGAGGCTGACTTTGAACTCACAATTCTCCTGCTTCAATCTCCTGAGCTGCTGGGATTATAGGCATGTACCACCGTGCCTGGCCTGATTCCTTTTCTTTTCTTTTGGTACTGGGGATTTAACCCAGGGCACTTTACCACTGAGCCACATCCCTGGCCCTTTTTATTTTTTGAAACAGGGTCTCACTAAGTTGCTGAGGCCTCGCTAAGTTGCTGAGGTTGGTCTCAAACTTGTGATCCTTCTGCTTCAGCTTCCCAAGTTGCTGGGATTACAGTTGTGCTCCATAGCACTTGGCACTACTGGTCTGATTTCTACCACCAGAGGTTAGGTTTGTTTATTTTGGAATTTCAAATAAATACAATTAGAATATATATGAAGAAAGAAAGGCAGGGAAGGTAGAATGGGGGAGGAGGGCCTCCCTGCAATAGGGTCCTTGGGGCATGCTCCTACCTCCCACCCTCACACTCACCTCAGCCACCATCTCCAGTGTGAGGTTGCCACCGTTGTAGAAGGCAGCAGGGCCATAAGTGCCAAGTGCATCCAGCACCTCTGCCAGGTCAGGACGACGCATCAGGGAGCCAGGCAGTGGTGGGTGGCCCAATGGCAGGAATGTCTCCAGGAAGCGCTCAGATGCATTGGGAGGTAGCTGTTCAGCCAAGGCCCGGGCTGAGGGCAGGGATGGGAAGCTGGGTAGGAGGTGCCAAGACTGGGCCAGATGATTGAGATGCATAATAGATGGGGTGCATGAGGGCTAAGTGGCTGGCTCTAAGTGCTCTGGTCCCCTGGGAGCCTGTTATAGGGGAGTATCTGCCCTTCTCAGATTCCCTCATTTGAAGTCTCTCTCCAGGTCAGAGTGAGATGGGAAATGAAAGAAGACTGAGGAACAAACTGGAAAAGAGGTCCCCCCAATCAACTGTGTGCCTTTCCCCCACCCCCAGAGCCCACTGACCTAGATCATGGGTCACGTTGAAGCCATCTTGGGCCACAGCTGCAGCGAAGGCCAGGACTTGGGACCATGGCAGCCTGGGGGGGCCGGAGAGCAGGGGGTGGAGGAGGTCCTGGGGGGAGGAGGAGGGGTCCTGGGGGGAGGGGGGTTCCTGGGAAGGAGAATCCTGGCAAGGGAAGGGGATATTAGGAGGGGGAGTTGGGAAGGGAAGAATCAAGGAAGGCAGGAGAAGGCCACCCAAGGAGAGATGCAGGCAGGGGCCCCTGGTCCCCAGGGGAGAGTCGTTACCTGCCATAGAGCTGATGAGCTTCATGTAGCCCCTTCACCATTCCGGGGACCCCCACCAAGAGCCCAGGCTGGGCAAGGCGGGCAGGCGAGGGAGAGAGGAGACCAGGTCACTGGAAGGGGGGGGCTGGGCTGAACTCTGCAGAGCCCCAAGCCAGGAATGGCTGGCACAGGGGAGAGACACAGGCCAAGTATCCCAGGAGAGGGACCAACTTTCCCCTGCAGGTATCCCTCCCATCTCCCTGACTTCCTATACGAAATGCAGAAAGGCCTTTACTATCATAGTTGAGGGATTTAATAAATTAAGCAAATCCCATCAAGAGCCAGGACAGAACTGAGTTAGATAGAAATCCATGCACATTGGATTATACCTACCCTTCCCTTTTAAAATGGTGGACAAAAGGCCTTCATTTAACTAATTCATTTTCACATTATTAGTGCTCTGAGTTGTGAGAACTCAGGAATGTGTTTGGTTTTTGCCACTGCACTAAATACCTACTTTTTCAAGTTATTCTATTTCCTCTTTTGCTCTCAGTGAACAGTGGATTTGCTTCTACCTACTAAGAGCAGTTCCTTTTACTCTTTCAACATGATGTAGGTTAGGCAAGTTATACTCATCAGGCTCAGAGTAAGATATGAGTTTTTTGTTTGCTCGTTTTGCAGTATTGGGGATTGAATTCAGGGCCTCCCATGTGCTAGTCAAGTGCTCTACCACTGAGCTATATCCTTAGCCCCTTTCTTATTTTATTTTGAGACAGGGTCTCACTAAGTTTCCAAGGCTGGCTTTGAACTTTTTTTTCCTATGGTTCTGGGGATTGAATGCAAACACTCTACCAATTGAGTTATATCCCCAGCCCTGGCTTTGAACTTTTGATCTTCTTGCTGCCGCCTCCCTAGTATCTGAGATTATAGGCATGCATCTCCATGCCTGAGGTATAAGTGTTAGCATAGCAACTCTGTGACATTTCAGGGTACTTGGTGGCCTTTTTCCCCCTCTTTCTATGTTCCAGACAGGTAAGATTATTAGAGAAGTAAAATATAGCAGTATTACCTGCTAATCAACCATCCAGAATTTTTGTTCATTATTTTATTTTATGAGGGCTGCCTGCCTCCCTATAGCCTAAGAGGATCCTGTTCAATTCTTTTTCCTACCCCCATGTTAAATACTCAGCAAATTAATGCTTGAGTTAGCAGAAGGGCAGTGAAAGGAGACCCCCTTGAACCCTCTCTTCTCACCAGGGTCCCCACCTTGGTTTCCCAGGATCTCTGCAGGGCCTCCTCCCTGAGGGCCCCTGGTGCAGACTCCCGGAAATCAATTAGTTGGCTTTCGTTTCGACGGATGTCATGTACCAGCATTACGCCCCCACTGGAGAGACACAGAAGGGGGAAAGGGATTATAATAAGCTGACTTTCTGAATCATTAATCTGCCACCCTTCAATCCCCAGGAGTGAGGGTTATAGGCTCAGTTTGTCATTCTGAGTCAGATGTCTGAGTCCCCCTCCCCAGCAGAGATTCAGAGACTCAGCCACCTTAGAAGGGTAGGGAGTGAAATCAAGGGAGTGGGGGATCCAGGGTCCAAGGACTTCTTTTAGCCTGTTACTAGAGACTTTAATCCCTGCTTAGGGAAACCTAGAGACTGGGAGAGCAGATGTTTTATCCCTGCCCCCACCCTAGACCAGAGTTGGACCTCTGCCAACTTCCTGCACCTGCCTACTTGGTATCCCTCCTCCAGGACTGGATTATGTAAGGATAGACTGTGCAAAGCCAAAAGGGAATTTCTTTGGTAGAGCCTGGAGGACTGGTCTTGCAGGAACCAAGATATGGACTTTGTTAGCTTATTCCTTTTCTGTGGTTTATTTACATTTGAGACAGGGTTGCAAACTTAAATGCCTGCAGCCAAGTAACAAAATAAGGAAAGCAGGACAGATAAACAATAGAAAGTGGTAGGAACTCTGGCAAGGTGGATAGCACCTGCCCCATCGTGGGGAACAGCTTCTACTAAGCTCTAGATAATTGCAGTCATGTGGGAAAATGAGCTCAGTGTTACCAGATCTTCTGATTGCTCAAGAGATGTTGGGAAATCTAAATTTTTTAAAAATGAAAATTCTCAGCCTTTTAACAACAGCAAACAAGTTTTTGTTTGTTTGTTTGTTTGGTACTGGAGATTGAACTCAGGGTCACTCGACCACTGAGCCACATCCCCAGCCCTATTTTGTGTTTTATGTAGAGACAGGGTCTCACTGAGTTGCTTAGTGCCTCGCCCTTGCTGAGGCTGGCTTTGAACTCGCGATTCTCCTGTCTCAGCCTTCCTAAGTGCTGGGATTACAGGTGTGTGCCTCCGCGCCCCACTAGCAAACAAGTTTTTAAAAATTTAAGTATGCAAACAAGTCATTCTGTGTACTGGGTGTGTCCCATGGGTGACCAGTTTGTAACTTCGGTTTTAAGAGTTCTCAGCCTAGAGTGTATTTTTGGAGGGTGGAGGGTCTATAGCTTTCATTAAACTCACAGGGATTTGTGACTCTAAAGCATCATTGCCTTTACTGATGACAGTATACTTCATTGTGCACCTCACCTTATAATTTACAAGTTTCCTTTCCCAGTGTGTGTGTGTGGGTGTGTGTGTGTGTTGGAGGGAAGCTCCTGAAACGCCTCCAGATTCTCCATATGGAAGCTTTGCCCTTCTGACTTCAGTGAGAAAAGGGTGAGATCTGGTATAGAAACAAATAAACAACAACAACAACAAAAAATGCAGGGCTGAGTCTGTAGTTCAATGGTAAAGCACTTGCCTCCCATGTGTGAGGTGCTGCGTTTGATCCTCAGCACCACATAGAAATAAATAAATAAAATAAAAGTATTTTGTCTATCTACAACTAAATATTTAAAAAAGAAAGAAAAGAATGCAAGGAGTTGGGGCCCAGCTTTCCCTCTATTCAAACTGGGAGACCAACTGCATGAAGTCTATAGACCAAGAGACAAGAAGTAGGCAGGTTTGACCCAGGGCTGGGAGCTCCTTACCCGCCTAAGCCAGAACTGTGTGGAGCCACAATTCCTAAACACAAGGCTGCTGCCACGGCTGCATCCACAGAAGATCCCTGTTTACTGAGCACCTCCATGCCCAGTGATGTGCATCGAGCAGCATCAGTCACAACAGCACCCTGCTGGAAGATCTGGGAAGGGAGAGGGGACTAGGAAGGGGCAGTAGGGGCCGTCCACCCACCTAAGGCACCTCCACTAACCCTGAAGCCTCTATAGGGGCTGCAGAATGCAAGCCTTGTCCTCTGCTGTCTGCGCTTGCTGTAATTCTAGAGATTGAACTCCAGAGTGCTCTACCACCCAGCTACAAAACCACCCCCTTTTACTTTTAGACTGGGTCTCTCTTTGTTGCCCAGACTGGACATTCACCTTCCAAGTGGCTGGGATTAAAGTCATTTGCCACCACACCCAACTCCTCTTGTCATCTTGACTCTTCCTTATGACCCCCACCTCATTACCCCAAATGCCTCCTACTTGATGGAGTCTTCTTCCTTCTATCCCACAACTCCTCCCGTTAGGACCTTCCTCTCCCAAGTACCACCCTCTCCCCTTCCTATTTCCCAGCCCCCTTCCACTACTCATTCATTCCCCAGTTTGAACAGCCCCCTCAAGCATTTCCTCACTCTCTTCTCCCCAGTGCCCTCTCTGCCCAAATGCCCCTCTTACCTGGGGATCCCCGAAGTAGATTTGCATGACCAGTGCCACAGTAACACCAGTAGCAAAGGTGAGGCAGGCAGTGACGATGACCGTAAGCCCATCCTGGCGGCAAGAGCACTCGGCTGCTGCAGCGGAAAAAGGGTCCTTGCGCGTCTCTCGTAGGGGTGACCCGTCCTGGCTGCCCATCTCTGACGACGACGATGGCAGCCGCTGCAGTCGGGCGGACTTCAGGAAGGAATCTGGGTCTGCAGGAGGACCCGCCAAGGGTTGATCTGGGCGTCGCCTACCTGGCTCTGTCTGTGGTTCCCCTTACCCTGCCCCTGCCACACAAACTCCACTGGCCAGCACCGTTCGCCTTTGGTCTCTGGGACCACGCCAGGGCTGGCAGGGACTGTGGTCCCACGCTAGGAGGAGACAAAGACCCTCAATTGGGCAGCTGAGAGACTGGGTCCCCCCACCACTTCCTGACTGATACCAAGGTCAAATTTTCTGTGATCCGGAACCAAGACTGAGAACGCTTGGGGAGAGGGGGTGGACCGGTTCAGCCCTCCCTGGAAACCAGATCCTCCCACAGTTGGGGCCCAGCCTTGTGTGCAAGCAGGCAGTTGTCAGGCAGGACCCTGGTTTCCAACCTTGTTCCAGTTATCTACTTATTCAACAACTATGAAAAGCCGCCTAAGTGTCTGGCCCTATGCTAGATGCTAAGGGGACAGGCAAAGACAGTTCCTGTCCTCGTAGGGTTCATGGACCAGTGGAGGAAAATGCAATAAACAAGTAAACAAAGCAGTTCATAATTACAAATTGTGGCAGCTGCTATGAAGTAAAATAAGGATGAAATGATAGACAATAGTGAGAGTGGGCTGGGGATGTGTCTCAGTGTTAGAGACTTACCCTGCCATGATAGAGGCCCTGGGTTTGATCCCTAGCCCTGCAGGAAAGAAAGAAAGGAAGGAAGAAAGGAAAGAAAAGAAAGAATGAACACAAGGGGGAGAGAGAGAGAGACTATTGGATGGGGGGGAGACTGCTACCTGGGAAAATCAGAGAAGGGAGGAGGTAGTTTTAAGCAGAGAACTGAGGGATAAGGAGTCAGCCACTATTAGCGCATTAGGTTTGTTATGTGGAGCATTCCAGAAAGAGAGATCAACAAGTCTCTAATGTGGGAATGAATGTGGCACATTAGAAAACAACATAAAACAAAACAAACAAAAACCAAGGCCTGTGTGGCTCTAGTGAAACAGGAAAGGGGAAAGAATAGTAAGGAAAGAGTGTAGCCTCCATGGGCTGGGCCCTCCGTGCCTCCTAAAAAACTTGGATTTTACCCTGTATTATGGGAGGTCACTGGAGAGTTTTAAGCAAGAACATGAAGTCATTAGTTTTGTGATTTCAAACAATCCATCTGGGAGCTGGGGACAAAGCTCAGCACTTGCCTACCATGTGCAAGGCCCTGGGTTCCATCCCCAGCAATGAAAAAAAAAAAAAAAAATCCCTCCGGCTGCTTTCTGGAGAATAGATTGGAGGATAGTAAGAATGGAGGCAGGGGCCCTGGGGTTGTGGCTCAGTGGTAGAGCACTTGCCTTACATGTGTGAGGCATCAGGTTTGATTCTCAGCACTGCATATAAATAAATGAATAAAATAAAGGTCCATCAACAACTAAATATATATATGTGTGTGTATAAAGAATGGAGGCAGGGAAGAATTGAAAGCCACTTACTTGCTGGGTGACTATGGACAAATCACTTCATGTCATGGGCCTCACCTTCCTCATCCTGGTAACAACTAATCCCTAACAGGTGGGATATGTGATATATACCAAGTGCACCGTAGCTGTGCTGTAGTTAATAATTGTTGTTATTTCCATTCCTTTTCTACCTTGACCAGAGCTAAGATCCTCTTCCATTCTGTAGATCTCTCCTCTGAATGGTATTGTCCTTGAACCCAAGTCCCTAAATGGTTGAAAGGTCCTGAATATTTGTGAACAATAAAGAATTAGCTGGTACCTTGACCTTAACACCTTTCTATATTCACATTTTAAGAGTTTATTCACTCAACAATTATTTTTTAGACTTTTTTTTTTGAGGGGCAGAGTCTCACTATGTCTTCCAAGTTGTGGGCTCACGTGATCTTCCCCCCACCCCCAGACCCTTCGTGCCTCCTGAATAGCTGGGACGCCAGGTATGTGCCACCATTCCCAGAACTAGGAGTATAACCCCTTTAAAAGTTTGTGTTATATTAAAAATTGACCTATAATTTCCCATTTAAGATACTATCATAGCTGGGCACAGTGGCACATGCCTGTAATCTCAGCACTTTGGGAGGCCGAGACAGGAGGATCGTTGAGTTCAAAGCCAGCGTCAGCAAAGGCGAGGTGCTAAGCAACTCAGTGAGACCCTGTCTCTACATAAAACACAAAATAGGACTGGGGATGTGGCTCAGTGGTCAAGTGCCCCTGAGTTCAATCCCTGGTACCACAAAAAAAAAAAAAAAAAAGATACTAGCATGGGCTGGGTACAGTGCTTCATGCTTAAAATACCAGCAGCTTGGGAGGCTGAGACAGGAGGATCAAAAGTTTGAGGCAAGCTGCAGCAACTTAGCTAGGGCCTAAGCAACTTAGCAAGACCTTGTCTCAAAATAAAAAATAAAAAAACGGGCTGGAGATGTGACTCAGTGGTTCAGGGGTTCAATCCCTGGTACTAAAAATGAAATGAAATGAAATAAAATAAAATAAAATAAATACTATTATAGTTCACTGATGATACAAAATTAACATGATAAAAAAAATCCAAACTTCTTGATTTAGTGTTTAAGGCCCTCCATGATCCATACTCTTCTCTGTTATATAAATAAGAAATCACAAATATCAATAAAATGCTGATATAGGCAAGAGATTTTCAGAATATATTTACAGTGGTTACTTTTGGGAAAAGATAGTACAAGTGGGAATAAGATGTGATAAAAGAATTTTTTTGAAAATTTTATCACTTACATGTATTTCTTTTTAAAAATCAATACACATGGGGGTTGGAGGTATAACTCAGTGGTACAGTGCTTGTTGCCTAGCACATGTGAAGCACTGGGTTCGATCCTCAGCACTGCATAAAAATAAATACATAAAATAAAGGTATTGTGTCCATCTACAACTAATTTTTTTAAAAAAATCAATACATTATGTAGTTTGAAATAAGAAGGGAACATTACAGGGAAATAGGAATGGAGAAGGGCACTTTTCCTTTTCCTTATTATTTTGTTTTTACATTAGCCATGTAATTTGTTTTTAAATTTCTATTTTTAAAAAATGATTGTCTTCTGGGAGTCTGCCTTAGTTGATCATGCTTGCCTCTAGCCCACAATACCAGCACCACAGAGTCTGTAAATAAAATTAGAATTCTTTTTTTTTTTTTTTTTTTTTTTAAATATTTATTTTTTAGTTGTAGGCAGACAGAATATCTTTATTTTATTTTTACGTGGTGCTGAGGATCGAACCCAGTGCCTCACGCATGCTAGGCGAGCACGCTACCACTGCGCCACAACCCCAGCCCAAAATTAGAATTCTTTCAACAAACGGATGTTAAACATCCTCTGTGGGTACAGAACACTCCTTGGACCTTAAATGTGTCAAAAAAAGCTGGGTACATTGGTGCACAACTATAATCCCAGTAATTTGGGAAGTTGAGGCAGGAAGATCACAAGTTTGAGGTCAGCCTCCTCCATTTAGCAAGGCCCTACGCAATTTAGCAAAAACCTATCTCAAAAAGTAAAAACACAGGAGAATCGCAAATTCAAAGCCAGCCTCAGCAATGGCGAGGCGCTAAGCAACTCAGTGAGACCCTGTCTCTACATAAAACATAAAATAGGGCTGAGGATGTGGCTCAGTGGTCAAGTGACCCTGAGTTCAATCCCCAGCACCAAAAAAAAAAAAAAGGGCTAGCTGGGCACGGTGGCGCATGCCTATAATCCCAGCAGCTTGGGAGGCTGAGGCAGGAGGATTGCAAGTTCAAAGCCAGCCTCGGCAAAAGTGAGGTGCTAAGCAACTCAGTGAGACTATGTCTCTAAATAAAATACAAAATAGGACTAGGGATGTGGCTCAGTGGTCAAGTGTCCCTGAGCTCAATCCCTAGTACTCTCCCCAAAAATAGATAAAAAATAAAAATAAAACAATAAAAAGGACTGGAGGTGTAGCTCAGTGATACAGTACCCCTGAGTTCAGTCACCAGTACCCCATAAAAATGTCAAAAGAAGTGCAGGAAAGGGTTTTGAATATATATATATATATATACATACACATACATACATACATATCAATGAATATATGATGCTAACAATATCAGGCACTTTGCATATATTCCTGCAATGAAGTGCCACAGCTTTATGAGATAGACCTCATCTCCCCACTGTACAGATGAGGAAACTGAGGCTGTTTAAGGTCATAAAATTAATAAGTGGGAAAATCAAGAGTCTTGATAACTTGAAAGACTCCTTTCCATTGCTCCTCATGGCATCAGGATCTATTTCCACACTCAAAAACCAAACTTACAGGGCTGAGGATATAGCTCAGTTGGTAGAGTGCTTACCTTGCATGCATAGGGCCCTGGGTTCCATCCCCAGCACCCCCCCCCCCAAAAAAAAAACAACCCAACTTTACAAGCTAAGTTTAGTTGACACTTCTAGGTACTTGTCCTTTGATCTGTTTTCTCCAGTAGGAGATAAGAACTCAGGAGATGAAGTTGATATGATCCCATCACAACTGGATCTATTTAAGACTATTCTAATAGTGCATCATTGTCATTCATTTATTCAGCAAAAACATTTACTGAAAAGAAGAAAACAAGAAGGGCTAGGGGTTGTGGCTCAGCAGTTGAGCACTTGCCTCGCATATGTGAGGCACTGGGTTTGATCCTCAGCACCACATAAAATAAATAAAGGTATTATGTTCGTCTATGACTAAAAAAATTTTAAAAAGAGGAAAACAAGAAAGAAAAGGAAGGGGCTGGGATTGTAGCTCAGCGGTAGAGCGCTTGCCTCGCATGCGTGAGGCCCTGGGTTGGATCCTCAGCACCACATACAAAGCAATAAAATAAAGACATTGTGTCCATCTACAACTAAAAAAATATTAAAAAAAAAAAAAGAAAGAAAAGGAAAATAAAAAATAAATAACAGTACTTACTATGTGAATGTGGCAGTAATAATACCACTTATTTTACTGATACACAAGACACTGGGAAAAGGTTAGTTTGGAACCAGAAGAAACAAGTCTTAGGAGAAAGATGATGAGTTCAATTTTTACTACTTCAAATTTGTGGGACCAAAAGGAACTTCCTAGAGGACAGTTAGCCTAGGAGACATCTAATTTTTACATGTTTAGATACCATTCCCCATTCAGTTTTCTTTTGGGGAACACCTGCTCCTCTCCCTCAAACAAATCCCTCAGCCTTGACCAGAGTTAATTATATGATTCAGGTTTTGCCAATCAGAACAGGTATCTTTATATCAGGCCAATAAGACTCAAACTTTTTTTTAAAATATTTTTTTAGTTGTCAGTGGACCTTTATTTTATTTATATGTGGTGCTGAGAATCGAACCCAGTGCCTCACACATGCTAGGCAAGCGCTCAGCCACGGAGCCACAACCCCAGCCCCTCAAACTTTTTTGATTGAGTTTTTTAATTTGCTTGTTTGTTAGACACAGGTTATCACTAAATTGCTGGGATTATAGCTTTATACCACCATGCCTGGCCAAACTTTGTTCTTTTGCTAGAACTACAGGGAAAGAAAAAAGCCCTCTTTCTAGCCGGGCATGGTGGCACACGCCTGTAATCCCAGCACTTTGGGAGACTGAGACAGAATTTCAAGTTCAAGTGGTGAGGTGCTAAGCAACTCAGTGAGACCTTATCTCTACATAAAACACACAATAAGGCTGGAGATGTGGCTCAGTGGGCTAGTACCCCTGAGTTCAATCCCTGGTACAAAAAAAAAAAGCCCTCTTTCTGCATAGGTTGCTAAATTGGTAGAATATAAGCCTGTAGCTGCTGGGGGCATCTTGTCCCCAACAACATAGAAGGCTTTCTAACTATACTCAGAAAAACAAAGGCAGAGCAGAAGATGAAAAGTTAATATCTTTTTTACTTTTTCAGCAGGATCTTGTTATTTTGCCCAGTTTGGTCTGAAACTCCTGAGCTCTAGTGATTCTCCCTCCTCAGCTTCCTGAGTAGTTGGAACTACAAGTGTATACCACCATACTAGGCCTAAGTTAATTTATTCTGTGTTTTGTTTTTGTTTCTATTTTTGTGGTACTGGAGTTTGAACCCAGGGACACTCTACCACTGAGCTATATCCCCAGCCCTTTTTATCTTTATTTTGAGTCAGGGTCTTGATAAGTTGCCATGGTTGGCCTTGAACTTGCAATCCTTTTGCCTTCGGCTCTTAAATCACTGGGATTACAGACATTGCTACTATGTCCAGCCTAATTAATCCCTATTTTGAACACTTTAATCCATCTATGTGTAAAGCTCCATGCTCCTGGACTTTCCAATTATGCTATCCAATAAAATCCTTTTTTTTAAAAGATGTAACTGTTTTAACTGAATTTATAACAAAAGAATCTTGAAAAGAGTGGATTATGTGAGTCCATTGTCCAGGAGACAGATCTTGGCTAGAGATTCAGGTCATCTCTGTTTTGCTTACTCCCTTAAGGGGAGAATCACTAAAGATTTTTGAACCAGGGGTTACATGACCAGAAGTGCAGAATGATGGATGGATAGGGGTGAGGGCAGAGGCAGAAAGAGTAGCTACAAATCTGAGTAATATAGTTATGAAAGGCTCGTGGCTTAGCTCAGTGGTGATGACAGGATGGTGATATAGAATTTGGAAAATACTTAGAACGGGGAGAGAGCACTTGATCAAATTTTGGAAGTGAGAGGAAAAAAGGGAGTCCAGGGTGAATCCTGAGAATGGCTAAATGGCAGTGTTAATTGGGAATGACATTGGAGGAGGAGCAAGTGTGTGCAGAAGACATGATGAGTTCAGTATAGAATATGTTCAAGGTGAAGCACTTGCAAGATATTTAGAGGCAGATGCCTGGAAGAGGGAGACACGCGTGGGCTTGGAGCACAGAAAAAAAGGAAGGAAAAGTACTTCCAACCTTGGAGGGGTTATTGACTAGTTTTGTTTTCCAGAAGGACTGCTGTGGGATGCCTGGCACTTGGTTTTGGAGAGTGGCAGGGTGGTCAAGCACAACCAAGGTCCTAGCTAAAACCATGGGGCAGTGCCACTAGGTGGCACCACTATGATGAGAACATAGGAGGCCATGTTAGCCCACATGCTGGTCTAGCTGGAAGAAAGAAGCTTTGGAACTTGGAAGCAGGGCTAGGTGACATGGCACTGAAACACTTATACCAATATGATGGCAATGTCCTTGGAATCTACATGACATGTCCCTGGGAACCTTGGTGCAAAACCTCATCAGGAGGTTTAAGTTCCTATAAGCTCAGGTGACCAGGGTGAGGGCAGAGCCTGTATTGACACTCCAAGATATTCTCTGAGGTTTTGGAACTCTCTTCCCTGCCATTCTTTCATCCAGAGACCTTTTGTTAATTTATTCATTCAATAATTATTTATGGAGTTCCCAACTCTGTGCTGGATGCTGGAGTGGTTAAAACAATCATGATCACTGCCTGCCCTCAGACATGGGGTAATCACATCATTGCAGAAACAAATGGTCAAAGGCTTTTTAAGTGCTAAGATATTTGGGGAGGGGGAAGAGATAACAAATCAAGGGGGTCCAATCTTTGGGTTAGGAGAGACTGCCATTCTTTGTTGAGCTGGAAGAGAAATCTAAGGCCCAGAACAGGCGAGGTATGCCTATTGTAACACAGTGAGATGGGGCAATGCTAGGACCAAAAGCATCACTCCTGATTTCTAAATGGAAGACCTGGCTTCAGGCTGGTATCCACCCAACTATATCTTCCCACTCCTCTCCCTACTACCTCCTGATTCCAAAGCTACTCTCTCTGGAAAAGAAGTTTCAATCTGCAGTCCTGACATTTGATGCTCCAAATCCTTCTCACTCCACCCTCACTATCCCCTTACCCCCATCACAGGTAGAGTACAGTCTAGTCAGGTTGGTAGGGGCTGTTGGTCAGGACCAGATGAACAGAAATTTATGGAAGGAGCAAGAATTGGGGACTATCAGACTGGGAGCAGCTATGGAAGGGCCAGACCAGGGAGGGCTGGGCCAGAGAAGCAGCATCGGTTAAGGGATAAGGCTCAAGTGCAGGCACTGGGAGGAAGAGAGGCAGAAGGATGCTCTAATGCCAGGAAGTGACGTTGAGGGAAAGAGGGCTGGGGGATGGAAGATGAGAAATGGAGGAGAGAATGGAGGTGGGCCACATGGATAGGACAGAAACCAGTAGGAAATGAATGCTCAGAGAGTTCTTAGTCCCTAGTTTTCTCCCAAGCAGGGTCTTGTCCCTCCCTACCTACACTCCTTGCAATTTCTGCAGAGGGCTGAGGACACAGTAAGATTCTGGAGATTTGCTTCCTAAGGAGCTGGGTACCCTACTAACATCCCAGCCAGATCTATGTCTCCAGGAGGATGAAGTAATCCACAGGACAGAAATGGCACTCTAGTCCCCAAGGACTTTGAGAGGTCATGCAGTCCATCCCCCTGTCTCCCAATACCCAGCACTCACAGATAGAAGGGAATCATATTCTCTTTATCCCTCCCTGGACATGAAGAGATTTTCAGCTTCTCCCCAGACTCTGCTTTCCATAACCCCTGGTCATGGGGAAGTTCTTAAAACCTAGATTCTATCCCTCCTGCTGCAGTCTCTGACTTGGTTTCTTCTATCCTGTCCTCTGTGGCTAGAGAAAAGCCTTTTAGTGGGTGATCACAGCTGTTCTTTAGGATCTCCCCTCTAACATTCCTTTCTTGTTGGTTGGTTCTTCCCAAGAGGTAATCCCATTCCCTCTTACTGCAGTCCCTGGCATCAGCTCCCTTGTCGCATTCTATGCCTCCAGGGCAGAAATGCACTCTCTTCCTCACTAGATAATTAACAGAGACGGGGAGAAAAGAGAGGTCCAGGAGGATGGGGGTCCAGGGAATGAACTAAGGATATGGAGGCCGGAGGTGGATGTTCAATACAGATGAAGGAGGACCGAGGACTTCCAAGGATGGACAGGGAAGGGGCAAACGGGCCTCACCGGTATCGGGGTCTCCCAGGAAGGCGTCCTCGTCTTTGCGGCCCCTCAACGGAGCCGCGGGTGCCGGCTCATCCTCCGGTAGCCGCGGGAAGCTGGTGATGCTCATGTAGTCCACTGGCGAGTAGGCGCCCAGGGCGCTCTCCTGGCTGGCCTCGCTCTCTGCCGCCATCCTCACTTGCACCCCCCAGCAGCGCAGCGCCTGCCGGAAGTGGCTGCGGAGAGGGTTGCGGGGAGTGCGAAGGCGGAGGGCGGGGCCTGAGCCCCTGGACAGCCGGGAGGGGGCGCCCCCTCCCTTGGCAGTGTTCGGGTCTGACTCGCCCCCGCCTGCTCAGAGCTGTCATCCTGCAGTGGGCAAGCAGGTGCGGGTGGATGGAGAGCCGCGAGGGCGGTGGAGCATTGGAGGAGCGCTGCCATCGTGACCACAGTGGGCCCAGGCACTTCATGAAACCGCAGGTTCAAACTCCTTTCTCCTTACAATTTGAATGCAGCTAGTATCCTCCTCAGACCCAGACTCTTTCCTGGGACCACAGACCCTTTCACTGACCACAAGCCCTTCTTCGACCCCAAATTCTGTTTCTGGTCCTTCTTTTTTTAAAATTTTATTTATTTTTTTGTTGTAGGTGGACAGAATATCTTTATTTTATTTTTACGTGGTGCTGAGGATCGAACCCAGTGCCTCACGCGTGCTAGGCCAGCATGCTGCCACTGCACCACAATCTCAGCCCCTCTGGTCCCTCTTTTTCTCCTTCATCTCCAAGATCCTCCTCCTCTGATCTCAGACGACGACTCCTTCCCTCAACCTCTCTTCAACTTCCAATTGTCTTCACCTTATCTCCAAACATCTTTAAAACTCCAGGCCCTACTTCATCCCTAGACCACTTTTTCACCTGCAGACCCCTCCTTGGACTAAGGACCTCAGATTCCTTCCTGGACATTGACACTTCTCAGATTCTTCTTTCCACCACAACCCTTCTGGATCCCCTGATGGATCAGCATAAGCGACTGATCCTCAAACGTTAGTGTGTATTAGGATCTTTGAAAGCAAACCCTAGATTCCACTCAATAGATCATGATTCATTCAGTAGGCTGGAATGAGGTCTTTGGAACCTGAATATTTACCAACATTTAAAGAGTTTATTTTATGTGGTTTTGGAAAGGACAATTTTGAGAAATAATGGTGACATGGTAGAACAGGAGGCTGGTGGGATGAAGAAGATAAAAGGGCGAGAAAGGGTCCCTGTAGTTTAGGTTCTATTCCTGGCCCTACTGTTCACAAACTTTGTGATCTTGGGTAAGACAATCTCCTTGAGTATCAGTTTCCTCATCTGTAAAATGGAAAGAATAATAGTATCCATCTTAGAGGGTTTTCATGAGAATTAAATAAAGGATGGAAGGTGCTTTTTTGTGTAGGATTTGGCACCTACTCAATAAATGCCATCGTCATCATCATCATTATCACCTTCATCTTGTGGATTCTCATCCCACCCAAACACATTCATCCTTTCCCCACTGTCAGGAATTCCAGCCAGACCACAACTTGCACTACTTCTCCATCCCCCAAGATGGGGAGGTTTCCTTTTTTTTTTTTTTTTTTTTTAAAGACTCACTATCTTTTTTTTTATAACATTTTTTTTATATAGTTGTAGATGGACACAATGTCTTTATTTTATTGCTTTGTATGTGGTGCTGAGGATCGAACCCAGGGCCTCACGCATGCAAGGCAAGCGCTCTACTGCTGAGCTACAATCCCAGCCCCGGGAGGTTTCCTTTTTTATGAGGCCTCTATTCCAAACTATTGTGCAGCCCACAGGCAGATGCAAGGGGCTGATTAAGCCCCTGGACACACTTCCCTGCCTTCTCCAACCCCCAGACTTCAGGCCCAGTCAACTTGAATTGATTTAGCATTTATTATGGACACAGCAGCTGCAGTGCCACTATAGACAGGAGCAGGCAGAAGTGGGTGGAGCTGATGAAGGTTTGGGAGAAAGGCTTAGGAGAGGATAGGAGAGAGAGGGACAGCAGTTTAGAGCTGTGCTGTGTGTGTGAGGGTCTTATCTTCTGAATAAAGTTGGTAGAGCCTATTATCCTGCAGTGAGGACTGATCCTCTCAGTGGGACCTAAATAATGCCTGTGTCCCCAGTGATACTCACTTCTTCAGTATAGTTGGAGGCCCTTCAGTGAGGTTTGAATCCTTTCATTTAGGTCCAAATCTCTTTAGTGAAGTCTGTATTCTCTGTATCTCCTAGGGGGAAATCTGTGTCCCTTCAGTAGGGTCGCTGCCTTTCAATGTCATTCATATCCTATTAGAAAGGCCCAGAGCCCTTTGTGGGACCTAAGACATTCCAGCAAGATCTGTGCTCCTTCAGTGGAGTCTATGTTCAGCAAAGCGTGTGAACCTCTAATGTGACTTATGCCTCCTCAGTGAAGTATCTGCCCCTTCATTGGGGTTGATGTCCACTCTACAAGCTCTGTATGCCTTCGCTGGGTCCTGAGATCCTCCCCTCAGGATTGGGTAGGCTCTGCATCATATGTATGACCATTAGGGGATGTTTTCCAGCTTTGTGAATTCTGGACTTATGGTCAGCTGGGCAAAGAATAGAGGAGGAGACGTGAGGGAGGGCTAGATGGGGTCACAAGTTCTATGTAGACACAAGAAGGCAAAGACTGCCTGCTTTAGACCTCAGAATCATTCTTGGAGTTAAATATTTAAGTATCTTTCTTGCATTGAATCATTGAATCTCTACCTGAACTTACAGGTAGAGAGGGCCCTTCTTGGTGGTGAGCACATGTAGGAATTGGAGGGCCCTGCCTGGCTTTTTCTTTCTGGGTGAAGAGAATAGAGGGAAACCAGAGATAAATGAGCTCAAGTTGTGTCAGGTAGGAGGTATTCCTTGGTGAAATAAAGAAATTGGGAAGCAAAGAATAGGTGAATTATTTCTCCTACTTGCATAGACTGGTATTTTACAAGCCTTAGCTTCAACAAGAGGGAATAAAAACAGACCTGAATGAGACCACAGGCTTGGCCCTAATTTGGATACTTTTTACCATGACTTTGTGAAAGCTACTTCCTTTTCCTGACTTTACAACTTGTGCAATGAGCAGGTGGGTTTTTTAGCAAAGACCACAAGCTCCTCCTCATCTTCACTTAATAAGTCTGTACTTTCACTTAATGGATCTTGTACTGGGTGGAGATTTATGGAGGCAAGGAAAATGAAATATGTCCTTAGAGGTGAGAGAGAATCAGAACCGGTCCCTGGGCTACCAGAGGTCGGGTGGGGGGTCCTGTCCTGAGGGCCGTGACATGAAGGTCACGGAGTTTTTTCTGGAGGATGGAGTGGAATTAATTCCAAGGGTGGGGAACTTGGGGGAAAGTGTGTCACCTAGAAGGGACTGTACTCCACCTGGCTTTACAACTCGGTGGAGTGACAATCAGGATTGTGCAATCAGACTACAGGGCGACTCCGTGACGGACTTAACCCAACTCCTCTCATTAGCCCAGCCCTTTCCCGCTGGAGCCCTGCCTTAACCCAACCCCTTAGCTGTCACTCCAAGACCCCAACTTGGTCACTCCATGGCCCTGCCTCCTCTCCTGTCATATCCAGCCCAGCTACTCTGGATCACTCCATGGGACCACCTCCTCTCCTGTCACGCCTGGGTCCGCCCCTCGCCTGTCATTTCATGGTTCCACTCTCTCTTCTGTCACGCCCAGTCCCGCCCCTTCTGCTTTCACTTTATGTTGCCACCTCTTCCGGCAAGACAGCTGCGCCCCTACCCTTCGATTTTTCCATAGCTCTGTCTTTGCGAGCCTGGCCCCGCCCATAGTACATGGCCCCGCCCATTACTACCAGCCAAAGTCCCGCCCCCAACAGCAGGCCACGCCCTTCGCCTAAGGCTCCGCCTCTAGGGTCGGCCTGTTTTCCCCGCCCGGCCGCCCGCGGCGACCGCAAAGGCAACCCCGGTGCTCGGAACTTGACGTGATGGGGCTTCCTGAGGAGCGGGGTCGGAACGGCAGTGGGAGAGGGGGCCGGGAGGAAGCTGGAGCCGGTGGCCGGACACGGAGTTGGTCTCCGCCGCCCGAGGTCAGCCGTTCGGCGCACGTCCCCTCGCTGCAGCGCTACCTCGAGCTGCACCGGCGCTCTGTGGAGGAGCCGCGGGGTGAGGCTGGGCCCGGGACAAGCCTGGGAGGCGCCAGTGAGGAGGGGAGCAGGGCTTCCTGGAAGGATTGAGGGCTCTGTGAGGAGGTGGAGGTTCAAAGACTTAAGAATTGCGGTTCCGTGAGGAGATGGAAAGGGGATTCCGGGAGGAGATGGGAGTCTATGAGGAGAATAGGGCGTTCTGTGAGCTGAGGTTCCCTGGAAGTTGGGGAGTTCCTTGGGACTTGGCAGTTTTGTGAGGAGATGGGGTTCCGTGACGGAAGAGTGGAGGTTCCTTGAGGAGATTGGAAGAGGGGAGGTTTCGGTGAGGAGAGCGCAAGTTCCACGAGGTGAGCACAGGGGATCCCAGGGGCGAGGTGACGTCCTGAAGAGAAGAGGGACACCAAGAGAGTTTTTTGCCTCCCTTTCACACCAACTCAGCCTTTGCCTCCTGAAACCTTTAACTTGTGAACTAGTCTCAATTGTTCAGGGGCACTAACGGGTATGGTTCCCATCTTGAGAGTTCCAGGTTGTTTTGTTTTGTTTTGTTTTTATCAGCGCTCCTCATAAATTACCCAATATAAGACTGAATAAGTCACTGCAATGTCAGTTTCTTTTAAAATTTGGGCCAGGATTGTACGAACTCAGATTCTGATAGTTGGTTTCATGTCTTTAGAAATGTGCCAGGAAAATTCCCTGACTTTGCCTTTAGACTGGGTAAGGGAGCAAAATTGCACCCCAGTTAGGAGACAACATAATGTCTGGTAGTGAGACCAGCACCCTCCACAAATCACACCCAGAAGAATCTAGACTTTAGACCCTGGCTCTGCCACTCATTAACTGTGGAGTTTTAGGCAGATGTAAAAACCCTGTGAAATTCCTTTCCTTCATCTATAAGATAGGAATAATATTTACCTCATCGGTTTGTATGAAGACTAAAGTGGGTAATAAGTGTGCATTATAGAATGCCTGGTGCACTATAAACATTCAATAAATGGTGATTAGTTTGATAAAAATAACATGGATGAAGTAGTTACTGAGTAATGCAAGATAAAATTGAATCAAGTATGAAGTGGTTGATTGCTTCAGGCATTGTTGAAGTATGCATCCTTAGACCTCTTTTCAGTTCTCTTTCCCTTTATATTTTCTCCCATCATAAGTTCATCTTTTTCCCAGGGGTGAGCTATTACTACCACAATAATTCCTATTCTTTATATCTAGCCCTATACCCAGCATTTCACTTATGTTTTGGTCCCAAATTTCATAGGACTATAGACTATTTGTCTTTGCACACTGTGATGTTATACCATATTCAACATGACTATGAATGGAATTTACCAATTTTCCCTCCCAAACCTGTTTTCCTCCCTAATTTTCTTTTGCTCTCAGTGTCAAATGGCACTATCCCAAACTGTAAATCTCTTCGATCAGCCTCTCCTCTAATCAGATCTATCTATATATCTTACCTAGTTACAGATTGCTTACTGCGTGCTAAGCATAATTCCAGTTTGATTTAATGTGGAGACTATAATGTTCCACATTTTACAGACAACATTTTACAGAAACTGAATCTTAAAGATGTTAACTGACTTGCATAAGGTCATAAAGCTAGTTAGTGGTGGAGTTGGGATTTGAGCCAACAGTCTTAACTGCAGAACTTAGCCTCCTAACAGTGATTCTGTTCCTCTTTCTTTACCCCATAGTATACTTTTCACCAAATTTTGTCAAATATGTCTTCAAAATTCCTCTTGGAATTACCTTTTCTTCCATTCTTACAGACATTTTGTTGTTGTTTTGTGGTGTTGGGGATGAAAGCCAGAGCCTTGCACATGCTAGGCAGGTACTCTACCACTAAGCTACATCACCACTACATCCACGGACATTTTAAATCTAGAAGCAGCCTCCAAATTTGTCCTTTCTTCCTGAGTCTTATCACCTTCCCTTCCATCTCTCCAGTAGATTTATCTAAACACTATTAGATTGATATTCTGGAAACACTGCTTTCAAATGTTATTGCCCAAACTGTCAATAGTTTCTGATTTTCTTCAATTTCAAATCCTGCTTTTCTTTCAAGTCCTCTGTATAACCTAGCCCCACCCCACTTCTTCATTCTTATCTTACGCCACTCCCTACCCCACCCCTCATTCACAGGTTTTCTCCTTTACATCCTGGATACACAAAGGTCCCTTCCCACCTCCTTGCCTTTACCTATTTCCTTCTGCCCACTTTTACTTCATCAAACTCTGCCAGTTCCACAGAGCTTTTCCTGATCATCCCAGTCCACGTTCATCTCTTTCCTCTTCTAAACTTCATTACTTGGAACATGCTGGGGGAAGATTCAGATTGCCACACATACACACACACACACACACACACACCTGGAAAAAAACCTAAGTGAACATAAAACTCCGTTTTCTTCATTCTTGTTGATGGACATAAATATGATTCATAAATAGTTTCATATAATGTGTCAACTATTGTCATTTAAAATATTTTTGAATATGTATATTCTTACAATTAGCTATGTTGTCCTTGGGGAGAGTTTCCTTCAGTTTTCTCATCTATAAAATTAGGATAGTATATACTTCATCAAACTATAATATAAACTCATTAAATGCTGGTTTCCATTTGCTTTCTCTTTTTTTTAAAAAATATTTTATTTAGTTATAGATGAACACAATACCTTTATTTATTTTATGTGGTGCTGAGGATCGAACCCAGTGCCTCACACATACGAGGCAAGTGCTCTACCACTGAGCCATAACCCCAGCCCCCCATTTGCTTTCTCTTTAATTGCCATTCAGAGTTCTATTATATTACTACTTGTTTTACTTGTGTTCTTCAGTTAGTAGTTGTTGGACTTCATTCGTTTACAGTTTCACTATTATAAATAGTGTTGCTATAAACATTTCTTAAGTAAATCACTTTTTTCCCTTTAGGAATATTTTCTTGGAGTATATTCCCCAAAGTTGAATTAGCAGATAAAAGGGTCAGAAAGTTTTATGGCAGCTGGACGCGGTGGCGCAAGCCTGTAATCCCAGTACTTAGGGAGGCTGAGACAGGAGAATCGTGAGTTCAAAGCCAGCCTCAGCAACGGTGAGGTGCTAAGCAACTCAGTGAGACCCTGTCTCTACATAAAACACAAAATAGGGCTGAGGATGAGGCTCAGTGGTTTAGTGCCCCTGAGTTCAATCTCCAGTACCAAAAAAAAAAAGTTTTATGGCTTTTGTCAGGCATTACCCTCTTATCTAATAAGATTATATTGATATATTATAAATGCCATTATGGTATAAGAGTATCTGTCTTTTTCAGGGCCACCCAAGCATTGGGTTTAATTTTTTAAAAAAATCTTTGCTAGGGGCTGGGATTGTGGCTCAGCGGTAGAGCGCTTGCCTTGCATGCGTGAGGCCCTGGGTTCGATCCTCAGCACCACATACAAAGCAATAAAATAAAGACATTGTGTCCATCAACAACTAAAAAAAAATATTTAAAAAAAAAATTTAAAAAAAAAATCTTTGCTAATGGTAGTGCATGACTGTAATCCCAGCACTTTGGGAGGCTGAGACAGGAGAATTGCCAGTTCAAAGCCAGCCTCAGCAAGGGTGAGGCACTAAGCAACTCAGTGAGACTCTGTCTCTAAATAAAACACAAAATAGAGCTGGGGATGTGGTTTAGTGGTCAAGTACCCCTGAGTTCACTCCCCAGTACCAAAATTTAAAAAAAAAATCTTTGCTAGTTTCATAAGTATACAATGACCTCATGGGGTAATCAACCCCATGGGGTAATTTGAATTTCTTTGATAGATTGAAAGGTTATATACCATATGATTTAGCTTTCAATTATATTGTCTTCTATATACAAAACTATTTCATTTGTTAATTTTATTTCTCCAAATAGATTGTCTAAATTCTGTTTTCAAGATGGGGTCTTCTTATGTTGCCTAGGTTGGTCTTGACCTTGTGGGCTCAAGCAATACTATAACCTCAGCCTCCCAAATAATGGAGACTACAGCCATGCATCACCATGCCTGACCTAGACTATGTAAATTCTAAATCATGTAACCCTGAACAAATTACTTAGCTTTTATAATTTTGTTCCTTATGAAATTAAAGGAGGGCACCAATAAAAAAAATGTAAAAAATAAATTTAAAGAAAAATTTAAAAATAAATAAAATGAGGGGGTGATAATTGCTAAGGTTCCTTTCATTATTATGGTTCTAAGTGTGTCTTTTCCTTTTAACTCCTAATTCAATTCTCATAATATCCTAAATTCTCTGCATTCACTCATTTTGCCAGTTGAGTGTATTTTCTTCAGAGTAGTAAGGCAGATACTCTGAGAATATAAATCTGATCACGTCACTCTTTTGCTTAAAGCTGTTCAATGTGGGCTGAAGTTGCGGCTCAGTAGTAGACCACTCGCCTAGCATACGTGAAGCACTGGATTCAATCCTCAGCACCAAATAAAAATAAATAAAATAAAGGTATTGTGTCCAATTAAAAATATATATATTTTATACATATTTAATACAAAGGTATTGTGTCCGACTAGAAATATATATATAGTAAAAAATTTTCAATGTTGGGCTGGAGCTACAGCTCAGTGGCAGAGCACTTACCTAATATGTGTGAGGCACTGGGTTTGATTCTCAGCACCATGTAAAAATAAATAAATACATATAAACAGATATTATGTCTATCTACAACTAAAAAAAAATTTTTAACTGTGTAACCTTGGACAAGTTATATAACCTCTCTGAATCTTTTTTTTTTAAATATTTTTATTAGTTGTTGACAGACATTCATTTATTTATATGTGGTGCTGAGAATCGAACCCAGTGCCTTACACATGCTAGGCAAGTGCTCTACCACTGAGCCATAACCCCAGCCCTCTCTGACTCTTCATTTTTAAATTTATAAAATGAGAATGAAAGTAATGCATACCTCTTAGAGTTGTGGTAAGAATTAAACGAGATAATACATATAAGGAGTTTAAAATAACTTTTGGCAGGGGCTGGGATTGTAGCTCAGTGGTAGAGCGCTTGCCTCGCATGCGTGAGGCCCTGGGTTCGATCCTCAGCACCACATACAAAGCAATAACATAAAGACATTGTGTCCATCTACAACTTAAAAATATTAAAAAAAATAACTTCTGGCACATAGTAATACTTGTGCAAGTATTAGTAGAAAGAGATGCTCAATAAATAATTGTTAAGAGAAAATGAACAAATTAAAAGAAGAAAGAGCTGGGCATGGTGGCACAGGCCTATAATCCCAGTGGCTCGGGAGGCTGAGGAAGGAGGATCGTGAGTTCAAAGCCAGCCTCAGCAACTTAGTAAGGCCCCAAGCAACTCAGGGAGACCCTGTCTCTAAATAAAATACTGGGGATGTGGTTCAGTGGTAAAGCACCCCTGGGTTCAATCCCTGGTACCAAAAAAAAAAAAAGAAAAGAAAAGAAAGATGGTCATGGAAGGTCTGTGGGTAAATAATTTCTTCTTTTCACTAATTATGTTATTGAAACATTTACTAACTGACTACTATGTGCATTGTGTTAGGTAATGGTTGGTTATGACTTGAATAGATGCTGAAAAATGGATAAACAGTATAGAGAACAGAGGAATAATTTGAATCAATATTCAGCCATGAGAATAGAAGGTAGGTTAGGAGAGTGGTAGGTGATTCCAAACTCAGTAAAGGAGGGATCAAGGTGGTGAGTCCTAGGGCAGGGAAATTGTAACTTAGTTCTGTGCATAGACTGATAAGACATCTGAGGATAAATATATCTGAAAAGATTAGTGATGCCTGGGCTTCTCTTTTTGTTGCAGAATTTTGGGGGGAGATTGCCAAGGAATTTTACTGGAAGATTCCATGCTCTGGCCCATTTCTCCAGTACAACTTTGATGTGACTAAAGGGAAAATCTTCATTGAGTGGATGAAAGGAGCAACTACCAACATCTGCTACAATGTGCTGGATCGAAATGTTCATGAGAAAAAACTTGGAGATAAAATTGCTTTTTACTGGTAAAAATATTTATCTTATAGTCTGTGACAGACAAAAAGAATTACTCCTTACCAAGTATTGTGGTGCACACACACCTGTGATCCCAGTGGCTCAAGAGGCTGAGAAAGGAGGATTACAAATTCAAAGCCAGCCTCAGCAATTTAGCAAGGCCTTAAGCAACTTAGAGGACCCTGTCTCAAAATTGAAAAAAAAAAAAAAAAAAAGACTGGGGATGTAGTTCAGTGGTTAAGTATCCCTGGGCTAAAGCCCCAGTACCAAAAAGAATTCATCCCCTCATATTCATATAATGTTTCATAGTTCACAAAGTGCTTTAAAATCCATTAACTCATTTGATGCTTCCGTTTTTCTCATTTTACATATGGGAAAACAAATTCTGAGTTTAGTAACTTATCTGAAGTCAAACGTCTATCAAGAAACAGAGCTGTGATTCAAACCCAGGCAGTATAATTACAAAGTTTAAATTCTTTTTTTCCAATTATTTTATTTATTTATTTTTATGAGGTGCTAAGAATTGAACCCACTGCCTCACATACTAGGCGAGTGCTCTACCACTGAGCAACAGACCCAGAACTTAAATTCTTAACCATGACACTATACTACTCCTGTGACTCCTCTCAGCTTTGCAAACTGGTATTCTTAGATCCATTTTACAAGTGCAGAAATGAAGAATAGAGGGGTTACATAATGAGTAAGATCAGATAGTAAGTGATGCAGCCAAGATTCAAATCCAAATCTGACTCCTTGTTTGTACCACTAAGCCTGCAGCCTCCCAACTGGGAACTTCCTAAGACCTTCTCCCACTAGCAACTTAGCTCTCTAGAAAGTATTACTATACTGAACCCAAATAGGGCATTACATTTCTAGTAATTGAGGTATTGCTTCTGCCAACACCCATGAGCATTCTGAGAACTGATATATTTTTTTTTATAGGAGACAGTTGGATGCTTCACGGCAAAGAACTAATTTGGCCCTCATTCAAAATTTGCCCCGTTAGTGTAATATATTGAGAAATACCCTAACCTGAAAGATAAGAAATTTAGGTTATTATCCCAGCTTCACCACTAACTTGCTGTGTAACCACAGGCAAAGCATTTACGTAATCCAGACTCAGTTTCCTCTTCCATAAAATGGGAACAACAATTCCAATCTTGTTTTGCTCACTAGATTGTTAAAAACATCAAATGAGATGATATTGGAAAGAATTTATTTATTCATTGAGTGGTCGATTATCATATTACTATTGTTTAATTGGTTATCATTTTGCCACCAAAGCTCATTATCTATTAATGTTTGTTGAGATTCACTTTAGCTCCTGCTCTAGGACTTACAATTGAGCTCCAGCTGACACTTGGGCCCACCTCTTAGGCACCTTAAGGACAAGAAAATATTCAAAGATCTACAAAAGAGATGCTTGTGTCTGAATTTGTTTCCTGGTTTGAAAGAACAAATAACTAAGATGTCATTTTTTAAAGCATCAATAAAAGTTGGGCATGGTGGCACATACCTGTAATTCCAGACACTTTGGAGGCTAAACCAGGAAGATTGCAAGATTCCCAGGTGTTTTATATATATATATATATATATATTTTTTAGTTGTAGATGGACACAATGTCTTTATTTTATTGCTTTTTATGTGGTGCTGAGGATTGAACCCAGGGCCTCACACATGTGAGGCAAGCACTCTGTTGCTGAGCTACAGTCCCAGCCCCAAGATTCCCAGATTTGAGACCAATCTGGAAAATTTAGCAAGACTTTGTATCGAAGTTAAAAAGTAGAATGGGCTGTGGGTATGGCTCAGATGTAGTGTGCCCCTGGGTTCAATACCCAGTACTGAAAAAAAATCAGTAAAAAATTAGGGCAGAATGAAAGTGGGATCTAAGAGGAAGGACTTTGGGGAAAAGAAGAATTTAATAAATTATATGATAATTTGGGAAATATAGAGTATGAGATAAAGGTAAATAGTATAAGAAAAAATGGCAGGTCATGATTTACTCCAAAAAAAAAAAAAAAAAAAACAACACAAAAATCTACCTAAAAGGAAATCCAACCATAATATACTACTCTTATATAAACAGTGATTTTAAATTAACTAAAAATTATAATTATATTGGGAGGATGGGAGAAGGAAGTTAGAGGAGTATATGAGAACTCATCTATCATGCCCACCTTCTTTATCTTTTTTAAAGTAAGTACTAATAGCCAGGTGTGGTGGCACATGCATGTAATCCCAGCGACTCAGAGGCTGAGACAGGAGGATCACAAGTTTGAGACCAGCCTCAGCAACTTAGCAAGTTCAAAGCCATCCTCAAGGGGCTGCGGTTATGGCGCAGTGGTAGCGTGCCCGCCTAGCACGCGTGAGGCACTGGGTTCGATCCTCAGCACCACATAAAAATAAAATAAAGATATTCTGTTCACCTACAACCAAAACATAAATATTAAAAAAAAAAAAGCCATCCTCAACAGAAGCGAGGCGCTGAGCAACTCAGTGAGGCCCTATCTCTAAATAAAATACAAAATAGGGCTGAGAATGTGGTTCAGTGGCCAAGTATTCCTGAGTTCAATCCCTGAGATCCCCCCACCTCAAAAAAAAAAAACGATAAAGAGAACAGATTTTGGAGTCAACTAACATAGTTTGAGACCTAACTCTGACATTAAGTAGCTGTCTTATCTTGGAGAAATTAACCTCTTGAGCCTCACTTTTCTCAATTGTAAAATGTGGATTGAAAATAGCTTTCATCTCATGGAGTTGTCTACTGAGAAAGATTGAAAAAGATAACAAACCCAAGTGTCCAATTCCTGGCACACTGAAAGCACTTATTAGATATTAGTCACAAGTATTATTATTTTTGAAGAGTGAAAAGACTAAATCTCTTTGGAGTAAAAGCTTTATGCAGGGAAGAGTTTATTCATTCAACAAATACTTACTGAGAACTTATGTGCCAGACACTATTCTCAACCAAGTTCCTGCCTTCATGCAGGGTACAATACAGTGTGAAGAGACAGATGGTAAACAAGCACAAGTAGTGATAAATATTACAGAAGATATAGAGCAAAGTAAAGGCAAGGGGAATGACAATGCAAAGTGGGGACTAATAAGGGAAGGACACTCTGATAAGGTGATATTTGGGCAGAGATGGTGTGGTGGTTTTGGTTTTGTTCTTCTTCTTCCTCTTCCTCTTCCTCCTCTTCCTCCTCCTCAAAAATTTCAAAATTTGTTGAGCTCTGGTGTCTGGGGACCTCTCCTGGCATAACCTAGAGATGGAGCAACTAGTATATATATATGACCAGAATACCAGTCATCAACCACTCTTTTCTTTTTTTTTTTTAAACAACCTTTATTTTATTTATGTATGTATTTTGTATGTGGTGCTGAGGATCGAACCCAGTGCCTCACGCGTGCAAGGCAAGCGCTCTACCACTGGGCCACAACCCCAGCCCCCAACCACTCTTTTTTTTTTTTTAAATATTTTTTTATTTTTTAATTGTAGGTGGACACAATAGCTTTATTTTATTTTTATGTGGTGCTGAGGATCGAACCCAGTGCCTCCCCCGTGCTAGGCGAGCACGCTACCACTGCGCCACAACCCCAGCCCCGCCCCAACCACTCTTTTCAATCTCTCCCCATAACCCTACCTTTTCTTTCTTTTTGCCATACTAGCATTTGAGCCCAGGGACACTTTACCACTGAGCTATACTCTCAGCCCTATTTATTTTAAGAAAGAGTTTTTCAAAGTTGCTGAGGCTGGACTTGAACTTGTAATCCTCTTGTCTCAGTATCCTGAAAAGCATATTCCGCTTCTTCTCCTCCTTCTTTGAATTTTGGTACTGGAGATTAAACCCAGTGGTGCTCTACCATTGAGCAGTTCTTCTTCTTATTTTTTATTATTATCCCCAGTTGTTCTTCTTATTTTTTATTATGAGACAGGGTCATACTAAGTTTCTGATGCTGGCCTCAAATTTGTAATCCTCCTGCCTTAGGCTCCCAAGTCGCTGAGATTACAGGCATGCACCCTGTACACACGGCTTGGACAGAGATTTGAAGGAAATGAGGGAGTGTGTCATGTAGTTAGTTGGGGTCCAGAGGGTAAATGTTCCAAATAGTTTGAAGAACAAGTGTGTTCTGCTGCTTTCTGTGTTTGAAGACTAGCTAGGAAATTAGTGTAGTTCATGAAGTATAAGCTAAAGAAAGAGTATTATTGAGTTCAGCAGGGTGGAACATCATATAGAATCTTAAAAGCCAATATAGCCAGGCATGGTGGCTTAGGCCTATAATCCCCAGCAGCTTGGGAGGCTGATGCAGGAGGATTGCAAGTTCAAAGCCAGGCTTAGCAACTCAGTGAGGCCCTTAAACAACTTAGTGAGACCCTGTCTCAAAATAAAAATAAAATAAATAAAAAGGTTTTGGGTGTGGCTCAGTGGTTAAGTGCCCTTGAGTTCAATCCCCAGTACCATAAACAAAAGAGGAGTCAGTGTTGTTTTCAATGGTGAATGAGGTCTAGGTATGGGAGATTACTATTTTTGGAAATATATGAAAGGATTTTATGTAGGGGAATTATGTGATCATAGATGTGCTTAAGATTAATCTGAATACATATGGAAGGAAAGGTGAAGCCAAATAACAGAAATTTTGGCATTCAGGGAAGGTATTCCTGAACTGGGATGTTGCTGGTGGGAATTGAATGGACAGATAAAATTTTAGAGTAATTTAGAGGAACCAAACTAGCACAGATAACTAGGGGTGGATGGTGGGTACAAGGGGGAGAAAGTTAGAGGGAAGAGTCAAAAATTTTCTTGGTCTATATAATATTTTGCCTCTTTCAAAGGTCCACATTCATTTGGTCCAAGGGTTAAATTTGCCTTCTAAGACAAGACTGGTTCTAATCTCTCTTGAACTGTTTTCCCCATATTGTGGCAGGTAGAAGTGTTAGTGGAGACTTATGTGTATGTATGTAAAATTATCAGTGACAAAGTATTGGGATGGTCATTCAGGGGAGAGATAGTGAAGGATGTTAGAGGTAGTTGAAGGAGTGGGAGCTACCTGGTTGAAAGGACACTGGGAGACAGTAAGGGATTTGGGGAATTAAGTAAAGGGTTCACTGGAGATGGGCACAGCGGAATATGCTTTTCAGGATACTGAGACATAAGGATTATAAGCTCAAGTCCAGCCTCAGCAACTTTGAAAAACCCTTTCCTAAAATAAAAATAAAAAGGGCTGAGGGTGTAGCTCAGTGGTAAAGTGTCCCTGGGCTCAATTGCTAGTATGGCAAAAAGAAAGAAAAGATAGGGTTATGGGGAGAGGTTGAAAAGAGTGGTTGATGACTGGTATTCTGGTCATATATACTAGTTGCTCCGTCTCTAGGTTATGCCAGGAGAGGTCCCCAGACACCAGAGCTCAACAAATTTTGAAATTTTGTACAGTCCATCCTTCCAATGTTTGCTTTGGGTTGCTTATTGCTGTCATTACCTGTGTGCCACCTCAACCCTCAGCCTCATAGGCTGGCTCCTCATATGCTTTCACTATACTTCTTTTCTAAAAAAAATATTTATTTTTTAGTTGTAGGTGGACAGAATATCTTTATTTTATTTTTATGTGGTGCTGAGGATTGAACCCAGTGCCTCACACATGCTAGGCGAGCACACTACCACTGCACCATAACCCCAGCCCAATATATTTCTTTTTAAAATATTTTTTAGTTGTAGATGGATACAATACTTTTATCTATCTATCTATCTATCTATCTATCTATCTATCTATCTATCTATCTGTCTGTCTATCTATCTATTTACTTTTATGTGGTGCTAAGGATTGAACCCAGTGCCTCACACATGCTAGGCAAGCACTCTACCACTGAGCTACAACCCCAGCTCCTCTCACTATATTTCTTTTAGTTGTAGATGGACACAAAACCTTTATTTTATTTATTTATAAATTTGTATGTGGTGCTGAGGATTGAACACAGAGCCTCACACATGCTAGGCAAGCGTTCTACCACTAAACTATAACCCCAACATACTATATTTCAATTCTGCTTTAGAAACTGGAACTTTTAAGCCAGATGTGGTGGTGCATACCTGTAATCCCAGCAGCTTGGGAGGCTGAGACAAGAGGATTGCAAGTTTGAGGCCAGCCTCAGCAATTTGGCAAGGCCCTAAGCAACTTAGTGAGACCCTGTCTCAACAAATAAAAAGGAGGCTGGGATTGTAGCTCAGTGGTAGAGTGCTTGCTTTGCATGCATGAGGCACTGGGTTCGATCCTCAGCACCACATAAAAATAAATAAATAAAATAAAGATATGTCCATCTACAACTAAAAAAGTATTAAACAAATAAAATAAAATAAAAAGGACTAGGGGGGCTGGGGCGGTGGCTCAGTGGTAGAGCGCTTGCCTCGCATGCGTAAATCACTGGGTTCGATCCTCAGCACCACATAAAAATAAATAATAAAAGATATTGCATACAACTAAAAAATATTTAAAAAATAAAAAATAAAAAGGACTAGGGATGTAGCTCAGTGGTAAAGTGCCCCTGGGTTAAATCCTCAGTACCAACAAAACACAACAAACCTGGAACTTTCAAAAAGTAGGTGCTTTTAGTAGTGACCCTATGACAAAAATTCTGCCCTCAGGATCTTTTTTTTTTTTTTTTTTTTTTTTTTTAATTTTTTTTAGTTGTAGATGGACACAATGTCTTTATTTTATTGCTTTGTACGTGGTGCTGAGGATCGAACCCAGGGCCTCAAGCATGCGAGGCAAGCGCTCTACCGCTGAGCTACAATCCCAGCCCCTGCCCTCAGGATCTTTGTATGTTCCTGAGTATGAATTCCAGTTTGGATATTTGGAACTCACCTGATTCTTGATGGGAATTCTTGAGTGATTATGTGTATGTTAAGAGGGTAGGGATGAGAATGTGAGACAAACCCATATTCTTTTTTTTTTTTTTTATACCAGGGATTGAACCCAGGGGTACTTAATCACTGAGCCATATCCCTGGCCCTTTTTATATTTCTTTTAGAGACAAGATCTTGCTTAAGGCCTTAAGTTGCTTAAGGCCTAACTTGATGAGGCTGGCCTTGAACTTGAGATCCTCCTGCCTCAGCCTCCCAAGCCACTGGGATTACAGGTTTGGGCTACCATGCCCGGTGACAAACCCATATTCTGACAGGGAGATTTGTTAGGAGGACATGGAATACCAGAGCCCTAGAGTATATTGTTCTATCATTCAATGGCTCAGTTAATTGTCTAGGTCCATGTCTGGAGTTTAGTAATGCAAGGAGTAAGGGACTTTTTACCCTCAATCTATATCTTTACTGGTTTCACAACATTGTATCTACTAATCAAAATATACTTGGTAAAGAAAAACACTCATTTGAGGCATAAGATGGCTTCAGTTCATTCTCTTCCCCCTCTTTGAGTCTTCCTTTTGTGGGAATGATGGGAGATGAACTACAGACAATCTATAAGATCCCTTCTGGCTCTGATCTTCCAGAATCCCATGTTTTTTCTGAAGAGGAAGTGGTTTTTAGAGGTCTGTTGCAACCTATGATGACTCTATGGTGATTCAGTAGACAGACTGGGGTTTTGTTGAGATGGTAAGAAAAAGGGAGGACTTTAGAAAATTTGGGGTGAAGGGGCTGTACCTGTCCCTCTTGCTTGGGGGTAGGTTGTAGCTAGAAGCATAAACACTCAAAGCTAATGGGAGATTGGTGAGACATAACCTGTTGCTGGAAACAATCTTCTTCTACTTGAATGAGGTGGGCAGATTGTGGAGGAGGGCTGGAGGATTTCATATTTAACATAGATTTTTGATTGGCTTCTCTCACTTCTCCATAAGTTTCATGACCCTTGATAGTCTAAAGCATCCTTCCCTAAAAAGTGGTGAAAATGAGAAAAGTAGGCTGTACTTTCTCACTTTTTTGGAAGTAGTTAGCAGATGAATAATAAATGGATTGTTTTAAAAACTGTTTTGAGAACTATTTCCGTGTTCTGAGCTCCATGTCAGTGACTTGAGTTTATAACCCACATGTTCAGTGAATATTTTATTTTTATTTTTATTTTTTTTAGTTGTAGATGGACACAGATGTCTTTATTTATTTTAATGTGGTGCTGAGGATCGAACCCAGGGCCTCACGTGTGCGAGGCAAGCGCTCTTCCACTGGGCCCCAGCCCCAGCCCTTCAGTGAACATTTAATGAGGAGATTGGCTTTAGTTAACACCCCTTTCTGAGCCTTTTTTTCCCACCTGTCACAACTGTCAAGGGTAGGCAGGAGACTTGTTTAAGTTGCTTATATCACTGACCTTCAGAATTACTGACACAAATGTAGGGAACTGCTCTGACAAGGCAACTGGGATAGGTTGGGAGTGGGGGGAACCCTGCATTAGTAGGTAGTCAATGGGATCAGGGTTCTTGATTTAGGGTAGACTAACATTTAAAAAATGTTACAGAAGGCCTGGAGCTGAGGATGGGCCTTGCCTCTTTTCCTGGATTTGGTTGGGGAAAGTATTAGCTACTGGTAATGATCACCAGTGTCTGACACCTTAAACTTCTATCTAAGAATTTGAGACTCTTAGTTCCAGTTCTGAGAGGTCTTTTGGACTTCCCATGTTAAGAAGGAACTGTAGGGGCTGGGATTATGGCGCAGTGGTAGCGTGCTCGCCTAGCACGCGGGAGGCACTGGGTTCGATCCTCAGCACCACATAAAAATAAAATAAAGATATTGTGTCCACCTACAACTAAAAAATAAATATTTAAAAAAAAAAAAAAAGAAGGAACTGTATACCAATATCCCTACCCAAACAATCCCCAAAAGTTATTATTCTGATTCTGGATCATTCCAATTTGACCCCTAGTCTAACATTAATGTTGTGGGAAATTACCTCCCTTTTATGGAAGTATCTTCTATGTTTTTTCTCATTTTTAAAATGAGAATAATAAGCTCCCATGACATAGATTTTTAAAGCCATAATTGGAATAATCTTTGTAAAGGCACAGATGGGAAGCCCAGAGCCACATTCTATTGGTTTCTCTACCCTGCCACTGTGGACTCTGTGAGGTATGTGTATGGAAACTCTAGGGGCTTGCAAAGCTTGGTTTGAAAACTCCTGACCTAGTCCAATATTCTTGTTTTATGAATAAGGTAATACTGAGTCCACATTCCTATGTTCCTCATATGATGTGGTTTCCTAAACTTCTTCATTATTCATGGAAGTATCTTCTAGACATAGTTTAGGTAGCCAATATCTCATTAAGTATTCCAGCTATAGTCTGCCTTGCACAGATACTATTATCATGCTTTGACTTTACATATCTAAGATTACATTAGCCTCATTGGAAGCCACACTCTACCACTTAGTGTATAATCTCTCATAATACCTAAGATGCTTCTATGTATTCTAATAGCAAATTCTGTCTTCCCTATAGTGTACTTACATATTTGTTCCCCATCCCCGCCCCTCGTCCTTTTTTTTTTTGGTACCGGGGATTGAACTCAGGGGTACTTGACCACTGAACCACATCCCCAGCCCTATTTTGTGTTTTATGTAGAGACAGGGTTTCACTGAGTTGCTTAGCACCTTGCCATTGCTGAGGCTGGCTTTAAACTCACGATTCTCCTGTCTCAGCCTCCCAAAGTGCTGGGATTACAGGCGTGCACCACTGCGCCCGCCCCGCCCCCCCATCCTTTTTTTAACTTGGATGTGGTTCATAACACTTGACAGATGAGGAACTTGAGGATGTGAGAGTAGAAGAGATTTGACCAGGATCTCATAGCAGTTATAACTTGTTATGGACAGGAGGACACTTATACTCCTTGTTTAGACACTGTGCTTCTACTTACATAGCTTTAGCTTCTTTGACAGTTTTTTATCTGTCTAGCCAGTAGTTTACTTAGGAGGGTTGGAGCTGGTTTGGGGAATGTTGACTACAGTTTATAAGACAAAAGACAATAAAGTGGGGCTGGGATTGTAGCTCAGCGGTAGAGCGCTTGCCTTGCATGCGTGAGGCCCTGGGTTCGATTCTCAGCACCACATACAAAGCAATAAAATAAAGACTTTGTGTCCATCTACAACTAAAAAAAAAAAAAATAATAAAAAAAAAAAAAGACAATAAAGTTAAAACTTCAAAGAAGTGATATTCTTTCTTTAACTGAGATATACTCGTTCATCCATTCATTAAACAGTTTTTTAAATTGAGCATCTATAACATATAGTCTGCATTCTATCTTTTTTTTTAATATTTTTTTAGTTGGAGATGGACACAATGTCTTTATTTTATTGCTTTGTATGTGGTGCTGAGGATAGAACCCAGGGCCTCATGCATGCAAGGCAAGCGCTCTACCACTGAGCTACAATCCCAGCCCCTGCATTATATCTTTTTAAAAATTTTTTTTTAGTTGTTGAGGGATCTTTATTTTACTTATTCATATATGGTGCTGAGAATCGAACCCAGTGCCTTACACATGCTTGGCAAGTGCTCTACCACTGAGCTACAACTTCAGCCTGTCTGCAGACTATCTTGAGAACAGGTTTTTGGGGGTGTGGGATAAGGGGTCCAGTAAGGAGGCACTTACAGTAGTTTAGACAAGATTTGCTAATGAAAGAGGTCATGAAAAGTGGTCAGATTTTTTGAATATTTGGATATTTTGAAGGAAGAGTCAATAATATTTATTGATGAACTTGATAAACAGTATAAGAGCATGGAGTTGGAAATATCTCCAAGGGGTGTGTGTGTGTGTGTGTGTGTGTGCATGTGCAACTAGAAAAATGGAATTTCCATTAGTTCAGATGGAGAAGATATTGGGAGGAAAAGCTCTGAAGGAAGTCTTAGGAAATTATGTTTCATACACAGAAATGTATAAATGGAATCTGACAAATGCTGGGGAATCATTGAAGAGTTTCAAGTAGGGGTATGACCTACTAGATTTTCATTTTGAAAATATCATTCTCAGCTGGCACATGCCTGTAATCCCAGCAGCTCGGGAGGCTGAGGTAGGAGGATCATGAGTTCAAAGCCAGCCTCAGCAAAAATGAGGCACTAAGCAACTCTGTGAGACTCTGTCTCTAAATAAAATACACAATAAGGCTAGGGATGTGGCTCAGTGGTTGAATGCCCCTGAGTTCAATCCCTGTTTACCCCCTCCCCCCCAAAAAAAGAAGAAGAAGAATACTATCCAACTGGGCATGCTGGCACATACCTGTAATCCCAGCAGTTTAGGAGCCTGAGGCAGCCTCAGCAACTTAGTTGGACCTTGTCTCAAAATAAAAAAATAAAAGGCCTGGGCTGTGGCTTAGTGGTTAAGCACTCCTGGGTTCAATCCCTGGTATCAAAAAAAAAAAAAAAAAAAAGCGTGTCCTGGGGATGTCTAGGCAGAGGCCCTCTTTGCTTTGTGATCTTCTGCAAATTATGACATCCCTCTGAGCCTCAGTTTCTTGATCTTTCAAATCAGGTAGCAAATCTTGTTCTTCAAATCTCCAAAGATTGCCACAAGGATTAGCTGAGATGGAAGATGGATAAACACATTCAAAATGCTTGCTACAATGAGAATTATAAAATTCTCAAATTTATAGAAAAGTTGCAAATATGACACAAATAACTTTTCTGATCCACTATAGGGTAAATGTGATGTAGATCCCCAAACACTTTAGTGTATATATAGGACTTTCTCCTATATAATTATAATAAAACTATCAAAATGAAGAAATCAGTGTTCATATATCACTACCATATAGTACTCATACTCTGTTGCAGTTTTTCCAAGTTGTCCCAATGTCCTTTATAGTAGAAAGACCCTGCCAAAGAATTGCAAGTAGTATATAGTTGTTATGTCTTTTTAATCTCCTTTAATCTGGAATAGTCCTTCAGTTTTTACTTGACTTTTATTGTCTTGATATTCTATCTTTTCAGTCTTATAGACAACAAAATTTAGCCTAAGTACTAAATAGAATTGGTTGCTATTTTATTTTAAAGAGTGGTTGATATATATTTTTTAACTTTATTAACATTTTAGCAAGTACCCAAATGGCTTCCAATTTAAAATTTTACAAAGTAAAGATATTTTTGACACTACAAATATCATCTATGTCACCACTGCTCACTTAAAAATAAAGATTTTAACTGTATCAGAATAGAGCATAACAATGCAAAGTATAATACTTTATATTCAATAAATTTATCATTATGAAAAAGCATCAGTGATAGATGAAAACATTATTTAGAATTAACTTTGGCCTTTAGATTGGTCATACTTCTCAGCTTCATCTAAACTCTAAGACGGTTCCTTCTCCCTAAATAAAAATAAGGGCTTTCGGGGCTGGGATTGTGGCTCAGTGGTAGAGCGCTTGCCTCGCATGTGTGAGGCATTGGGTTCGATCCTCAGCACCATATATAAATAAATGAATGAATAAAGGTCCATCAACAACTAAAAAAAAAAAATTTAAAAAAAAAAAAAAAAAATAAGGGCTTTCTTTACTGGGGCCAGTATGAGTCTTGTTTAATCTATCAGAACCATGTGAAATATCACCTTCTTTGTGAGTTTTTTCCAATTTTCACTTTCCAACTCTCTCTTTCTTGCCCTCAGAATGAACAATAAAATCTAGATTTAGACAACACATTCAACAAAACATTCCCCTCATTTACAGTTGAGGCACCTGAGTCCCAGAGAAGTGAATTAATTTGTTATGTTTTGTCTAAAATTCAGTTTTCCTGACTTCTAATCCAGAACTTTCCCTCTGACCATTCATTTCCCTATCATTATAGCATTCTTGCCTAGGGACTGTAGAACCTTAGCTAACACTAAAGGCAGGCCTAGAAGAACATTGTAACTCAGATGGATCAGTTAAGGTAGTGCCAGACCCTGCATGGACTCAGGATATAGGACTGAGTCAAAAATATATAGGAGCAGTATGAGCTCCATGCACTAGATTTCAGGGAGCTTGTAATTTTGAAACACATGGGTCAAGGAATATATAGAACCTCAGGCCTAGGAGGACCTTAGATATTACTTGTTATCTCTTTTTGGAATGAAAGCTTTGAGAATAGCCCTCATCTAAAATTTGATCTACTTACGTAGTTTTATGGTTTTATCAACAGGAAGAATCATTATTTTATTTAAAGACAATATGTAAGACCTTGAAGCTATTTACCCTGGAATGTAGTATGTAGAGTTGCTCGTGTAGGAAATATTTCTAGCATACCAACAACTGCATTTCTTTTTTTCTAAATTTATTTATTTTGGTCTGGGATTGAATCCAGGGGTACTTTACCACTGAGCCACATCCCCCCAGCCCTTATTTATTTATTTATTTTTTAATATTTTTTAGTTGTAGATGGACACAATGTCTTTATTTTATTGCTTTGTACGTGGTGCTGAGGATCGAACCCAGGGCCTCACGCATGCAAGGCAAGCGCTCTACCGCTGAGCTACAATCCCAGCCCCCCAGCCCTTATTTTTATATATTTTTTTGAGACAGGGTCTCACTGAGTTGCTTGGGACCTCACCAAATTGTTGAGGCTGGCCTCCAACTTGCAATCCTCCTGCCTCAGCCTCCTGAGTCACTGGGATTACAGGCATGCACCACTATGCCTGGCAACACCTACATTTCTGAGTGTGATTTTTAACTAGAAGTTCATTTTTGAAACCAGTGTTTGCTCCCTTTTGCCCTCCCTACTCCCACAATATATAGGCTCTTTTCATTTCTGTATATTGTGTGAAGGAGTTATAGTGGTCCAAGTTAAAAACATTATAGAAGCTATGAGGTTTTCAAACTTGTGACAGGGGACAGAAGGGAAATTCTACTCATTGCAAGGAAACCCTTACTTAAGCTTCAGTGAGCCACAAGCACTTAAAACCCATGAGGGGCTGGGATTGTAGCTCAGCGGTAGAGCGCTTGCCTTGCACGCGTGAGGCCCTGGGTTCGATCCTCAGCACCACATACAAAGCAATAAAATAAAAACATTGTGCCAATCAACAACTAAAAAAATATTTAAAAAAATAAAAAAATAAAACCCATGAACCTTCAGTTGATTAATCTTACCCAATCCAGTTTCTACCAAGAACTGACTTATGTCCTTGTGCTGGTCACCCTGCAGCTGAATTATTTTTCCATTTTCTGGATGCTCAATTACAGTACAATTGGAGGCCAGTCTCTTCTTAAATGCCTTCACTAGTTTCTTTTCATCATAATCATCAGCAATCCCTTGGACAGAAGTGATCTTCCTGCCACTTTTCTATTGAATTCTCTTTTTTTCCCCTCTCTGTTGAATTCTTACATGGATATAATCCTCAGTGCTAGCAGGAAGCAGGTTATCACTCTTATTTGCATCAGCAAGGAGGACAAAAGAATGGAGTTTCTAGATTGCAGACATACAATATGATTCCTTTTCCTCAGTGAAAACAGTCTGTAGAAGACAGCTGGGCAGAAGGCAGGTGGTGGGGTTGGGGTTTGGAGAGGAAGCTCAAGGGGGAGGCTGTTGAGTCCAGGGCAACCATTCAGTGGCTAGGGTGGCCATGATATTTTAATATGTGGAATTCTATCCAAATAAGCAGTCACACAGGCCTCTTATTGAACTTTAGTATCAGCTGCTTTTGAGGATGACTGTACCTTTTGAAATGTTTTCCAAACTACCACAAATATTAAGCTAGAAAATCTTAAAGGTGATATCCAGACTTGGTGAAAATCAATCCATTTGTTTTCATATGATATGAAACATACTGACAGAAATCTGATGTTATTTTTATAGATATATGCCAGGCACTATAATAAGTGCTTAGATTATAGCAATAAACAGGAGAGATTTAGTTCTTGTCTTCATGGATCTCACAGTCTTAGAGGGCCAAGATTTTTGCCTGTGAGCTGCACTTTTATTTAGGAAATGTTGGGAACAATGTCCTTTTTCTTATTTCAAGGGAGAGGATGGGGAGGTGGGAGACATGTCTCTAGGAGCAAATGGGTATACATATGCTTCTATGATACTTGACAAGTCAATAACTGTGAAGGTTCAAGAACATGAGAACTTCCTGTCTTGAGTTTTGGGTCTTTTAAGTTGTCAGGAGGTTGAAGAGATCATGGTAAATGTGGTCTTGACCCCAGTCTGAAGTTCAAAGAGCCTCCTCAGCTTATGACAGTGCTTCTGGGGATTTTGAGGAGAGAGACTTCTCTAAGTTCATTTGGGTACACTTCACAATGGTGCACTGGAACATATACCAGTCTAGAAGAACATATACCAGTGCACTGGAACATATACCAGTCTTGAACTTTGTCACAGATTTGCCTTTATCCCTCTTTGTGGTGTTGACAAGTCTCTTCTTCTGGATTTCTTGTATCTTTAAAATTGGGATAATAATATGTACTCTACCTATTACTAAGGTAGTAGTGAGGATCAGGTGAGGCAATGTTTTTTAAAGCAGTTTTATATTATATTCACTTGAGGAATTAGCTAAATTTGTATTGATTTATATAACCATGTGAGGCAGGCATGATAGGTTCCATTAGTTTTCTTTGGTCTCTACCTCAGCTAAGTTTGTTCTTTTTTCTCCTCTTTCCCTTATAAGTATTGGGTTCCCATACGTGTCCCATATCTACTGTGGGGACTCAAGAAATACTTCTTGACATGACTCCCAATTCCATTCCACAAGTTCCACATTATTCCTCTCTGTGTCTACCTCTTTTCTTTGAAACTGATTTTGAGGGCCCATTTCCTGCTGCTAGAAGGGAGAAATGGAACCAGAATTCAAGACATGTTAGAGATTATCCAGTCTAACATTAACCTTCCCCCTCCTTCCATTTCTCTTCTCCCATTTTATATTTTATCAAGAAGGAAACTGAGGCTTATTTTGTGCAGTTTATTCACTGAAGAAGGAGTAAACAATAAATCTAGAGACTCCATATTCAGAGCCAGGACTTCCCAAATTTTAGTGTGTATAAATAAATGCCTGAGTATCTTAGTAGAAATCTATGACCCCACTCCAACCTAATGAATCAATCTCCAGAAGATAAAACCTCTCTTTCTTTCCTTCCCTTTCCTTTCCCTTCCTTTCCCCTTTCCTTTCCTTTCCTTCCCTTTCCTCTTTCCTTTCCCCTTTCCTTTCCTTTCCTTTCCTTTCCTTTCCTTTCCTTTCCTTTCCTTTCCTTTCCTTTCCTTCCCTTTCCTTTCCCTTTTCCTTCCCTTTCCTTCCCTTTCCTTCCCCTTTCCTTTCCTTTTTTGGGTGATATTGGGGATTGAACTCAGGGCCTTGCACTTGCTTGCAAGTACTCTACCACTGAGCCACATTCCCATCCCTGACTTGTATTTTCTCAACCCCCTCAGACAATTCTGATGTCAGGGTGGGGTACCATTGAAAAATAATTATTTAGGAGCTGGGGATGTAGGTTAGTGGTGGACTGCATGTTTTAGCATATGTGAGGCCTTGGGCTTGATTCCCCCCATAATAAAGTTTGGGATAAAAGAGAGAATATGACATTCTTTATAACATGAGAGAAAGGGAACTGTGAAGGAGAGAGTAGGCAAGGGGAACCAACTCCAGATTTCCTAACAAATTGGTGTTAGGAAATATTACACATGAAATTTGAGCATCTAGATATTTAATCTCTGAAAATATTTCTGTTTAGGTACCCATAGAAATAGAGTACACTAAATTGAAGACTAACAATTTAAATAATGCTATTTGCCTTGATAACAGAACCATTGTAATTAATAATTTTGTATGTATCTATTTCACTTGAGGGATCTGATGTACATGTAAAATGGTACACCTGGCTATTCTTCCCACTTTCTTTTTCTGCTCTAGCTCCCCCCTACCCCTGTCTGCTAGGCATTGAACCCAGGACCTCATGCCTGCTAGGCAAGCACTCTACTCCTAGCCTCTAGTTACATTTCTCTTTTAGGCAGCATTCCAAATGCTATGATAATAAAGGATTTGAGAGCTGCCCTCATTTACTTATTGTAGGTAAGGCCTGCATGTGTCACAGGATGGTAGGAACAATCGTGTATGATTTCCCTTCTGTAAGTAGGCATGTAGGTGGTGAGGAAAGGGTTACCTTCTATACTGGCCCAAGTTCTGTCTTCTCAACAGAGAAGAGGTACAGAGTCCAACTGGCACCAAAGCTACCTTCCAAGGGGAACAGGCACAAGGTCTCTGGATTAAGGCCTGAAAATAGCTGGCCAGAGGACAAGGTACAATAATAGCACAGACTGCAGAGTAAGAGTACTATGCTGTGAATCTCAGCTCCAGGGCCTTCTTCCAGTCTCTCTCATGGCATGGAGTCTAGGACTGAGCCCACTTTAGGGGTTCAAGAAACTCTTTTCTATTCCATTCCAAAAGTTCCACACCATTTCTTTTTCTGTTTCTACCATTTCCCCTGCCTGTCCAGTGTGTATCTTCTTTATCTATATCTTCTCTTATCTTCTTCTTCCTCCCATATTTCCTCTCTCTGATCAGCCTGGATCCAGCTGGTTATAAGAAAAGTCATAAGTTTCTTCATTCATTATTTTATCCATTCATTTCACAATTTTGTATAAAATGCCCTCCATGTATAAACTTGGTGCTAGGTACTGAGAAGGAAACAGATGTCCACATGCCAATCAGCCAAGAAGAAATGAATTAATGAATGAATGGATAATGCTAATTTTTTTCTGATGAAATAATAGTCATAATCTTCCTGGAAAGGAAGACTTGTAAAGATGTCTGTTTTTTTCCAAATTAATCTGTATGTTTATTTTAATTCTAATCAAAGTCACAGATATTTTTTATTGGGATTTAATTTATACCAAACAATTCACCCATTTAAAGTGCACAAATGATTTAACATGTATACTTCAGGGCTGGGGTTGTAGCTCAGTGGTAGAGCATTTGCATCCCATGTGTGAGGCACTGGGTTTGATCCTCAGCACCATATAAAAAATAAATAAATAAAATAAAGGTATTGTGTTCATCTACAACTAAAAATTTTAAAAATGTATACTTCAATGATATTCACAGAGGTATATAGCCATTACCACAATCAATTTTAGAACATTTCATTGTTCCAAAAGAAACTCCTTTCTCAATAAAAGTCATTCCTTATTTCCTCCCAACTTTCCCCACTCAGTTCTAGACAACCATTAATCTACTTTCTGACTCTATTACTCTGATTATTCTGGACATTTCATATAAATGGAACCATAGAATATGTAGCCTTTTGTGTCTGGCTCTTCACTTAGCATAATTTTTTGTTGTTGATACTGAGGATTGAACTGGAGGGTGCTTAATCACTGAGTCACATCCCTAGCCTTTTCTTTTTCTTTTCTTTTCTTTTTTTTAAGACATGGTCTCATTAAATTGCTTAGGGCCTCAAGACATGGTCTCATTAAATTGCTTAGGACCTCACTGAGTTGCTGAGGCTGGTCTCAAAATTGTGATTCTCTAGCCTCAGCCTCCAGAGTCCCTGATATTATAGGCATTGTGCCAGATGTCTGGCAGCATGGTTTCAGTGTTTATCCATGTTGTAGCATATATCAGTATTTCATCCTTTTTATGGATGAATAACGTTTGTTTGTATGGATATACCATTTTTTTTAAATTTTTTTATTTTGTTGATGGATCTTTATTTTATTTATTTGTTATTTATATGTGGTGCTGAGGATCGAACCCAGTGTCTCACGCATGGTAGGCAAGCGCTCTACCACTGTGCTACAGCCCCAGCCCGATATACCATATTTTTATTTACACATGCCTCAACTGATGGGTGTGTGTGTGTGTGTGTGTGTTTTACTAAGGATTATAGAACCACACTGTCCAATATGGTAACCACTAGCTACATGTGATTATTGATATTTAAACTTATTAAAATTAAATAACTTTATTGAAAATCAAAAATTCAGTTCTTCATCCACATTTCAAGTGTTTAATAGCTATACGTGGTGACTACCACTTATTGAACAGCACTACTTTAGAATAATGTTGTTAGTAACTGTGCTAAGTAACCTTGAAATTATTCCTTCCCATTTCTGTGCCATCTGTAAATAAAACTGGTAGATCTCAAAAGTTTCATTTGCTTTTGGCATTTGAATGATTTGTGATGAGTTTTGGGGTGTTCCTCCTTCTACTTCCTCTTTCAGCCTTTCTCCTTCCTCACTGCAGCTAGGGCAGAAATACCCTAAGGGAACATTAGGCTGCTAATTTGTCAAGTTACATTGCTTCCATTTCTTGCTCCCTTGGTAAAAGGGAAAATAACTTGAGGGCATACTTACCTCAAAATGCCTCATATTTGTGCAGTACTTTATGGATCATAGAACTCTTTCAAATTATTTCTTCATTTTATAAAATCAAAGAATCTTAAAGTTGGAAGGGCCTTACAGGTCATCTTAGTCTTCAGTGAACATAAATTATGTGGGAAGTTTATAAGATGAAAATTCCACGGCTCCTCCCTGGAGAATGATCTAGTAGAAGTAGATGCTTCCCTAACCCAAACTGTATATCTATCTATCCTGCAGCTGTATGAGGTGGGACTTTGGAATCTGCATTATTAACACTATCTGACCATAATTTGAGAAACACTGGATTTGCTTGTTCCAATGGCAGAAAATGCTCTTTAGTATTCCTGCAAATTCCAAAATTGTTCATGGTATCTTCAGAGTTAGGAAGTTCCTAAATTACCTAATTTAGACAACTCTGACAGAAACACTTTATAATGAGCTCTCCCACTGACCTAGCTGTTCCATTTATAGTTATATAATACTGATGTGCTTCTTTGTTATAACAGTGCTTCAGATTCATTCATTCATTCATTCATCCAAAAATATTATTGAATACCTACTATATACAAGGTTTTGTGCAAGGGATTAGGAATTCAGCAGTGAACAAAACCAACCTTCTACCTTCAGAAGCTGCCTTTTATCTAGTAGGGGAGACAAACAATTAGAGGAGGTGGGGAAGAACAGAAGAAGCATACCTTAAGAAAAATGCCACAAAGAAAATAAATGGAATGTTGCAATGAATAATAACAGGAAGGGCTGATGTTAATTAAAGGGATCAGAGAAAGCCTCACTAAGAAGGTGTCATTTAAGCTGAGACCTGAAACATAAGAGCCATTCAAAGAGTTGGGGAAAGATAGAAAAAATAAACAAACAGAATGTTCTGTCCTTCTGAAGACCAGTGTATTTGGAGTCTAGTAAGCAGAATGAGAGAATGGCACAAGATGAAGTTGGAAAGGATCAAGGTTTGGAAGTTTGGATTTTCTTCTATATGCAATGGAAACCGTTAAGGTTTTAGGTAGGAGATGATGTGGTATGATTTATGTTTTTAATAGATCATTCCACATGATATATGGATTGGAAGGGAAAAAGAGTGAAGTTAGAGGGCCATTGTGGTCATCCAGGCAACAGATGAGGGCAGCTTGTACTAGGGTGGAATCAATAGAGATAACATATTTAAGATTTGATATCACACCCCTCAATATCTTTTGTTTTTCCTTAAACATCTCAGTTGGGTGCTCCTCTCATAGCAGGTTTGACTCCTTATCTGAGTGTTTCTCCTCTAACTTGCCAGTAGACCCTTCCCTCTACTGTGTCGATGGAGAACTCAGTTTTCCCATCTATCTTTAGTTTTTCTTTTTTTTTTCTTGGGGATTGAACCTAGGGCCTCATGCATGCTAGACAAGTGCTCTACCACTGACCTATATTCCCAACCTTCCCACTGTTTATTCTCTTAGGTTTTTGCTCCTATTTTGTGCCTTGCTTTTAGTTGTAGGGAATTAGAATCTTCAATTCAATGTCTATCTTTCTCATATAAATAGGGGAAGACCTGTCTTCCCTGTCACTAATCAATTATCAGTCTTTCAATGATTTGACTATGACCTTTGAGTATCTATTGTGCCAGCTGTGCTTAGAGGAGACAGAGAAGAAGACATGATCTCTGTCTTCCAAGAGCCCAAATGTAATACAAGGTGAAAAAATAAATCACAAGGAAAGTGACATAAAGGACCTTGGGAAGAAGGGAGAAATTTCAGCTTCCAGGTAGGTGAGGGTAAAGAGAAACTAAGGAAAACTTCATGGAAGATGTTAACTTGGACCATCTGAGGCTAACAGGGGCAGGGTGTACTCTTACATGGGATAGTCAAAGATGACCTCATTGAGAAACCAACATTTGAACAATGACTCAAAGAGAATAAATTATTTGGCTATCTAGACGAAGAATGCTCCAAGTGGAGGACAAAGCCTCTGAGGTTAAGTGTGTTGTGGTGTTTCTTACCAAAAACTAGGGAGGCCATGTGGCTGAAGCAAAGGGAGGAGAGGAAGAGAGAACAATAATATGTGACAATAGAGAAGGACTAGATCATGTAGGAACTAGTAGGCTGTTGTAAGGACTTTTACTTAAAATTATATGGGAAGCAATCTGAGCATTTTGAGTGGAGTAATGACACAATCTGACTTGCCTAATGGTGATATTGGACTGAGACAGTAGATATAAATGCAAAGAGAAGTTGTCTACTTCTAAATATATTTTGAATCAATAATTTATTAAAGTAAATTAGGAGAATGTAAGGATGAGGTAGTTAGAAAGAGTTCCCTGGAGAAGATTCCTTGAAGGAAGGACATGAGAAGGACCTAGTGATGGTGAACCCTGGGTTGTTCCATTAACCGTATGGCCTCCAGATGAAGGGTAATCTTTCATTAATAGTTTTGTTTGGGCCACAGCATTTAAATTATTAAAAATTTGTTGTCAACACAAAACTTTAGAAGTTTTGACAGAAATAGATTTCAGGAATCTCTTGAAAATTTGAACAAATTAGCAACTGAGCCAGCACACAAAATCAGGTACTAGATGCCTTCTTTTTTGCCAGAGCATGCATTCTCCAATTTTTTAGTTGCTGCCCCTCCCTAACATTTCCCCACAAACTAAAGCTAAGTATTATTGTGCATATGTTGCTGTTTTCTCTTTCTCTCTTACTATTATTGGGGATGGAACCCAGGGTCTTGTATGTGCTAGCAAGTGCACTACCCCCGAGCTACACTCCAGCACTTTTTATTTTTGAGACAAGATTTCCCTAAGTTGCCTGGAATGGCCTCAAACTTGGAATCCTCCTGCCTCAGCCTCCCAAGTAGCTGTGACTGCAGGTGTGCACAACCATATCCAGCTAGTATAATGTACTTTGCCATTTTCCCCTGCCCTGCCCTTGAGGGCAGTAGAACCCAGGGCCTACTGGACGGTAGGTGAGCCCTCTACTGCAGTTGTTGCTGTTTTCTTTCTTTTTTTTTTTTTAATATTTTTTTTAGTTGTAGGTGGACACAATATCTTTATTGATTTATTTTTATGTGGTGCTGAGGATCGAACCCAGTGCCTCCCGCATGCGAGGCAAGCGCTCTACCACGGAGCCACAATCCCAGCCCAGTTGTTGCTGTTTTCTTAAAGAGAAGTTAAGAGGAGGAGTGAAGGAGTGGGGCTGGGTAATTTTAAAAAAAGAAAGAAAGTAAGTAAGAAAAAAAAAGAGGAAAGGGAATAATATCGTGTCTTTATCAAAAATTTTCTTTCTTGTAATCTACTTTATTCATTTACATTACCTGCCTGGACTCTGTTAATTTTTGAGCTTACAACTCACAATATGAAGGAAAGAGGCTTAGACTTTAAGTCCTTATCCCTGCTCTTTTACAACCTACACAGTGACCTCAAGCAAAACTCATAATCTCCTTGACTCTCAGAGTTAAGAGATAAAAGTGGATGCTCTGTAAAGAGCTCTAACTTCCTAGAGGGCTTGAGATCTTGTGGTAAGCCAGTACCCTGTCCCCTCCTCATTTCTAATCATCAAGGGGCCCCAGCTTAGTGTATATGTCAAAGAAAGAAGACACTGGAATGAGTAAAGTGCCTAGATAAATAATGTAGAACTTGAGTCCATGGCCAAGGAGAGACACATGCTCTGTGTGTGTGTGTTCTTGTGTGTGTGTGTGTACACATGCATGACTGGAAGTGGTTTCAAGTAAGCTGTACTTGCATAAATTGTGCTTATATATTCTTTTTTTTTTTTTTTTTTTTTTTTTTTTTTTTTAAATATTTATTTATTTTTGTAGTTGTAGGTGGACAGAATATCTTTATTTTATTTTTATGTGGTGCTGAGGATCGAACCCAGTGCCTCCCGCGTGCTAGGCGAGCACGCTACCACTGCGCCATAACCCCAGCCCCGTGCTTATATATTCTTGTTTACCTTCTATGTACCAGGCTGTATTCCAGGTGCTAGGGAGGTAGCAGTGAACAAGCCAGATGAGGTCTCTGCTGTCACTGGAGCTTATGAAGGACATAAGCTCCAGTGAAGGACATGGATAATATACAAATAAAATAAATGAGATTAATTCAAATAATGTAAAGTTTCATGAAAAAATAGTGGGTATGTAAATGTGACGCTTGCAGATAGCCCTTGTTTGAATTCTGGATATATGTATTTATGCTTATTTGTGCCCATGTGTACAGATAGACTGCTTTTGTGCCTAGAATGTTTATGTATCAGTATATGTGCTTTTTATGTAAGTGAGTACACATAGGTAAGCTGGTATATGGTAGACACATGGGGACACATGCATGAGGATATATATGTCAGCATTCGGCTGTAACTGGAGATGTTCTAATGTTCCTGTAACATTGGTAAGTGGGCCAGTTAAGGAAATGGCTTTTCTCCCTCTGGCATTCAGGGCTGTTTGCCAGCTCCCTCTCTCCTTGTTCCTTCTCACTTTAGTAAGCTCTCTGTGCTTGGCTTCTCTTAGCCCTTGGAGGGTTAAAGCCAAAGAGAGGATAGTAACTGACTCATCAAGCCAGAAGCTGGAAAGGGGCTGATAATCTTCTGTGTAACCTCTGTCGGTAAGAAAAAACCTGGCTTCCCTGCCAGTCCCTGTCCTTCACACTATGAGGAAAAGAGTCCTGACATGAAATCAGAAGACCTGAGAATCTATTCTTGGCTCTTCCACTTATTATTATGTGACCTTGGCTGGCTACTACATCTCTCTAGGTTTCAGTTTCCTCCTTCATAGTAGTCTGGGTAGAAGGAGAGGGAATGCAAAGGCCTGTAGTGCTCAGGGAGAGCTACATGGTGCTGTGTCTGAAGGAGGACAAGGAACATTCTGAGTAGAGGCAATGACTTCATCAAAAGTATGGAAGTAGAGGCTGGAGTTGTAGCTCAGTGGTAGAGCACTTGTCTAGCACATGTGAGGCATTGGGTTCAATCCTCAGCACCACATAAAAGTAAATAAATAAAAATAAAGGTATTGTGTCCATCTACAACTAAAAAAATATTTAAAAAAGAAAAAAAAAGTATGGAAGTGGGCTTGAGCTTTGTGTATAAGGAAAGCCAGAAAGAACCTATGTAGAATAAAATTTAAACTCCTTACAGTTGCCTACAAGGTCCTACATGATTTGGCTATTGTCTAGTTCTCATTTTTTTAGTTGTAGATAGACACAATATCTTTATTTATT
>CM053401.1:158794431-158825855 GCA_028644305.1 Xerus rutilus
GCACCAGGGACTGAACTCAGGGGCACTCGACCACTGAGCCACATCCCCAGCCCTATTTTGTGTTTTATGTAGAGACAGGGTCTCACTGAGTCACTTAGCACCTCGCTGTTGCTGAGGCTGGCTTTGAACTCGCGATCCTCCTGTCTCAGCCTCCCTAAGTGCTGGGATTACAGGCGTGAGCCACCGCGCCCGGCTCTTTATTTATTTTTATGTGGTGCTGAGGATCGAACCCAGTGCCTCACGCATGCAAGGCAAGCACTCCACCACTGAGCTACAATCCCAGCCCCTAGTTCTCATTCTTACCCAACCTCTTGTTCACTGTATTCCAGCCATACTGACTTCCTTATGGTTCTTTGAATAGGCCTTAGTGCCTTTCCATTTGATGCTCTCTCTCTGCTTGGAATATACTTCTCAAGAATTAATATGGTTACCTACTTCTTTTTTTTTTTAGAGCTTTATAGTTATACATAATAGTTAGGCTCAGCCTACTTATTATTATTCAGGTTTTAGCCAAAATATCACCTTCCCAGGTAGAAGTATTCTTTGACCCTATTACCTAATGTGCTTGTCTCATAAATTTATCAACATTTTAAATGCCCAACAATTCCACTTTTTGTAATTCATCCTATAGATATAGTTTTAGGTAATTTATATAAAATGAAGATATTCATTGAAGCCTTTATTGTTAAATAAATTATGTATGTATTGTAGACAGAGAATGAAACAGTTTTTTTAGTCTCGCTGGAGAATGATACCAATGTATATTAAATGTTTAAAAGCAAGATGACTGAGTTGTACACTTAAGATTTGTGTAGTTTATTGCATGTATATTGTAATACTGAGTTTTAAAAACAAGATACAGAATAATGTGTATTGTATGCTATCATTTGTGTATAAAAATGTGTATAAACATAGATGTATAAATATATGCTTGTGTAATAGGCCTCTCTCTTGAATACAAGCAGCTCTTCCCACCATTGTTTTCCTGTACTTGGTTAGAGACTGTGAGGTGCTTCTCCTTTTTAAAAATCTATTTTTTAAATATTCAGTTTTTAGTGCTGGGAATGTGACTCAGTGGTAAAGTGCTTGCCTGTCACACATGAGGCCTTGGGTTCAATTTCTAGCACCACCACCACCACAACAAAATTCAGTTTTTGAATTTTGTGCTATTCCAAGGATCTTATGAAAGATGCTGACAGTGTGACTTCTTCTAAAGTAGTTATTATGGTCACTCCATAATACTTGAGTTACCCTAGGCCTTATATCCTACTAGGAGTGGCCCTAACTACAAATTGATTGTTTTTGAAAAGACACACAAATTATTAGTAGCAGTGGTTGCCAGTAGGCAAAGTGATTGGGAAATAACGATGGGAGGACAGGATGGGAGGAAATAAGGGTAGGAGGATAAATAAAGGACATTTATCCTTATATATCTTTTTATGCAGTGCCACTTGTATATATTATTTATTTTTAAAAAATCATCAAATTGCTGGGTGTGATGGTGCATGCCTGTCATCCTAGTGGCTCGAGAGGCTGAGATAGGAGGATTGCAAGTTCAAGGCCAGCCTCAGCAATTTAGCAAAGCTCTAAGCAACTTAGTGATTCTCTGTCTTAAAATAAAAAATAAAAAGGGTTGGGGATGTGGCTCAGTAGTTAAGTGCCCCTGGGTTCAATCCCCAATACCATCCTCCCCCCAAAAATCATCAAATTGGAACAAATACTGAGGGAAAACTTCTTGCGTTATTGTTGTTTGTGTGTTTTGCTGTGCTGGGGATTGAACCCAGGGCCCATGCATGCTAGGCAAGCACTCTACCACTGAGTAATATCCTTAGCCTAAAGGTGATGATTTCCAAACTTTATGGACATCAGAATCACCCACTGATTATTTTTACCAGCTTGTAATAAAGAAGCACATTCTTGGACTCTGTGGTTCTGATTCAGTAGGTCTGAGTTTGGGCCTAGGAATCTAGTTTTAATAAATTCCTCAGGTAACAGGGATGCCAAGTGATCTGGAAACCCTGTTCTGAATAACACCAGTGCAGTCTTGATCCTCATTAGGAGGAGTCACATCTGTGATATTAATTCTTCTTATCATATTTTGAGGATGGAAGAGAAGTGACCATCACCTCATTTTATAAACATAAAAAATGAGACCCAGAGACAGACGATGTACTTTTCAATGACACACACACACAAAATATAAAGTATTTTTAAAAACCAGAGTATCTGTTCAGTTAGCTCAGGTGTGGTGGCAGATGGCTTACTCCCACAGGACAGCCCCAGGCCTTATTGTTGCTGGATAGATTTTAAGACTGTTCCTATCTCTTGTTTGAGGATGAAGTTGTACCCTTAATCACTTGTTCTTTCTGGTGTATCTTAGGGAGGGCAATGAGCCAGGGGAGACCACCCAGATCACATACCGTGAACTTTTGGTGCAAGTGTGTCAGTTCAGCAATGTTCTCCGTAAACAAGGTGAGTGTGGGGGTGTGGGAAAGGGACTGGAGGGCCTGACTTTGGGGTATCTGATGATTTGTGGGGAGAAGACAAAGAATGGAAAGAATATGGTATTAGAGGAGCAGAAAAGTTAGCTGGGAGGGGGGCCAGCTGGATCAGAAGGAGCAAGCAAGTAGCATCAGGAAGGGTCCATGTTCCATGTTCTGTGTCTTTTACCTGCAGGCATTCAGAAGGGTGACCGAGTAGCCATCTATATGCCCATGATCTTGGAGCTCGTGGTGGCCATGCTGGCATGTGCCCGCCTGGGGGCTTTGCACTCCATTGTGGTAGGAGTTTGGGCCGGTAAAAGGGGTAGTAGAGGGGGACAGGGCTCTGGAGAAGTAGGTTGGACCTGGATGACAGAAGATTTTAAATAACAAACTAAGAAGCTTAGAGTGTGTCATAGGTCCAACTCAGTTATTCAGGTGTTCAGGACCCTGACTTAGAGATCCTAAGTGTTTCATGAGCAACTTCTTTCCTTGTTCAATCTCTGGGACCTCCCTCTCTCCCTCAGTTTTTCTTTCCTTCCCTAGTTTGCAGGCTTCTCTGCAGAGTCTCTGTGTGAACGGATCCTGGATTCCAGTTGCAGCCTTCTCATCACTACAGGTGACTGATTTTCTCACTCCTTCTCCAGAACCCCCATCCTCAAGTCTTGGTCTTTAATCAGCTTGTTGGTTTGGAGCTGCTTAGAATGGGAAGGTAGGCACTGCCTGCCTTTCCTATCCTGTCCCTACCTCAGCTGACCTTCTGTCAGCCCAAATCAGCTGGAAGAGCCAGAGTCAAGAGGCCTACTCAGGAAGGACCCTAAGGATATTGTGCCCACTGGGGAGTATAGTGCCTACTAAGGCCTGGAATGTTTGTTGCTCCCCAAAGATGCCTTCTACAGGGGGGAAAAGCTTGTGAACCTGAAGGAGCTGGCCGATGAATCCCTGGAGAAGTGCCGGGAAAAGTAAGTGTGTTGGCCTACTGGCTACTGCTGTGGGTTGATTGAGCCTTTCCCCATTGCCAGCTTTCCTTGCCCTCGCTACCCTAAATGGACATAGATGAGTCTTGCCAACTTCTCTTTTAAGCCAATTGGGCTACCACTTCAGGCTTTTCTTTCCTCCAGGGGTTTCCCAGTGAGATGCTGCATTGTGGTCAAGCACCTAGGGCGGGCAGAGCTGGGCACGGGTGACTCCCCCAGCCAGTCTCCCCCAATTAAGAGGCCATGCCCAGATGTCCAGGTGAGTCTGGCACTGCAATACCTTCTCTGGGATCAGATTTCCTCCCTCTTCCTGCCCAAGAAGTATCTGATGTTTTATTTACTTCATCATAATGCTAAAAATCTGGGAAACATCGTAGGAATGTTGTCTTTTGCAGGGCTGGCTGGGAACAGGGAACTTTGACTTTGAATATGAGTAGAAAGACCCTTGGACCTTAGGAACTTAGCATGAAAAGTTATGCAGGAGACTTCTTGTGCTGGTTGGGGTATCTTGATTGGCACAGGGGATCCTAAGGACTTGGGCTTGGGTTGGAAATATGCCAGCTTGGGTGATTATATGTAGTCATCTTGACTGGGCTATGACTTGGGGTGGTCTATCTTTATAGACTAGCAGATGCCTACCATGGAAGGCCCAGGGTCCAGCCCTCAGGATGGCTCCTTAGTTTTGAATCCAGTGCTTCTGATAGGTGCAGTAGAAAAACCAATGGTAGCCTCCAGGTGTGAGGGACATAAGTAGTGAAAGTTCTGGGGTCCAAAAAGACAGAAGGTTATTTAGATTTAGTGACTTGAAAGACCCTGAATTTTCTTTCTTTTCCCCCTCTGAGTGTTTTTGAGGCTAGAGTAGCCTTATTTTAGTTTCAGGAGATCAGAGAGTCCAAAAAGTGTTAGGGATTCTACACATATAGGGGTTGGAATTAGGATTAGGAAAATGGAGACTGGGGGAACTAGTAAGAAGGGGGAACCTGAGACATTCAGGAGTTTAGATCACACTCACCCTTCCCTCCCACTCCTCTATCCTTGGACCCTGCTCATCAGCCTTTCCATTCCATGGGCTCTTAACAGGATAAGCTGAAAGAGAAATTCAAGTGCATCCAGCCCCAGGTATCCACTTCTGCACTGCCTTGGGCACTGCTTCGCTATGTGCTTGTCTGTATGTCCATCTGCTTCTTGCCTGTTTGTCCCATTGAGGTGGCTGCCAGACCTAACATCCGTCCTTTGCTCCTGGGATCCTTGACATCTATGTCACTCAGAATTGTTGTGAAATCAAATGTCTACTGTTGCCTGTCAACTAGTATAGAGCAAGGATCTCAGAGAGGTAGTAATAGAAATCCCTTTTCACTCCTTATGCTTAGACCCTTGTGGGAGAGGGAACCAGGTAACTTGTTAGAAAGCCTTTCTGTGTATTTAGCTGGGGCAGAGCCAGGGGAGACAGAAGAGGAGCAGGTGGGGGAGGTACAGGTCCTGACTTGGGAATTCACCATCAAGTTGGGGAGTTAGACATGTATTACAAATGAAAGAATAAGTTTTATACAGGGCAGTAGAAAAGGTTTCCTAAATACATTTATATACTACTTTGGTATTTATAAACTGCACATAACTCTTTGATGTAATTAAATACTAAAATGAACAAAAGTCACACTGCCAGTGATTCTAAGAAGGGAGATACATAAGTAGGTGTTCAAAACAGTTTAGTTTAGAGAAGAGAATGGAACTGGAGTCCAGAGACCAAGTTTTAGCTGTACAACCTTGACTGAATAAGTCATCTCTCCCCTCTAGATTTCATTTTCTTTATTAGTAATAGAGACATGATAATACAATGTTTAAAAGCAAACATCTTCTGGGCTGGGAATGTAAGCCAGAAGTAGTAAAGCATTTGCTTAGCATGCATGAGGCCCCAAGTTTAATCACCAGTGAACGAAGGAAGGAAAGGAGGGAGAGAGGGAAGGAGGGAAGGAGGAAAGAAGGAAACATCTTCCCTTACTAAAATAAAACAGAGCTCACTGTTCCTATATGAGTTTTAACCATCCTCACAGGTTACCTTACTCTAAGTCTGCTATGATTAATCTCTTATGCTAATGGTATATATATAAGCCCCTCTTCTCTATTTTCATTAGTATAGTAGAGACAGATCTGATTCTTAGGAAACACTGCTTTCCTTTTAAAACTCAAGCAAGAACCCTAATCCTTCTTTTGAAAAGAGTAACAAACTTCAGAGTTTAGAGGATAGGCTCTGGAGCCAGACTGCCTGGGTTCAAATTCTGGTTCTGCTACTGTGTAAGCTTGGACCAGTTGCTTAAGATCTCTTGCTTCAGTTTCCCCATCTGTAAAATAAGGATAATAATTGTACCTGTCTCTAGGGTTTTGTCAATATATGTAAGGTGCTTAATGTGTAACTACTTAATAAACATTAGCTGTTACTGCTTTCCCTTAACATAGCAGGCAGACTGCCATTTCTTTTTTTTAAAATATATTTTTAGTTGTGGATGGACACAATACCTTTATTATATTTATTTATTTATTATGTGGTGCTGAGGATCAAACCCAGTGCCAGTGCCTCACTTGTGCTAGGCAAATGCTATACCACTGAGCTACAACTCCAGCTCCCAGACTGGCATTTCTAAAAGGAAGAACAGTAAACAAATAACAAACTCTAGTAATTCTGCCTCAAACTGCAGGCTCCTGGATTTTTACTTCTTGGTGAAAAACAATCAGTTTCCATAAGACCAAAGAATATAAAAATAGATTTACAAAGTCCAGGTTTGTTGGTCTGAAAGTGGCAGTAAAAGCTGTAAAAATCTTGGCAGAACTCCAGACTCCTTCATCCTTAAGCAATTTTCAACAGAGGGCCTGGCACAATTTGCAGGTACCCTTCCCAACCATATCACCAATGAACTCCATTATATTCCTCTTTTATATCTGGCAGCTCCCCTCCCTGAAGTTATCTTAGTCAAAGGACAAAGGCCAACTTCCCAATTTTTACTTTAGAAAATTCAAACCTTTTCCTGGATTGAAGTCATAGGCTTCATAGGCCCACACCCAATTCACAACCAAAGTTTACTTCACTGATTAATCTCATCTTACTTCTTGGTTCTCGTTATTGACTCTGTATCTAGAGTATTCCACCTCCTCCGCTCCTCCCTATACACTTATATACACACAAAGGAATCAATTTTACACAAATATAAGAATATCATTGAAGAACCACATTAACTATTTCTTACCTTATGACAATTCACAGTATGATAGACCAGCACCATTTCTCCAATCAATATTGACATAGTTCTGCTTAAATACATTAACACCCTCAGCTCAAGAGATCATTTGAATCGAGTGCAGTGATGTACACCTGTAATCCCAGCAGCTCAGGAGGCTGAGGCAAGAGGATCTTGAGTTCAAAGCCAGCCTCAGCAACTTAATGAGGCCCTAAGCAACTCAATGAGACCCAATTTCTAAATAAAAAATAAGTAGGGCTGGGGATGTTGTTCAGTAGTTAAGCACTCCTGGTTCAATCCCCGGTACCAAAAACAACAACAACAAAAAAATCATTTGGCAGGGTAAAAAAGGATCCATGTGTGATGGTATACACAAACTCATTAATTATCTTTTACCAAAAAAGTTCTTATGTTTTTTTTAAAATAGTTTTTCAGTTGTAGATTGGAAACAATATCTTTATTTTTATGTGGTGCTGAGGATCAAACCCAGTGCTTCACACTTGCAAGGCGAGCACTGTACCACTGACCCACAACCCCATGTTTTTTAGCTGAGGCAGCTTCTCTCTTTTCTTTTTTGGCTTTTTTTTTTGTCCCGGGGATTGAACTCAGGGGCACTTGACCACTGAGCCACACCCCCAGCCCTATTTTGTGTTTTATTTAGAGACAAGGTCTCACTGAGTAACTTAGCACCTTGCTGATGAGGCTGGCTTTGAACTTGCAATTCTCCTGTCTCAGCCTCCCAAAGTGCTGCGATTACAGGTGTGCACCACTGTGCCCAGCTTCCTTTTTGTTATTTTTAATGCCACCCTTATTGTCCTTCTTATGATATGCATATGCTAGAACTTCAGATTCTCTAGAGTAAGGGGCAGGTAATACAGAAAGAGGAGTAGATGGAGAGATATCTTCTAATTTATCAAGGTATGTAGCTAATACTTCAGGATTTTTTTTTTTTTTTTTGTACTTGGAATTGATTCAGGGCCACTTTACCACTTAGCTCTATCCTCAGTCTTTTTTTTTTATTTTTAAATTTGAGACACCAAATTGAGGAGGGTCTCTCTGAGTTGCTGAGACTGGCCTCAAACTTGTAATCCTGTGGCTTCCACTTCTCGAGTTGTTGGGATTACAGGTGTGCACCATTATATTCAGCTGCTTTGAAATTTTTTTCTTAAACCAAATATACACATAATAAATTACCATATTTCCATGTAATGAGAGAAGAACATTTCTTTAACATTGACATGACCACTTATCAGCCAGGGCCATCAAACATTCAATAATCTAATGGAGCCCGGTATGGGGGCGCAAACATGTAATCTTTGAAGGAGGCTGAAGCAGGAGGATCACAGGTTTGAGGCCAGCATGGGCAATTTAGCAGAGCCTGTCACAAATAAAATTTTTAAAATGCTGGGGATATAGCTCAGTGGTAGAATACTTGCTTAGCAAGCATGAGGCCCTGGGTTAAATCCCAAGTACTGAAAAAAAAATCAATGAATATAAAAGGGCTTTGAGACTCCAAACAGCAAAACAGTTCTCATATCATCACACCCTTAAGGGTAAACTGAAGTTTATAAAGTTAAGTTTATCTTCCAGTGTCATTGAACTTAACCACTATCCCTTCTGACATTCACTAGTCTTCCCCAATCCTCTCCAACGTATACCCCCAGAACAACCCAAAGCTTAATGTTTATTAATGTTTTCTTTTGTGGTTTTCAAAGTCTTTTGAGACTGTAAGGCCAGAATGACTATCCTCATTTTAAGAAGTAACCTGAAGTAGACTGACTTGCTCAAGGGTACATAGCTAGGAAGTGGCAGAAGTGGGATTAAAATTCAGTGTAACTTTTTGATATACCCAGGGACTCCAATTTTGCCTAGCAAAGAGTAGATTCAAAAAACTGGTGTTCAAAGAGGTGATATAGCTCAGCGTTGTGGCACACACCTGTAATCCCAGCAATTCAGAAGGCTAAGGAAGGATTGAAATTCATAGACAATTTCAGCAACTTAGTAAAACCCTGTTTCAAAATAAAAAGGGCTGAGGAATGTAGCTCATAATGTAGCTCATAATTGCACTTATGGGTTCAATCCTCAGTACCACAAACACACACACACACACAAATGATATAGGGTTAGGGATGTAGCTTAGTGGTGGTAGGATACTTGCCTACTTTGGGTTCTATACCCAGCATTTCTCCTCTCACCAAAAAAAAAAAAAAAAAAAAAAAAACTACAATAAGGTTTTGTAGCTAGGAAAGGACAATAGTCTCAGACTTGGGAATTTTCAGGATGATAGATCCAGAAGTCATTATTAAAGGCAATCAAGTAAAAGGGGGATGTTCCTCTCCTGGGATGAATCCACTTTGGTCCTTTTCCATCATTTTGAAGGAAGGCTTCCTGCTGAATGGAACCTGTCTCCTCAAGCAGAAATTGCTTTGGTAAAAACCCCTAGTATCAGTGCTGTAAAGACAGGAGAGAACCTCCTGTTGTGGATATGCTCTGTATATACAGGAAAAAGTTCTTGAACCAAGATCTGTTGATTTCTTTTACTACTAACAGGGTCAAATGCCCACCTCACCTGCAGACTCTAATTTTGCATTTCTAAATTGTGTGGTGTCTGCATCCCTGCTGATGAGCGACTAGTCTCATAGTACATGTGTGTGTGCAGGCTGTGTGTGCATAGTCATTCATCCAACAAAAATTTACTGAATGTCTTTTGAGTATCAAGCACTTTACTAGGTGTTGGGGACCTAAGGGTAAGAAAAGGGCAGATATGCCGCTGCCATCCTAGAGGTCACTATCTAGTTGGGGGAGACAATAATCAAGTAAACAATTAAATAAAACCACTAGACATATGTGCTATTTGAGAAAGAAATATGATGTTATGATTAATAAAAATAGCAGATATGGGATGGGAATCTATCAGATATTGTTTAGGTAAAAGCTAAGGAAGGTGACATTTCAGCTGAGAATTGAAGGATGGGAAGGAACCAACCAAGGGGCCCTCTTAGTCTGAGGCTTGGTGAGGGGAGTGCTTGGAGGTGGAGGAAGGATGTCAGGGTGCTTGAAGAACCTGGGAAATCTGAGGTTCTTTTTGTTTTGCCCCATTCTATCCTTGCAGGGCCCTCCTTCCCTTCCTGTATCTTCATCTACTAGTCCTACCCGATCCCTCCAGGTGCCAGGTAGGGCTGTCTCCTGCTCCCATCTTGAATTGCTCACAGTCCTTCCCTGCCCATTCCTGTCTTCCTCTCTCTGCAGATCTCCTGGAATCAAGGGGTTGATTTGTGGTGGCATGAACTTATGCAAGAGGCAGGGGATGAGTTTGAGCCTGAGTGGTGTGATGCTGAGGACCCACTCTTCATTCTATACACCAGCGGCTCCACAGGCAAACCCAAGGCAAGTGTGTATGTGTGGTTGTCTACTATATAGGAGTAAAAAGTGGGTTTCTGAGAAAGCATGTAACAACAGGAATTTTATTTTACAACTCTGAGTTTTAGAAATGTCACATTACCGTTTCTAAATCAAATTAAGACAAATTCTCAGTTAGTAGATGGTGAAGCCCAGGGTAAGACAAGTAAGATGAGAGCTTTCACAGTGCCCAGAAAAGGGGGAAAGGATCAGTTTATGTGACTGATATGGATGCTACTTGCCCATTCCCTCTTGATTTGGTTGAAAGAGAGCTGTACTTTCAACTCAAGGTCAAGGGTGGGCTCAGGAATCTCTCTTGGGCTTGTTGGACCATAGCTCTTAGAGTTGAGTTACTTCTGCACTACTCACTGTTGGCATCTAGTCCTCTGCCACACCACAGTGTGAGAGGTGGAAAGACTTAAGAAAACTGACTCTTTGATTGATCTGAAAGACTCGAAAGCTATGTCACTCTGCTTTTCCACCCACCCCGTCCTTTAAGTTCTTCTCTCCATGCTTTGGAATATCCCACAATGGGTCTTTAGAAACACAATTTTGGCCTCTTCTTTCTAGAGATAGATTAGGGATGGAATAAGAGTGACTGTTTATTCCAGACACTCTGACAATGTGGAATTGAGTGTGTAGGTGCAAATACACAGATGCAAGTGCTAGGAGTGTTCATGTGTGAGTAAGTGATGTGGATGGCTTAGAAATATAATCTGAAGTTGCTGGGCACTATGGTGCACACCTTAATCCCAGCAACTCAGGAGGATTGTAAGTTCAAGGCCAGCCTGGACAATTTAGCAAGATGGGTTCAGTCCCCAGTACCAAAAATAAATAAATAGATAAATACAATTTGAAGGTGTGGGTGAGAATTTTGGGATGCTATTTGTGATAAGCATGGATGTGATAAAGGAGATAAGATGGGAGCATGGAGAGAGGAGATGGAAGAAGAGACAGATGCTGTGAAAGGGACACTGGCAGGGTCAGAATCCCTGAGAAGGGTCTGCTCTGGCTCTGCCCAGCCTCCATTTTTTGTTCAGTGGAGTTGGGCACAAGACCCCAACCTGAAGCACCATTCCTTCCACAGGGTGTGGTGCACACAGTTGGCGGGTACATGCTTTATGTGGCTACAACCTTCAAGTATGTGTTTGACTTCCACGCAGAGGATGTGTTTTGGTGCACAGCAGACATTGGCTGGATCACTGGCCATTCCTATGTCACCTATGGGCCACTGGCAAATGGTGCCACCAGTGTTTTGGTAAGAAAGGAGCTGGAACCCACAGCCGCCTGGGGGATGGACAAGATTATCCTGGGTGACTGCTTCCCAAGGCACTTAGTCTAGAGGCAGTGGGGCTTACACAATGACTTGTTTCCTGGAAAAAGGTGAGTCCTTGAGGGGGTTGTATAGTGACTAGGAAGTTCTCTGCTTGTCTGGGCAGGGACTGAAGACATAGTTGGCCAGATAGGGCAAAGTACTGAACCTGAGGGAATGTTAGAGGAATTGAAGGACTTTGGGAAGGACAAGGAATGATTTGCTTTCACTGGGGTCAGTTTGAAGGGATCCCCACATACCCAGATGTGAGTCGCCTATGGAGCATCATAGACAAATACAAGGTGACCAAGTTCTACACAGCACCCACAGCCATTCGTCTGCTCATGAAGTTTGGAGATGAACCTGTCATCAAGTGAGACCCCCATCCAGTTGCTGTCCCATAGATATCCTTAAGAGCTGGGTGCTGCCCTTTGTACATAGTTTCTTTCCATTGTCCCAATTCCCTGACGTGAATAAGGGAGGAGGTAAGAGAAAGGGCCAAGACATGTGTACCCTGGCCCCCAGTGGTACTCAGTAATTTCCTTTCTCCCATTCCCTGCCCAAGGCATAGCCGGGCATCCTTGCAGGTGCTAGGGACAGTGGGTGAACCTATCAACCCTGAGGCCTGGCTGTGGTACCACCGGGTGGTAGGTGCCCAGCGCTGCCCCATCGTGGACACCTTCTGGCAAACAGAGACAGTGAGTGAGGGGTTCAGAAGGCTGGGCTCAGGGACAATGTTGGAAAACGGACTCAAACTCCTGATCTCTGAATTCCACAGGGTGGCCACATGCTGACCCCCCTCCCTGGTGCCACACCCATGAAACCTGGTTCTGCTGTGAGTTAATATCCCCTGTTGGTCCTGGGCTTGGCAGGGGTAGGATCTCGGGGCATGTGGTCTACTAGAGAGTGGAGCACTGGACTGCTATGTATGAAGAATTTGGGGCTCTGGGGCTCCTTGGAAGTTGAGTCAGAATTGTCTCATTCCTCTTCTTGGGTTCTGTCTCACATTTGCTTTTAGTCCTTCCCATTCTTTGGTGTAGCTCCTGCAATCCTGAATGAGTCTGGGGAAGAGTTGGAAGGTGAAGCTGAAGGTTATCTGGTAAGGCCCTGGCTTTGGGGGTAGGGATCTTTGAAGAAGTAAAAGGACCTACAATGGGTACTTTGCTTCAGAGTTAATAACCTAATCTCTCCTGGTAGCTGCTTAGAATTAAAACTCCACAGTTGGGGGTTTGTCTTCTGCTAAAAGACTTCAGGGGGAATCCTTCTAGATATTTTGCCTGCATCTCTACCTTTTGGTGCACAAGGCTCTTATAAGCCTTTGAAGAATCCGTTCAGAGATTCCCTATGGTACTTTTTTAGTTATGGAAGACATCCTAATTCTTCCTTTGACAAACATTCTTGAGACAGGGGCTTAATGACATAGTAGATAATCATGTAGGCTCTTGAGTCAGCCTGCTTGGGTTCAAATCCTGGCTCTGCCTCTTCTATGACCTCAGAGGAGTTACCTAATACCCTTGAAACTAACTTTTCTTATTTGGAAAGTTGGGTTATAATAGTACTTTTGTCTCCTGTGGCTGTTTGGTTGATTAACTTAGATAATCCATGCAAAGGGGTGAGCACAGAACCTAGAAGTGCTCAATAAGTGTTAGCTATTAACAACATTTGTGTTAGTACTTAGTAGGGATCTTATCAGCCATGTCCCCCGGACCCTACCCAATTTCATTTTCCCAAGAACTAGTTAGTAACAGGGGCAGGACTTGAATTCAGGACTTCTGACTCAGCCTAGAATTCCATCTGTCCCATCAATCTGCTACCACAGAACATTATTATTTACTCATGTGTAGGACTCACATTTTTTGTTTTTTGTTTTGTTGTTTTTGGTGTAATACTGGAGATTGAACCCAGGGGTGCTCTACCACTGATCTACATCCCCGGTCCTTTTTATTTTTTGAGATAGGGTCTTGCTAAATGGCCTAGACTGTCCTTGAACCTGTAACCCTCCTGCCTTAGTCTCCTGAATAGCAGGGATCATAGTCATGTGCCACCACACCTGGTTTGACTCCCATTTTTTTACATGACTGTTTTCATTTGCTTTAAGCTGGACTTATTTTCCTAAGGGATTATCCACAATGAGACTCAAATTTACTAAAAGCTTATGACTAAGAGAACACTGTGCTAAGCAGTTTCCACTTATTATTAACTTAATCCTCAAAATAAATTTAGAAGATAGAAATTATTTTCTGGGGTTAACAAATGAGGATTCTGAAGTTCAGAGAAGCAAAGCTACTTTCCTGAGATCATATAGCTAGTAAGTGGCAGAGTTGGGATTCCAAGTCAAGACCATCCATCTCCAAAGCTTATACTTTGTTATTCCCCAGGAATGGACTTTAGGATATTTCCCCCCATGTTTAGCAAAGCTGTGATTATCTTTCTTCTGAGACAGCCTAGCAGTTGTGATCACTGTGCCTTCCTCCCTCCACAGGTGTTTAAACAGCCCTGGCCAGGGATAATGCGCACAGTTTATGGGAATCACACACGCTTTGAGACCACCTACTTTAAGAAGTTCCCCGGGTACTACGTGACAGGAGATGGTGAGCCTTGGCTATCCTCTCCCTGTACCTCTCACTAAGACATACCTTCATCTTCCATTTTCAGAAAAGTTGGTTAGGGGTGAAGAACAGAAAGGAACATGTCCTAAATATCAGTATCTGGTAACCAAGCAGAGCAACAGAGAAAACTATAAGAGCAGGAATGAGTATTGCAGGAAAGGTCTCAGGATGATGCCATCTGATATTAGATGTCTGAGAATTTCTTGTGTCTTGCTCCTGTGTTGACAGAGATGGAGCGTGTAGCAGTGTGTGTTCGTGTCATGTGTGTCTCCATGTTTGGAGCCTGTTTGTCCACTAGTCCATTCATGCATAAGCATTTATTGGGCACCTACTATGTCCAACCCCTGATCTAATAAGCACAAGGGATATTACCATGAATAACATAGTCAAGGTATCTTTTATCATGGGATTTACATTCTAGTTAGGAGACAGACAATACATACAGTAAATAAGTAAATAAGCTTATCTTAGGTCGAGCTAAGTGGTATGATGAAAATAATGTGATAAAGAGTGTCTTCAGGGCTGGGATTGTAGCTCAGCGGTAGAGCGCTTGCCTCGCATGCGTGAGGCCCTGGGTTCAATCCTCAGCACCACGTACAAAGCAATAAAATAAAGACATTGTGTCCATCTCCAACTAAAAAAATATTTAAAAAAAAAAAAAAAAAAAAAAAAAAAAAGAGTGTCTTCAGAGATAGCTACTAAACACAGAGTAGAGAGTGGTCAGAGGTGGCTTTTCTGAACTGACATTTGAGCAGAGACTTGAGGGGTGAAAAAGAACCAGATACAGGGAAATTTAGATTAAGAGTATTGTATTCAGGGGGACACAAGTTGGTGTCTTTGTCTTTTTGTTGTTGTTTGTTTGTTTGTTGCAGTGCTGTGTATCTAACCCAGGGCCCTGTGCATGCTAGGCAAGTACTCTATCATTAAGCTACGTCAAGTGTCTCTCATGGGTTGGTAGGGGCTATAGTTATCTGAAGGTATGACTGAGCCTGGACGACCCACTTTCACACTCACTCATATGGCTGCTGGCAGCAATACTCAGTTCCTCACCATCTGGGTCTCTCTGTAGGGCTATTCACAACATGGTAGCTGGCTTTCCCTAGAGTACGTGATCTGAGAGAATACATCCAAGATGGAAGCCAATGTGTCTTCTGTAATCTAATCTCAGAAATGACAGCCTATCATTTCTGCCAAATTCTGTTGACTACACAGACTAACCCTATACAGTAGAAAGAGTACTATGCAGGGTTTTAAATATCAGGAGGTGGAGATCAATGGGGCCATCATGGAGGCTGGAAGCAGGAAGACTTGTAGTCTACTGTAGTTGGTATGGCAGTTTGGTAATGTGGATCATGTACCCTATTGTGGGGTATTTTTATGTTGTGCATTTCTTCCCAGGCTGCCGGCGGGACCAGGATGGCTATTACTGGATCACTGGCAGGATTGATGACATGCTTAATGTATCTGGTGAGGGCCCAGGATCCCCTTGACAACTCAGCTAAAGCCTTCCTAGAGACGCAGGACTGTCCTTTGGCCAGACCATGTGTGGAGTGTGGTATTCAGTTCTGGGCTCAGGTTTTGGAAGAATGATCAACACTGGAATATGCCTAGAAGAGGGACCCAGGGTGTTGAAGTAACTGGAAACATATCACGTGAGGACTGAAGGAAGGGCATTCCCATGGGACCAGACGAGGTCTGCCCTGTGGGTACTGATGGAACAAAGGCTGGGGCAAAGGCTGGAATTTCTCATGGCATTTCCTTTCTCTTGACAAGGACACTTGCTGAGTACAGCAGAGGTGGAGTCAGCACTTGTGGAACACGAGGCTGTGGCAGAAGCAGCTGTGGTGGGCCATCCTCATCCTGTGAAGGGCGAATGCCTCTACTGCTTTGTTACCCTGTGTGATGGCCACAACTTCAGCCCCACCCTCACTGAGGAGCTCAAGAAGCAGAGTGAGGAGCCCCCCGGGGAAGGACTAGAGGGTCTGCATGTTGTTAGGGAGGGGCTGCAGCAAGCATGAATAGAGCGCAGGGGGGGTCTCATGGGTTGACTGTTTTTTTTTTAAATCTTTATTTATTTATTTTTATGTGGTGCTGAGGATCAAACCCAGTGCCTCATGCATGCAAGGCAAGCGTTCTACCACTGAGCCACAATCCTAGCCCAAGGGTTGACTGTTTTTTACCTACTCAGTTTCCACTAGTCTTTCCACGAGGATAATAATAATAGCCAACATTTATATAATACTTTTCTTGTGCCACCACTGGGCTCAGTGCTTGAAATGCGTGACCCCACTTAATCCCTATAATTACCTCCATGAAGCAGATCCTATTGTTACTCTAGTTTTAAAGATGAAAAAACTTCAGGTGCAGAGAAGTTAAATCACTTGTCTAAGACTACACTTCCTAAAAGGTGTATTTAAATTCTGGCAGGCTGATTCTACAGCCAGAGTTCCATGAACATGGGTTAAGATATAATAAGAGGGGCTGGGGTTATGGCTCAGTGGTTGAGCGCTTGCCTCGCATACGTGAGACACTGGGTTCGATCCTCAGCACCACATAAAATAAATAAAGATATAAAAAGATAATAGCACATCATTTTAAAAAAATACAACTAAAAAAAAATTTAAAAAAAAAAGATATAATAAGAAAGTTAGAGAACCTGAGAGTGACTCTGTAGGCAGGGCCTTCAAGAGGAAACAGGTGGGAAACCAAACCATCCCTCCCTTGGCTTTTGGGAGTCTGGCTAAAGGTGCTGAAGAAATACTTGATTGATGATTTGTTGGTTACAGTTCGAGAAAAGATTGGCCCAATTGCTACACCAGACTACATCCAGAATGCACCTGGCTTGCCTAAAACCCGCTCAGGTATGTTCAGATACCTCCAGGGATTGGGATGGGCTGAGGCCTGGTGGTATGGGGTGTGTGGATGAAAGCCTTTGGCAGGGGTGGGTGGTCAGTGCTATCACTAAGTAACTAGAGGCTTGTGGTCTCTCAGGGAAAATCATGAGACGAGTGCTTCGGAAGATTGCTCAGAATGACCACGACCTGGGGGACACATCTACAGTGGCTGACCCATCTGTCATCAGTCACCTCTTCAGTCACCGTTGCCTGACCATCCAGTGAACAAGACTCTATCCTTTATCCAGGATTCCCTTGCTTGGCTCTCCAAAGTTCTGCCCGTCCTCCCTGTCCCTAATCCTGGAGTGCTGAGGGCCAATCCTGACCCATACTTCGTCCCTAAACAGAGACAGTTTCCTGTGACTGCCAGGCAAAAGGGACAAAGGCCCAACTCAGCCTCAGACTAATATGTCTCCAGTCTCCAAAGAACTCTCCAAGCCCAGTACAGGGACCTGAAGGCCATGTCCCTAACCCAAGTTTAGAGGGTAAATGAGGACCTAGACTGAAGCTGGGAATCAACCCTTTAATCCTATGTCAGCTTTCTCAGGAAGCACCAGTACTTATCTTGGATATGCACTTGTCTTTAGGAATGACAGTTTGTGAGTACAGGAATAATAATTATTTTTTTTAAATACTTTGCTGCTTCTGTTCTGAGTCTGAATTCCTCCATCTGCTCCAGAGGCTATGCAAGCTGGTTCAGTCTGCAGATGCTTTTCAGATCATCTGTTTCTTTGAATGAGTGGATGTATTTGTTACTAGGATCAGAGGAACTTGTCTTCCCTGTCCGGTATCTACCTTTCCATGAACAGAGCCCTGCCATGAGAGAGAGACTCATATGAAACTCTCTTTTCTTGCCCTATTCATGCTTAAGCCCCATGGTTGTAGGAATAAAGTTTGTGACCTCAAGAAGGTGGTGACTTGTTTTCTTAGGTATCTTTCAGCCTGTATATGCAGCTGATCTGATTTGTGTGGCAGAAGGGAAGGGGAGTGATATTCCCCAGGATTACCCCAGTGTCTTCCTTCTGAAACTTTTGTTTTGGGCAGAGGCAGGCAGGACTTCACTCATAGGAACTCTGACAAGCCCCTCAGTTAAGCAAGAGTGACTGAAGCCAGTTCACAACTTTCCTCCCATTGTGGTTGCCTTCCCACCTGGGCTTCTGCCAAGGAGCCTCACTTTTCCCTATGATCCTATGGGAGTGTTAGTGGGTGACTAAAGATTGGAACTTCAGGGTCCCATCCATAGAGTCTCGATCTAGGGAGACCCTGACTACAGCCCAATCACATTCCCTGCTCCAATCCACCTTAAGTGGGCTGACCTAGATTATAACTCTCTTCTTTCATGTGTATACAAAGCAATAATTCAACAATCAGCAATGTTTTATTTAAGGCAGAGATGGGGAAAGTCTATGCCCCTCTACCCTCCTTTATCTCTCCTCTTTCTACCATTCAGTCCTATGCCAAGTCAGGCACTGGAAGCTGCTGGAAAGGCTGATGAGGGGCCAAGAGGAATAAGGCAGAGTTTATGGACCTTGATCTCAGAGCAGCTCCCTTCCTACACCCCAAAGATTTGGGGGCCTCTATATCTCATCTAATGGAAACACAGCCTTTCTAGTCCTCAGATCCTTCCCACTAGACCTTGGAAAACTTTGGAAGAGAACAACACTCCTAAGGTGGGAGAGGGCAGCCCCTTGGGAGGGCTAGGAGAGGAGTGACAAGTACATGGGATAGAAGGTCTCTTGAGCGAAGTCCAGGATGTCCAGGCTGTGCCCTCACACAGGATATGGGTTGTCCAGGACTGCCACGCCTGCTGCCACACCCCCATCTGCATGCTCGATGGCTTTGGTTCGAAGTAGATGCCCCACGTGCTTGTTCATCACAAGTGTCTTTCCCTGCCTATAGAAATGAGGCCAGGAGACACACAACATCACCAAACTCAGGACCTTCCCTGGTCCCAGCTGAGCAGTACCTACTACACCCAAAACGTGCTAGGATTTTAGAGTCAGATTTAGGTTTGCATCCTAGCTTGGAAATTACTAGCTTTGTATCTCTGAGCAAATTCCTTAGCCTTTCTAACTATCAATTTCCTCGATTTAAAACTGGGATATTAGCCGGGCGCGGTGGCTCACGCTTGTAATCCCAGCACTTTGGGAGGCTGAGACAGGAGAATCGCGAGTTCAAAGCCAGCCTCAGCAATGGCGAGGCACTAAGCAACTCAGTGAGACCCTGTCTCTACATAAAACACAAAATAGGGCTGAGGATGTGGCTCAGTGGTAGAGTGCCCCTGAGTTCAATCCCCAGTACCAAAAAAAAAAACAAAAACAAACTGGGATATTACCCCTTACTTTGCAAGAAGGTCCTGAAGAGTAAATAAAGCAAGAACAACACTTAGCATGATCCAGACTCTCAATTCATGTCCTGAGCTATGAATTTTCTCTACCTCTCTCTCACTGAAAGTGGTTAGAAGGGGAGATTGTAGAGGGGGCAGGTTCTGGAGGGGAGCATGGCAACATCTGGTATTCCTTACCTTGCCCTAACCTTGAAGTATTTTGTAGGAAGTGGCATGAGGGACTTCTTTCTTATAAATTCCCAAATCCTCCTCTCTTCCTGATTCTTTGTGGGCAAATCCAAATCTAGGGGCTGCAAAGCTCTTCAAAGCTATTGGAAGACCTCTAGCTGACCCTTTTCACCTTTCTCCAGAATCCCCAGTGGACTTTGAGCTGGACCCAAACTCTCTTCCTCCCTGGAGTCTCCTACTCCTGACTGTCTATTCTCAATTCTCTTGGTACTATCTGCAATTTCCTTTATATGAAAATTTCCTTTATATTATGAAAAGCAAAGCAGTTCTCATATGGGCTTCATTTGAGAGCCCTATGAGGTGGGCAGGTCTTGAGTCCTTGGTCTCATTTCATAGACAAGGAAACAAGTAAAAAAGCTAGGGACTGGCAGAGTTGGGACTGAAGCCCAGGATTCCTGACTCCAGGGTTCCCTCTAGGCTCACTTGGATGGCACTTCTGCTGGGAGGTAGTGGAAGGAGCTCCTCCTTATTGGCTCACCTGACGTAGACTCCAAAGATGCCCAGCTCTGAGATGCACTGGACCACTCTGACAGGGCTGCCAGGCCGTAGCAGGCAGTTTGCAAAAGGCTCAGGTTCAATCTTCTCCATGAGGATGTAGGAGGCCCTTTCTTCACGGTCCTTTAGCTGCTCCAGGGCCCGTGCCATTTCCTCCCCATACAGGTTATTACCTACAATTAAACTGGCCAGTTACTTTGAACCCTCTACTTATCTTCTTCATTTCTGGAGCCATGTGGACAACTCAACAGCCTTAGTTCATGACACCAGCTCAGTAAAGTGGGAGTACATCTGACTTCTGAGAAACAAAGGTCACCCTGACAGGAGAGCCCTTACACAAGTAAACACACCTACCACCACACCATCCTGCCTGGTTCTCCTGTCTATGGATATTCCTTCTCAGCTTCCATTATAGGTTCCTTCTCTTCTTAAATGTTGGGGTTCCCTAAGAATCTATCCTACACCCTTGTTCTCTCTTCCATGTATCTTTTTTCAGGGAGATCTTTTGCATTTCCAAGGGACCACCTACACCCTATAACTTGTTGACTCCTGAATCTTTAACTCAAGCTGCTTGTTCTAGATATCACACGAATGTCCCACAGGTCTCCAAAACAAACTTAGCATGTCCAAACAAGAATTCTATTTCTGCTCCAATATGCCCCTCTTGGACCTTCTGATTAGGCAAAAGGCATCCCTGAGTCCAATTTGAATTCCTCTCTCTCCTTTACCTCTGACACTACCTCAGACTTGTCTCTCCAGTCTGTACTCCATGATGTCACAGTCTTAGCCTGGGCCTCCACATCACTCTTTTGGACAACTATACCAGCTTCCTTCATATTCCATCTGCCACCAGTCTCTTCATTTCAGGAAACCGTCTATAATGGCCAAAACGCTGTGTTTTGCAAGTTCTTACCACTGGTAGCCATTGGATCCTCAATCAATCAAATGTCCCTTCCTACTTAAAATTCTCTAATGGATTCCCATTACCCTTAGGATAAAATTCAATTTCTTAACATATATTCAATAGCCTTTATAATGCCTCCTACCATCTGCTACTCCAGCCTCACCAATTTCTCATTAATTTCAAAACATACCATGTTTTCATGGCCCAGTGCTTTTGCTTGAGATTGTTCCTTCTGTTAGGAATACTCATCCCCTTTTCTACCTGGAAAACTCCAACCTAGGTCAAAAATCATCTCTGAGTCTATGAAGCAGACATGATCCCTGCCCTCAAGGGGAGTTTCAAATGAGGCAGGAAGACAGACATGTATTTCATGGAACCTAACACACTACCACCCTGCTACCCTATCATCTACCTGAGGCACCTCAAACTAAAGCTGTCCAAACCCTCTAGTGCTGGTTAATCAGATTTCCCTGTATTCCACAGCACTTGGTCACAGGGTCTAGGGTGACATAGGTCCTTGGTGGGACCTATGTCACCCCTCTTCTATCCACCATACCTGACCTATGTCCATGGCAAGCGCTCACTTGTGACAACTTGTTAGCTCCTTTCACCGAGCAGCCCCGTAGAGGGGATGCACCTACCTCCACCCTCTCTTTGAGGCTTTAGCACAAACCGGCTTGGGGCAGCAAGGGCCTCAGTAATGGCCTGGTCCCCTTCTTCACCCTGGCAAAAGGCAGAAGGTAGTCACCATACAGTCTTTTTTTTTTTTTTTTTTTTTAATATTTTTTTAGTTGTAGATGGACACAATGTCTTTATTTTATTGCTTTGTATGTGGTGCTGAGGATCAAACTCAGGGCTTCACACATGCGAGGCAAGCGCTCTACCGCTGAGCTACAACCCCAGCCCCACCATACAGTCTTAAGGCTAAAGAGGTAGCTAGGGTCCTGCTAATCATACAGAGTATCATTATGGGAAGAGCAGGAGTGGGAATAGCCATAAGCTCTTTTGGGCTGGACATTTCTTTGCAGATGTGATCCCTACAAGTCCTTGCAGCCATAAACACAAGAAGAATAGGTCTTCCTCTGGCAACACAGGCTCTGCAGCAGGCATCCTGGACAGTGGGTACAGATATTCCTCAATTCTTGCTCTCTGCCTTAGTCCTGTCCCCTGGTTGCCATCCCCATCTCTACCTTTGTTGAGGGAGTTCGCAATGAATTCTAGCTCTCTGGGGCTGCTTGCATTCCCAAGATTCGAAGGGTTTCCCAGAGCACCATTGACTCAAGTCACAATAACAACCATGATGCCAGTTTCACCCTCCCCAACACACTGGGCTCCACTTTTCTGCCACTAGGAGGCCTGTCATGGGAGAAATGGGTTGCATATGTACCATGTCCAATGAGTAGAGACCAGCAAAGGTGGCCCGGAGGCGGGCCACAGCCTCAGGCTGGCCAGGGAGCAACATCTCTAGCACGCCCGCTCGGCTCAGCTCCTGCTGCACCTTTTTAGTCCCAGCCAGCTGGGTGGCAATGTCTGGGCACTTAACAGCACATGACCTCTCCAGCAGTAAGCGTGCTTTCCAGTTCTGCAGAGGAAGAAACAAAAAAAGAAATCCACTTTAGTTCATGTCTGCTGATCATTACTGATCAGGTGCCAGTATTGTGATTTTTATCTTTACATTGATTATCTCTCAGGATCATTGCAATATCCTTGTGAAGCAGGTATGACCTTTTTGAATCCGTAGGATTCTTGCCTTGGGGAGCTCATAGACTAGCACATTGATACATGACATAAAGGGAAATGACAAAAGGTGAAAAACATTTTATGAAGGTATAGAAAAGAGGTTTGAAGGGCTTGGGCCACTTATGTATGAGCTCAGCTTCCCACCATATTTCAAATAAAATTCAATACTCCAAACTCTGGTTTTTCTTCAGAGTGTATAAGTCTGTTGCCTTTTACCAAATAAAATCCAAACTCTTTTTATGGCCTACAAAATAATGTGGGAGCTGGCTCTTGTCTGTTTTTTCAACTTCATTCCATATTGCCACCCCGCACTCCTACCTCTGCCTCCTGACTCCCACATTCCAGCCATATAGGCCTATCATTCTTCAAATACTCAAACCTCCTCAGATCCTTTGTATTTGTGTTTTCCCTTTGCCTGAAATTCTCTTTCTTTTGGCTTTTTCCAGGAATGACTAGATCCTTTTTATCATTAAGTCTTGGCTCAGTCACCTTCTCAGAGAAGCCTTCCTTGACCACCCCATTAATGTAGGTTTCCCCATAATTCCCTATCTTTTCACCCTGCTGTTTCATTCAAAGCAGTTGCCTCCCAACTAGGAGAAAAAACAGTCTTAAAAAAACCTTTCTGAGGTCCCATTCCCTTACCAGACTATGTGGTCCCTAAGGACTGGACTCTTCTTTGTCTTATTTTCTTCAATGTCCCTGCTATTTAACACAGTTCCTGGCACTTCATAGGTGCTCAGTAAGTGTTTGTTATTTGTTACTGTTGCTGAATGAAGTGAAATTCATTCAAGTAGTATCCTGGTGACAGACAGTCTGACAGGTGAGACTCAGGCTAACAGAAAAATATGGACAAAGGCCTACTGGTGGGTGATCACAGGATGAATGATCTGTTGTGTCAGGAGCTTGGGATATAAGAAGCAGGGACACATCAGAGAATCATGTGTCCCAGTTTTGGTCCCCATTCTGAGGCACTGGGGAGACAATCCAGATCACAGCAAACTGTCCACAGCAAGATCAAGGCTAGGGACTGGGGTTGTGGCTCAGTGGTAGAGCGCTCGCCTAGCACGTGTGAGGCACTGGGTTCAATTCTCAGCACTGCATATAAACAAAGTCCATTGACAACTAAAAAAATACTTAAAATAAAAAAAAGATCAAGGATAAGACTTGAGGAGCAACTCCTGCCACACTCAATGCTTTTCACTTGCAGCACTTTTACCTGATCTTTACCCAATAACCTCAATCACCTAACTACTGGTCTGGTGTTCCAGGCAGAGTCTCAGGTGCCCAGAACAGGTACTAGAGAGGTACCTCATTAGGTCACAAGCAGGGAAAACAGAACTCAAACATGAGCAGGGACTTGCCAAAGGTCATCTAGCAAGTCACTAAGCTTTACAGATCTATCTCCATGTTCTAAACCTAGTCTGAGCTTCTCAGTTTCCTAAAAATGTCCACTTCCTTACATACACTACTTTTCTTACTTTGTTAGCTCACCCTCTAAGTTTTCTTGGGCCTCTTCCTCCATCTCTATCCTGAAACTTGGATCTGGGTCCCAACAGACAGTTTCTTCTCTAATCCGCAAGTTCCCAACACTGCTAACCACTTCTCTAGAGGAAAGGAACTTCTGTAGAGCTAACACCTCTGTCCAGTTGCCCTCTATAGATTTATAGATTTTAGAATTCCTGCTTTCAGAAACAGAAACCCAGGAATAGTCCCAAGAGGCAGAGTCAGGCTAATGACCCCTCAGAGTCAGGCTAATGAACCCCCCCAGACCATGGCCCATGGTATTTTCTAACTTATTTCCTCTTTTACCTTCTCACAGGCAAAAGCAGGTATGCACGTTAGGAGCAGGACAGAAGAATGGTATACTGAGAATACCATCGGTCTAAAGGTCAGAAACCTTGGAAACTTCCTGTGGGACCTTAGACAAGCCTCTGCATTGCTCCAAACCTTAGTTTCTCCATATGTGTAATGGGGATAATTATATGCCTCACAGGGCAGTTGTAATAGTTAAGTGAAATAATGAATGCCGTAAATAATTTTGAAACTACATGGTAGGATAACAAGATGAGGTAACATCATTACTTCCAAGAACATGAATGGACAGATGATAAAAAACTTTCTGCCAGGCGCAGTGGCGCACGCCTGTAATCCCAGCACTTTGGGAGGCTGAGACAGGAGAATCATGAGTTCAAAGCCAGCTTCAGCAATGGCGAGGCACTAAGCAACTCAGTGAGACCCTGTCTCTACATAAAACACAAAATAGGGCTGGGGATGTGGCTCAGTGATTGAGTGCCCCTGAGTTCAATCCCCGGTACCAAAAAAACCAAAACAAAACAAAACTTTCTGACTCAGATAAAGGAGAGATAAAGAGGAAGAAAATGGTCAGTAATGTGCTGGAACTAGCTTGCGTTGGCTAGTGAGAGCTGACTATACCCCTCTCTTCCCAACTCTGTATTCAGAGATGTTGAGTTGAGGGGCTCAAAATTATACTAGATAAATCAACAAATGTTATAAACTGGGGCTTTTCTGCCCAGAAAGATGGCTGTTAAACATTTGCCAGCCAATCTCTAGAAAAATGTGTGAGTGGATAGAGCACTGGATTCCTGAGGATGCTGACCCTAGAAGACAAGGGTGAGAGGTAGCAAGATACTTGCAGGAGGGGAGGAGGTTCCAGCAGCAAGTTTCCTGAGGAGGACCTGAAGCTCGTCTCAGAGAAAAACCCTGGTTGTTGTGACATCTGAGTTGGGTCTCTGTGGAGCTCTGGTGGGTCCCAGGAGGCAAAGAATTGTCTTAACAAAAATACCAACCTGTGTACTGTACTGACTTGGCATGTAGCCATCCCGGAAGTAAACCACAGCAATTTCCTGGCCATCCCTGGAACATAACATAGAAAAACTTACTGTGTTAAATTGTAACTGATGTATTTAATGGTTCAATCTACTTCATGGTATATAAAAATGCATTTGGCTTGTCTGAAAGTCAGTCCACAGGACCTGGGCTGGGGTTCACTGGAACCATTGAAAGGAGATACCTATACTACCAGCACTTCCACTAAAAACACAGAGGTGTCCGATATGGAATGGTTTAGAATATTCCACATCTAGAGTCATTCTAAGGAGGCTATAGGGAAACCAGAAAGCAACCAGAATCAAATTAGGTAAATTCAAAATCACATCGCCTCACACTCATACATTGCTGGTGGGACTGCAATCATACATTGTTGGTGCAACCAATCTGGAAAGCAGTATGGAGATTCCTTAGAAAACTTGGAATGGAACCACCATTGAAAACTTGGAATGGAACCACCATTTGACCCAGCCATTCCACTCCTCAGTCTATACCCAAAGACCTTAAAAACAGCATACTACAGTAATGCAGCCACTTCAATGGTTATAGCAGCACAATTCACAATAGCTAAACTGTGGAACCAACCTAGATGCCCTTCAATAGATGAATGGGTAAAGAAACTGTGGTATATATACACAATGGAATATTACTCAGCATTAAAAGAGAATAAAATTGTGGTATTTGCAGGTAAATGGATGGAGTTGGAGAGCATCAAGCTAAGCAAAGTAAGCCAATCCCAAAAAAACAAAGGTTGAAAGTTCTCTCTGATTCATAATCTGGGAGGAGGCATGGGAAGAATGGAGAAACTTTGGTCAAAGGGGAGGGAAGGGAGGGGATGGGACATGGGAGCAGGAAAGATGGTGAAATGCAATGTACAATAATGCCCTAGGTTCATGTATGACTGCACATAAGGTGTAACTCGATGTTGTGTACAACCAGAGAAGTGAAAAGTTGTGCTCCATTTCTGTACAGTGAATCAAAATGCATTCTGCTATCATGCAAACCTAATCAGAATAAATAAATGAAAAAAAATCAAAAGGAGATCAGTAGAACAGAGGAAAGGGACTAGTAGGAGGGAGGAGAGAAGGGAAAGGGGAAATATTGGGAAATGATATTGGCCAAATTATATTGTTATATTGTGTGCATGTCTGAATATGTAACAATAAATCCCACCATTATGTACAAAAAAAAAAAGACTACCACCTTGAAAAAAATCACATGGCCTCAAAATGACTGAGTAGCAGAATCATATTGCCATGCATAGCAAAACAGACTTATAGTTGGATGCAGAAGTATACACCTATAATTCCAGCGATTTGGGAAGCTGAGGAAGATAAATTGTAAGTTCAAGGCCAGCCCTAAGCAATTTAGTGAGACCCTGTCTCAAAATAAAAAATAAAAAGGGCTGGTGATGCAGCTCACCGGTAAAGCATCCCTGGGTTCAATCCCTGGTGCCAGAAACAAACATAAACTTGTATTTCCACTGCTTAAAGTAACTGAAACCTAAGATTTCTTAAAATGGTGGGGTGGGATGAGATGCAAAAATGAGTCTAATTAAAATGCAGGCTATCTTTTTTAAACTTCTTTCCCTTTTCTTTGACCTATTTGATATTGCTGGTTTATCCAGAAAGTAAACCATTTTGTTTTGTTTGAAAAAATAGTAAGTGGTATTGTGAAATCCCATGAAGATTTTTAACTTTAACAATCACAAATTTCCAAACATGTGGTCACCTTGTAGTGGCCCATGGAAGGAAAGGTAAGGCCTGGCTTGGAAGACAAGTCCAGGCCCAAACTCAGAGAATGGAATCTAGATAAATCACAGAATAAGTCAGCTGGCCCTCTGCTTCCCTGACTACCCAGCCCAACTGCTTAGGCCTGACTTGACTAGCCAAGAAAATTTTGGGGAGCTCAGAGGAGTATAAAAACAAAGGTTATCTTTAAGGATGATACCCTTATCCAGAATGTCATCAGTTATGACACAATCCTTTAGAAGCAGTTTGCTTGGCCTTTATCCAAAATTTCCTGGAAGGATGAAATATTTCAGAAATTAGGAGAGAAGAAAACAAACCATCGCATCTCCCAGAAGGAAAGATCATTTGGGGAAAGAGTGACAGGAGAGTTTCATGAAGCAGTTGTCTAGTGGGTTCTTGGATGCTTACATAAACAACCTTCGGTCTTGGTCCAGAGACCCCTTTTCAGAGACATCTTCAAATCTTCGCCGGATTAGGTGGATGTTCCTGGGAAAGATGGACAAGAGTCAGGGGGAGTGGATGTTGTGTTCTGAGTGACCCTTCCCACTGGGGCCACACATGGAGGACACCTCCTTTACTTACTTGGCTAGTAACTCATTTTCTATGGCACGTTGGTCAAATATGTTCCTTTCCTTCTCTTGAGCAATCAGTAGCACCTGAGCACTGGAGAAAGAACACAAATGGCCTGAGGCTGCTACAGAACTTATCCTTTCTCAGTCCTACCCACCGTAGGAGTTAAGAATAAGAACACAGTTTCCCTGAAAGAGTAGATGTTACCTCAATTTGGAATTAATTCAGGTATAGACACCTAAACCTATAACAACTTATTTTCTGAAGATAGAAAACTTGGAAAATATGGCGATGTCTCTACCCCTTCTCCAGTGGGTAATATCTGGGCATATGGCACATGCCTAACATCCCAGGTACTTGGGAAGCTGAGGATTACAAGTTGGAGGCTAGCTTGGGCAACTTATACCCTGCCTCAAAGAAAAAAAAATGAAAAAGGAAAGAGAAAAATTATAATGATGTCAATTTTAGATTTAAACCCATCTCAAAAACCCAAGATGATTTTTTTCTTACAACTGAACATAGCAATTCCAAAATCTGTCTGGAAGAATGAACAGGTGAGACTGCTGAATATTTTGTAAGTGAACAATGCTGGGGGTCAACTGCTAGTGACTCTATTACTAGATTGTAAAGCATATAATAAAAGAGCATGAGGCTGGGGTCGTAGTTCAGTGATAGAGCGCTTGCCTAGCACATGTGAGGCACTGGGTTTGATCCTCAGCACCACATAAAAATAAATAAATAAAATAAAGGTATTGTGTCCACCTACAACTAAAAGAAAAAAAAAAGAGTGTGGGTGGGGTGGTGGCACATGCCTATAATCCCAGCAACTTGGGAGGTTGAGGCAGGAGGATTGCAAATTTGAGGCTAGCCTCAGCAATTTAGCAAGGCCCTACACAACTTAGTGAGAACTTGTCTCAAAATAAAAAATAAAAAGGGCTGAAGATGTGGCTCAGAGGTAAGCACCGCTAGGTTCAATCCCTGGTACAAAAAACAAAACAAAGTGTGGTTTTGCATAAAACTTTAGAAGAGCTAAGCAGATCCCTACAGAAAGCCACAGATCCAACTACAGGACCATGTTTGATCTCACAGTACTAACGGAATCAATGGGGCTTGCTGGGCCTCTTCCTCTTTCTTTATCCATGTATTTCTTAAAGAAGCAGGGGCTCGAGAACTCAGGGAAGAGCTTATGCAGAGAACTATCTGTTTAGCTGCCAGTTAAGCTATTTTCAGTGTCAAAAATAGGCCTAGTCTCATAAAGCCTTTATGAGCCACCAACCTCACAAAGCCAATGCTTATAATACCAAACTCCATTTTTACTGAAACTGTACTGCTTTGTGCCCGTTGTGTCTTGCTAAGACCATTCGAAGTGTTGGCTTAGGATGCTAAGTGTACATTCCTGACCTCTTGTACTGGGTCTCTCATCTCTTTGTCTTTGTTTCTTCCTACCTTAGCTAAACCCTTGGACTAAACTCTGTTTGCCTGACTTCTTTCCACTTGGCCAAAATACAGGTCCTAAAATGTCCCTTCTCCCAACCCACCTGAAATCTCATGAAGCCAGATGTGACATTACGCTAAGTCTTGGCTTTGAGCTGGGCATCTTGGAGACAAGCTAGAAGAGATACTCTCATAAGCCACCTTGCCCTGAGAGTGTCCTGAGGGCCAAAGGCCTTGTTCTTCATTTTCAAGTATGAACCACTGAAATGCTCTGCACATGGGTAGGTATGTGTGGGAGGGTGGCACCTGGCCCAGGCTGGCCTACTTCCAAGAAGCAGTAAAGGAGGAAGGCTGGAGGCTGAAGGTTAGAGTGGAATTGTATGCTCTGGCTAATTCAGCCTGTCACCTGACAAACAATGGGAGTTAGACTCAGAAAACATTCTACCTTCTCCTTCCCTCAGTTATGAGCAGCTGGAACTGAGGAAGACCACAAAAGTTGTCACCTAAGGAAGGTTAAGTGGCTCTAGCATGATGGCTTGGACAGAGGACCTCTGAGTGCTAGTCATGGCTCTGCAAGTGACTTGTGATGTGTTCTTGAACAAGTGTTTCTTTCCTTGGACCCTGGGTTTCCAGAGTGCTAATAAGATCATAGTTAATCAGATCATAGTTTCCAACCTTTTTTTTTTTTTTTTTTTTTTTTGGGTACTGGGGATTGAACTCAGGGGCACTTGACCACCGAGCCACATCCCCAGCCCTATTTTATGTTTTATGTAGAAACAGGGTCTCACTGAGTTGCTTAGCGCCTCGCCCTTGCTGAGGCTGGCTTTGAACTCGCGATTCTCCTGTCTCAGCCTCCCTAAGTGCTGGGATTACAGGCTTGAGCCACCGCGCCCGGCTAGTTTCCAACCTTTTAAGCCTCTTTCTTATTCTACACATACTAACCACAAACCCTATGGTTTGGGGCTGGGGCAGTGGCTCAGTGGTAGAGCGCTTGCCTCGCATGCATGAGTCACTGGGTTCGATCCTCAGCACCACATAAAAATAAATAAATAAAGATATTTAAAAAAAAAACCCTATGGTTTGAGTTTGACTAAATTGAAATCATAATTAATTGTCCAGACTTCCTTTAAAAAATCTTAAGATAACTAATGAAAATTCATCTCTACAAATGTTGAGCCTCAGTTTTTCAATCCATACTATGGGACTATACCTCTTGGAGGGAGAACAGTGTAGTAGAAAGAACTCAGGCTTTAGAAGCAGATGACTTCTAAACTTACTAGTTTCATAATTTTAGGTAAGTTACTAAACCTTTCTGAGCCTCAGTTTGTTCTTGTGTTAAATAAAATTACCACTACTTCAATAGTAGTTATTTTATTATTATAATTATAATCATCATCATCACCACCATCATCATCCAATGCACCACATAATGGTCCACACTGAATGTTTTAAGCATTTTTCAGGTCCATGGTCTTATTTACTTCTCACTTCTACCCTTTTAAGTATTATTATCATTCCTACTTTACAAATAAGAAAACTAAATCTCGGACAAAAGAAACGTCTTGCCAAAGCCATTGTGCTGCACTAGCAGAGCCTATTCCACTCCTAATGGCAGAAACCAGTTCCAGCTTAGGCGCCACATAGCTCCTACCCATTAGAGCTGAAATCTGGGCATGTGTCTTTTCTCTTCATGCTATTCACAGCCTGGCAGGAGCCCTCTGTAGTGTTTGTCCATCAGCAGCTCACCAGTTGATCAATCCTCTGGCTTCATTCTCTTAAAATACAACCTAACTGCGAGTTCTACTTGACAGAATAATTGTCTGATGGTTTCTGAATACTTATAGTCTGCGATTTTTTTTTTTCCTTTTCTTTTTGGATCTTAGTGAAGTTTAGCAAGCCCAGAGAGGCTGGCTCTCTTGGAGGCAATAGGATGATTGAGAATACAGGTTCTTGGGCTGAGGTTGTAGCTCAGTGGCAGAGTGCTTGCCTCGCACCTTTTCCTACTTGGAAGGCTGAAGCAAAAGGATTGAAAGTTCACATAAAAATAAATAAACAAAATAAAGACACTGTGTCCATGTATAACTAAAAAATATTTAAAAAAAAAAAAAAGAATACAGGCTCTACAGCTACTCAGGAGGTAAAGCCCGGAGGACTGAAAGTTTGAAGCCAGCCTCAGTAACTTGGTGAGACCCTGTCTCAAAATAAAA
>CM053401.1:158825955-158945919 GCA_028644305.1 Xerus rutilus
GCGGTGGCTCACGCCTGTAATCCCAGCACTTAGGGAGGCTGAGACAGGAGGATCGCGAGTTCAAAGCCAGCCTCAGCAACAGCGAGGTGCTAAGTGACTCAGTGAGACCCTGTCTCTACATAAAACACAAAATAGGGCTGGGGATGTGGCTCAGTGGTCGAGTGCCCCTGAGTTCAGTCCCTGGTGCCAAAAAATAAAATAAAATAAAAAATAAAAAATAAAAAATGAAAAGAGCTGGGGAAGTAGTTCAGTGGTAGAGTTCCCCTGTATCACAAAAAAATCTCCACACACAAACACACACACACATATACAAATACAGGTTCTGGAGGGAGGTAGTCTCTGGATTCTGCCACTAACTCACCATTTGACCTTGAACAAGTCACTTCACTTCTCTGAAACTCAGTTTCTTCATCTATAAAACAGGGGAGATGAACAGTACCTACCTCAGGAGTATTTGTCATAAGGATTTCATGAGATCCTATATGTAAATCACTTGGGCACTAGAAAGTACTCTAAGGTATGGCACTAGTAAGTGCTCTTTAGGGGATAATTATTAATGCTCTATTAACATTGCAATAACTGTTAATATTATAATCCCTCAATTATCTTGAGTCACTTACCTAGTGTCTTCAGACATCTGGAACATGGTTGAGAAATAGGAAGAAAGCAAAAAATGCCTCTAAGCAGTTAAAATGGATACCATAAAATTCCCAAGCCAAAGCTTACACAATTACTCATCAGAGAAGCCCTCATGCTCTTTAGACATAATAATAACAACATGGATCATTTGTTTTTCCAAAGCACAGAAAATCAGAAAGGAGCTATGGGGATGGCAGGGAAGGATTCCAAATTCAACCACACTGACAGTAGTAAAAAGGAGATGGAACTAGGGATGTAGCTCAGGATAACACTTGCCTACCATTCTCAAGGCCCTGGGTTGATCAAAAAATAAAAAATTTTAAAAAATAAAAAAAATTTTTTGACCAAAAAAATAAAAAAATTAAAAAAAAGTAAGAGCTAATAATCAAGAAGCAGACAGGAAAACTATGAAGAAAAGGAGAATTTAAAGCCTAGCAGTAGAGGCACTGGTGCCTCTCTAACCCTAGGTGGCACAGCTGCATTGCAGCAAGATTCCATCACCAAGAGGAATATTATCTCTAGCCAATATCATTTCATATTTAAAAAGGAAGCCCAAGCACACATCTACAATTCCAGCTACTTGGAAGGCTGAAGCAAAAGGATTGAAAGTTCAAGACCAGTCTCAGCAATTTAGTAAGATCCTGTCTCAAACAATATAAAGGGCTGGGGATGTGGCTCAGTGGTAGGCACCTCTGGATTCAATCTCTGGTACAGGGATGGGGCTATGGGGAGGAAGCCCAAAACAAAACTTCATTAAAATAATTTTAAGGGGCTGGGATTGTGGCTCAGTGGTAGAGCGCTTGCCTTGCATGCGTGAGGCACTGGGTTTGATCCTCAGCACCACATAAAAATAAATAAATAAAATAAAGATATTGTGTCCATCTACAACTAAAAAAATATTAAAAAAATAATTCTGACACTTAAACATCTAAGTTTCTATTCTTAGCAAAATCCCTTCATTCCCTAACAATGTCAAGCAAAGAAGAAGTTGCTATACCCATGAATGCTGAATCTAAAGCAGTAAAAGTGTTGCCATTTTTTTCTACATCCTTACTTGGCTGAGCCATAGAGCTCCCAGGCTTTGGCAATCCCCAGGGCCAGTCCCTTGCTGGGATTATTGGAGAGGATCTTGGCAGCTTCTTTGGTCTTACTCAGGACATTGAGAACATGTCTGTTGGAAGAGAGATGGCTGTTCAGTTATTGGATTGACTAGAAGACCCCTCTGCCCTTGACCTCACAAATACATATAGAAACATTACTCTAATAATCATCTGCACACTCAAAAGCTTCTTACCATCACATTCCTGAAGGATCCACTTTAGCTGGAATATGCTAGGCTGCTCTCACCTTGACCCTTGATGTATGTGCACAAAGGAGTTCTGAGGCCCAAGTGAGCTGGAGTCCCTTACACCGGGCCCCCAGGTGCTGACTGGAATGCTGCTGCAGTCCATCTGGAATCACTGCACCCTGGAGTATCTATGCTGGCTAGGAATGGCTACTACTATGACCCAACCATCACATGGCAGCTCCTGTATTCCTCTCTACCTTAGATTCAGAATTCCTTTCATGCCCTTAGATATGTCAAATTCTTTCTCACTGCAGGACCCCTGCAGATACTGTTTCTCTGTCTGGAACACTGACTTGCTTAATGACTGGATAAACAGGACTAGATAAGCCATGAGGTCCCTTCTTTCCCTGACACACTAAGAATCTGATTACAAGTGGAAACTGCTGCAGGGCGCAGGATGCGTGTAGGTAGGGAGAACGCATGACCCCAGGGCCCAGGAAGGCACAGTCATGGTTGAAGATCCCTGGTTCAACCAGTGATTGTACCTCCATCAGGCTGGCCCTCATGTCTACGCCCATAGCTACCCAAGAAACCTACTGGTGCACGGCTGGAGTACGGGAGGCCAGGCCCCCAAAGCTGGCAGAGATAGTGTTGATTTCAATCTGTTTCAGGGCTGGGGAGCCATCTGCGCTGCGCTGGAACATGTAGTCTGAGCGGTTCAGACCCAGAAACACCGTCTGTGGGAAAAACTGAAGGCTGAGGACATCTGCTCAGGGGCTGCCTCTTACAATCTAGTTATAAACAGTTACCATGAACTCTATGTAGAGGTAAAAAGCACTAATATTCCCAAACCCAGTAGGATCATTCTTCTGGTCATCCCAGAATTGGTTGCTGGGATGTACAGACTCAATGGGGACCAGTGAGAGGTGGATTCACATGAAATTAAGGCCTGGGCCAAATTCTTCTGGTAAAAAACAAAATAAACAAACAAAAACAAGCAAAACAAAACACCAGAGATGAGGGGGCTGGGGATGGTTACCTGGGCAATGCCTTCTCCCAAGACTTGCTTATAGATGTCAAAGAGATGAGCAGTAAAGTTGTCCATTTTGATGGTGCTGGAGGAGGAAACAGAACATTTTCCAGGCTATCTGGGACCTTAAAGATCAAGGAGTCTTGCCCCCATTCACTGGTTCCTGAATCCCCTCTGGGTCTTCTGGCCAAAACTTGAATACCCATTCCAATCTTACAGAGAATAGTGATTAAGAATTCAGACCTACAATCAGTTGACTCAGGTTCAAATCCCAGCTCTATCACCTACTATTAGGCAACCTCACATTTTTTCGCCTCTCTGTATATAGTTTATTCAACTATAAAATGAAGAGAAATATAATGGTACTTATAGAATTGGGATGAAGAGTAAATGAGACATTACATGCAAAAAATTGAAAATGTTCTTCTGGTCCCCCCCAAAAAACTCAAAAAATGGCATGTGATATAACTAACTATTCTATGCTTGAATAACTCTGTTGGTTGGTAAGTTTTCTGACTGACTTGATGTTACCTCTCCATAGCTTCCCCTACACTCTAATACCTCCCAGAACATATCTCCTTCTCCCTGTCCACAACAGGTCCTAGGACAGTGAACCCTGTGCTCCAGTAAGATTTCTCAAACCCAAACTAAATATCCTGGTTTTCTTTTTCAATCAGTACTTAAATGAGGTGATTTCCTCAGAAGAGCCTTTGTTATTTGGGTCAGATCCCCCTGCTGGGTGCTCTCACAGCACTGTGGACCTTTCTGTTACAGCATTGATTGCTATTGCAACTTTCCATTTATTTACATAACGGTTAGTGTCATCTTTCCTGTTTTGTTTTGTTTTTTTTCCTTTTGCCATGCTGGGCATTGAACCCAAGGTTTCATGCATGCTAGGCAAGTGCTCTACCACTGAGCCACATCTCCAGCCCTCTCCTGTTTGTCTATAAACTACAAACTCCAGCCCTCTCCTGTTTGTCTATAAAAGACACAAAGGTGGGGCTGTGTCTTAGTGGGCTCGTCATCATAATCTAGTGTGCTTCAGTGACATGTGACATGTAGTAGGGGTCCATCCACTATGACTTTCGGAAACCTCAAGAAAAGGCACAGGCAGGAGTACACAGCTTGTTAATACCGCACTTATTGCCTCTCAAGATTCAGGGCGGACTCTGCCTGCCTGTGCAAGCCTGGCTTGTAGGCTCAACTAGTTATAGGGACTCTGCAGCAGAGAGTAGGGAGGAGCCAAGTATCTCAGGCCTGCCCTGAAGTTCCTCTGCCCCCAGTCACCTCTGTGCCAAGGGTGATTTTTCTCATGAGGATTTTCTCAACCCTTGGTGAGGAGGAGAGTGCCCAGGTGAGCTTTAGCCTCCAGGGAAATGTGGAAACATTTTCCCTTTTCTTTTCTTTTTTTTTTTTTTTTTTTATTATTTTTTTCAGTTGTAGATGGACACAATGTCTTTATTTTATTGCTTTGTACGTGGTGCTGAGGATCGAACCCAGGGCCTCACGCATGCAAGGCAAGCGCTCTACCGCTGAGCTACAATCCCAGCCCCACATTTTCCCTTTTCTGAAGATGTATTTATTCCCTTTCAATCTTAGGCTCAAAAAGGCTGTTATCCCTTAGGAGCTATTGTATTGCTTGTATATTAGAGGAGAAAGGAACAAGGAAGGTAGGAGTTACAGAGATGGGCTCAAGGGAAGATTTCCCACATAATCACATGGTTAGGGTAAAAAGCCATAAACCAGGCTGCTTGTATATCCCACAATTCAGAACTGCAGATACAGAGCTGGGCCCATGCTGAGAAAGAAGGTGGTGGTAGGGTTCATACATGCATGATTCACTGGGTTTTTGGCTCCAAGTCAATGGTTTCCAAACTTCTTATTATTAGGATCCTTTATCATATTCACCCACACACCAAAGTGCATGTTTTCAGATTTTGTCTCTAACAAAATAACCTAGTTATCTGTTGAAAAATTAATCAGGGCTGGGGTTGTAGCTCAGTGGTAGAGCGCTTACCTGGCATGTGTGAAGCACTGGGTTCACTCCTCAGCACCACATAAAAATAAATAAAATAAAGGTATTGTGTCCATCTACAACTAAAAATATTTTTAAAAAGAAAAATTAATCAAAGATATGCAATTATATCTATCATAGATGTAAATATGTATATTTATATACTTAATTCTAAAATATAAACTGTGTGTGTGTGTGTGAGAGAGAGAGAGAAAGAGAAAGAGAGAGAGTGTGCAGGAGAGAAAGATAATGGGGATTGTTCTACCATGGAGGTACATCCCCAACCATTTTTATTTTATTTTGAGACAGAGTCTTGTTAAATTGCCCATGCTGGCCTTGAACTTGTGATCATCCTGCTTCCCTCCTAAGTAGGGGGGATTATAGGCATGTGTTATCAGGCCCTGCTAAAATAAAGAACATATTTGTGTTTCATTTTAAAATAAATCAAGAAATTTCACTTGTCCAGGAATCTGGAAAAAAAAATCTAAGGAGAGAATAAAAAAGATAAATGAAAAAAAGAATCTAGGGAGAAGAAACAGAAAGGGGTGAGTGGGGTAAACGATTTCAGGGGTTGTTTCCCCTTGTCCTGGATGTGGCCCAGTCTTTATCCTACACTACCCAAAGACAGGAGACCTGAACTGACAAGACAGGGACACTGCTTAGGGAAAGATGTAGGAAATCTCACTTTAAGCCCAATAACCTTCCCAAGCTTGATTTTCCTCTAAAACTAGGCTGATTGTCCCTAATTCTAAATGGAAATTTCATTCTTCAAAGTGGAGGTCATGGATTACAGAGTCACAGAATGTCAGCACTGTCAGGGACCTTAGATTTAAGCCAACCTCCCATTTTTCAGATGAAGAAATTGAGGCCCAGAGAAGGAAAAGGCCTTCTGTGAGGCACTAGAAACAAGCAGTAGAGCCAGGATTAGAAGCCAGCTTTCCTGATTCCTATACTACTGCTTGTCTTTCTTGTGGGGTATTTGACCTCTACCCCACCAAGTTACTGACATAGCAACATCTCATGTCACTCCAGTCTTCCAGCAGCTCCTAGACTTCCAAGAGTTTCCAGCAGCTTCTAGCAGCTCCTGGATCCCCAGGCCTCACTTCCCAGTACCTGGAGAGAGTCTGCTCCAGAAAGGCAGAGTTCTGACTGACAGCATCCACTAGCAGGTTGAAATCCATCTGCACAGCATAGGCCTGCTCCAGCAGGGCACTGGGGACCAGTGAGGGGAAGAGCGTAAAAGGGGCATAGCTCACCACCTGATCAATGAGAGAGAGTGGGGCATGGTTAGAACACCTGTGAATGGGGGTGTCTTCCTGCAAACATAACCCCATGCAAAGCCTGACCTACTTTTATTGAGAACACACCAACTGCAAAATAGTGATTAGCTCTGGGAGGGGACGTAGAGGAAAGGGTGAGGAAGGGATACTAAGAGAGCTTCCAGATTATGTGACAATTTATCTCTAAATGTTTTTAAAAACAAGAAGCAAAAAGGCAACAGCAAAACAAAAATAAACCCACAAAAATGACCGAGAACTCACTGTTTGCGAGGCACATGTAACACGGATGAATCCATAACATGAATTTATCATTTAACACTGCAAGAAGATACTACTATTACCCACACCTAACAGATAAAGGACCTGAGACAGTTAAGTTATAGGTCCAAAAATATAGTCACTGGGTAAGTCGTACGAGGATTTGAACCAGGATGGTTACTAAACCACCCTGCCCCCATGAATTCCTAACTGGTTAATATTCATTCTAGCCCAGGCCTCTTCCTATGCCAAGAACTCACAACCCAGTTCCCTTCTCTTCTGGCTGGAGTAGAGGGAGAGTCCTACTGTTGGGGCTGCAATAGAAGTGAACTTTGGCTCCCTGAGTAGAGACAGGAATGGTTTCCCCTGACTCCTCCCAGGGCACAGGCCTGGAGTTCATCTGCTTTTTGGGTTCTTTGGACTTTGACATAACCAGGAAACCCATAAAACAATCTAAGATACTTTCTACAGGGGAAAATGCATTCTGGGATTCCCAGCAACAAACGAACTGGAACTTGGGTAAGATGATAAGAAGACTTTGTGACTTGAATTATTAAGCATTCCTGAATTTAATTTTTGAGTTAATATCAGTTTGTTGTTATGGTAGTATAAATTTATGATGTTGTAACTTAGCATTTATATGTTTACTTTAAAAAATACTACTATTTTGAAATAGATAATGCAAACACATGCTACAAAATTTAAAAGAGACATAAGGATACATAGTGAGAAGTATGTCTCATTTCCACCTAGTTCTTCACAGAGACAAATGGTATACTAGTGTCTCACAAATCCTTCCAGACATTTACTAACACACATGTATGCAAATATATTTTCCCTTTATACATTGTTTCTTAAATAATTAAAGCACTTACATTCATCTTAATGGCTGTATAGTATCCCACTCTTTGGATATACCATAACTTATTGAATCTCCTGTTGATGACTATTTGAGGGTTTTTTTCCTTTTTCCCTTTTACAATCAATGCTTTATTAAGCATTCTGGAATACACATTCTAGGCATTTTATATGAGAAGGTTCATAAATTCTAAATTTCTAAAAGTGCAAATGTCAGGTAATTAGGTTAAATTCATTTTAAATTTTGGCAGATAATTCCTGAATAACCTTCCTCAGTTATTTATTTATTTATTTTGGGGGGTACTGCGGATTGAACTCAGGGGTACTCGACCACTGAGCCACATCCCCAGACCTATTTTGTGTTTTATGTAGAGACAGGGTCTCACTGAGTTGCTTAGCGCCTTGCCATTGCTGAGGCTGGCTTTGAACTCATGATTCTTCTGTCTCAGCCTCCCAAAGTGCTGGCATTACAGGCGTGTGCCACCACGCCTGGCTTTCAGTATTTAAGACAAAACTGAGCAAGGATATTTGTAAGAGTAAGGTTTATTCAGGCTGAAACCTTTATGAGCTAAAATGGGAATTACTGCAGATTATGTAAAGGGTGGTCTAATACCCTGAGTGCATATGTGATGGCTACAGGGCTTTAAGAGTCAGAAGACTGCCTTTCTCAACACCTCCCATCTGGCTGAAAAACTCAAGTTTTTCTGCTAAGACTTCCTTCTGCCTCCCACCCCAGGATTCATCATTGCCTTCTTGAATTTTAGAATTAATGGTATACATGTGTTCTCTGCTGCCCACACATGATTTCTCATTTTTGATGGAGACAATAGAATAACATTGTTCTATTGTAAGAAAAACTATCACACATGCATGACAATAGCATTCTGCCTTGCAGTCAGCAAAGCAACAGAGAGTAATGGCAAATGTGGTGAGGAGACAAGCTGGGTAGGTACTCCCCATTCCCCTTCCCCAAGTATTTTTTTGGGGGGGAAGGCTCTGACTTTTAGCACTCTGATTAAAAAAAAATGTTGTTAATAATGCTTGTCTTTGGAAGAAAAAGACTTACTGTACTCTTAAAGCCTTTTTATTTTTTGTACCCTGTTCATGTATTACCTATCCAAAAAATGAATTAACTCTGTAAACACTGCAGGAGCCAAATCTTTGGCTTCATGTGGCTGGCGAGCAGCCCAGATCCACAAGGTAAGGTTCACACTCCTACTCTGCCCTGCATCCAAAGTGTCTTGGCTGTCTGACTTTGGCCTGCCTTCATTTCTATAACATCTCTGCCTTTCAGCTGCATTCTCTTGAATACTTTTTTGTCTTTTCCTATTTCTCGGCTCTTGCTAGGCTGCTCTTTTCCCTCATCTGTCTTTTAAGGACTGGCAATACACCCCTCATCTCAACTTTCAAATTATAATGAATTTCTCCTTCTTCCTGGTGTCCTGAGAGAGGCAATAAAGCTCAGATGTTCAGAGCATGGTCTCAGAAGCCAAACCCCTTGGGTTTCAGTTCTGGCTCTGCCAATTATTCCACAATTTAAATGACCTCAGGCAAATTACTTAACTTATCTGCACTGTGGTTTCCTCATCTCTGTTAAATGAGTCAGCAATTCCCAAGTGGTTAGAATAGTGACTGACACACAGTAAATACTCAATAAATGATAGCTAATATTGTGCAGCTATGTTTTCTCATAGAATTGACATTGTTTGATTTTGTACTGGGGTATGTTTTCCAAATAAACCCTGAGCTCCAGAGGCTCGGCTTTTGGTTGACTTACCTCTGTTCTCAGTGTCTAGGATGGTCTGGCATAGAGCAGGCAACAGGTAGAGATTTGGAATGAAACCATACGCACATGTGCACACACACTTCCTGTATTTTCCTCTGGATTAGAAATCTCACTGAGGACTGTGTCTTTCCTAGGCTCCATTAATTCCCAGAAAGACTAAGTGTTGGAGCTTTACATAATACCTATTTATTAACAAAAGAAATGAAGGTTGGGCTGGGGTTGTGGCTCAGTGTTAGAGCGCTTGCCTAGCATGCGTGAGGCACTGGGTTCGATTCTCAGTACCACGTAGAAATAAATGAAAAAAATAAAGGCCCATTGTAGGAGCATCTCCATACCTTCCAACCCCTCCCTTCCATCCTTCCCCATTCTATGCTAATAGACTGTGCTCTTTCCAAAGAGCACCCTTTTGTTTGTGACCTTTGGATCTGATTGGTCCAAGAGTGTATTTAAGCTTCTATAATTTCTAGATTAAAGTGGTGTTCTTTGCTTCTCCTCGCCCTGGCTGTATCCCCTTTTGTCCCGGGTATCTCTGTGTACTGGGGCGAAGTGAAGTAAATTTTTACCTACACCCCCAGGGCCTGCGGAGATTGGCTCCGCGAATCGCCACCGTCCAGAGGGACTCCATATCATCTAACCCGGGGACCCTTTCTCCATCTCTCTGGACCAACTCCTCGAGAAGCCACGTGGCCCTCCCCCCCTCCTTCTTATCAAAGCGACAGTCCATCAACAACTTAAAAAATATTTAAAAAAAAAAAAAAAAATGAAATGAAGGTTTAAATGGGAAAACATGTTGCATCCTGGATTCAGGCAAGCAATTCATCAGATCTAGGCTCACAAACCAAGCAATTTTATTCCCAAAGCCAGAGACGGCCTTTCACAGCATTAGCCCGCTCTAGATAATGGCCATAATCATATGCTTGGGTCATATTACTGAATCTAGACTCTCCAGTAGGACTGTACTAGTTTCTGGATACAGAGAAAAAAAGAATGTGGCTGAGTTAAAAAAAAAAAGCTGGGAGCTCTGTAGTCACCAATATGGATGCTCTCAAGGTATACTGTTAAGTAACAACAAAAAAGTAAGCAAAGTACACAAGAACGGGGTGGTGCATACCACCTGAAATTCTAGCAACTTTAAGGAGTCTGAGGCAGGAGAATTGCAAATTGGAGGTCAGCCTGGGCAACTTTGTGAGATTCTGTCTCAAAATAAAAAAACAAAAATTAGTATTTCTTGGGCTGGGGTTGTGGCTCAGTGGTAGAGCGCTCGCCTAGCATACGTGAGGCACTGGGTTCAATCCTCAGTACCACATAAAAAATAAAATAAATGAAATAAATGTATTGTGTCCATCTACAACTAAAAAATAAAATATTTTAAAAAGTTAGCATTTCTCGCCTACTGACTTGCTTCATACGTGCACGGTCTAGAGCTTGAGCTGCTGGTGCTGCTGGACTGAGCCAAGTGCGTAGGTCATTTTCTTTGTCCCGGGCAACACACTCATTGACTAGGCCAACTGAGCAGGAGAGGCATGTTGGAGGCAATAAAGCTCTTATAATTGAAATACGATTATAAAGAAAAAGCTGAAATCATCGGTGATAAAGTGCAAGTTAAACTCAGCAAGGAATGCATTGTAGATCTTAGGGCGTCACACTGGGAAGAAGCTTCACACTGGAAACAAAAAGTGGGGCAAACAATAGGAAACTGGCTGAAGAGGGTTATTTCCTGTGGAAACCTACACATTTACAACCTATGACCCTAGTAGAAGACCTCAGCCAAACTTCCCAAGGAAGCCTACCTACTCTTTTTAACAAAAGGTGACAAGCAGAGGATGGTGCACACCAATAATCCCAGTAACTTGAAGGCTGAGACAGGAGGATCACGAGTTCAAAGCCAGCCTCTGCAAAAGTGAGGCACTAAGCAACTCAGTGAGACCCTGTCTCTAAATCTAATACAAAATGAGGTTGGAGATGTGGCTTAGGGGTCGAATGCCCCTGAGTTCAAGCCTCAGTATCAAAATAAAACTAACAAACAAACAAATAAACAAAAAAAAAGTGGCAGACACAGAAGGAGAAGATTGAGGCCTGTGCCTGTCAGTCCTACTTTGATGCTATTACTGCAGGTAGAGAGCAGAAAAAGGAGAAACCAGGGCTGTGGTTGTGGTTCAGTGGTCTAGCGCTTGCCTAGCATATATGAGGTACTTAGTTTGATCCTCAGCACCACATTAAAAAATAAATAAATAAAGATATTAAAAAAAAAAAAGAAAGAGGAGAAATGTGCCCCTTCCATATTTTAATCACTGCTGTGGTCTTCTTGGAGTACAGCCTGGGGACTGTGAGATGGTTGGGGACACATTAGAAACTGAAATACAAGTAGGCCTCAATATAGGACTGAAAGCAACAGCCTGGATAAACTGAAGTGGAGTAGTACCACTGAAGTCATCCCCATTCCATATTATGTAGTTCTTATGTGCTAGATTTATCTGTTCTGTTACAAAATATAGATTGCTAAGTCAGTATGTCAGTTTAAAGCACATATTATGATCCAGTTCTAAGAATAATTTGACTTAGGACTTAATGGCCATTTTGTGACAGTCCTTCCAACTCTATTGCTTTTGACAACCAGCCATTGATTTGTATTTGTATCTGAAAAGGCAGATTGCATGAATACAGGTTATTTTTAGTAGTGTATAGTCCAGAAAACTTGAGGATACATTATTTGTTAGTTTGTGACTTGAGATTTTTAAAAATTATTTTATTAATCTTATAGTATCTTGGCTCCATGACAACAAGCAGGATAGCTTATGCATGGATACATAAATACAAGTTTATATAAAGGCTTAAAAAATAGATATTCTAAAACATGTATATTAGAGATTTATCAGAGCAACTGGATCTGGTTCAAACAAAGTATTAATTCATTCATCAAGGTATTTTGTAGTAAAATTATTTTGCATATTTCTTAACATAGCTCTTATTTTTGCCTACTCTGGGTATGTACTTTTCTATTATATATCTAAATTTTCTGCATGACATTTTTTGGGAGTTGATTTTTCTGTGTTGTATGCATGACAAATAGATTGCCCTGGTTTTTTTAAAAAACCCTGCTAAAATCAACAGGTGGTGCTCCTTTTCCATGCCATTTTCACACCTTTCTAGAGTAAGCTTATAACTTCCTTGTAGTCTTTACCTCTTGTAGAGATATTTTTACTATATTTCCAAGTACACAGTAGAATTGAGGGTACTAGACTTGCTGGGGATAGGTGCAGGTCATGTGGCACTAGAAGTCATTTTTCCTCTGATGGATTTGTAAGAGGGGACTTGCTTCCATGTGGCCTAACCGGGCAGTTTGCCTACCCCAATCTGTTCTCTGTTGAGTGAATAGTTTCACACAAAACTAATAGAAAATTGGGTTTTGCTATGAACCTTTTTCTCGGTGCCATTTTAATACTTGAGTGACTCTTAGGGTTACCATCTGCCTTAAATGTTTCTCACATTTTCAGAAATAATCACTTTCACAAATTTCTGTATCTAATTCAGGTTTCACTTGGAGCTTATTAATTAATGGCTCCATGGTAGTACATCAGCAAGCAACTAGAAAAGTTTTCCTAGGCCATAAGACTAGATAGTCCATAATTTCATTAACTAAACTTGGAGTGAAGTGGTTAAGAAAGAAAAGAGTGCTAAGTAAGGAAATAGTTTTTAAATTAAATAAAAATTAAAAATTAAATAAAAGGGCCAGGGATGTAGCTCAGTAGAACTCCCCTGGGTTCAATCTCCAGTACCACAAAAACCAAACAACCAAAATAACAAATAAAACAAAACAACAACAAACAGGTACAAGAGAGCTTGTCTAGTAAGCTTCTTTGTGTTAAAAACGATAAAAGGTCCATGTAGTTATTTATTTTTTAGGAATCAACTACCTGAAAGGATAAATAAGAACACTAAAACACAGGCTGCCTTCAGGATGTGAGAATTGGATAGCTAGGGAAGTAGAAAGGAAGGTTAAACGGTAAACTCATAACTTTTGAATTTTGTATCTTTTAAACCTTGAACCATGAAAATGTATTACGTAGTCGCAAAATAAACAAGTTTTGTTTTGTTTTTTAAGGATGAGAGGTTTTTGTTTGTTTGAGATGAGGTCTCACCACATTGCCCAAGCTGGTCTTGAATTGGTGGGTTCAAGTGATTCTCTTGCCTCAGGCTGCCTAGTGGGACAAGCTCAGATGCCCAGCTAAAGAATGAGATTTAAAATATATATATATACACACACACATATACATAGTTTGGACTTGGTAGTTCTACTTTTACATTATCAACCCGAGAGAAACACTTATACAGGGGCCCAAACAAGCATGTATGTGGGTATTCCCTGTTCTGTTATCTGTAGTCATAAAATATTAGAAGTTACCTATATGGCCATTGGGAGAGAAAAGTTAAGTTGTGACTTAACTCTTTTAAGTCACAACTTAACTTAACTTTTAAGTTAACTTTTAAGTTAAGTTGTGACTTAACTTAACATCCACATCTAGAATACTATACATCAGAGCAACGTTGACTCTAATGGAAGATGTTAGAGTTCTAAGGGAGAATGTAAAAACAAAAAACAAAAAAAATCATAGAATAATATGTATGATCCAGTTTGTTTTTTTCTTAAACTATGTATTTCTACAAAAAAAAAAAAAAAAAAACCTGAAAGGATATTTCTCAAACCAATTACTGAGATGATAGTATGATTAGGGAGTGATAGATATGGGAATTAGAAAAATAATATAGTCTGAGGAAAAGACAGATGGCCAAGCAGTGCTGGCAGCTCCCACCTTCCCCAACACTGTCTTTCTAATGCTAATCACACCGGCAGCCCTTACCTTCCCAGCTCTACCTCTTTGATGCTACTCACACCTCCCCCAACAAATGTCTTCCTGAGGCTAATCCAGGAAGAAGAGGGCGCCGAACTGAAGTGATAAATTGATTATTTTAATTGGCAAACACCCCCAAATTCCTAAATGCCCGGCAAAACTTAAGAGCCTATATAAACCCAGTCCCATCCTTTGTTCACTCTCTCTCATTTTCCATCGGGAATATGGGTCCACCGCCTCCACAGATGAATCCTGCTCCCGAATAAAGCCTCCCATGAATTGCAGTTTGCTGCCGCCGTGATCGTGATCATCGTCTTTTTTTTGTCCTTACAGGGAGGGCTTAAAAAATACTAGCTCCTGCCAGGCACGGTAATCCCAGCACTTTGGAAGGCGAAGGCGGAGACAGGAGAATCGCAAAGCCAGCCTCAGCAATGGTGAGGAGCTAAGCAACTCAGTGAGACCCTGTCTACATAAAACACAAAATAGGGCTGGGGATGTGGCTCAGTGGTCCAGTACCGGTGAGTTCAATCCTCGGTACAAAAAAAAAAAAACCAAAAAACCCAAAAAATTAGCTCCCTAGACAGAGTGCTTTATGTGAATTATCTTCTTTTACCTACCAAACTAGGTAGGTCCTATTATTATCCCTTTTGTATATTTGAAGAAAGTGCAGCTGAAAGAGGTTAAGCAACTTGCCTAAGTCATACTCTGAACCCCAGATGTAAATTTGTGTGCTCCAGCATGCTGCTTTTCTACTTTATATATGTCAATTTTAAGTTTAAGAAAATAAGTAAGAAGAAAATAAAATAAAGCAAAATAGATGTGGTCTCTGAGCCAAAAGATCTTCCCTCAGTTTGGCAGAGCCAGGCAATGGGCAGTGGGATTGGAGAAGGGTGGTCAGATTGTGGGGAGGCTCTAGGACTTACATCTGAGGAACTGGGCTCCTGTGTGGTCCTCAGCAACACGCCCTCAGCCAGGGCCCGGTCCACAGCCTGCCGGGCCAACTCTTCCAGCTGCTGCTCATCCTGCAAGAGGCTCTCCCAGTTGGTGGCCATCCCAACCTGTGACAGAGAGCTTGGTGACACATGGCCTGGGGCCCATCAACAACTAAAATTGGCAGATAGCCACCCCAACACTGTAGGACCCTGGTTGGGTCCCCTGAAAAGACAGTGTGGAACAGAGGAGTGAACACTGGCTAATGCCAGCTCTTACCTTCCATATGCACAAAACAGCTTGACAAAGTATTTCCAAGGCTATTCTCTCTTTTGATTTCTAATACAGTAATGGCATTATTCTCACAGTAAGGAAATGGAGGCTCTGAAAAGTGAATGTCTTTTGTCCTAGGTACTGATTGGTTAAGTCTAGACTTGAACTCAGATCTCTGGACTCCCAGCCCAATACTCTTCACTGGAGAAAGAAGCGCTGTCTTATGTGATTGGGACAAGTTCCTTTCCTTCCTAGAGCTGCAGATTCTCTGTGAAACAAGGGACATGGGGAAAATCAGTTGTTTCCAAACCTGGCTGAACATTCTAGGTTGCTTGGAGGAAATACATATTCTTGGACCCTACTCCAGAGATTCTGATTCAACGAGGCCCAAAAGGAGGAAGACGTTGAGGCTTGTATTTTTTATGAGTCTTCCTGGGATGGGGGATTAATTTCATTACAGTAGATTAATTTCCCTTCTTATTCCAACAACCCATGTTAGCAGATCTCAAGTAATTACAGAGGAGGCAGGGAGCCTTTTGTGGAATACCACGAGGTGCAGAGAAAGTGAACTCCTCCCTCACACTAACCAGAAGCAAACATACTAGCAGGAAACAATTACATTCTATGTAGGGATATCTATCATCACAGAATCTAAAGAGAAAAAACCATATTTTTAAAGATCTTATTTTAAGAGAAAATATTTTTGAGAAATCACATTAACAAAATAGAAATGACTGAAACCACCAGGCACAGTGGCACATGCTTTAATCCCAGTTACCCAGGAGTCTGAGGCAGGAGGATCACAAGTTTGAGGCCAGCTTGGGCAACTTAGCAAGACCCTGTCTCATAATAAAAGAGTGGGGATGCAGCTTACAGATAAAGTGCCCCAGGTTCAATCCCCAGTACCAAATTGAAAGACAAACAAACAAAAACCCAAAAGCGGAAACCCAAGTACCTAGTATAATAGAAGAAATCTGACTGGTTGCCCAAAGACACACAGAGGTGTACTAACTCACACCTTGCTACTCATTCATATGGCATCAGGCCTCAGGAATTCAGGAAGACCTAGATAAAAATGGAAATGCCAGTCCTTAATTTTGTTCTACCTATTGTTATTTAACTTTGAAAACAGAACACGTCTGCCCAACTCAGTTGTTCTCAGGAAAAGAGTCAGTGAATGAGAGGTAACTTTTATCACATTCAGCTCTGCCCCCATCTTCTCATGACAGAGCTAGTGTTAGGCCAATTATGTAAGTCTGCTGGCCTCAGCACAATGTTTTGAAAGAATGAGCATGTGATCTCAAGAGAGTCCCGATGACACCCCTGTTGGGTGACAGATGACAACAGTCATAGTAAAGAACAAGACTCTGGAGTCAGTCAGACCTGGGTTTGAGTATATAATATTATTTCACTTACAAGTAACTTTACTATGTGGATTAAATGAGAAAAATCTGCGTGAATTTTCTCAGCAGTGTTTGGTGCTTGTGTTATTCTATTTTCTGTTACTATAATGAAATACTTGAGGCTGAATAACTTTATAAAGAAGTTTATTTATCTCACAGTTTTGGAGATTCAAGGACATGCCACTGGCTTTGGTGAGGACCTCATGCAGATGGCAATATGAAGGTGAGAATGCAAATGAGAAGCTAGAGAGTGACTCAGGGGTCAACTTTACTCTTTTTTGGTGCTGGGGATTGAACCCAGGGGCACTTTACCACTGAGCCACATCCCCAGCCCTTTTAATTTTTTATTTGTAGACAGGATCTCACTAAGTTGCTTAAGGCCTTGCTAAATTCCTGAGGCTGCCCTCAAACTTGTAATCCTCCTGCCTCAGGCTCACAAGTGGTTGGGATTACAAACACTGCACCCAGCCAGTCTCATTCTTTTTATTTTTTATTTTTGCAGTAATGGGGATTGAATATAGGGCCTTGCACATGTTATGAGCTATAACCCCAGTCCTTTTTGTTTTTTGATATAAGGGTCTCACTAAATTGTCCAAGCTGGCCTCAAAACTTGTGATCCTCCTTCCTTGGTCTCCTTAATATCTGGAATTTCAGGCATGCACCACCACACCCAGCCAGGCTCACTCATAAAAACTCACTCCTTTGAGAACTATCTCTGGGCCCCCCAAATACTATCTTAATTCCTTCCAAGAACAGCTCCCCCAATAACATAAGGAGCTTCCATTAGGCCCCATCTTTCTTATTTTAATATTATTTTTTAGTTGTAGATGGACACAATATCTTTATTTTATTTACTTTTTATGTGGTGCTGAGAATCAAACCCAGCGCCTCACATATGCTAGGCAAGTGCTCTACCACTGAGCCACAATCTCGCCCTAGGCGCCATCTTTTAAAAAGTCTCACTACCTCCTGCTGGGTGAGGTGGCGCAGGCCTGTAATCCTAGCACTTTGGGAGGCTGAGACAGGAGAATCGCGAGTTCAAAGCCAGCCTCAGCAACGGCGAGGTGCTAAGCAACTCAGTGAGACCCTGTCTCTACATAAAACACAAAATAGGGCTGGGGATGTGGCTCAGTGGTCGAGTGCCCCTGAGTTCAATCTCCAGTACCAAAAAAATAAATAAATAAAATAAAAAGTCCCACTACCTCCTAACATAACCACACTGGGCATGGGACTAAGCCTCCAACACATGAACCCCTGGGGCATACACTCTAATGGTATCTAAACCATAGCAGAGCTCTATACATGAGTTATTTGTTGTTGTTTTTGTTTTTTTAAAACAGGTCACATAGCAACCAGGCAGCAGAACCAGGACAAGAACCCATGACTCTCACATTAAAGCAACGGGACACTTCCTTAGTCTGCATCTGTCCATACCTATGGGATTCCAACATCTGTCTGCTGCTGGCCTTTTGTTTAGTTGGCAAACACTGATTTGCACGTAATGCCAGGCCCTTGGCTAGGTACTTGGGACACAAAAATAAGACATAAAAATAATCACTATGAAAAGTTCTAACTGGGCCCTTTTTTTCTCATCCTATAGACTCCACCCTTGTGTTTTATTTCTGTTTTGCTGATGATGCTCAAATCTGTATTTTCACAGCAGTACTTTGCTGATGGTCAAAGTCAAATATCCAACTGCTTCCTGGAAGTCTCCACACAAGAGAGTAGAATTTTTTGTTGTCTCAACAAAAATCTGCCTCTCTGATGAACCTCACCCTGGCACCCAAGCCTCGTGTGTACTTCTCTCCATTTTACTCCAACCCTGTCGATTCTGCTGCCTAAACGTAGTTTTGAGTTCTTCAATGACTCTCCACTGATAGTAGCAGAGCTCCGCCCAACGTCTTCTCTTCCCTGGGCACTAAATTAGATTCAGAATGAAGCATCTTCAGTGACCAGGATGCACCAGCCTCGGTCCCTGTTCCAGGCCTCGGCAGGTGCTGTTTTCCCTTTGGAACATTCCCCACCACTCCTGATTTAGTTTTGGTAGCCCTCCCTGTTCTCTGCCCAGGGCTTCTACAGTCCATTGATTTTTTCAGTACCACAGCAATTCATTTGTCTTATTACGTTTCTAGCTGCTGCTAACGCCTAGAACTGTATTCAATGAACCGTAAATAAATCAATCACCAAAACACTGAAAACGCCCACGACGAAACCCGGTTGGACTTTATCACCAGGGCGAGGCCAGTGCCTGCCCAGAGCTCGGGGCAAAGACATGTTCTCCCGTCCAGGCTTGCCCTCGACAGGCCCGCTCGCTCCCACCAGGGACAAAGTTTGGTTCTAATTGCTCCCCGTTTTTGTTTTTTGTTATTTTTTTCTTTTAAATTCTGATTCTAGTTTCAGTAGCTCTGTGTCCTCGACACCCGCCCGATCTGGAAAATCTGGGATCAACACGCGCTAGCACAACCCCCGTCACTGGACACAAGTTTCCCGGCGCCTGAGATGGGTTTGAGCTACAAGATCTCCAGGCCTCAGCGTTCCGATTGCTCGCCAGACCCCTCCCTCACAGCTTTCCTCCGGAGGAAATATGACCCTTGCCAGCCGCCGTTGCCGAGCCCCAACCTACTAGTTCGTGGTCCCGCCGCGCACCGCACTCAGGCCCCTTGCGCCGTTACTCAGACTCGGGGCGGGGTCTCGGGGCGGCCCAGAGCGCTTGCGCGAAACGCCCCTGTGAGGCTTAAAGGGTAGGGCGGGGGAAGCGACCAGTGCCTGTGGAGGTGGACGGCGGCCCGGAAGGGGCAGTCCGTGTGAGGGCGATATTAGTTTTAAGCGTGCGTGCGGGGCGGACCCGGACTTGGGAAGCACGGGATGGTTCAGGCTGGGTCAGCGGGGTGCTGCGGGTATGCTTAGTTCATAGAGCGTCAGAGCTGTCGACGTCCAGTGTAAGATGGGGACACTAATGCTCAGGTGGGACAGTCACGACCTCAGGGACACACGGATGATAGGGGCGGGGGTGGGCGTGGTAATAGTTTTAGGGGTCGGGACCGGCGCAGGGTCGTGTAGCTTGTTAGGCGCTGAGCCAGCATTGGAACCCAGGTTATTTTCCCCAGACCAGTCAAGTCCCAGAAAAACCCACCTGATTTTTCTCAACTAGGACAGCAGTAGAGCAAACCTAGGAAGCAGAAGGAGAGCATTTTCATTTTTCTGGAATTTTGAAGTCAGGAGTGTTCGAGGGCGACCCCGTGTTTCTCAAACTTCGGATGCCTCTTGCCTCAGGATCTGGGGCAGTTTTGGTTTTTTTACTTTTTACTTTTTTAATATATGGATTCATGATCCCACCACCTTACTCCTTCGCAGTCCCCAACGTCTTAACAGTTTCTTCTCCCTAGGTTATGAGAGGATTGTTTGCAATTTGAAGCATTTAATGAGAATTTTAGTTAAACAAAATGTATTGGTCCAAGCCCTAGGGATTAACCACGAATAAGACACAGCCCCTGTTTTCAATCCAATTAAGAAGGTAGACAGTCAATAGTACTTTTCTGGAGGACTAAGGGAAGGCTCTTCAGATCTTGAAGAATGAGTAGGAATGTGTTGGGGTGGAAGTAAGAGGCTAGGTATTCCAGGTAGTAAAACCAAAAAAAGCAAAGGCATATAATCCTGAGGCTTGTTGGGCTTGTTTTAGAGACAGGAGTTTGGTGTAGATAATAAGGAAGATCTAGCTGTTAGGGGCTCTATCCTGGAGAGTTAGCTTTGGATGCCATGTGAAGGTGTTTAGTGGTTATCCAGTGGAGAGTGTAGAAGTATGGAAGGATTTTAAGCAGGGGAGAAACATGGTCAATTTTGTATATTAGGCATTGGTTACAATGTGGCAAATGGTTTGAAAGTGGGGAGACTAGGACTACAGAAAACTCAGAGTGTGTCTATGGAGATGGAGAAAAAGAACAGAGAATTTCGAGGGAAAACTATGACTGATTATAAATCAGTGGCCCAACTTAGGGTCCAAAATCCTTCTAACTCCTTAGAGAAAACAGGACTGGCTGAGCCTACCAATATTCTTGTGTGGATGGTGTGGCAGATAGGTGGGCTGTTTATTGCCAGAACAGTGTTTGTTGATGTCCTTGTCTACTTCGGTACCTCAGTAGGATATGAAGTAGCATTATTGTAATAGTCCTCAACTGGCAGGAAAAAAAGGCCACTGTAGTAACTAGGAACAAAGGAAGTTATGTGAAAGTTTATGTGAAAATTAAAAAATGTGACCTAGGGTTCTCTGTGCAGATTCCCCACTTCACGTGGGTGCCCAGTAACATGTACTGGGTATCTGTTGGTTCCTTGTCTTTCAGATGTTTTCTCTTTAGATGCCATCCCACCCCACCCACCAATCAGTGACATGTACTGGGTATCTGTTGGTGAGATTTGGGGAGGATTCTAGACCTTAAAAGTCCTTTGGTTGAATCCCCTCACATTGTGGCAGGTAAGGCTGCTTAATTCTCATTTCGTAGGTGTGGCAACTGAAGCTCAGAAGTTGTGACTTATTCAAAGTGACCCAGTTTGTCGTAGGACTAGATCTTTATAGCCGGGGTTTGTCTTTCTTGCTCTCTCTGCCTACATACTTTGCCCCTACATCTTTCAGATGTTTTCTCCTTAGATGCCATCCCACCCCACCCCACCCCACCAATCAGTATCACACAATCCTGTGAGTGTTCTTCATAGTAGTGATTAGTACCTGAAATTGTTACTTTTATTTGTCTGTTGCTTCCCTCTACTGAATTGTGAGCTCCATCAAAATCGGGCCAATATCTGTCTTGTACACCACTTTACCTCCTGGCACCTGAAATGGTTCCTACCACATAGTAGATGCTCAATAACATTTGATGAATGATGGAAATAGGAAGGGAGGAAAAATGGATACTGATGTTTATTGAGAATTTAGGATGTTTCAGGTACTTCTCACAGATTATCTCATTTAATCCCCTCAGTCTTTCAAGGTAAATACTGTTATCTCCATTGAGTGAATAAGAAAACATCTGAGATCAAATTGTTTATTAATTTTGATGCTTAGATTCCTTTAAGAATCTTCATTAGACACAAATTTTTGTATGTACCATGTGGAGGAATCCACAGAACTTCTCAGACCCTATTGGGAATCTCAGATCAAGAAACTCAGGATGAGGGCTGAGGTTGTGGCTCAGTGACAGAGCGCTTGCCTTGCACATGTGAGGTACTGGGTTCAATCCTCAGTACCACATAAAAATAAATAAACCAAATAAAGACACTGTGTCCATGTATAACTAAAAAATATTTAAAAAGAAAATCAGGATGAGGGAACTTACCTAGGGTCTTTCTGGCACCAAGCTGGGTTCTTACTCCATGGCAAAGATGGATTCCATTTACTGGACTACAGGGAACCTGTAGATTCTGGAGTAGAGGGAGATGATGATGATGATGTACTGAGCCTTTGGTGTCTCAGATCTGATTTAAATCCTCATTCCACAACCTAGCACAGTGATTTTAGGCAAGTCATCTCATTTCTGAATCCTACTTGCCTCATTTTCAAAATGGAATCTGTTTTTTCCCTAATATTAACGACTCTTCATTCATCTGGCCATTAAGTGCCAGGTACTTGGCTAATGACTTTACAGTCATTATATCACTTTTTGCCACAACCCTAGTTGGGGGCTACTGTATAAGGTCAGTAGTCTTTTTTTTTTTTTTTTTTAATATTTTTTAGTTATACATGGACACAGTGTCTTATTTTGTTTACTTATTTTTATGTGGTGCTGAGGATTGAACCCAGTACCTCACATGTGCGAGGCAAGTGCTCTGCCACTGAGCCACAACCCCAGCTCCAAGGTCAGTAGTCTTATGGTGTGTGTGTCTCTCTCTTTTTTTCTTCCATTTTTTTTTTTTTTTTGGTACTAGGAATTAAACCCAGGGGCACTTTACCATTGAGCCACATCCCCAGTCCTTTAATTTTTTATTTTTAATTTTGAGACAGGGTCTTGCTAAATTGCAGAGGCTGGCCTTGAACTTGGATTATAGGCATGTGCCACTGCTCCCAAGTATGGTCTCCATTTTACATTGGAAGAAGTAGAGGCTTGAAGAGTGTCCTGACTTGCCGGATAAGACTGCTTGTTTCTGTTAGACATTGTGTCTCCCACTCCACCTACCTTAGGATGTCCATGAGCTCAGGCTTTCCCAAGCTGACAATTGAATTCATTGAAGTCTGTTCTAGAGTTTGCGCGAACATTGGAACATAAATTAGGTGAAAAAAAAATACAGGGAGGGCTGCACTGTAGTGTAAATGGAGACTTGTCCCCTAACTTTGTGCCTTGCCTTTGTCCCTGTGAGAGCCTCTTTCCAAGCCTGGACTGGGCCTTTTAATTGAGACACATCCCATTCCCGGTGTCTGCATTGCACGTGTTTTGCATCTGTGCACATGCCTGTTGTCCCATTTTAGCAGTGACAGTACCCTGCCTGGGATCGTTATTTATGAGACTATTTCCCCACCTGGCTGGGGGCCCCTGATTTGGCTATTCAGTGTGGAATTCCTCTGCCTTCTGTCCCCTAGGATGGCCTGGCCCAGTGGTGCTGCTCAGGAAATGCCTGTGGAATCAAAGTGAGGACTCTCCCATGTGTTGAGGATTTACTGTATGCCAGGCCTGTCCTGACACTTTTATATGTGCTATCTCATTTACGCTGGGAGGGAAAAGTTACTATTCTTATTTTACTGAGAACACACAGACTTAGAGAAGTTAGACTTTGCCTTGGGCCCACTCAGTGACTGAGGACTCTAGGAGTGGCTTTAGGGCCATACTCCCTTTGTGCATGATGAACTCGTGGATAGGCTGTGGGCTGACAAAGGGGACAAACACTTCTAGGCCCCAGGATCCTCAGAGACCTTCTACTTACAAGCTTCTAATCTAGCTCTCATTTTATTTGTGAGCAAAGAGAAGCCCAGAAAGTAAAGATGGCTTACTTGTACGGTTTTCTCTACTTACTACTTCTCCACTTACTTTTTGACAGGATGGGATCTGATTTTACTCTTCATTGTACCACTCATGTGGTTCAGTGCTTAATCTAGGTCTAAACTCAGTAAATATTTCTAAATTTTATTTATTATGATAACATTGAGAAAGATGTAAATATTAATGTTATGAATACCCACATACCTACTATACAGTTTATGAAATAAGACATTGGAATACAGTAATTCCCTCTTATCTGTGGGGGATATATTCCAAGACACCCACTGTTTGTGCCTGAAACCACAAATAGTACCAAGCTTTTTTTTTTTTTTGGTACTGGGAATTGAACTCAGGGGCACTCGACCACTGAGCCACATCCCCAGCCCTGTTTTGTGTTTTATGTAGAGACAGGGTCTCACTGAGTTGCTTAGCGCCTCGCCATTGCTGAGGCTGGCTTTGAACTTGCGATTCCTGTCTCAGCCTCCCTAAGTGCTGGGATTATAGGCTTGAGCCACCGCACCCGGTTGGTTGTTGATGGACACAATATCTTTATTTTGTTTATTTATTTTTGTGTGGTGCTGAGGATTGAACCCAGTGCCCCACGCATGCAAGACAGGCGCTGTACCGCAGAGCCACAATCCCAGTACCAAGCTTTTTAAACTGTTTTTTTCCTTTATGTACATATTTATGATAGTTTATTTTATAAGTTAGGCACAGTAAGAGATTAATAATAGTAAGTACTAAGGGAGAAAGTCTAAATATAATAAAAGTTCTTTAAAACTTACAAATTATTATTTTAAAAATTTTCTGTTCAATATTTTCAGACCACAGTTGACCACATGTAACTAAAACCATGGAAAATGAAGTCCTGGATAAGAGAGGACTACTGTGTAGCTGAAGGCCCATGTGTGCCCCACCATGGCTGACCTCCCTGTGTCCCCAGGTAATGACTGTCCTGAATCTGGTGTTTATTATCCCTTATGCAACTTTGGTTTTTTGTTTATGTGGTGCTTGAGATCAAACTTGTGGCCTTGTGAATGCTAAGTACGCATTTTACCCCTGGAATACATGCCCAGTCTCCTATGCAACTTTTTATTGAGATATAACTCATACCATAAAATCCATCCTTTTAAGACATATGCATTGGGTTTTAGTATATTCATAAGATTGTGCAACCAGCACCACTAATTCCAGTACATTTTCATCACTCTGTAAAGAAGCCCCATACCCATTAGCAGTCATTCCCCATTCTTCCCTCACCCAGCTCTGACAACTGATAATTTAATTTCTATCTCTATGAATTTACCTATTCTGGATATTTTATATAAATGCAGCCATACCATTTGTGGCCTTTTGTGACTTGTTTCTTTCATTTAGCATGTTTGCAAGATTCAGCCATTCATTCAAGTGACTGTTGGGTTGTTTCCACTTTTTGCTGTTATGAATAATGCTGCTCTGAACATTCATGCACAGGTTTTTTGTGAATGTTTTCAATTCTCTTGAGTAGATATCTAGAAGTAGAATTTCTGGGTTACATGGTGACTATATGTTTAACTTTTTGAGGAATTTTTGTTTTCCAAAGTGGCTGCATTGTGTCAGAGTTTCTGTTTTTACATCTTTACCAGTACTGATCTAATTTTGGCCATCTTAGTTGGTGTGAAGTGGCATCTTTTTTTTTTTTTTTTTTTTTTTTTTTTTTTTTTAATATTTATTTTTTAGTTGTAGGTGGACACAATAGCTTTATTTTATTTTTATGTGGTGCTGAGGATCGAACCCAGTGCCTCCCGCGTGCTAGGCGAGCACGCTACCACTGCGCCATAACCCCAGCCCGTGAAGTGGCATCTTACTGTTTTTTTTTTTAATATATTTTTAATTGTCGATGGACTTTTATTTTAATTAATTATTTATATGCAGTGCTAAGAATTGAACCCAGTGCCTCACACATGCTAGGCAAGCGCTCTACCACTGAGCTACAACCACAGTCCTTATTGTGGTTTTGATTTGCATTTTCCTAATGATTAATGATGTTGAGCATCTTTTCATATGCTTATTGACCATTTGTGTATCTTCCTTAGAGAAGTGTCTATTTAAAATCTCTTGTCCATTTAAAAATTTTAAGAGCTCTTTATATATTTTAGATACTAGATTTTTATTAGATATATGATTTGCAGAGTCTTCTCCCGTTCTACAGTTGTCTTTCACCAGTTGTGTCTTTTGAAGCACAAATGTTTTTGAATTTTGATGAAATCCAGTTTATCTGGTTTTTTCTTTGGTTGTGCTTTGCATGTCATATCTCAGAAACTGTTGCCTAATCCAAGTACAATGGTTTAAACCTAGGTTTTCTTCTAGGATTTTTATAGTTTTAATTTATATTTAAGTCTTACTTATTTCAAGTTAATTTTTCATATGACATGAGTTAAGTCTTGTGCTTTTTTTATTACTTTACTAGGTATGTTTCTAAATAATATATGATACTGTTTTTCAAAGTGTTTGGATTTTAAATGATAACATTGCATGTATGTTTGTGCAGCTTGCTTTTCTCATTTAGTGCTATGTCCAGAGTCAGTCACATTATGAGGGTAATTCTGGTTTATGCATTTTCACAGCTCTATAGGTCTCATTGCATTTTGTCTCTATGTTCTCCTATGGTCCTGTGGGTTTTCTCTAATATTTTTTCCATTGCACATGGCACAGTCTAGTAGGTACCTCTTTAAATGTTGAAGGTCATGAGCAATTTACTAGATAATATAGCATTTCTTTCCCATGTGTTTTTTTTTTTTTTTTTTTTTACCAATTTGCATTCCTGCCAGCAATGTTAGAATTGCCCTTGTTCTACATCTTCACTAAGATGTAGAATTTTTAGGAGTTTAAAATTTTGTTTTGTTTTGCTTTTGCCAGTCTAGTGACTGTGAAATGATTCTCATTGTGATTTCACATATTAATAGCAAAACTTATTTTTCATTAAATATTTGCATGGTTGGGTAGATGGATGCTTGAAAGCAGAATGTGCACAGCTCTTTGATGAGGAGATAACTCCGCCGGTAGTTGATGGATGGCAGGGCGCTGGGCCCAGATTCTGTTGGCTATTTGTAGGGAGACCATGGAGCTAGGGAATGTTGCGGGCAGGTTGACAACTCTGTGAGAGAGGGCAATTATCACCTTGAAACTAGTGAAGACAGAGGTTAAAGTCCTGCCATTCTATCTCTCTGAATTTTCACCAAGAGGGGAAGAGGCTGCAGAGACAGCAGGGCCAGACGGGAATTGTCTTAGGCTGAGAATGGGGGCCCACAGTCTTAGAAATGACCCTTTTTCTTCTCATGATCTCAGTGTTGGTGGGACATGCATTTTTCTTATTTATTCTACTGAGTTTGGAGATGACAGTAGTAAGAAAAAGAAAAGTAATGATCATGTATTAAATACTTATTATGTGTTATATACTAGCCATTGTGTTTGTTTTTTAATAAAATATGTATTAACCTCGTTTAATTCTGAATGGGACAGGTGCAGCCTCAAAGGAACAATCACTGAGGATTTGCATGCAGCTAGACTCTAGAGCTCTTAAGCATCATGCTGTATTGTTAGCTTTGGCTCCAGCTGAGCCCAGGAGAGCAAAGAAAGGAGAGCCTTGCCCTGGCTGGGGTGGGAGAGAAATAGGGGTCACAGTATTTTCTGGGCATTGCATGGAGGAAACAGCAGGGAGCAGAATGAGAAGCCCATGGAGAAGATGATTCTTAAGAGCAGTTGCCCCACCCCAGCAGACATGGCTCATTCAGCAAGCACTCATGGCTGTCTCTCTGTATCCAGGTGCATCCTGGCTGCTGGGGTCCCAGAGTGCCATCTGCCTGCTCCTAATTCTTTTTTTTCTTTTAATTTTTTTATTATAGATGGACACAATACCTTTATTTATTTTATTTATTTATTTATTTATTTTTTTGGTACTGGGGATTGAACTCAGGGGCACTCAACCACTGAGCCACATCCCCAGCCCTATTTTGTGTTTTATGTAGAGACAGGGTCTCATTGAGTTACTTAGCGCCTCTCCGTTGCTGAGGTTGGCTTTGAACTCGCGATTCTCCTGTCTCAGCCTCCCTAAGTGCTGGGCCTTTATTTATTTTTATGTGATGCTGAGGATCGAACTCAGTGCCTCACATGTGCTAGGCAAGTGCTCTACCACTGAGTTACAACCTCATCCCTGCCTGCTCCTAATTCTTAAGAAATACCTAATCTTGTAGTGGAGACAGATGATAAATAAGCAAGCCAAGTAATAAGTGTAATAAATTTTAAAATCAGGATATGTGATACAGAGGGGGATAAGAGAACATATAGAAGCCGGGCGCGGTGGCACAAGCCTGTAATCCCAGCACTTAGGAAGGCTGAGACAGGAGAATTATGAGTTCAAAGCCAGCCTCAGCAACGGCGAGGCGCTAAGCAACTCAGTGAGACCCTGTCTCTACATAAAACACAAAATAGGGCTGGGGATTGTGGCTCAGTGGTGGAGTGCCCCTGAGTTCAATCTCCAGTACCAAAAAAAAAAGAACATATAGAGAAAGGACCTAATTTAGTTAATGTCATCATGGTAGGTCCTTTTGAGGAGGTGACAATTGAGCTGAGACTCGAAGGGAAGGAAGGAGGCAGCCTTGTTCTAGTTTAGGGAAAGAGGATTCCAAGTGGAGGGAATGGAAGGTGCAAAGTCCCTGAGACAGAGAGGAGCTTGGTGCAGTTTATAAACTCCCAGAAGGCCAGTGGAACTGGAATAGAATGAGCAAGAAGGTGAAGCTGCCCAAGATGAGGCTGGGGAGTTGGCAGGACAGGTCATGCTGGTGCTCTTGGTTGGGGCCAACATATAGGTCTATAGTCTTCAAGTCTAAATAAGGTCCAGGGACTCCATGACATGCTCTTCTTGTTTTTCCCTAAGGATTGGGTGTTGGGAATCCTTGGGAGTGGCTGAATTCCATTATCTGGTATGTGAAAGGGGAGGCAGGTGAAGATCATTTTCGGCATCTGTCCTTAGAAAGCTGGAATGAGAACTTGGAAGCTGTGTCCCACCTGATTCCCCAGGTGTTTTGAGGGTGGAAGATGGCCTCAGTGGCCCGGGACACTGGAGAGAAGGTAGCACCTCAAACTGAGGGCTATCCAAATACCCTTTAACACTTGGTCAAATAAACTGCACTACATGCATACCATAGATTACTACACAGCAATAAAAAGGAGCAAGCTTGGGGCTGAGGCTGTAGCTCAGTGGTAGAGCACTTGCCTTGCAAGTGTGAGGCACTGGGTTCGTTTCTCAGCACCACATAAAAATAAATAAATAAAGCTATTGTGTGTCTATCTACAAATAAAAAAAATATTCAAAAAAATTTTTAAAAAAAGGAGCAAGCTTGATATAAGCAACAAATTGGATTAATCTGCAGGGAATTATGCTTAGTGGAAAAAAAAGTAGTCTCAAAAGATTACATGCTGTATAATTTCATTTATATCCCATTTTGGATGACAGTTTTAGAAATGGAGGATGTATCGGTGGTTGCCAGGAAAGATGGTAGAGAGGTTGGTGTGGTTATAAAAGGATAACATCCAGCATCTTAGTGATACTGGATCCACAAACATACACAGGTGATAAAACCAAAGAACTTAGTGCCTGTGCATACACATACTAGTGTATGTAACACTGGAAAAATCTGAATAAGACTGATAAATTATCAGTATCAATTGATTATATCAATGACAGGGTATTTTTCTATATTCTTAAAACTACATGTGGATATACAGTTATCTCAATAAAAATTACAATTAAGAAATAAAATTTGTGCTGGGGGTATGACTCAGTGGTAGAGTGCTTGCCTAGCATGCACAAGGCCCTTGATATAATCCCCAGTACTGCAGCCAAAAAAGAAAAAAGAAATAAAATTTAAGGCCTAAAGCTTAAGAGAGAACAATAGAGAAAATTGTAATAATAAAAATTTTAATCCATAAAAACTCTGAAAACTCTAGTCCTTGAGTTTCCAGCTACACAGAGAGGTGAGCCGTATGCCCTGAGGTGGGGGAGGGAGCAAGGTACTCTGTATTAGACCTATCAGGTAGGTTCCTAGCTTAATCTTTTAAATGTCTCTGTGCCCTCAGCTGGCAAAATGGTTGACCAAGACTGCAAGGGCAAAGCCATAACCCACCCACCCTTACACTCCATTTCTAGTTGATATTTTACTGAAGAGAGGAGTTCTTCCTCCATTCTTTATTCCACCAGATGGGGTTAAATGCTGCTCCCAGGGAGACCTTGTCATTTGTCATTTTATTTATTAAGTTTTTTGGCAATACCAGAGATTGAACTCAGAGCCTAGCTCATGCTAGTCACATACTCTTATCACTGAGCTACATCCCCACCCTGTCATTTGTTTTCATGCTTGTCTTCCTCACCAGTCTGAGGTTGCTAAACCTTAGGAACAAGCCCAGCTCCAGGCTGTGGGACATTAGAGAGTATTGTTGGATTGAACTAAATGGGAAGCTGACCCAGCCTGGGGCAAATCCATCCTGATCTTGAGAACCCCAGACAGGGCCTGGACTTTGAAGGGTGCCATCACAGTGTTTTTACAAGATCCTAGCACTTTCCTCCTATGTGTTGGGCCCACTAGGACCTCTCTTCCAGAATGTTGGCTGCCCTAGGCACTGCCTCAAATTTCATCTGCAGAGTGGCAGACACAAGGTTTCCTCCCTCATAGACCCCAGTGTACACATGGCCATAGCCTTGCCTGTTCACACTGTTGACTTCTTATTCAGTTATTTGTCTCAAACTCCAAGACAGGTACTCTGTATATTCATTCCACAGAGAAGGAACTCAAGGCTTAGAGGTAAAGCAACTTACTCAGGGCCACTTAGCTTGTAAATGACAGAGCAAAGATTTGAGAAGCTCCTGCAGTTGCAAAGCTATAAACAAACAAACAAAAACCACAGAACATTGCCTATTCTTAAAGAGCTAATGATACCATCAGTAAGGTGCTTATTGTACATCAGGCACAGTCTCAGTTCTTTTTTTTAAATATTTTTTAGTTGAAGATGGACACAATATTTATTTTTTATTATGTGATGCTGAGGATTGAGCCCAGTGCCTCACGCATGCGAGGCAAGCGCTCTACCCCTGAGCTACAATCCCAGGCCTCAGTTCTTTACATACATTATTTTATTAAATCTATTTAACACCCCAGTGAGATAAGGTTAGGCCCAATTCATGAGGGAAATTGAAGCTCCAAGAGGAAAAGCAGTCTTAAGGTCACCTAGTGTGTTGGACAGTCAGACCTCTTCTACCACCTCTTCCCTAGACCTCCTGTTGTTGGCTTCCTCCAGCGCTGACCTTTTTTTTTTTTTTTTTTTAAATATTTATTTTTTAGTTGTAGGTGGACAGAATATCTTTATTTTTATGTGGTGCTGAGGATCGAACCCAGTGCCTCCCCGTGCTAGGTGAGCACGCTACCACTGCGCCATAACCCCAGCCCCCAGCACTGACCTTCTAGTGGCCCTTCCCTGCTACTTTTCCTGCCTTCTCCTTGCCCCAGGCCACCTGGCTAACCTATGTCCAGAGTAACCACTCTTTCATTCATATTCATAGTATATCTTAGAGCCTGGGTTTGGGCCAAACTATCTGAATGGTGACCCTTGGGAATACATCTCCTACCCTAGGATGTCCCATAGCCCTTCCTATCTCTCCCAGCTGCCTGGCAAAGGGAGTGTTGGAGAGATTCGTCACCCAGGTCCTTAGCTACTTGTGGCCTGATTGTGTGCAGCCCGCGCACTGTAGAGGATAGAGTCAGCAGGACACCCATATCAGGCAGGAAGGCCAGTACACAAAGGAGGTGGGGGGTGGGATTGGGCCTCTCAGGAATGGGTGGTACTGGAAATGAGAAGGAGCAACTGCTGGCATTATCTGGGCTCTAAGAATAGCTTGGGCTGAAGATTGGAGGCTGGGCCATGGAAGAGGATAGGAACTGGTGTTCCACCCCCTCCGCCCCCTGCCCTTGCTTCTTGGCCTGGAAGCTGGGAAGTCTCCCTTCTGCCCTACCATTTATTCTGGGATAGTTTTGAATGGACATACTTGTCCACCATTGGGCAGAGGAAAGAGGGTACTATCAGGGTTCAAACCCAGGCTGCCTCACTTAGGGTTGAAGGCAGTGAATCCACACCTGTAGACCAGCCCTCGCCCAAGGCTCTTCCCACTTGTACAGAGTAGGGGCTTTTCTTTTTTTATAATCTAGGATCATATTGGAAGTGATCTTTATTCAAGTAGCACACTTTAAAAAATAAATTACAGGGCTGAGGTTGTGGCTCAGTGGCAGAGCGCTTGCCTCGCATGTGTGAGGCACTGGGTTCGATCCTCAGCACCACATAAAAATAAACAAAATAAAGACACTGTGTCCATGTATAGCTAAAAAATATTTTAAAAAAATAATAAATTACACATACACATGATTAAAAGGCCATACAAGGGGGGAAAAGCTAGAGAAGCTGAGGCAGGAGGATCTCAAGTTCAAGGCCAGCCTCAGCAACTTAGTAAGACTTTGTCTCAAAAAATAAAAAGATGGCACATGCCTGTAAGCCCAGCACTTTGGGAGGTTGACAGGAGGATCGTGAGTTGAAAGCCAGCCTCAGCAACAGCGAAGCGCTAAGCAACTCAGTGAGACCCTGTCTCTACGTAAAACACAAAATAGGGCTGGAGATGTGGCTCAGTGGTCGAGTGCCCCAAGTTCAATCCCTGGTACCAAAATTAATAAATAAAAAGAGCTAGAGATGTAGCTCAGTGGTAGAGTGCCTCTTGGATTCAATCCCCAGTACTGAAATAAAAAGTTTGAGGATCAGTGTCCCTCCCTTTCTTGGCTGACCCTCCACTGATTGATTACTATTATCAGCATCTTTTTCTTTTTCTTTCCCTCTCCTTCTCTCCCTACTCTTCTCTCTCCTGACTCCCAATTCTCTTTCTCTCCCCATCTCTGTCCCTCTCCTCCATTTCCCCTCTCTCCCTCTCCTTTTCTTCCTTCCCTCTCTTTCTTTCTTACACAGTCTTGCTGTGTTGCCCAGCTTGCCCTTGAACTTATGATCCTCTTGCCTCAGCCTCCTGAATGGCTAGGATTTCAGGTTTGCACTCCTACTGTGCCTGCTCTATTACCAGCATCTTGATTTACTTCCAGAAGTAATCTGTCCATAGATGAACATATAAATGCATAAATCTCTATTTCATTCTATTTTTACACAGGTGATGGCATGTCCCATACATTCTTTTTTTTTTTTTAATATTTTTTCCAAACCTTTATTTTATTTATTTATGTATTTTGTATGTGGTGCTGAGGATTGAACCCAGTGCCTCACGCGTTCAAGGCAGGCGCTCTACCACTGAGCCACACCCCCAGCCCCCCCATATATTCTTGTGCTCCTTGTTCCCCCTACTCCATCCCAATGCTGGTGACCAAACCCAGGGCCTCACACACGCTAGGCAAGCACTCTATCACTGTTCTATATACCCACCCCCTCACTTATTTTTAGTAATACTCTGTCTTGGGAATAGCAGCAATTTTGAGTCTCCATTAGTGCCAAGCACTATTCTAAGCACTTAAGGTGTTTTAACACATATAATGTTCATCACAGCCCTGGAAGGTAGGTACTGCTTATGCATATCTGTTGTTAAGAGATTAAGCAATTTTCCAAGATTTCATGACTGGTAATTGGCAGAGCTGGGATTCCAACTCAGGCTGTTTGACTTTAGGTAAGGTGTTTAGCATCACTACTCTAGCCTGCCTCTCAAGCTCGAGTCATAAGAAGTATATATTGAACACTTACTAGATACCAGGCTCAGGCTAGAATTCAGCAGAGTATAAGACAGACCAGGTTTCTGCTCTCATGGAACTGGCACCTCAGTGCCTATGAGTGTGTTAACCAAGGCAGGAGGAGGGAAACCCACATGTCTTGTACCCACATGCCGATGCACAGGTCTGATGTTTGGAGATACTCTGTTCCCTTACCCATGAGTTCTGTAGTCAGTAGCCTCTGAGTTCAGAGGCCTTGAAGCCAAGAGCTCAGAGAGTTTAGGTGGAAATATGGGGTCCTGATTGCCATATAACTCTAGTGAGCCTTATCCCCTGCCCCCTGGGATCCATTTCAGCAGGACTGGTGGAGGGTGCATCTCTAATCCAGGGCCCAACCCTTGTTTGAAGTTTGGAACAATTGAAGGGCAGGGGAGCTATAGATAGACCCACAGCTGCTGTCACCTGTCCCAGCCTGGGCACTGGGCCCAAGTATTGTCTACACTGGGGCATTCTACCAGTGAGGGCCCTATGGGGTGGGAGGTTGGCCCAGATGAGCTCATCTCTAGAGACAGTCAGAAGTCAAGACAGAGAAATACAGAGTCTCAAGGGTAAAGAGAGACAAGATAACACAGAAAGACCAAGACCCTTGAGAAATACAAGGGACTCCTACCAAATGCCAAAAATGGAGTCTGTTTAGAGGCAAGAGCAGAGGCAGAGCTATTGAGACAATAAGGACCTAAGAGAAAGGTTGAACTCACAGAAGCAGCAAATCAGAAACCTGGACCAGAACCAGTACTAGGTCCAGAGCACCTCAGTCTAGTCCATATCTTTGTGCCCATCCCTGTGGATGGCTACATCTATACATTTCTCTCTGGCATGGCCACATCCCAGAACTCTTCAGGGGGACCCTGAAGTCTGAGGGACCCTTGTAAGTGCTCCAAGAGTCTTTTAGGGGTCTTAAGAAATCAAGGTCTAGTCATAGCATTAATTCACTATGTGACCTTAGGCAAGGATCTGTTCTCAGATCTGTGCCTCAGTTTCCCTGACTGTTCAATGACATTGATTTGGGCGATCATTAAAGGGCCCTTTTGTCTTCTGATGCTGTCAGGACATTTCCCTTCACATGTATAACCTCCCTCCCCTTGCTGCAGCAGAGGCCATAGTCCCCTCCTTTGTTTGCCCTTTGTGGGGATGGGGGACAGCTGGTTCCCTACCCCCTCCTCCCAGTAACCTTTCAGCCATAAATCCATGCTGAGGCGTCTCTCCTCCGGATAAACAGCCCTGATGCCTTTTGGCTGCCCTCATCCTATTTTCTGCTTGAAGCATCAGAGCTGGGGCCCACTCGAGCCCTTTGCAGCTGCCCAGGGCCCCAGGAGGGGGACAGACCTGGGACAAGCAGGGGGCCAACCACCCCCAGGGTGCCTGGGTGGCAGGCCCCTCTTGGGGCCTCACCACCTTGCATGTGGACCATTATGGCAGCCTCCTCCTGAGTGAGTCTTCCTGCCACCAGTCTCACCCCTTCAGTTCATCCTCCACACCAGCTGCCACAGGGATCTGATGAACACATAAATCTGACCGCGCGGTCTGATTCCCTTCCTCAGAGCTCTTTGATGAAGAAATAAATAAAAACGCCTTTGATGGTGCCCCAACTCCTGCAGAGGAAAGCTCTAAATCCTAATCTGGCTTTGAAGCCCTTCATGGTCTAGTCCCAATTGCTCCATCCAGTCTCGCCTCCATTTCTGCCCCTGGGGACCCAGTCTCAGCCAATGTGGCTACTCAGGCCTACCTTTATTCTCTATTGCCTTGGACTTTCAGATCATGCTGTCCATCCCATCTCCCCTACCTTCAGTGCCTCTACCTGTCCAGGCCCATTTGTTCCCACCTAAATCACCACAGCAGCCTCTTCAGCTGTTCCCTCCTACATCTCTTGCTCCTTCTAGTCCCTTTGCTACATGGCACCCAGAGATGCCATTATTGAACTTTAGGTCTCTTACTTTCCTTTCCTAATAGATTCCCACTGTACTTGTAGTAGAACCCAGAGTCCCTTCTGGTTCCTTCAAGATTTGGAATGCTCTTGCCTACCTGTCTACTTCTCTACCACACCTTGTAAAACTCTCCCCTTGTTCACCACACCCAGCTGCACCACCATTGTGACAGTGCCTCAGAAATCCCATCATGTTTTCTACCTCAAGGTTTTTGTAGCCTCCATTGCTTCTGCTTGGATAATCCTTCTCTGGGTTCAGCCTGGTTGGCTACTTCTTATCCTTCTGGTCTCACCTCAGATGTCACTTCTTCAGAGAGACTCTCCCTGGCCAACCTGAATAAAGCACACCCCCCATTACCCTGCAGAGCATTGCTTTGTTTATTTCCATCATAGCACCTGCCACAATCTCTAATCTCTTCAAAAACATATTTGCTTGTTTTATTTTTTGCCTCCCAGGGGAATGTCAGCTCTTTGGTGAAAGAAACTTTGTCATGCCCCTGCCCTTTCCAGTCTGGGTGTCAGATCTGCTTTCGTCCTTCGGCCTTCTCCACTCAGACATCTTCTTGAGTATCTTTCCTTCCTTGGACAATGTGCCTCTTCTTCCAATCCTGGATGCCGAGTAGAAGCTGTCAGATACCTGTTGAGTTAGTTGGAGTCTTGTGTCCCTCCTGGCTGTTGTAGCCGCTTCACGGTGTCCCCTTGACATTACTCAAAGACTCTGACCCAAAAAGGGAATTCTAGGCACTGGGGTACACTGGTGGCAGGCATATTTTGGGCAAGGTTCTAAAATCCTTGAATCCTAGAACCCTGAAGTTTGAACAGACTTCAGAGGTCACCAGTCCAAAGCCTGAAACCCCATGCAACCTCTGCCTGAGTCCTCCTTGGTGTGGGCAGGCTCACTTTCTTCCTAGGCAACTTCTTCTGTTACTTAACTGGTTCAGAGTGTGAGTCCTCCTTTGTGTGCATCCAAATTCTGCTTCCGTCCCTGCCCACTGCTCTGCTATTGAGACCACACAATCCCGTAGGCTTCTTCTGCTTCAGGACAGCTCTTCAAGTATTTAAAGTCAGCACCTTAACTGCTTGTAGATTGTAGTCTTTGTTGCCTCTCTCAGGGCATTGGGTTTCCTCTTTGCTTTGTTATGTTTATCATGAGCTCATCTCTGCAGGAAGATGTGCTCTCAGTAGTGGAAGTGAACCTAACGGTAATTCTAGACTGTTTTTTGGGTTGGTTTCTCAGTACCTGGTTATACACTGAGCACAAGTAATTCTAGAATCAGACCCGCATTGTAATTGGCATAGGTTAGGTTAGGCTTATTAGAAGTTCTAATTCTCTAGGCCAATTTGTTGCTTGGTCTCTGGGCAAGAAGCCCTGCATTCTGAGCATCCTTGAACAGTGAAGAGCTTTCTCCACCTGCTATGCTTTCTATAAATGGCTCAAGTCCAGCCCCCCAACCTCTGACCCCATATAGACATTAAAACTATAAACTGTCAGGCTTGATTTATTCACTTACTCGGTAGATATTTATTGACTTTCTACTATATAAAGGCTCTCTGCCAGGTGCTGGGGATATTGACCAAGCCCCTGCCCTTGTGGAGTTCCTTTCTAGCAGTAGGAGCCAGGCAAGAAACAGCCTAAGTTCTACAAAGACAGTTAAAACAAAATGATGTCCTAACAAACATAATGTTGAGAGAAAGAAGAAAGAACATAAAAGATTCCACACACATAAATTCTGAAAATAGATAAAATTAATCCATGAAGTTAGTGTCAGGATTATATTACCCAGGGGAGGGGTATTGTCTGAAAGGAGGTCTTTAGGGGGACAATTTCTCATAATTTATGGTTGTTTCTGTCTCTTAAACACAGTATGTTTACGTTGTAACATTCATCAGATTTACAAGAATGTTCACCACAGCCCTAACTATAGTGGCAAAAGACAAGAAACAATCTGCATGTCTACCCAAAGGGGAGTTGTATCATTTCTTAACATGAGGAAATAGGTATAAGATTAATTCCTAAAAGGGCCTAGGCATTTGACAGGTATTACCAAATTTGACTATGTATTTTTTTTAAGTTTTCATGGAATATATAGTAAAGCACATAAACCTTAAATATTCTGCTTTGTTTGTTTCACAAGGTGGACACACCTGTGTAACCACTGCTCAGCTGTGCATGGAACAGTTCCTATATTTCAGAGGTTTCTCTTGTGCCCCTCTGGCCATTACATTCCCTCAGAGGATACTCTTCCACTTCCAACCCCATTCACTAGTTTTACCAGTTTTTGAATGTACATGCTTGAAAATGTATTTTAGAAATCACTTCTATATATTTTATTTGGCATATCTATGCATTTGAAGTAGGTAGCCCATCAGTACAGAAGATTTCTCTGTATGAGCTCTGTCTGACATCTGGTTGGAATCCTGCCTCTGGAACTCTCTAGTTCTGTGTGTCCAGTGTCTAAGGTTCTTGGATCCTTTGATTCTCTGATTCAAGCCCTGAATGAGATGATGGACAGGAAAGCCTGGAAGTGTTCCCATACATTCTAGAGCCTGTAGGCTGAGTGACAGCACCCCAAAACCTGTTGATATTGGGGTAAAGGAAGTTAAGGAAGTTAGCTCCCTGTGAATCTTTTTCTTTCTTTTCTTTCTTTCTTTCTTTTTTAGTACTGGGGATGGAACCTAAGGACACTGTATCATTGAGCTACATCCCCAGCCCCTATTTTTTTTGAGGGGCTACTGGGAATTGAACCCAGGGGCATTCAACCACTGAGCCACACCCCCAGCCCTTTTTATTTTTATTTTGGGACAGGATCTTGTTAAGTTGCTTAGGGCCCTGCTGAGTTGCCGAGGCTGATCTCAAACTTGCAATCCTCCTGCCTTAGTCTCCCAAGTCACTGGGATCACAGGCATGTGCCACCACACCTGGCATCTCTAGCCCGTTTTATTTTTTATTTTGAGACAGGATCTTGCTCAGTTGCTGAGGCTGGCCTTGATCTTAAAATCTTCCTGCCTCAGCCTCTCCAGTCACTGGAATTATAGGTGTGGGCCTGGCTCCTTTGAATCTTGAATGTCAGAATATGAAGGGGTTCCTAATTGGTCTAAATTTCCTGGGTTTGCTTCTTCTTCAGTCCAATCACTCCTTTACTCCGGAGTCCCAGGACTGGTTTTCTTCATATATGATTTCCCTTGGGTACTCTCAGAAAGCTGGAGACAGAAGCAGGGAAACGAGACAGTTTCCAGATGCTGGAGAGGGATGTCTCACTCTGTTTCTCTTTTGGATATGTCTGTGCTGATTTGTGAGGCTTGGCTAGTGTTCTTTCTCTAGGATTCAGTCTCCCTGGTTGTGTAAGGAGAGTTGAACTAGATGGTCTCAGAGGGCATTCTGTGGTTCCTCCTCTCTGAGTCTCTTTGTTCTCTGTTTCTGGAGGTGAGGGTCTTTCTGTGGGTTTATCAGATTATCTGTTACTCAGTTTCTGTCTTTGAGTTTCTTATTGCCTTGTCTCTGCCCCTGTCAGTCTCTGAATCTCAGGCTCCCTGTCTGGGAGTGGAGTGTCTCTCTCCGCCTTTGTGATCCCCTGACAATGGGAGGTAAAAATAGCCCAGGGGCCATGCTGGTGGAGATAAAAGGGAATTTGCCTTTTGTGTCCTGTGGCCAGGCTGGGGGGGGGGCTGTGACACGTGGAGATTGCTGACATAGCTCTCCTCCAGTGACCTTGACGGCAGCAATAAAAGGGGTAGCACAACTCCTTGCCCTCACCGTGGTGCCGAGGTGGGTGACCAGGGCTGGGGTTGGAGCTAGATGGTTAGCAGGCAAGAGTGCCCATGGGTGGATATAGATCTTCCATATCTGTAGGAGAGGATGCTGTGGTGTTTGAGGTGTTTGGGGTATGTGTGTTTTGGGGGCTCACCCAGGTAGTCACCTCATATCAGACCTTCTGGGTTGGAGGATCCTGCCCAGTGTGGGGCCCTTGGTCCCTCAGTTTCCTCATCACTGCCATATTGCAATGCCTACTGCCTAGGACCACCTTGAGTTCCCCAGATTTCCAGGCCTTTTTTCTCCACTGCCATGATGGATGTGAGTGAACTTGGAGAGTCTGCCCGCTACCTCCGCCAGGGCTACCAGGAGCTGATGAAGGTACACACTGTCTCGTGGGATGGTAAGTGAAGCCTGGGAGTGGGGATAGGCACAGCCTCAGAGAAGCCTTTCTGGACTCAGACCAGGAATGGAGGGGAGTGGCACTCTGGTTGGGGCTAAAGTGGTACTCTGGCTTGACAGCCTTAGCTTTGGACCTGCCCCTCAGAATCCAGGTCTTGAAGGCTAAAATCCCAGGGATTGTGTGTACATCACTGAGGGTCTGTCAGCAAGCCTTGGTTTGTCTCTCTATAAAATGGGATAATACCACCTGCTTCCTGGAGCTGTAGTCTGTGAAGACTCAGGCTGGAACCTGAGGCCTCTGAGATGAAACCAGTAGCATGTGTGCAGTGGCCTCAACATGTCCACAAAACCTATGCTGATCTTATTTTTAGTGCTTTCCATAGAGCCAAGTCACTGTTTGTTAGAGACAGAAATAAAGAGTACTATTTATGACCTGGATTGCTCACAGGACAATAATAACAATAGGCAATGTGTATCGAGTGCTTATTGTGTGCCAGGTCCAGAGCAGATGACTCTGTATGCATCTTCTCAACAGGGCCGGAGACAGCTTTAAGGGTGTGTAACCCCTGTGGTTGCACAGGACACCGAACTTAGAAGGGCCTCTGCTTGATTTAGCATTCTCTGCTATTGCCACAGTGAATTGTTAAATAAGATTTTTTCAACAAATGAGTCGCATTATGTTGTATTGGGGCCTTCAAGTTAAGAAGACAGTCTGAATAAGTCGCTTGGTTAGCAAGTAGAAGGGAAGGGAGTAGAACCTTCAGTCTGCAACCTGAGTCCATGTTTTTAACTACCACAAAATTGAGACCAGCTGGAAAGAGGTGGCAGGAAAGAGCGCAGGACAGTTAGACCTGAGCCTTCAGTGAAATGGGGAAGGCAGAAACCACCTGAAAGGTATGTGCCTGATATTGAGGGGCTGCTTCATATGGGACCTTAGGAAAGCCTCATGACATTTTGCATTTGAGGGAACAGGCCCAGAGAGAATGAGGGATTTTCCCCAGGTTGCAGAGCAAATAGGGTGGAAGCAGGGGTCTGAACCCATATGTGCTACCCAGACTGTTACATCCAATCAGGGGATCGTTGGAGATCTCTGGAACTCTGCTAGCTCTGCCCTGGCTTTGGAGTATTCACTGGGACTCCTGCTTTGCTGGTAGTAACTTCTGGGAGGAGCACAACTCTGTGAACAGGCTTGGGAACCCCACCAGGACCCTTGGAGGTGCTCAAGCAGCTCTCAAAGGCCCAGTGATCTTTCTGACACCTAGGAAAGAAGCGAGTCTGGGTGCCAGATGAACAGGATGCTTATGTGGAGGCCGAGGTCAAGTCAGAGGCTACTGGGGGAAGAGTCACCGTGGAGACCAAAGACCAGAAGGTTCTGCTTACCTTTTCCTGAGATTAGTTTCTCTATTCTTGGGGGCAAAGCTCCCGACCCTTGGGATCCATACTTTGGGGTCTGGGAATGTGGAAGAGGTAGGGTCAGGAGGTTTCCCTGCAGCACTCACCATATGACACACCTTCTTGGCAGGTGTTGACAGTACGCGAAACCGAACTGCAGCCTATGAACCCTCCCCGCTTCGACTTACTGGAGGACATGGCCATGATGACGCACCTCAATGAGGCCGCGGTGCTGCACAACCTGCGCCAGCGTTATGCTCGCTGGATGATCTATGTGAGCTGTGGGCTGGGGCGGGGCTGCTAATGGGTGGGGCTAGAGGTGGAGCTAGAGGTGGGGCTGGAAGGATGGCTCTAGGGAAGGCTGGGCTTGGGGAACAGCCTCAGCAAATGTGCAGGCGGCCTAGAGGTAGGGCGAGGTGTTGTCCTGGTGCCTTGGAGACCTGGAGCGTATCCAGGGCTGTAACCAGAGTGCAACTACAGCCACTGGGACATGGCAGGAAGTTCAACTGTGCCCTGTGGAGGTGGAGTCACCAGCTGAGGGCGGAGCTGGGGACTGGAGTAAGGTTCTGGAGGGGCCAGAACAGCCAAGAGGATGTGGCATGCCACGTCAAGTGGCACCTTGAATATTCCAGGGGTCATGAATATTGCAGGCGCCTGGGAATGTGAATTTGCACCCCCAAAACAAAACTCTACCTATAAACTGCCTTCTCAGACATACTCGGGCCTCTTCTGTGTCACCATCAACCCCTACAAATGGCTCCCTGTCTACACGGCTTCAGTTGTAGCTGCTTACAAGGGAAAGCGCCGCTCAGAGGCACCGCCTCATATATACGCAGTGTCGGATAACGCCTACAACGACATGCTGCGCAGTAAGGGCTGCCTCCATTCCTCTCTCCCACTCAAGACTCCTTCCCCAGCCCCAGGGAGGCCTCTGTAGAGGATGCCCTTCCCTCCTCTTGTACTGCCCTCCTCTGATGCTGCAGGAGACTAGTGCAGCCATGCACCTCTCCAGATTGGGTGGTCCTACCTGTCCTTCTTGGTTTTGTCCCTGGGTTGTTCGGGGCTGTCCCCGAACACCCAAGGTGTTCCACCTTGGCTGACTTTTCTATCCCCTCCCCTTTCCTCCAGACCGGGAGAACCAGTCCATGCTGATCACGTGAGTGTGGGGCTCTCAGGGTGGGGTGGGAAGTGCAGCAGGAAGGGGATAGAACCAAAATAATTTCCCAGCTTTGAATCCAGAGTGCTTAAGGGCAGGGCTTTTGCCACCTGGAGCCAGTGTGCCAGCTGAAGTTAAATCAGGCCTAAGCATTTCTGCCCCCCATTTGTGGGTGGGCAATAGAGAGGGGATGCCCAGCTCCAGTACTATCGCTCCCCAGACCCAGAATCTCCCACCTTAATCTTTTGGGCATTCTAATTTTGGCTCAAGAGAAAAAGAAGAGAAAGAAGGCCTTGCTTTCCCTTTTCTCCTCTTCACCATCTCCTTATCTCTAATCCATCTTCCTTTGAAGGCAAAGGAAGGTGGAAGATTTCTTACATATCGGGTTCATGTCCAGCCAACCCAATATGGACAATGTCTGTGTGTACACACACACACACATATGCAAAAACTTGGGGCCTAGTAGTTAAGAGCAGAGGCCTTGAAACCAGATAGACCTGGATTCGGGTTCTCATGTTTCTATTTCCTGCTGTGTGCACTGGGCCTCTGAGCCTCCCTAATAAAAATAGAACAGTCCTACCTTCCATGTAGAATAATAAGGAGTCAGTGAGTTGATACATGTGCCTGGCACACAGCAGGGACAGTCCAGAACTTTTGGGGCCATTTCCTTATGCATAAAATGACAATGGTACCTGTCTACAGGGTTTTTTTTTTTTTACTAAGGCTTAATTGAGCCAATGGAGGTCAAGTACTTGGCCTGGCACCTGGAGTTAAGTTAGTGCTCAGTGAACAGTGGCATCCTTATGCGTGTCTTCTCTAAGGAATAGGCTGCTGGCGAGCTTTGTAAAAGCACCTAGAGGGTTGATCTTTACTTGAGGGTTTAGACTTGGGGGTACTGAGTCGGGTGCTGAGTGATGGGAGAAGGAGAGAAGGGAATAGGGATAGGGCATTGGGGCTGGGAGAACGAGGCCAGATGGGCATTGGTGACTCATGTTTGTGTTGTCCAAGCGGAGAGTCGGGGGCCGGTAAGACGGTTAACACCAAGCGGGTCATTCAGTACTTTGCCATCGTCGCAGCCCTGGGAGACGGGCCGGGCAAGAAGGCCGTAAGACTTGCCCACTTGGGCACAGATTCCCACTGCTTCTCGCTTTTTTTCTTTTCTTTCTTCCCCTTCTTCTTCTTCTTTTTTTTCCTCCCTCTTTCTTTCTTCTTTTCCTTTTTAAAATTTTGACTCCCCAGAGTTCCCAGCCCTGCCTGAGCCTCTCACCTTGGTGGGAGACTCTGGCCTGAGCAAGGCTTGACCTGAAAAACTGTGGCCACCTGTGACACACTGTGTTGGCCCCATACCCACCTGCCACAATGTTCCCTCTTGTAACACAGATGGGCTGTGCTATGATGCTGTTCCTAAACTTTTTTTGTGTGATTTTTCTCTTTCATTGTGACATTCATATTTTGAAAGAGCTTTATAGGTGTTTTTCCTATGAAGTTTTTGTTTTCTTAGTTTTCACACACCAGTTACCTGCTGCCAGAGGGAACAGGCTTTACGCAGACATTCAGTAACCAGAGAAAAGGATACTGGGTGTTCTCAGTGATCTTGTGACCTGTGATACACTAAGGCTTTTGAAAATTTCTTAAACAAAGGAGGTGGGGTTTTTTTGGTTTTTTGTTTTTTTTTTTCATTTTGTTTTGGTTTTGTCTCCTATTTCTAGCTCAGGGGCCAGCTGTTCAGAGTTCTGTGGCTCTCCCCTCACTCCTGTGTGTCTACCCCAAAATGGGCTGCCTTTTCCTTCTAGAAGCCCAAGGCCTTTTGCACAGCCCCCACTCGTGGTCCTGTTGAGCCTTGCTTTATTCTGGGGCATTTTTCTTTTTTCTTCTTTTCCACTTTTTATAACTCCCTTTTCCTTTTTCCCCATTATCTTTTCTTGGTTCTTGACTTTTGTTTTAGTTTTGTTTTTTGGTTGTGGCCGTTGTTGTTTTTGTTGTTTTGGTTTTTTGCTGTTGACTTTTTGGTATTCTTCCTTCCCTTCTCACCCTGTTTTCCAAGCCCCCAAAAGGCCTTTGGGGAGATCTACAGAAAGCTGGGTAGGTCCGGCAATGGGAACAGTGGCAGGGAAAGGCCAGAACTGGCAAGGACATAACTGGAAGGGCTTGGAGGCAGGGAGCACCTGGCAGAAAGAAGTCCAAGAGAAAGGGTCAGGCAATGGAGATGGAAGGAAGGCCGCCCACAGGACGTGGAAACTTAAAAACTGTATCAGCCCTCTCCCCTTGCCTCCATATTTGGCTGAACAGTCTTAGAGGGAGCCCTGCACACAGATGCTAGATGGGAGGTGTGGAGAGAGGGTACCTGCCATTTCCTTCCTGCCTCCTTCCCAACAATGTCTCTGGGGGCATTGTTAAGTCTTGGGCTCCCTGGAGGTGAATGAGTGAATGCATGACCCCCAGAGTCCCTATGGCATATCTGCTCTTTCCAGAATCCATCCTTTCCTTCCTCTCTTTTTGTTCTGAGGCTTATGGCATCCAGGGTAGGAAAGAAAAGGTTGAGGCTAGGAGAGGAGGAGGGAGTATGGCTCAGTTCCTTAATTCCCTGTGGGTGAGATACACAAGAACAGTAGGCATTGAGGGAGGCAGGATGTCTGGGTCTGGCCTACTCTGCCATCACACTTGTGCAGATTGGCTCCCAGTTCTGGGTCTTAGGTTCCTCATTTGCAAGTTAGGGCTAGTAATATGTGGCTGGGTACAGCCATTTTGAATAAAAATAGGTGTACAACATATAATGAGAACACCTAATCACAATACAAAGAAGTGTATAGAAGGGCCATCAGAAGGAGGTTAGGATAGGAAAGTTCAGAGCAGGAAAGATATCTCTCCCAGCCACAGAATGTCAGGGAGGCCTTCCTGAAAGAGGGGGTGCTTTGGTTGGACTCTGAAGGGAAGTAGGTTTTAGTCAGGAGCCCCTAGGGCTTGGGATGGGTGGCACTGCTTAGGTGTGGAAAATGAGGGACACTGGAGAGGCAGAGACAGTTGGGGGAGGGAATGGGCTGTGAAGAAGAGACCCCAATGCAGCCCCTGCCTGAAGCTGCTGGCTAGGGCTGTGCCCGCTTGGCCTTTCTAACATCGCTCCTAACAGCCCAGGGAGGGCCAAGCTGTGGAGGGGGGGAGAAGGGTGCTGCGTTTACTGTTAGTTAATATTTGGTGACTAACATTCACTGTGCTTCTAACTCTTCCTCCCGCCAACCCCTGGTGAGACCTCACATCCTCTAATGTTATATTCCTCTCCACCCCCAGCAATTTCTGGCAACAAAGACTGGGGTAAGTATGGGGCCAGTGTGAGGGGGCAACAGTGATGAATCCTGAGGACCCTCCCTTCCCCTCACAACCAGAGAGTCCATGGGCTGCCCTGCCTTCCAGTTAGCAGGCCCGGGACTGACAGATCCCTCATCCCCCGCCCCATACTAGGGCACCCTTGAGGATCAAATCATTGAGGCGAACCCTGCCATGGAGTCCTTTGGCAATGCTAAGACCCTGAGGAATGACAACTCTTCTCGCTTTGTGAGTGCACAGTGGGAGTGGGTGGCTGAGGTGGAGAGAGATCAGGAGCCAGGAGGATCCATGTGGTGGCAGCCTTCAGTGTGTTGGGCAACACTGGCTGAGCCCCTTGGCTGAGGGCAGCTCCTCTGCTTGCAGGGCAAGTTCATCCGCATTCACTTTGGTCCCTCTGGGAAGCTGGCCTCTGCAGATATTGACAGCTGTGAGTCTGGGTGAGGGGAGGAGGAGGGTGGGGTAGGAGTGGCTTGAGCATTTCCACTCAGACTGAGGATCCTTCTCAAGTCCTCTGGGCTCCACCTGTCCTAGGTATTTTGCTCCATCATCAAACCACTGCTCATTTCAGGCCACCTTACTTTCACCACAATGTCACCAGCTTTCCTAGGGGCTCCCAGCCTCACTCCTCTGCTTGGTCTTCCAGCCACAGTCTCTCTAATCCTAACCTGTTCCTGCTTTAAAACCTTCCCTAAATCCTGTCACCTGAAGACGCAGACCCAGATCCTTATTTAGCCAGTAAGGCTCCTGTGATTGGGCCTCTGCCTGCATCCTATCTTTTCCATGGCCCCTGGCAGGGCATGTCTGCCCTCTGCTCCTCCTGCCTCAGCCTCAGCCTCATGTCTACACTTAAGAGTCTCCCACACTTCCAGAAAACCTGTTAGGATGCTCCTAACACCTCTCTGGGTGGTCGCTCATCCCGTCTGATGTAGTCCAGTTACCCGGACACCAGTGTCTGGGCCATAGGAATGGGTCACACCCACAGAAGAGTCCCTGTGCTGACTGCTTCCCACCTTTGGACACATGTCAAATCTGATAAATAAGCACACACGGACTAACCACCAGCAAATAAAAATCTATACACAGACACTCATGTTCACACACCCACACATGAGGATACACACTCACACATCTGGCCAGGGATACGCAGGTACAAATAGACACATCCTACGGAGTGACACAGGTGCTGACAGACTCTTCTGACACATGCTGACCTGTGTGTGGACACAGCATCCCTACATATCCCCTGTTCCTTGCTGTCACTTTCTCCCTACCCCTTGTCCCTTCTTGGGGTGTCCACTCTGGGGAGGTATAACAGATGGCAGGTCAGTGCCCCTTTTCTTCAGATCTCCTAGAGAAATCCCGAGTGATCTTCCAGCTGCCTGGTGAGCGTGGCTACCACATCTACTACCAGATCCTCTCGGGGAAGAAGCCAGAGCTGCAGGGTGAGGACCAGGGACAGAGGGGAGGAGTCATAACCCAAAGGGACTTCCTGGCCCTTCCTGATCCCCAGCAGGCCAGGCCCTGGGATGGCTGTTCCATCCTGGGCACTCAGAACCTGCTCTGTCTCTGCACTCCTTTCTGGGACTTCTGGTTATTACTGAGTTCTCTCCTCCTTGGGCCAGGCAACAGGCCTCCTTAGTTCTATTGTCTTGCCAGTTTATGTAGCTTTTCATAGAAACTGACGTCCCTCCTGAGATTAGAGCCCCCTAACCCATACCACAGTGGACCCAGTGACCATCTATAAGTTCCCTTTTTTACAGGCTCGTTGAGAGCAGAATCTGGTCCTCCTTATGTCCCAGTAATAGGAATCTGGGCCAGAGGGGTGGCCATGAGGGACTGAGGTTCATTCCTCAGCATAAATAAAGAGAATACCCCCCAAACAGACAGACACACATACACAACTAATAAAAGGGTCTGGGGTATAGTTCTGTGGTAGAGCTCTTGACCTAACATGTACAAGGCCATAGGTTCAAACTCTAGTACTGAAAAAAAAACTTGAACAAATAAAAAGAAAGCATGGGTTTGGGACAACCAACAGGCTCTAGACAAGTCTTGGGAGGGCCCTAAATTCCTGCTGGCTGGGGTAGGGGAGGGAGAGCAGCCTGCTGGACATAGCCTGATCTGTCCTTTGCTGTCCTGTGCCCACAGATATGCTGCTTCTGTCTATGAACCCCTACGACTACCACTTCTGCAGCCAGGGTGTCATCACTGTGGATAATATGGATGATGGGGAGGAGCTCATCGCCACAGATGTATGGACTGTGGGGCAGGGAAGCTGAGCAGGGTGCCTGTGGTGTGGGTGCCTCATGGATGTGTGGGCTGGGTAGGGATCAGGGAGCACTGCCAGTAGGCAGTACCTGGCTGCACCCCGAAGTGCCCCAGACGTCTCTGAACCCTGTGTTCCCTACGCCCTTAGCATGCCATGGACATCCTGGGCTTCAGTGTGGATGAGAAGTGTGCCTGCTACAAGATTGTGGGTGCCCTCCTGCACTTTGGCAATATGAAGTTCAAGCAGAAACAGCGAGAGGAGCAGGCTGAGGCTGATGGCACTGAAAGTGAGGGGGGCCCTGACCCTGATTTGACATGGCCTTCACATTGACCCCATTGCCATGTCCTGTCATGATCTTTAACCCTCACTCTTGTCCACAACCTTTGACCTCAGTATTACGTGCTCCTGACTCAACTCCAGACCCTTACCCTCCTAAGGTGGACAGTGTGCTGGCCCTGAACTTGACCCTTCCTACCCTTCTCTTAACCCCAGGCTGAGATAATAGAGCTAAATGCCCGTATTGTTGCCCTCCTCCTTTCTTATCCAACCCTCGTACCCTGCCAGGTGCTGACAAGGCTGCCTACCTGATGGGCGTCAGCAGTGGGGATCTCCTCAAAGGCCTTCTGCACCCTCGGGTGCGTGTGGGGAATGAGTACGTGACCAAGGGGCAGAGTGTGGAGCAGGTGAGTGGAGGTTTAGTGAGGCTGCCTGGAGGCCCACCTGGAGACAGCTGCGGCAGGATCCCCTCCTTACCAGGTCCCAGCCTAGGCTTCTTCCTCCCCCAGGTGGTGTTTGCTGTGGGGGCTCTGGCCAAGGCCACTTATGACCGGCTGTTTCGGTGGCTGGTATCTCGGATCAACCAGACACTGGACACAAAGCTGCCCCGGCAGTTCTTCATTGGGGTCCTGGACATTGCTGGTTTTGAGATCTTTGAGGTGAGAATAGGCCCACACCCCTGGCTCTGTTCTCTCTGAGATGGGGCACCATGGGTGGGAGGGGCAGGGCGAACTTGTGCATGTTCCTCTATATCCCCATCTGCTAAACCAGGCACCTCCCTCTCATAGTTTAACAGCTTTGAGCAGCTGTGCATCAACTTCACCAATGAGAAGCTGCAGCAGTTCTTCAACCAGCACATGTTTGTGCTGGAGCAAGAGGAGTACAAGCGTGAGGGCATCGACTGGGTCTTCATTGACTTTGGCCTTGACCTGCAGCCCTGCATTGACCTCATTGAGAAGGTGGGGCCCCAGGCAAGGCCACTGTGAGGAGGGGAGTATGTGCTTGTTTGTGAGAAAGCCTGTGTAAGTGTGTATGTGTGTGGTTTTGCATTGAAGTAAGTATATGATTGTGTGATTGACTCTACACAGGTATGAATGGGAAAGTTTGCATAGGTGTGCTGGATTGGATGTGAGTAACTGTTGGTGTGCATGAGCAATGTGAGTGTGAAAGTCTGATGGGCAACAACCCCCTCTGGGTGCACTTGATTTTGCAGCTAAAATTTTACTGGGTCCTCAGAATTGCCCTGGGCAAGACAGAGTATTTCCATGTTTATTTAATTGAGAAACATTACATATATTTCCCCATTGTACCAAGAATGGAGTAAAATTAAATTTGGAAACAAATATTAGAAATAAAGGGGTAAAAATATTTCCCTCCAATCTTACTACAGCCTATCTTGGCCCTTGAGTTAATTTCCTCCAAAGCCTTTGTCTTGGGTATTTATTTTCTTTGTGGACACAAATTCAGTTCATATCTTACTTTTCCTCTGAACATGTATTTTGAATATTGTTGCACAGAACAGAATAGGTCATGGAGAACATGATTTTCATATGATTCCCAACTATTGGGTATTTTGGTGATTGATTTCTTGTTTTTATATTGGCACTGAAAATAATCATTTTCCCATTTAAAGGTTAGGAAGCTGAAGTTCAGTGAGGCATAAGGTCCCCACAGATAGTGAAGAAGCCCTGTGAACTTGGTAGCCTCTTTTTTTTTTTTTTTAAACTTATGCATTTGTGTGTGTGAATGTGTGAGCCATGGATGCTGAGGAGGTGAGATGCCTGCTCGGGTTTGTATACATCTCATGAGCAAATAAAATTCAGTTATTGTGAATTGTCATAAGTGGGTTAGAAGCCAACACTCACACTTTTTCTCTCTTAGAAGGTGGGGCTCCCAGGAGTGGGTCTGGTTTCTGATTTTTTTGGGAGATGGCTGGGGTTGAGGATCTGGAATGGCATCCCAGAGGGAGGTGGTCTGGGGAATAGCCAAGATGGGCTGGCCCTTCAAGTTGATTCCATCCCCAGCCACTGGGCATCCTGTCCATCCTGGAGGAAGAATGCATGTTCCCCAAGGCCTCAGATGCCAGCTTCCGGGCCAAGCTCTATGACAACCATGCAGGGAAGTCACCCAATTTCCAGCAGCCTCGGCCTGACAAGAAGCGCAAGTACCAGGCCCACTTTGAAGTGGTCCACTATGCAGGCGTGGTAGGTGCCTGTTGGAATCACAGCCCTCAGCCATTCCCCTCCTCAGGGTTCCCTCGCCTTGGCTCAGCACCTGTCTTGCCTCTGCTAGGTGCCTTATAGCATTGTGGGCTGGCTCGAGAAAAACAAGGATCCCTTGAATGAGACTGTGGTCCCCATCTTCCAAAAGTCACAGAACAGGCTCTTGGCCACCCTCTATGAGAACTATGCAGGCTCCTGCTCCAGTGAGTACTGAGGGACAAGCTTGCCATTTCCATAGGGGCCCATGGAGTGGCCTTTTCTGGAGTGTCTGACTGAGTTCCACATCTGTCAATAGCTGAGCCCCCTAAGTCTGGGGTGAAAGAGAAGCGCAAGAAGGCAGCATCATTCCAGACGGTGTCCCAGCTGCACAAGGTGAGGCCCAGAGTGGGCCCTGTGCAGACCCTCACCTTCACCAGCTTCCAGCCCATCCTCTGCTCCCTGCCATGTCCCCTGCGCCCAGGGCGGGTGGCTGTTAAGACTTGCAGTGATGTTTAACTCCTCTCCACGTGAACATCACAGCAAGTCTGTGCTGCTACCCGTCCCCACGCTGCCTGGGCAGGGCTGGGGGAAAGGGGAGGGAGCCATGGGCCTTTCTGAGGGATGGGGAGCCGGTGGGCGTGGAGGTTTTGGTTGTGACAATGGGAGAGGACCAAGCCACAAAGAGCAGGAGTAAAAGAACAAAGGTGCAGGGCATATTTAGATACCTCTGATGTGGGTTTTTTTGGCATGCTGGGGATCAAACCCAGGGCTTCCTGCATGCTAGGCAAATGCTCTACCACTGACTGCATCCTGAGCCCTGCATGTAGGACCCCTGCTCAGCCCTGCCCAGCCCTGCCCAGCCCTGATTGCTGCGGCATCCAGTTCTGGTCTCTGCCTTCTGTGCCTTCTCCCCACTTCCCCACCTCCCAGGAGAACCTCAACAAATTGATGACCAACCTGCGGGCCACACAGCCCCACTTTGTCCGCTGCATTGTCCCCAACGAGAACAAGACCCCAGGTAGTGTCCCCAGGACTGGCTTGGGGTATGTGGGGGACACTGGAGCAGGGAAGCCAGTCTTCTCCCCTTACCTTGCAGGGTCTGCACAGCCTCAAAGTAAACCTTGGGTCCAGACTAATGTCTATGACACCTGAAGTGTATCCTTAGTCCTCTGACCTTTCCTTTTCCCCACCATGTCCAGGGGTCATGGATGCCTTCTTGGTGCTGCACCAGCTACGCTGCAATGGGGTCCTGGAGGGGATCCGCATCTGCCGCCAAGGATTCCCCAACAGGCTGCTCTATGCTGACTTCAGGCAGCGGTGGGTGGCTCCTGGCCCTGCCTATCTCCTTCTCCAGCTCCACCCTTGCTGCTTTCCCCTTCTCTCAGCTCCAGGTGGAGGCTGTAGGAAAGGCTTATATTAGAAGCCTAAGGGATAAATGAAGGTTCCAATCCCTGAAGAGCTTTATTCTTCTGGAGCTCAGTGGGCGCTGTCACTGCCATCAGCTTCCTTCCCCCTTCCCTTCGTAGGTTTGGATACTTGCAGTTTAACAAAATGAGAGTTCCTTCCCCTTCTAGAAGTAACTGGGCTTCCTCATGGTCCTTTATAGAGGATGTCTAGACAAACCCTGTCCATGCTAGCATGGGAGCTCTCACATGGTTTGTTTTTCATGTGGCTGTCAGTCTTGAAGATTGTTCCTCATTAGCAGGCATGTCTGCATCATTTTTGTTTTGGCTTTATTACACCCCAGGGTGTAGTGAACCATGTGCTTTGTTTAATGAGTCTGCCTAGTGAAGGGCTGCAGCCCACATGACCCTCTGTGCATGTGCACAGATGTCCATTTAAGAAATGGACATGCTGGGAACCCTTGCTGTTTTTAATTTTTTTTGGTATCAGGGATTGAACCCAGGGGCACTTTACCACTAAGCCACATCCCCAGCCCTTTTTATTTTTGATTTTGAGACAGCCTTGTTAGTTGTTTAGGGCCTCATTGAGTTGCTAAAGCTGGCCTTGAACTTGCACTCTTCCTGCCTCAGCTTCTTGAATGGCTAGAGTTATAGGTGTGCACCACCATGCCCAGCCCCTTACTCATTTTGAGCAGAAATTTTTCAAATGTTTTTTTCGGTTTTGTGATGTGGTACAGGACGTCACCTTTTTTTTTTTTTGGTACTAGAGATTGAACTCAGGGGCACTTGACCACTGAGCCACATCCTCAGCCCTGTGATTTTTTTTTTTTTTTTAGTTTATTTGTGGTTTTAGTTGTAGGTGGACAGAATATCTCTATTTTATTTTTATGTGGTGCTGAGGATCGAACCCACTGCCTCATGTGTGCTAGGTGAGCACACTACCACTGCGCCACAATCCCAGCCCAGGACGTCACCTTTTAATATTTTGGTTTTAAAATAATTATAAAAGTAGCATATGCCTTTTGTCAAAACTATATCCTCTTAAAGAACTTCCTGAGGGCATTTAAACACACCCCGAGGGTTTCAAGCAGAACATGCCCAGCCCCCCAACATAGCACTGCCTTCCCTGCCACCTTGTTCAGTGTCTCTCTGGAACTTCCACTTCCACTTCTAAAAGGCCAGGAATGGTTCCTTGCTACCCAGTTGCCTTCTCTGTCTTTGGCTTCCTCATTCTCAGTGGCCTGTGCTCCATCCTCCTCACCAACCTTTCCCTGCTTTCCTAGGTACCGCATCCTAAATCCCAGTGCCATCCCAGATGACACCTTCATGGACAGCAGAAAGGCCACAGAGAAGCTGTTGGGCTCCCTGGACATCGACCACACCCAGTACCAGTTTGGCCACACCAAGGTCCAGGCACACTGGAGTTAGGGTTGGACCTGGGTATGGGGGTCACATGGGGCAGGAGTCACACATGGCTGCCCCTTCTACCCCCAGGTGTTCTTCAAAGCTGGACTTCTAGGCGTCCTGGAGGAGCTCCGTGACCAGCGCCTGGCCAAGGTGCTGACGCTGCTGCAGGCACGGAGCCGGGGCCGCCTCATGCGACTTGAGTACCAGCGCATGCTGGGAGGCAGGTGGGTGTGAGAGAAGGGATGGAGACAGGATGTAGGTGTGACCACTGTCCTTTGGTTCACAAAACCAGCAGGCTCTACAGCTCTGTCATGCAGCCTTGTGGTCAAGTTAACCTCCGTATGGCTTGGAGTGAGGATCTGTTCTATGCCCCAAAGCCCCAGCCTCTATCTCCATGCCTCAAGATTGGAGTCAGGGCTTGGAGGGGTAATAGTGGCTTTCAGTGTTTTCTAGGCCTCAGGACAGATACCTTATTTGTATTTTCTTTCTTTATTTTTTAAAAATATTTTTAGTTGTTGATGGATCTTTATTTTATTCATTTATTATTTATATATTGTGCTGAGGATCGAACCCAGTGCCTCACGCATGCTAGGCAAGCGCTCTACCACTGAGCTATAGCCCCAGCCCAACCTTATTTGTATTTTCTTGACTAAAATTGAGTCAGTCTTAAGAGGTAGGTGCTGTGATTACCTTCACCCCTTCAGCAGATCCAGTAAAGAGCCAGTGAATGCTGGGCAGTTCACCCAGGCAGCAGATGCCACAGCCTGGTAGCTGAGCCCCCTCTTGCAAAGGCTGCCCTGGATATGTGGGGCTCATAAGTGCCTCCTGGAGTCAGACCTGTGGGGCCTTGGCCTGCTCCTTCAACTCTGCCCCTAACATGGAGGTGTTAGGACCCACTCCACAGGACATTAGGAAGACTAGATGTGGTAACACGGTCTTAGTGGGATGCCAAGGGGAGGTGCTCCAGGAACTTGAGTCACACCGTGAAGTAGGCAGTACTGGGCCTGCCTCACAGGGGCGTCCTCTCCCAGGGATGCCCTGTTCACCATCCAGTGGAACATCCGTGCCTTCAACGCTGTCAAGAATTGGTCATGGATGAAACTCTTCTTTAAGATGAAGCCACTCCTGCGTTCAGCACAGGCTGAGGAGGAGTTGGCAGCCCTGCGAGCAGAGCTGCGGGGGCTTCGAGGGGCACTCGCTGCTGCTGAGGCTAAGCGCCAAGAACTGGAAGAGACTCGTGTCAGTGTCACCCAGGAGAAGAATGACCTGGCCTTGCAGCTACAGGCAGTGAGTGATGGTGGGGTGGGAGGAAGATGAGGGAGTCCCCTTGGTGACTTGGTGTTTCTTGGAAGTTTGAGAACCCCAGGCTCCTCTGAAGAAACACCATCACCAGATCCAAAGCCAGGGTGGCCCTGGAATGCTCTGGCTGCTCAGGTCTTAACCTGGGTCTTTCTTGCTACTCTGAAGGTGCCATATCATGAGGCTGTGGCTTGTGTTCATGCTCAGTCCCTATTGGCAGGCCTTATCTGTCCATGTGTCCTAAAGCCCTCACCCCTGGCATCCCCAGAAGCTGCAGAAGAGCCATCTCCCCAGCTCTCCCCTCCTTGCTGCCCCTGAAATGAGCCCTTGCTCCCTTCTCTGACTATAGGCACCCAGGTGGTAGGTGACAGGGCCTTAACCAGAGGGTAGGGACCAAGGGTCTGGAAACTCTGCAAGTCCACAGAGCAAACTGTCCCTCTTTCAGCATGAGTATTGCTTGTGTGCCAGCCCTAGGCTAGTGCTGGAGATGGTTACGCAGCCAGGCAGTGAGGAAACAGGGAAAGAATGCCTAAGCCTCTTTAAGGACAGCCTCCAGGAGCCCCTCTGTGGCCATGCAGGGCTCTACATGTCTACCACTGCCCAACCCACCCCTTGAGACCTCAGCCCAGCATGCGGGTGTGGGCAGTGGGCTTTCCTCTTAGAGCGCTTCTTAGGCCTTTCCCCATTGGTTGCCCAGCCTGTCTATGTTACGTTCTTCATGGTGCCACTTCTGCCCCTCTCCCCACTAGGGCCAAGAGCAAGTCAAGGCATTGGTTCTCAGGGCCCAGCCAAGTATGGGTGTCAAACCTCATGGACAAACAAATGGCCTGGATTGTTGTCCCTTAGCTGGCCCTGTGTCAGCTTGGCTTCACTCTGTCCCCTCCAGGAGCAGGAGAACCTGGCGGATGCTGAGGAGCGCTGTCACCTGCTGATCAAGTCCAAGGTGCAGCTTGAGGCAAAGGTGAAGGAGCTGAATGAGCGACTGGAGGATGAGGAAGAGGTGAACGCTGACCTGGCTGCTCGCCGGCGCAAGCTGGAGGATGAATGCACAGAGCTCAAGAAGGACATTGATGACCTGGAGCTGACTCTGGCCAAGGCTGAGAAAGAAAAGCAAGCCACTGAGAACAAGGTGTGAGCAGGGTCAGCTGTGGGGAAGGGCCTCAGCCTGGGGACCAGTGGGGACCAGGCAGCTGCAGGTCCCCCTCCTGACTCTGTTGGGCCTCTATTGTGTAACCTGGGGCAGGTGACTGCCTCTTGTGGGCCTCCGTTTCCTCATCTGTCAGATGAGGTTAACAGACTTGCCTAAGTAGGGTAGCCAAGGGTTCAGCATGTAAATGGCCTTTGGTAAACATGCTCCACAGGGCTTCACATGCTAGGTACTCTGCAGATGCTAGTGATTTTCATCTAGCCAGGACCACAAGACCCTGGAGGGCAGGAACCCATACCCCCAGCTCACATCCCTCACATGGCTTCTATCATGAATGATGGTTCACAGCCCTGGGAGTACTAACTTAATCATATAGGGGGGAAGTGAGGCTGGAGTGGAGGGTGCTTGTTCAGGTTCTCACAGGTGCTAGGACTAGACCAGGACTAGGACCAGGACCAGCTTGAATACCTATAGACACTACAAGTGGCTGATGTGCACCAGGCCCTTACTCTGGGCTGTGCACTGCTCAGGGCTCAGTGATCCTTCATGCATTAATTCCTCCACTCAGTCTGAGGAAGGCTCATGGTAAAGTGACTTGCCTGAGCCCTCAGCTGGAAGGGACAGTTGGTGGGTAGTGGCTGCTGAGACCAGAGTATGGGGAAGGATGTCCCCTTGGTGACCCTGGCCCTGACACAGGTGAAGAACCTGACAGAGGAGATGGCCACATTGGACGAATCAGTAGCCCGGCTGACCAAGGAGAAGAAGGCACTGCAGGAGGCCCACCAGCAGGCCCTGGGCGACCTGCAGGCTGAGGAGGACCGCGTGAGTGCGCTGGCCAAGGCCAAGCTCCGTCTGGAGCAGCAGGTGGAAGATGTGAGTTGGGGCTACTGAGGGGTTGTGGGGTGGGTAGGCAAGTACTGGCTGGCTTGAGGCTGATCCCCATCTGCTCCACAGCTGGAGTGCTCCTTGGAGCAGGAGAAGAAACTGCGCATGGACACCGAGCGGGCCAAGCGCAAGCTTGAGGGTGACCTGAAGCTGACACAGGAGGCAGTGACAGACACTACCCAGGACAAGCAGCAGCTAGAGGAGAAGCTCAAGAAGTAGGTGTGGGGCCTGACCAGGTTCTCCCTTCTGGATTCTATTAGTCCTGTTACTGTGGAGGTTCAGTGAATGTGGGGGGTGGGGTTGAGACATTTCTCACTAGGTCACTAGGACAGGGGTAGTGTCCTGCCCTTCCTGGTTCAGGGAGGAGGGCAACAGGTGCACAGGAATGAGGCTACTTAGAGCCTCAGAGAAGGAGGTTGCTTGGGGGTTAGGGAGGCCCCAGTCAGGTGGATGATAGGGCCTGAGCTGGCTCATCCCTCCCTCTGCTCCCAGGAAGGACTCGGAGCTGAGTCAGCTAAACCTGCGGGTGGAAGACGAGCAGCTCCTGGGCACCCAGCTGCAGAAGAAGATCAAGGAGCTGCAGGTGCATGGAGGAGGGTGGGCGGGCCGGCAGGCCAGGCCCAGGTCAGAGGCTCAACAAGCTGATGTCATCACCTACCTACCGACCTAGGCACGGGCCGAGGAGCTGGAGGAAGAACTGGAGGCTGAACGTGCAGCCAGGGCCCGGGTGGAAAAGCAGCGAGCAGAAGCGGCTCGGGAGCTAGAAGAGCTGAGTGAGCGACTTGAAGAAGCTGGTGGTGCCTCTGCTGGGCAGCGTGAGGGCTGCCGCAAGCGTGAGGCTGAGCTGGGCAGGCTTCGGCGGGAACTGGAGGAGGCGGCACTGAGGCATGAGGCCACAGTGGCAGCCCTGCGGCGCAAGCAGGCAGATGGCGCAGCTGAGCTGGGAGAACAGGTGGACAGCCTGCAGCGGATACGGCAAAAGCTGGAAAAGGAGAAGAGCGAGCTGCGCATGGAGGTGGACGATCTGGGTGCCAGTGTGGAGACTCTGGCCCGAGGCAAGGTATCAGCCTTCTTCCTCACTCTGACCTAAATCTGACTCTAAATCAGGTCTGACTCCAGCAGCTGACTCCACCTTCTGACCCCTGGCCACCCCATGCCAATACTGACCCCACAGCAGCCTTCACCCTAAACCTAAGCCTGGACCTATTAACGGGGCATCCTACTCTTCCCTACCAGATCTGACATTAAACCCTGACTCCTCAGCTCCATTCTGATGGCTTCCAGTTCTGACCTCAGACCCTTGACCCAACATTGACTCCTGAACTCTGAACCTGTCCTGATTCTTCTGTTCTGAACCCAGCACCCAACTTTGACCTGTGAACTTTTGACTTCTGGTGACTGTCTAGATACACCAGATCTAGTATCCTAATGTTCACCAGACTCGCTTGCTTTGGGACTGGTCCAGCCCTCTTACTCTGAGGCTTTAGTTAAGCTATGAGCCTATCAGTAGAACCCTTGACCCTGAATGTGGGTTTCTGATCTCCCGTTGATGGCTGGACCTCTGTCTAGCTTTCCAGTGCCTGATCCCAGGTCCCAGTCTCTGACTGGAAGCTCTAGATCCTGCCCTCAGGTGCATAAACTTTTCCTGACCCCTGACTCTGCATCCTAGGCCAGTGCAGAGAAGCTGTGCAGGACCTATGAGGATCAGCTAAGTGAGGCCAAGATCAAGGTGGAGGAGCTGCAGCGGCAACTGGTGGATGTGAACACCCAGCGTGGACGACTACAGACTGAGAATGGTAAGGTTGGGGTTCAGCTGGGCCACACTGGGTGGGACCTAGGTACTACCTCTCACCCACTTGACCTGCCTGCTTGCCCCTTTGCCTATAGGGGAGCTGGGCCGCCTGCTGGAGGAGAAGGAATCTCTAATCAGCCAGCTGAGCCGTGGGAAAGCCTCAGCCGCCCAGAGCCTGGAGGAACTACGGAGGCAGCTAGAGGAAGAGAGCAAGGTGAGCTGGCACCAGTGATTGCAGAGTGGGCTAGTAGATGCTGAGTCCATCAGCATGGATTGAGGCCAAGGCCCTGGATGTTCCTGCAGGCCAAGAGTGCGCTGGCCCATGCTGTGCAGGCTTTGCGGCACGACTGTGACCTCCTGCGGGAACAACATGAGGAGGAGGCTGAGGCCCAGGCTGAGATGCAGCGGCTGCTATCCAAGGCCAATGCCGAGGTGGCCCAGTGGAGAAGCAAGTATGAGGCAGATGCCATCCAGAGGACTGAGGAGCTGGAAGAGGCCAAGTGAGCATCTGGTGGCCAGGCCATTACCACATTTATGCCTGTGCCTTGGGGCTAGCAGGGGGCGAGGGGAGATGCTAGGGCCTTTCCTTTGCTGGCTTCCTCCCTCCATAGTCCACACCCTGTCTGGTCCATGGTCCAGAAAGAAGCTGGCCTTGCGGCTGCAGGAGGCAGAAGAAGGTGTAGAGGCTGCAAACGCCAAATGTTCATCGCTGGAAAAGGCCAAGCTGCGGCTGCAGACGGAGTCAGAGGATGTGACCCTGGAGCTAGAGCGGGCAACCTCAGCAGCTGCTGCGCTGGACAAGAAGCAGCGGCACTTGGAGAGGGCCCTGGAGGAGCGGCGGCGACAGGAGGAGGAGATGCAGCGGGAACTGGAGGCAGCACAGAGGGAGGCCCGTAGCCTGGGCACAGAGCTTTTTCGGCTGCGCCATAGCCACGAGGAGGCGCTTGAGGCTCTGGAGACACTCAAGCGGGAGAACAAGAACCTACAGGGTAGGACATGGAGTTGGAAGCACCTTAGGTTCATCCTGGAATTAAGAGTGAAGAAAGCAACCTGGGTTGGGGTGTGAGCCCAGGGGTGGCCCGTCAGCACCCTCTCCATTCTGCAGAGGAGATCAGTGACCTCACAGACCAGGTCAGCCTCAATGGGAAGAGCATCCAGGAACTAGAGAAAGCCAAGAAGGCACTGGAAGGGGAGAAGAGTGAGCTGCAGGCAGCACTGGAGGAGGCTGAGGTCAGGACTGGCTGCAGGGGTGGGTGGATGCTGACCTGTCTCCCTGCTTCCTGAACACTCACCCTGACCCCCACCTGTACTGCCTCCTCTTCATTCCCAGGGGGCCTTGGAACTGGAGGAGACTAAGACGCTGCGGATCCAGCTGGAGCTGTCCCAGGTCAAGGCAGAAGTGGACCGAAAACTGGCAGAAAAGGATGAGGAGTGCACTAACCTGAGGTCTGGTACCGCGCCTCCCAGCCTCCCGAGAGCAGAGCAATGATGGAAAGCAGTATTGCTGAGTCCATGGTAGCTACTGGCATAGACATCTAGTCTGTCTCTGTGACATGGCTTTCTCAGGTTGGGGTTGTTCTCACCATTCCATAAGTGAACCTCCATAAGACTCAAAAATGCCCCAAGATTACACAATCGGATAGAGCCAGAGTTCAGTCCATGTCTGTCTCAGGGACTCACTTCTGTCTGTGAGCTTGCTTTGGTGGACAACAGGCAGCCACAAGGGGTTTTACGACAGAGAGGGACAACTGTTCCCCAGTTGGGTTCCCATCACCAAGAGTCTTTAGGCATTTGTGGGAGCATGCTCCGTGCCTGCCTTTCCATGAGCCAAGCCTGCCCTTCATCCTGCCCTCCCACAGGCGTAACCATCAGCGTGCTGTGGAGTCTCTGCAGGCCTCCCTGGATGCAGAGACCCGGGCTCGGAATGAGGCACTGCGGCTTAAGAAGAAGATGGAGGGTGACCTCAATGACCTGGAGCTGCAGCTGGGCCATGCCACCCGCCAGGCCATGGAGGCACAGGCAGCGACGCGACTACTGCAGGCCCAACTCAAGGAGGAACAGGCAGGGCGTGATGAGGAGCAGCGGCTGGCTGCTGAGCTCCGAGAGCAGGCGCAGGCCCTGGAGCGCCGCGCAGCACTGTTGGCTGCAGAGCTGGAAGAGTTGCGGGCTGCCCTGGAACAGGGCGAGCGCAGCCGGCGGCTGGCAGAGCAGGAACTGTTGGAGGCCACTGAGCGCCTCAACCTCCTCCATTCACAGGTGGGGTCTGGACAAGGATGTCCACAGGGATTGGGGGGTGGGGGCAGAGGCCTGCTGGCTAGCTGAGACTCTGCTTCCCCTCAGAACACAGGCCTTCTGAACCAGAAAAAGAAGCTAGAGGTGGACTTGGCCCAGCTGAGCGGGGAGGTAGAGGAGGCTGGCCAGGAGCGGCGGGAAGCTGAGGAGAAGGCCAAAAAGGCCATCACGGATGTGAGACTGGGCCAAGGCTGTGCCGGGGAGGGGGAGAGCAGAGGCCAAGGGAGCTTCCCTGGGGCTGGTCACTTCCTGACCATGCCACCTCCTCCCTTATAGGCGGCCATGATGGCCGAGGAGCTGAAGAAGGAGCAGGACACAAGCGCACACCTGGAACGGATGAAGAAGACTCTGGAACAGACAGTGCGGGAGCTGCAGGCACGCCTTGAGGAGGCAGAACAGGCTGCCCTCCGGGGTGGGAAGAAGCAGGTGCAGAAGCTGGAGGCCAAGGTATGTGCAGCCCCACAGTCCTTCCTGTGGGTGGCAGGTAGCTCAGAACTGCCAGAAGGTCTACCCTCTGGCTGTCTGCAGGTGCGGGAACTGGAGGCTGAGCTCGATGCAGAGCAGAAGAAGCATGCTGAGGCCCTCAAGGGTGTGCGCAAACATGAGCGTCGGGTCAAGGAACTTGCGTACCAGGTGGGTGATAAGGTCCATCCTGTGGGGTGGCCCTAGAGCTGGCCCAATCCAGGCAAACCCTGAGTCTCCTTTGACTGCCCAGGCCGAGGAGGACAGGAAGAACCTGGCTCGTATGCAGGACCTGGTGGACAAGCTGCAGAGCAAAGTCAAGAGCTACAAGCGCCAGTTTGAGGAGGCGGTAAGCACACTGGGGTATGGGAACATGGGGGACTGGTCAGATGCCAGGAGTAACCCAATTTCAACTATGGCCCCAGGGCCTGTGGTCTGGTGAGGCATCAGCAGCAGGCTGTCCTATTTTCTGATCTTAGTGACCACCTCACCCCCCGCAGGAAGAGAATTTCCTGGCAGCTCCAGAAGGGACTAGACCAAGCTGTCCTTAGCCTTATGTGCTTTCCCCTGGCCAGGCCTGGAGGTTGCCTCTGATGGGCAGGTTGGCATTCAGGCACCTCCTGACGTAGTTTCCACTTTCTTCTTCCTGCTGTGGGTCCTGGTGATGAGAGGCTGGTGGTAGGTAGAGAAGAACAGGAGAAGCCAGTTCCTTCTGGGTTTTGGGTGGGGACCAGAATGACCATTTGTTACTACCAAAGGGGAACCAAGGCCCTGTGTGTACCCTCAGGAGCAGCAGGCTAGCACCAACCTGGCTAAGTATCGCAAGGCCCAGCACGAGTTGGATGATGCGGAGGAGCGGGCAGACATGGCAGAGACCCAGGCCAACAAGCTGCGGGCGCGAACCCGGGATGCCCTGGGCCCCAAGGTGAGGGGTCCGATGGGCACCACCTTCCACGTGGGGTGCCTGGGTTGGGGGTAGCAGGTGGTACAGCTCACTTATCCTTCCTTACCTCTTAGCACAAGGAGTGAGAGCCTGAGAGTCTTGAGCCCCTGGGCTATGAAGAGGGACATTCTGTTGTCCTGTGGTTTCTTCACCCCCTTTGGCTGACACTCCAACCTCCCAAGCCCTGGACCATCCTAAATAAAGGTCACATCTGCAGCAACAACTGTTGTTCTCATTTCTTGGGGCTCAGTGGAAGGGTACACAGTCTCATGGACAAAGTCAGGTCCACATCAGTCATTTAAAATAAAGTTCTTTAATAGTCTCCATTTACTTGGTTTATTTGCTGTTAATAAATTGGCAACACAGGAGGGGGCCAACGGCGTGCTCCCAGCCAAGCTCCTGTGTCTGGGCTCAGGCAGGAGATGCTGCTGTGGGGCAGGGCAGGCACAGCCACCCTGGGCCCCAAGGGATGGAGAGAAAAGGCCCCCCAACTTCTGGAGGAACCCCCTGGGATGAAATAGCGGCCAATGAGCAAACAGAACCAGAGGAGCTGAAGGAAGACAAGGGAAGGACAGGTAGGCCTGGGGGAAGGCAGCATTCTCTGGTACCCCCCCACCCCTGTCCAGGAGCCTCTGCCTGAGGACAGAGGAGGCTTGGCTCATACATGGGGGACCCTGTCTCCCTCCCCACCCCAGGACTGGCAGCCAGGAGACCAGGCAGGAGCTCAGACAGAGCTCTTTTTGTAAATTTCCTTCCCCTGGGCAGGCCAAGAGTCCTAGGATTATGAGGGAAGGGTGGGCATGGTGCCCCTGTCCTCATCTGTGACTGAGAAGGAACTGAGGCTCCCCAATGATTGAGGCCCTCAGACCCAGAAGCCCAGGGTTTCCAGGATGCTTCCTCCCACCGAGCCTGTGCCTAAGACCTGGGGCAGAGAGCGGCGGGGAGGCAGGGGAGGGACGGGAACAGGCAGGGTGTGTGGCACATGTAGCCACGCTCACCCGCACTGGCCCTGGCCCAGCAGCCTCCCGAGGCCTGGCCCAAGGTCACTCCTCAGTGAAGTCCCTGTCTATGTCCATGTAGGGCTCTTCAATGTAGCTGACAAGGGCAGAAGGTGACTGGCGGTCTGGGTTCAACAGGATAGACACTGTCTCTTTCCAGTATGAGAAGCTGATGCAGGAACTCTGGGCAAAAAGAGAGGGGTTGGGGGGCACCTGAAGGACCTAGGCCAACCCCAGCACCCCACGGGTAGGGCCTTGGTAAGGGGACAAAAAGCCTGCCCCACATCCCCGTTGGGAACTGTGCTCTGGATGCCCCGCAGAGGCCCTGGGTCTACATGCCCACCACCCACCCATTTGGGGCCGGGGCACTCACATTTTCCAGGCAGGTGCTGTCCTTGTCCTTGTGCAGGTAATGCTGCTGCCAAAAGCGCAGCAGGTTGTGGAAGTTGTTGAGCAGGAAACCAGGATACTTCTTGCTGTGCTCCATGCGCTGCAACAACCGTAGGTACAAGGGCAGCCGTTCTTTCCGCCGGGCCAGCATCAGGATCACCAGGCTGGTGTTGAGGCAGCTGACGTTCTCCTGCAAAGCCACAGGCAGCTGGGCTGGGTGCATGCCGGCAGTTCCAGCGGCCTCTGGTGAACCTGTGCAGCCATGGGACTCCCTCTGAGCTGCCCCTTCCCAAGCATTTTCCTATTCCCCATGCCCACCCTGATGGCAACAACATCTGTTCTCATCTAGATCTTGGCTTGGGCATCACCTCTTCTGGAGATTTCAATCATCTGGCAGGTATGGGTGTACACACTAGGTGCAATTGTCTCACTTTAGAACATTTATTCCACACTAGACTCACACTAGACTGAGAAAAGTCTCAGTCTGTCTTATTCATCAAGTATCTCCCATCTGGGGCCCAGCTTCCCTACATTTGTTAGATGACAGAACAAAACCACCTCTGACAGGTACTAATGGTGCCCCTGTTTTAGAAAACAGAAGTGTGAAGCTTGGAGAAGGGAAGGCCACACAACTCACTGAGGGAGTTGAGGGCTACCTGGTCCAATTCCATAGCTAGTATAGCTGGAGGTGTTTAGATGTGGGACACTGGGGAAGAACACTGGACTGGAAGTCAAAAGAACATCGTGCCAATCCTGACTGCCTTGACTTAGTCTGTGACCTCAGGGAACTTGCTACCTCATCTTAAGGCCCTTTTTGTAAACTGGGGTACTGGGCAAAACCCTGGGAAGAGATGCACTTCTGGATTGAGGGTGGGAGAAACAAATGTGCTGCGCTCCAGGAAGAGGGAAATGGGCTCCAGTCTCCCGTCTCAGATTGCCCTTTGGTGGGGCCTCTCACCTGGGTCAGCGTCTGCACGTGGATGATATTGATGAGGCGGAAGAGAAAGGACATCTGGGTGGGCACCTGGGATATATAGGCGAGCAGGCGGCACTCGGACAGGACCTCAGCCACTGTGGAGGGAGTCAAAGGTGTAGCAGAAGGCTCAGGTCCAGTGGCCAGGCCACCTATGCCTTTGCTTGAGCTCCCCTTGGGTCCTGACACTGCAGCCTCTCACCAGAACAGCCATAAGAAAAGTTGCTGAGCAGCTGTTCCACCACCAGGCCAAACTAAGCCTGTGTTCTCTGAGCCCCATCTGGTCCTTCAGAACCACACTCAGAAGCAGCTCTGCTCCGCAGCCTGGCACCAGCCTGTGGCTTGTCTCCACAGAACAGTGTGCATCCACAGGAAAGTAGACCCATGGAGCTAATTAAGAAAAACAGTGAAGGAAAGCTGAAATCATTTTCAAAGCTTCTAACTCAATTGGTTTCCCACACAGCTCCCACATGCACCTGCCTACTATCAAGGTCACAGTACACATGAGCACTGAGCAAACAGCAACCCACATTATGGGGTGAAGGGTATGATGGTTGACTGTACCAAAGTCCATGGAGCCATTCTTCTAAAACAGATCCTTTAGGGGCAGAAACAGGAGGCAAGTGGCTAAATTACCAGATGACCAGGATGCTGTTTTGTTTTTTAGGCAGTACTAAGGGGGTTGAACCCAGGACCTCTTACTTGTTAGGCAAGTGTTCAACCACTGAGTTACACCCTATCCCTTTTGAGATAGGGTTTTGCTAAGTTGCCCAGGCTGGCCTTGAATTTGTGATCCTTCTGCCTCAGTACGCTAGGTAGCTGAGATTACAGGTGTGCACCACCACCCCCAGCACCAGGATGCTTCTTGCTATCAATGATAGTGAATATGACAAGGGACAACTCTTTTTGAAGGGTGTGCTCACAAATTTGTGAGAATCTGCTGGATGCCACAGACTCTCCTAGGAAAATAGAAAAGTACATATATGCACATAATCATAAACATGTGCATGGTGCATGCAATTCTAGGTGAGCCCTGCCCCAGCTACAGCTCACCCTACCACTCCATGCTCACACTCAGGGAGACACATGAGAGGGGTCCCACTCAACCTATCCCAGGTGAGTTTCCTGTTTTTTTGCATTTTGCTGGCAACAATGGCTTTTCTCCTATATCAAAGTGTTGTATATGCTCATCAAAGGAAACACAAACAACAGGGAAAAGTCAAAGCAGCTGAGCTAATCAGCCGCAACCATCACCTTCCAAGCACCTTGTGTCTGGGGCAGTTGCTTCAATTGTCCCATCTCCTAGCCGGAGGCCAAGTGACTAACCCCAGTGCAGTCACATTGTACCCATTTGCTTTGGAACTCTGGCTTTTTCTCACCTTTCATATCCACCTGGTTTTCAAATCGGTCCAGTGACAGAGTGACACAGCGTACTAACATGTTGGAGTCTACCAAGGAGCTGTTGATCTGCTTCAGGAATACCTGGAACTAGAGTGGAGTTGGTACTCAGGAGAAGCAGTGGGTTGCTGGCGAAGCTGGCTGTGGCCTAGGGTGGGTAGTCGCCACCACAGGTATCAGCGATCCTCTATCCTAGCCCTGCTACTTTACAGTCAGGCAACCTGAGTGACCTGCTCTCCCCACCTGCTGCTAAGATCCTGGGACACTTCCCAGCAGTTCTACACTGAGGGTGCCGGCTCCTCTCACTTTTACTTCAACTAGTCTCAGCTGGGTTTGTCACTCTCCAGAGAGTCTAACACTCCAGGCCCAGTACTCCGTGCTGGGCCTCCCACCGCAGCACATATACCTCACACCAGCAGGTCCACGTCTCCCCCGTTCTCACCCCCAAGCCCTCCATAAGCTGCAGTGGATTTTATCCCTGTTTTCCAGGGTCTGGCACAGAGTAGGTGCTAGTGACTGTTTGCTGAAGAGTCCCACTGAATCCCGGCACTCTCCACCTAAAAACCCACACCTGGAGACGGGAGGATCACGGCTTCAAGATAACTTAGGGCGATGCAGCCAACTCCATGGAACAAAGGAGCCTCACCTTTGCATCCGTATTGATGTATTTATTGAATCTCTTGAATGCATCAACGTTGAACTTCATCAGCTCCCCCAGGAGGTCAAAGTAGCTCTGCAGCACATCCCTCGATTTGCACTCACTGTCCACAATGCAGTACAGGATGTGCTGGGGTGAGCAGGGGACACAGTGAAGGTGTGGACATGGCTGCCCCACATCAGTCTCCAACTGGGGCCTGGCATGGTAGTTCTATGAAACCTGTGGCCTTGTCCAGATTCTCTCTGAGGATACTGGTGGCCCCAAGGACAGGACCAGGCAGACACACCTTACCAGGAGTGGGCAGTGGGTTGGGCATATGGCACTTGCTTACAGCTAAAGCCTCTGACCTGCCTGGTGGTCACCAACATAGCCAGAGCTCTCTAGCTCCTGGGCAGCGGAGCTATCTCCAGATCTAACACTGGTCATTGCCCTAGCACTGAGGCCAGAGGCCAGAGTTTAAAGGCACAGGGCATGTTCCGAATCCATGGATTGTCATTGTGTTTATAAATGAAACTATTTAAAGTTTATACCAAAACCAATGAATTTTTATCAAGAACATAAAGCCAACTCCTTGATGAAGTTTTCTATATTTTTTGAAGTTTTAATGATTTAAATCAAATTAATTTTTTTCATATAGGTTTTACAATTCATGGGTTCTTGTCCATATCAATTTTTAAAAACCAATTACAACTGGCCATTAAATGAATAAAGGAAAATCAACTTTTAGTCAAAATCAAAATATCTTCAGGGTCAAAAGGCTTTGAGGGGTAACTCTAGACTCCTACCCTTCTGCACAGTTACACCCCAAGTACTGGCATCAACCCTGAAGCACCCATGGGGAACCCACAGACAGAAACCCAGTGCAAACACTAGGGTGATTTACACTGTCATTTTAAAATACTGAGATTTGGTCTGCTCCTTATGAACTGTTTAGGGATAAGAACAGAAGAGCAATGTGTGGGGCTGGGGGCCACCCAGCACCCTGGCTCCTCCAGGCCATACCTCCAGAAGGCCTCGCTTCAGCAGGAACATCTGGTCTGCATAGGAGGTGGTCCCTCGGAGGAAACTCTCCACAGCTCGTGCTTGCCAAAACCTGCGACCCAAACATTGACCCCAGGCCCAGGTGGCTAAGGCTGCCCTCTCCTGGCTTCTGTTCAATTCCCCTAGGGTTTGGGAGATGTTTGCTGACTTCTTATTTATTTAACAGACATTAACTGAATATCTACCAGGCTTTGAGCCTCCCCCTAGGCTATGGGGATATAGCAGTGACCAAGGGAATCCTTATTCTCATGAAGTTGACAGCTCAGTGAGGAACAGTCTTCTATTTGGGTCTGTCTGGAAGGAGTTGTATCACAGAGAAGGTAGCATCTAGGAACAAAGAGCTGGCTGTTCCAGCAAGTCCCATGTGAAAGCATTCCAGGCTTTGCCCTTTCAGAATGGGAGGACATCAAAACTAGGGGCCAGGAATGGGTGTGGGAAGCATAAGAGTATGTGCTGACAAGCCATGGAGCCTGGCCTAGAGGAGAGATGGCTGATGTTGACCAAGTGGCCCAGAGGGCTCAGCTGGGATTCATGATAAGAAGTCTGGATAAGGATGATTGGGTGACAGGGTCCCACTTGGGGTGGAGCCTACTGACAGTTTCACACCCAGACCTACTGGAATTCTTCCTGCATACATCCTTCAAGACTGGTCTTGAGGAGTCTGGGAACTCTGAGCAGCCCTCAGCAGGGGAAGGGCTTTCCTTTGCTCCCACAGCTCCTGGCTCCATTCCTTTCCATGCTGCATGGAAATGGGTTTCTTTTCATGCTTGTTCCCCACAACCCCAGGGAATGCCACACTGGCAGAGTCTGTATCCCATTTCTCTCCCTCCTTTCCAGCACCAAGAGGTGCTTGGCAAAGAAATGCTTGGTCACCTCTTGGCAGGCCCTGCAGGTCTGCAGCAGGAGGGCAGTACTGACCTGCTGAGTCACATAAGGTCAGGTGACAGTCAAGCCACCCTCCCCAGCAGTGACCACAGTTCAAGGTGGATGCTGGGGACTAAAAGTAGTGTTTCTAATCATTTGGGAAACACTCGGTTCCTGGGCCCCTCAAGAGTGACAGGTACCTATTCTTCAGGCTCACCTGAAAGAGGACTCAGCTGGCTCCTTCTTCATGACCTGCAGCAAACGAGTTAACAAGCCTCTCTTCCCATCACACACCAGGCTCCTGAAATAAAATAGCACTGGTGGCAGATCTGAAAGGTTAACAGGGTCCTTGGGCTTGGGTCACTCTGCTGGCTTAGATGAGTGAAAACAAACAAAAAATAACAGGGACATTTCTAAGTTTGCAGGGTGCGCTCCTGTTTCACCTGGGTCCAGAGGCCTCAGAGATTCCTGTGACCATCAACTGAGCAGCCAAGTGCATTCCCACTGCAACTAAGGCCAGCCTGCCCTCCCAAAACCTGCAGGTGAGAGGCCTGAGCCACATCCAGAGCCAGATGGGGCTCAGAGCCGCTACAGGCAGGGTCTTTTACACCACAAGTGGGTATGAGGCCATGATAGAATCTGCCAGATGGAGCATGGCAGCAGGGTGGGGCTCAGGTCCTCCCTGCCCCGGGTTCAGTTCAATCTGGGCTGTGGATAAGTGCCCAGGCCTCCAGGCTTGGCTTCTGGTATATGAAGCAAAGGCAGCAGGTGAGGAAATGACTAGCTATTGTTGGGGAAGATGGCCAAGTTGGCAGGGGTCTGGACCCTTAAACTCCCTCTTCAAATACAGCAGCACTACTTTTACCCCTGAAGACATGAGGGTAGGGCCCCCAAGTCCAATCTGACCTGAGTGAGTTCTGTCCTTCAATCCCTTCACAACAAGCTGGGAAGTCATGGCTCTGGTGCTAGAAAAGGTCCACCCTATTCTGGCTCCTATGACTCTTATTACCCTGCTTCCGAAGACAGGCAAACAAAGTATAAAAGGATTTAACTCTCGCAGGGGCTGAAGCAGGGCTTCTGTCTGCCCTGCTTGGTCAGCCACCACTAGGCAGGAAAGGTCCACATCAGCTTGAGTCCACACATGCATGTGACAAGGGGAGGGCAGAACACAGATGCCCTTTGGCAGGTGATTTCTTGGAGCCTTTGTCCCTCATCTGTAAAGAGGAGGTGATGAGGGCACTCCCTCCTAGGGTTGCTGTGAAACTAGAGAGAGAAAATGCAGGACACCTGAGGAAGTGCCAGGCACAAAGAAGCTCTTGGGACATTATAGCTACACACAAAGGGCAAGTGTGTAATCAGTGTGTGTACACCTGTGAGTTGAGGCACACTGGCAGCTGCAGGAATGTGGCCAAAGCTGCACTCATCTACACTCACCTGTCAGTGTTGAGGACAGCTTCCACTTCAGGGATGTTGGCCTTGAGAGAGATGGCACTGAGTTCATTCAGCTCCTGGTTGTTGAGTAGCAGGTACTTATTCCTTAAACAAAAGGGTTGCAGGGGTGAAGGACAGGAGCTGGGGCTGCCTGTCAGCACTGTGTCAGTGCAGAAAGCCTCCTGCCCACTTTTTATTTTTTTATTTATTTAAAAAAATTTTTTTAATACCTTTATTTATTTTTATGTGGTGCTGAGGATTGAACCCAGTGCCTCACACATGCGAGATGAGCACGCTACCACTGAGCCACAACCCCAGCCCCCTCTTTTTATTTTTTATTTTAAGACAGGGTCTTGCTAAGTTATTCAGGCTATCCTTAAACTTGTGAACCTCCTGCTTCAGCCTTCCAAGTCATGCGATTACAGACATGCACAACTGTGCTCAGCTTTCATATAAATCTTAACTTTTGACTTTCCTTGAGGGAAAAACCCAAAGTCAGCAACAGTGGAACCAGTTCACAGCTGCCAGGGCTGAATGGTGGCCTGTCATTCCTGTTCACCATCACAATGCTATCCAAGGTCAAGGGTTAGCTGCTATTCCTTCCTTCTTTTCACTGTTTTCCTTATAGCAGAAAATGACTTTCCTGTACATTTCCCATCAAAGGTTGAAAAACAGAAAATGAGAGGGCTATCTCTCAAGAAAAATGGGGGGCTGGGGCTATAGTTCAATGGTAGAATGTTTGCCTCGCATGTGTGAGGCCCTGGGTTTGATCCTTAGCACCACATAAAAATAAATAAAATAGAATAAAGGTATTGTGAAAAAAACATCTTATTTGTGAAAAAAATCATGTAATTAAACAACACTATTATGGGGCCAGGGTTGTGGCTCAGTGGTAGAGCACTTGCCTCGTATGCGTGAGGCACTGGGTTTGAACCTCAGCACCACATACAAATAAACAAATAAATAAAGATTTAAAAAAAAAACACACTATTAATGTAGAATAACAGATTCTACTGTATAGTAAAACTTTCAGGCTTTTATTTTTCTTTTTTAATCATGGGTCATTTTCTTTTTTTATATATATATTTTTTTCGTTGTAGATGGACACAATATTTTTATTTTATTTATTTTTATGTGGTGCTGAGGATCAAACCCAGTGCCTCACGCATGCGAGGCAAGCGCTCTACTGCTGAGCCACACTCAGCCCCCATGGGTCATTTTCTGTTTTGGAAAAGATGAAATAAAAATGATAATCAGAGGCAAAGCTTTGATTGCCCAGAAGGGAAAACTCAGTTGCTCATCTGTCTTGTTTTAAAAGCTACTTTTTTTTTTTTTTTTTAGTATTAATAATCAAAATAACTTAAATGTAGGCCATTTTGTTAAACTTATGAGATCATAGATTTGGGTTTTGGCTGTTGTAAAAATGTTATTTTGGATATATTTTCAATTTTTAGACAAAAACATTTTGTAAATTTTTTTTCATTTAATTGGAGTGATTTTCAAGTTTCTGCAAATGGGGTAAGTGCAGATTTAAACCATTGAATGTTAATGGTGAATAATGTATATATTCTCACTTGAAGAAATGTAATGAGTAAAGTTGAAATAAATTCTTAGAAGATTACTATATCACCAGTGGTTTCACAAAAATTCTCTTGTATTTATTTATCAGTTGAATTTAACAGGGTCTTGCTAAGTTGTTCTCTTGTATTTATTTATCAGTTAAAAGTTTTTTTATTTATCAAATAAAAAAATTTAGACACAATGAAAAATAATGGGGCTGGGGTTATGGCTCAGTGGTACAGCGCTTGTCTCACATGTGTGAGGCACTTGGGTTCAATCCTCAGCACCACATACAAAATACATAAATAAATAAAATAAAGGTTTAAAAAAAAAAAAGAAAAATGGCCAAAGTGCAACGTGAAAAATCCCCTTGTGTCCAATCTGCCAGCTTTGCCTGAGTATCAAAGGACAGTTAGTCAGTGGAAAGATGTGCTGTTTCCAAGAGTAGGAAGGTGCCAGTGACTTCTGTCTCTATTTGTTAGAGTGGCTTGAAGGAAAGCTCTGCACCTAGTGAGACAAACAGCAACTCATACTGCAGTGTCAAAGAAGTGCAGCCACACTTGGTAACACGGAGGTGACAGTGGGCTCCCACCATCTCCTATGTCCTCCTCCTGAGCAGAAAGCAGTCATAGGACAAAGAGAGAGAGGCCTTCGGGAGACAACTGACAATTGTCCGTGCAGGGACACGTATGCATACTTATTCATGGTGTGTGTACTTACTCATGGTGGTCGCTGAAACTCTGGAGAAGCCTCAAAAACTGGATCTTCAAGGTGATATCCTAAAATACATGTTAAAACCAGTCATATTGCTTCTAAATAAGACAGGGCAATACCAGTCACTGTGGACTATGCCAGTGGTCCTAGCTACTTGGGAGGCTAAGGCAGAAGGATCACTTGAGGGCATGTGCTGGGAGTGATGCTGGCCAAATTGTATCCTTATATTGAGTATTGTGTGCATGTATGAATAAGTAACAACGAATTCCATCAGTATGTACAACTACAATGCACCAATAAAAAAAAATGTGGGATGGGGGAAGGAGAAGGATCACTTGAGCCTGAGAATTTGAGGCCAGTGTGGCAACAATACAAACATCTCCTATCCAAAAATAAAAAATAAAAAAGACTCTGGTAAGACTCTGGACATGCCACTCTGCTTCTGAGCTTTTGTCCTCATCCACAATGAGGACTTTTCTCTATTAGAAAACCATCTAGTCAGATCTCTACATCTAACTGATGGCAAATTTAACTATGTGGACCCTTCCTGCTAAAAACATTTCACATACTGAATTTTTAAAAAGTCACCAAAAGACTTTTAAATGTGAGGCTAAGTCCTTAAGGTAGAAAGGGAATCCTGTAGGAAATGGGACACGAAGACAGGCTTGAGGCCAAGCAGCAAGCCCTGGTGCTGACGCTTGGGAAACTGAGGGCTATGTGCAGAGATGGGGGGTCTAGTCACACCAGGGCTGGGATTCTAAGGCCCTGAAGTGACTGATCAGAGCTTCGGGCCTGGGCAAAGATCTGATCTATGTGTTAGGGAGCTGGCAAAAGAGCCTGGTTCTCCTTTGCCTGGGTGCAAGTGTAGTTTCCCAGGAGAAGTGGAAACCTGGGTTCATACTAACAGCCAAGAACCAAATGTGAAATCTGGCCTGGGACAGATGCACCCCCAAAGTACGGGGCAGATGAAAGCAAAGGTGCCTTGCACAAGTACTTCCAAGGCTGAGGCTAGACAGGTACCAGGGAAAGTGAGCCCTGCTCAAGACAGCCTCTCCACAAACATGAAGCAAAGCTCTACCCTGAGGGTCTTCAGACCCAAATACAACATCATTACTCCATGAACAATTAAGAGAGACGGTCAGAAAGTAAGTTACAAATAATAAAGAGAAAATATGCAAGAAAGACGAACATGAACAAAGACCAAGCAGTTTTTGAAAAAAAGCCAGACAAAATAAATGCAAAATATATTCACATGAAGTTAAAAACACAAATGGATGGACTGAAAGGCAAATCCGACAAGGCCAAAGAGAGAAGTGGTAAAGTGGGAGTTGTACTGAGAAAAGTCCCAGAATGAAGAGGTCAGGGAGCTCCTGGCAATGGGCCTTAAAGGCTACAAAACATCTCAAGGTTCCAGAGCACTTTCCCTCCCAAGCTGTCAAAACAGACTCAGCGACTCATTCAAGTTCTCCCAACAAGCTGAGTGGCACAAAGGCTTCCTGACTCCCAGTTCAGTGTTCTCTCTAAGGCACTACAAGATATACAAGGCAGAGGTGAGCCCTTGGCCTCAGAAAACCAAAGCATCCCAAAGCTGTTTCCTGAGGTAGGGCGCAGATGGTGTGTGGTAGCTGGTGGCAAACCAAGTTATGGAGGATGGAGTAGCTGGCTTCCAATTATGGGATCATAAATAGGACTTTCAGTTCCTTCTCTACTCCCAAAGACAAGAGGTCAAAGGGTCAGTGGCAGGTCTTGAAACAACTGTTTCTAGCAAGTAAAGTCCCATTGCATCCCCATGATCCCCTGCTCACCGGGCTACAGTCACAGTTCTGGTTGTGACCATGGAGGACAAGGGCAGATGCTGAATGTTTCCTCCAAATTAGCTTGTCAAACAAATTATTGAGTCCAGGGATCAGCTTGAACTCTGCAATCATCCTGTGAACCTGCATGGAGTGGGAAGGGAAGACAGTAAGACTTCGCTTCGAAGATCTGCCAAAGCCTCATACTCAGCACAGACAGTAACGATCTTTAGGACTAAGAAAGCAGTCAAGGGGACATATTGAGATTTAAAGAAAACATCTACACATGCCCTATCCTGATTACCTCACCACACACACTTTTTGACTTTGCTCATTACTGCTCATGTAATCATATAAGTCACACTATATGGAAGGTCCTATCTTTTTTTTTTTTAATATTTTTTTACTTGTAGATGGACACAATACCTTTATTGTTTTATTTATTTATTTTTATGTGGTGCTGAGGATCAAACCCAGTGCTTCATATGTGCAAGGTGAGCACTCTACCACTGAGCTACAACCCTAGCCCCAGAAGGTCCTAGCTTAAGAATGTGAGTTTTGGATTCAGATAGTCCTATGTTTACTTTTAGCTCCACCATCTGTAAACCGGAACCTTAAGAAAGTCCCTTAATTGTTAGTATCCTTGTCATATCATTAAGATGAAAATATGGCCAGGCATGATGGTACATACTTTAAATTCAAGTCATTTGGGAGGCTGAGGCAAGAGGATAGTAAATTTAAGCATAGGCTCAGCAACTTATCACAACCTTGTCTCAAAATAAATAAAAAGGCTGGGGAAAAAAAAGAAAGAAAGAAAATATGTCTCATATTTTACAATAGGACACATTTCAACTGGGACAAGATACAAAAAGAAACTCTGCTAACCCTAGAAAAGTCTATGTGAAGACTTTAAAAAGTGACCCAAGAGTGGGTCTAGAGGATTAACTAAACCTGGAAGCCAAAAGGGAGACTACTGATTTCAACCACACAAAGGTTTTAACATTCTGCATCATGAAACTCACAATAAGCACAAGTCACAAGTCAAACATAACAAATGGAGAACACACACTGGTAACTCGTGTCTCAGGCAGAGCGAATTTCCTCTGTGAGGAGCCCTACAAATCTCAGACAAAAGACCAATCTGTAAAGCACTCGCCTAAGCATGCATGAGGCCCTGGGTTCAATCCCTAGTACAAGTAGGCGTGGGGGACCAACCCCACAGAAAAAAGTGGACAAAGTATATAGACAGGAGAATAGAAAAAGTTCTTAAATATATGAAAATGGCTTAACCTCACTTACTTTTTTTAAAAAATATTTTATTTTTTTAGTTGTAGGTGGACAGAATACCTTTATTTTTATGTGGTGCTGAGGATCGAACCCAGTGCCTCATGCATGCTAGGCGAGCACACTACCACTGCACCATAACCCCAGCCCCCTCACTTACAACTTTAAGAGAGATTTGAATCCCAACTGATTTTTCACATGGGCAAAGGAGACACAATTTTATCTGACTTTGGCATGATTTTGGTGACTAGACACCAGATATACTCATATTCTGTGGGTGAGAAGGCATATTGGTACAACCTGCACAGGGAGGATGATCTCCCAATATCTCTAAAAATTACAATCAGATTCCCCTTGACCATCAATTCCACTTTTTTATTCTCAGGCAGAAACTCATAAATAATAAATGACATATTTATGACATTACTGAAGAAAGCATTATTTATAATACCAAAAAAACAGACATAACCTACACTTCTATCAATGGGAATTAAATACATAATGGTACATCTACACAATGAGATACAAGGCATGAGCAAAAAAAAAACCAAAAACCAAAACCAAGGCATTTTAGATGTAACGAGTTGAACAACTGCTAATATAAGAAAGTGGCCAGGTGTAGTGATACCCGTCTGTAATCTGAGTGACTTGGGAGGCTGAGACAGGAGGATCATAAATTCGGAGCCAGCCTTAGCAACTTAGTGAGAACCTGCTGCAAATAAAAAACCAAAAGGGCTGGGGATGTAGCTCAGTGGTAAAGTGCCCCTGGGTTCAATCCCCAGTACCAACAAAAGAAAGAAAATGGGGCTGGGATTATGGCGCAGTGGTAGCGTGCTCGCCTAGCATGCATAAGGCACTGGGTTCGATCCTCAGTACCACATAAAAATAAAATAAAGATATTCTGTCACCTACAACTAAAACATAAACATTTAAAAAAAAAGAAAGAAAATGTACAATTGCTGACATGCTGTATTATTGATTGTGTAAAAAATCCTACTTTTATTAACATATATATCTCTAGAAGGATTCACTAACAACTGGTAAAGTCATCTGCTTCATGGAAGACCCAGAAAATTGAGACGCAAAGGGAACACAGGCGTCACTGATACTAATATTAGTCAACTCTGAGGATTATTTGCTTATTAATTGTTTTTACATAATATGAAACAAAGCTGCTGTTACTCCCTTCTTGGGGCTGTCATACAGATAAACCTGGAGACTCAATGCTCTGCCACCACTGCTCTACAGAGAAGGGAAGTCCAGCAAGGCCAGCTCAGACAAGCTTGGCAGAGGACATGTCACCTAACTCACAGTCTCATCCTGAGGCCTGACTCTTTCCAGCCCACCACTGGCATCACTGATCCTGGAAGACCAAACCCAACCAGTTACTGCCTGTGACTCCACTCTCATGAACGTCTGTGGACAGAAAAAGCAAACCTTCTGGCCAGTGTGGGATGCACGAGCAGCCCAGAATCTGTCAGACTGAGTCAAAGTGAAAGGATGTCTGCTTTGCTGCTTAGGCCTCTGTAAAACCCAGTCTAATGGGGTATGGAAGGGGGGCTGACACCTACGGTGGTCACCAAGTCAAGGGTTTTCTTGTCTTACTATGAAGAACTCCAAGTCCTACTCAGGTCAACTTTTAAAAAAAGTTGACACTACAATGGCCCTGAAAGTCAGGGTCTGAATGCCACACTGCACAGACTAGAAATCCAGGCTCAAGATTAGGGATTTAGGGCTGGGGCTGTAGCTCAGTGGTAGAGCGCTTGCCTAGCATGTGAGAGGCACTGGGTTTGAACCTTAGCACCCATAACAATGAAACAAATAAAGGCATGCTGTTCATCTACAACTACAAAAAAAAAAAAAAATTAGGGATTTAAATAAGTAGCATGAACCTAAAATTCCAGCTACTTGGGAGGCTGAGGCAGGAGGATCACTTCAACCCAGGAGTTTGAGGCCAGTCTGGACAACATAGTAAGACCCTGACTAAAAAACTGGGAAGAGTGGTAGGGTGGTGGTAGTGGTATGAGTCTCAAGGCTGAGAAGAGATGGGCCTTCTGAGGCAGACCTGGACTTCACCCCATGTCTCCTGAAATCCAGGCCACTGGTAGGTTTGAAGTTTTTGCTGTGATACTTCTTTTTTCACTTAAAAATACCAGCTTCTTCAACTGTGGGGCAAATTTTATGGTCAAATGCACCTTTCCTACTCTCAGGTCCAGTCCCTTGACTCTACACCAGAATGGTGGAAAAGCAGGCAAGCAGGCAGGATGGAGTGCCATTCCACCTACAGAGATGGGGAGGGAGTGGTGAGAGCTCAGGCTTCAGGAGGTGGGCCTGATCAGCTCTAGGCTCACAGGCTAGCTCTGGTCAACGTTCTGCTTTGACCCCGAGTCCCTTGATGGAAAACAAGAGATAAGGGAGCTGCTAAAGGGCTCAACGAGGTAATGTGGAGATAGCTCAGGGGATACCCACCAAAAAATGACTGCTACGTTGATTATTTTCATTGGTACCAGGATAAAACTTATGGAATTTGAGGAGTCCTTCCAATCTTGTTATTTCAATTTTCCCAAGACTGGTCAGAGAACTTGACTCAACCATACATTAACAAGGCCACTTTAGGAGGAAGCCTTCTGTGAGGTCCAGCCAAGGAAATCCTTCCTAGGGGCACCCATTCTACGCAGGATCCATGAGTCCATGTTACAGTGCCTGGCACACAGGTACGTGGTGGGGCAGGACCCCACGGCTAGTGACAGTCCCTCCTCAAGGAAGCAGTGCTGTTACCATGCAGTTCACCTGAAGACCACAATGACTCATAGCAACTTGGTAATAAGAAGGCTTAGGGAAGAGGGTGTTGTTATGGTGGGGGGACAGAGAGAAGAGGCAAGACAGTGACATTTACAATTCTGGCTCTCCCAGGCCCTGGTCACTGAGAACACAGCCGATTTTGTACCGTGGTTTCTTGAGCACTGAGCTCTGGGAGAGTGGGTCACCACCTGCGGTGTCACTTACCAAGTACCTGAAAACTGAAATTGAATAACTGTGAAAGTGCCTCAAAAAAATAAAAGCATTCAACACATGGGAGCCATCACCACTATCATTTCTTATAACAAACACAATCCATTCTGAAGAAGCACCAAGGCCATGGAAGAAAGTGTGGGATCTCATACAGTATCCTGGTTTTACCTAATTGTATGCTGAGGACTCCCAAAGTAACTCCTCTAGCCCAACCTCTCCCCAACTCTAGCTGCTCGTAATCCAAGTGCCAATTCCAACTGTCACCTAATCCTTCCCTGTTCAAAAGCAAACTCATCTTCCCTAAGCCTGCCCCTCCACTCCTCACCCACTAGCTTTAACCATCTCAATAAATGGTAAATCTATCCCCAGAACCTTGGGAGTCATCCTTAACTCTTCCCCTTTCTTATGTCTGCATCCAAATCATCAGCAAACCCTAACCGTTCCATCGTCAAAATATATCCTGAATGCAACCCCTTCCTACCAGCACACCCCAACCTGTGCTGGTCCTAGCTACCAACTCTTTGCTCAGTTACAAGGGTCCCTAGGGGGTCTCTGTACTCCCAATCTTGCTGACTTCCAGGCTTTCACAAAGCAGTCAGAGGGACAACTCCTCACTTGAAGTAAAAACCAAAGTCTTTTTTAAGTGGCCTATGGCATCCCAATGCAAGTTGGCCCATGATCCTTCAGCTCTGTTGTCTCACTGCCTGTCCCAGTCATTCACCCTGGCCTCTTTTCTGTTCCACCAACCTACAAAGCCCACTCCCACCACAGGGGCACAACTCCCTCTAGTTGGTCAGCTGTCTCAGGTCTCAACATGCAGCCTCTTACTTTCTTCTGGTCTGGGTGCCAGTGCTGTCTAGAAATGCTGTCTACAGCAAGGTACCTGGAAATACCCCAAGCTTTGGAATGAGCCTGGTTTCCTTATGAGAAGGAAAACAACCCATATGCTTTGCTTGGCTAGAGTGAGTGCCATTCTAAATGAAGGCTGATGGAAGTGCACCCAGCACACCACAAGCCAGGCAGCATCTGCTCCTGGCTCCCCCTTTTCTGGGATGCTAGGGAGGTGCCCACCTGGTTTCGCTGACGCCCCATCAACAGCACGCAGAGGACATAGAGCACTTCCAGTTTGTACATGATCTCATGCATAATCTTCATCGACTGGGGCAGCTGGGTCCTGGCTGAAGTGTGAGGTAGCCCATTCTCCTCAGAAGCGCCTGGAGGAGGGAACACAGTGGAGGCTGACAGAGCCCCAGGGAGAGGGTGAGTCATGGCTCCTGAGGAAACAGTTCTGCTCTCAAACCCACTCTGAACAGACTGGAGATACAAAGCCATTAGACTGGGCCCAGCCCTGCATGAGACTTTGAAAGCCCCCAAACTCCTTCAATCCCCAGAAGCTAGGTGAACAAGAAACCTAGAAAAACTGACTCTAGTTCTAGTCTGTTTCACCAACTTTAACAAAGCAAAAATATCCTAATGTTGGCAATGAAGTGTCATATTCTATCCTCCTCACTGGTACCTCTGCCACCAAGCACAGCCCCCAGAAAGAGCACAGACAGATAGATGTCTGATACCAAGTAGTGTGGAACTCTTCAAGTAACTAATTACTCTGAGTCATTGTTTTTCTATGTAGATTCCATGAGGGCACAACTGTTGAAAGCCCAGAGGATTCTTTTTGAAGATCTGCCCCATTTTTCAAAGAACCACCTAGAGTTTTCTAAGGCTCAATTTTCTAAAGTAGACCAGGTTTTACAACTGATCACACAGATATCGATGAACATTATCTACCAGCAGTTTTTCATTGCACAGAATCTCATCATTACTAAAGAAGCAGATAAGTGCTATGTATGGGAACCTGATACCTACAAGGCATTGTACTCTGAGCTTTAGGTAATTCAACTCACTTGCTCTACTATGCAGTTGACAAAACTATGTCTTGTCCACTCCAAAAAGGAATTTACCCTTGGGAAGGTAGGAGAGCAAAATAATGAAGATGGAAGGCTATGGAATTGAAATTTGCTGGCTATGTAATTCTGTGCAAATCATCTCCACACTAAGCCTTTGATTGCTCTGTACTACTACTGTGGACAGAGAGGGTTACCATGAGGAACACAAGAAAAGCCCAGCAATGGATTCTTAGGAAGCCTCACTCACCATTAGATCCCTTTTAAGAGGTCAATGGTCATAGTTATGAGAGGCTGGGTGACTTTATGAGAATCACTTCTTTTCAGTTTCCTCATCTTTAAGGTAAAAGGATGAATCAGTAACTGCTAAGGTTCTTTCAAACTCCCACTAGACCTATTTCCCTAGCGGCCTTTTGCAAAGGCCAGAAGAACTATGCATACAGAGGAGTGGTTATCAAACCCATTCAGGGAAGGCCCACCTAGGAGACACTGATTTCTGCAGGGTGTCATAACATAAGAGCCTAACTTATTCCACCCTACAGACCCAGAACAATTTTTTCCAGTCACATTATATCACCAATATAAAATCATATAAGACAAGCTGCCAAGTGAAGCATGACTTAGGAGGCAGCATGGCACAATGGGTAAGAGCAAAGATGTAGAAGTCAGACTGCTGAGCTGGAAACTCACTCACTAGCTGGGTAGCCTTAGTTGACCTTTATGTGCTTCAGTAGTCATCCTCATCTGTAAAACAGTGATAATGACAATAGCACCTACCTCCTAATAATGGTGCAAAGATAGAAGAAAACTAATATTTTGGAGGTACTTAGAACAATGGCCAGCACAAGCATGTAGTAAACAAATAAAAAACTTAATTCTGAGTTCTTCTACTAAAGTTTTCTTTTCTCTTTTATAAATTTAATAAGTTAATTTATGTATGGGACACTTGATACCTGTAAGGCATCAAGGACTGGTTCACCAACAGCAATTTACAATGTGCTGAGCCCTGTATATACTAGCACAATACATAAAAATTACACATATTAATAGGGTACCATATGATGTGCTGATATGTATGCATACACTATGTAATGCTTAAATCTTTTTTTTTTATTTTTTTTTTGTTATACATGGACAAAGTGTCTTTGTTTTACTTATTTGTATGTGGTGCTGAGGATCAAACCCAGTTCCTCACGTGGGAGGCAAGCACTCTGCCACTGAGCCACAACCTCAGCCCCTGTAATGTTTAATTCTTTAAACACATTTATCTGTTCAAATATTTATCATTTCTTTATGGCAAAAACATCCCAAATCATTTTTCTTTAGCTTTTTGAGATATAGCACAAATATATAGCACATAATTGTTATCTATAGTTACCCTACTGGGCAAACAGCACACCAGAACTTCTTACTCATATCTAAATATAACTTATTACTCGTGTTTTCTTCTTTTCGATCTTCATGTTCTTTTTTTAAAAATATCTTTATTTATTTATTTTTATGTGGTGCTGAGGATTGAACCCAGTACCTCACACATGCAAGGCAAGCCCTCTACAACTGAGCTACAATCCCAGCCCCTCTTCATGCTCTTAATAGCAACTAAAGTGGCAGGAGGCAAAGACTAAGGAAAATTTTTCCAGAGACAATTTAATTAAGAAAATTCTATCTTGGGCTGGGGTTATGGCGCAGTGGTAGCGTGCTCACCTAGCATGCGTGAGGCACTGGGTTCGATCCTCAGCACCACATAAAAATAAAATAAAAATATTCTGTCCACTTACAACTAAAAAATAAATATTAGAAAAAAAAAGAAAATTTTATCTATTCCCATATATTTCCCTGCACCTTGGGAGGAAAACCAGAATGACTAAGTCCATGTTGGGCCTCTTTGGTTAGTTCCCAGACCATGTAAGAGTCCAGTGATCTGTGGAGACTCTAGGGAATAAGCATGCAGAATCTGCTTCTGCTACACACTTGTTGGTAACCTGGCAAGCCCCAGGATCCACACAACCTGGCTTGCCTAGCTGAGGGAGCTTTCAGGAAGCCTGCAGGAGAGAATGGCTATGGAAGGAGCAGGTGCAATGCGGAGCACACAGGCACCCTCAGAAATCAGTGTCTCTAGAGAGACACAGCCAGCTCAGATTCTGCCCTAAGTCACAGGCAACTTTTGGTGCTGGGCTCCTGCAATCTGACAAACTCTGTGGGGATAAATATTTGCAAGAAAGTTTCCAAAGCAATAGCCAGAGCTTAGCAACAAGATCATTTCCAAGGATAAAGAAGGGAAAACTAGTTCAAGAGGCGTCTCCTTCCCTCCAAATCTCGTTAGCTCTGTAACACTGATGAAAGTGGTGATCATTCTCTCTGTGTCTGCACTCACTCCACTTTCTGGGCATACTAATTCACCAGTTTTTAAAAACAGCTTTAAGCTGTAATTCACATACCATACACTTCACCCATTAAATCAATCACAATTCACTGACTTTTAGGATATTCACAGTTGTGCAGTCATCACCACAATCATTTTAGAACATCTTCAATATCCTAAAAAGAAAATTTGTACTCCTTAGCAGTCACTCTCTACACTTCCTACTGAATCCCTAGTCCTAGGCAACCACTCACATAATTTCTGCCTCCATGGAATTGCCCATATGGGATGCTTCCTATAAATGAATTCACATAATATGTGGCATTTCATCACTGCTTCTTTCACTTGGCACAATGTTTACAAGGTTTATGCATGGTGAAGAATGTATTAGTATTTCTTTTTTTTTTAACTGATGAATAGTATTCTATATGAAAAAACCTCATCCTGTTTTTCTACTCAATAGCTGGTAGATATTTGGGTTGTTTCCATATTTTAGCTATTATGAATATACTATAATGAACATTCATGAAAATGTTTTTGTATAAACTTGTTTTTGTTTTTCTTGGGTATGTAGGTAGCTATGACTAGAATTTCTGAGACATATGGTAACTGTATGTTTAACTTTTGAGGAACTGCCAGACTGTTTTCCAAATTGGCTGCACTACCTTACATGCCATCAAAAGCAAATAAGGACAGGTGCAGTGGTGCTTGCCTGTAATCTCAGCTAGTCATGAGGCTGAGGCAGGAGAATTTCAAGTTGAAGGCCAGCCTATATAACACATAGAGACCCCATCTCAACAAAACAAAACACAAAAACCAAAAAAAAAGGGAGGGTGGGTATCGGGCACGGTACATGCCTGTAATCCCCAGCAGCTCGGGAGGCTGAGACAGGAGGATCACAAGTTCAAAGCCAGCCTCAGCAAAAGCGAGGCGTTACTCAAGTCAGTGAGACCCTGTCTCTAAATAAATTACAAAATAGGGCTGGGGATGTGGCTCAGTGGTCAAATGCCCCTGAGTTCAATCCTCAGTAACCCCCAACCCCAAAAAAGGAAAGGAAAAATAAACTGAATAAGCATTTTAGTATGTCTATATCCTTCTCAAGACATATTATCTGTCGTTTCAATGATAACCATCCTAGGGAGTATGTGTGAAGAAGTATCTGTAGTTTTGATTTGCATTTCCCTGATGGCTAATGATGCTGAACAACTTTTCATGGCTTAGTGGCCATCTGAGTATTTTCTTTGAATAAATGTCTTTTTAGATCCTTTGTCTATATTTTGAAATGCACTGTCTGATTAGTGAACTGCAGGTGTTCTTTATACATTCTAGTTTCAAGTACCTTATTCAATACATGGTTTGCAAAAATGTTTTCCCTTTCTCATTCTGTCAGTTTGTCTTTTCAATCCCCTCACCACACCACCCTAGAGTAACTCCTTTATTCTAAAAGTGCTGGTATGTAAGCCATTTCTTTCTTCCTCACCCAGGCCAGAATACCATTCTGAGGAAGAATGCAGTCTTCTCTGGAGGAAGCCCTAGGTCATGAATGGTTAGGATGGGGCAGCCAGGAGACATTAGCCCAATGTCCATTTCTAGATCACAAACTGGAGGGGAGAGAAGAGATTGGGGAGGACAGACAGGTCCTTCCCAGTCTTTAGTGCACTTTCTCTTGGTTATGCTGCCTCCTGCTGGCTGCAGTCACTGCTGTCTTTCTCCTTCAGATTCTAACCAGAGGCTAACAAGGGAATCAGAATTCTAGCTGCTTCTATCTGGTAATCTTTCCTGTGGGGAGGTGTGGCATGTCCAGTTGGGGCTATTGCGCCTCATGTTCCACTCACTGTCACTGATTCCTTGAACCCAGATGGGAACAGGCAAGACTTTCCTTGCTCTGGAGGCAGATCTATAGGGAGTAAGTCAGGTCTAGTCACCCTGAGAATCTCCCTCTGGTGAGGGTGCTTGGCTTTCTGCAACCAAGCCCAGGAGCTTCCCATCTCGTGTGAGGCAGGAAGGTGCTTGGCTCAGCCAGGGGGCTCTAGACGTCGTTTGCCCCATGCCCTCTGAAGCCTGGTGGCCCAGTCCAGGAATCTTCCTATTAGTCAGTCGCTGGGGCTGCTCAGATCAATCCTGCACTCTCAGACGAGTGGGGCTGTAGGTCACACACACACCTGTGAAGGTGAGATCTGTGGAGCAAGGGGCTTATGGCCCAAGGCACTCCTGTGTCAACAGGGAGGCCTAACCCTTTGACACCCAAGCCAGGCTGATCTCCAGGATCTTGAGCAGCCGCTGTGGTTCTTCTTGGCCAACACTTCCAAATCCTTAAGGACAAAGCCTGAGTCTGAGATGGTCTTCTGCTGGATCCTCCAGGCACTGGCAAGGAAGAGGAAAGTGGCAGCACAGAAGCTGTTCACCACGGCAATGACCTTTTGTTGCTGATTACACTCCCCGGAGGGACACTCCTCTCTCAAGGTCTGGATGACAATGTGGGTGATGTTCACGGACATCAAACTGAAAGAGAACCACTGGAAATGGTGACGAGATGGGGGGAAATCTGGGCCATATGCAAGGTCTTCGTGCCCATCACCAGGTATAGCAGATGCAGGAGGGCAAGGAAGCCCACCCCTCGAAGGTCTGTGGCTGGATCTGCTCCCTGAAAACCTAGGTCCTCCCAGTGGTCTTTGTGCAGGGTGCAGTCTAGCTTGGAGCCTGTCAGCTTCTTGTAGATGGTCTGGTAGATATGGCCATGCACTGAGTCATGGCTATCTAGATCACCCATACTCTCTGCTGGACTGTCCCTTGGGGAAGGACTGGGCGCTCAAGACACCCTCCTTTCAGCTCCCACTCTCACCTGCTATTGGGGTGAGAGCCCTGGCCTGTTCTCAGCTGAGGCGGCACAGTACTCTGTTCTGACCACCTATGCAGCATCTACCCTGTGGGAGCCCCAAGAGTCACACTGAGCAATGGTCAGGATCAAGTCCTTTTCTTTTCAAAGACCCTGGTACAGCTTTGGAGGCCTTTGGAGGACAGTGCTAGAGGTGGTGAGCCCAGTCCTTCCAACAGTTGGTTGGATTCTCTTCTTGAAGGAGGACGGGTCCAGAGTCTGGAAGTGTTTCAGAGCCTCACCAAGATAAGCTGTCTAGACTGGTCCGAGCTATTCCGGCTCCATGTCTGGCTAGATGATGTCCACAGCTTTGGATTCCTCTTGGACTCTGAGCACCTCTGTCTCACAACTGTTTATCTCTTAATTCTTTCTCATTATGGAAAGAACAAGATTTTTCATTCACAACTCAAAATCATTGGTTCAAGCAAGCTTTGTTCTTGGGCTAAAAAGGGGGGTTACTGAGGTCTGAGATCGGATACCACAAGGAGCGCCAGAGGTCCAATTGCTCTACCTTATGTCTGTCTTCTGGTAGTCATTCAGATCAGGAATAAGAAAACAGTCCTTCTGTACCATCACCAGCATATAGCTGGTTTCTGTAAATAATGAAGTCCCTAAGGCCTTTGAAGCCTCAGCTCAACATGATACATGTAGCAGCCACTGGCCGGCCTGGCCACTGCTAGATGGGGTTTCCAATGGTGACAGATAAGTGCTCCATTACCAGAATTGGCCCTGCACCAACACTGTCATCTCACATAGAGGATACCAGCCTCCAGGGAAGGGCCTGGTGAGGGTCAGACCTCAAGTGGGACTGGTCATAGATACCCATCACAAGGCCCTGGGCCACCAAGGTGGGTACTCTGCAGATATGGGGCTCAGAGGGAGGTAGTGTGTCCCTGAGGCCTGGACTCCACTGCAGGACAGTGTTGTTTCCTAGGCCAGCTGTTGGCGGCACTGAGGGTAAAGGCAGCAGCCCTGGAGTGGGCTGTGCAGAGTCAAGTGACCACCGGCCCTGACCCACTCACCAGCCTCTTTTTACTTTTTTTTTTTTTTAATATTTTTTTTAAGTTGTAGATGGACACAATATCTTTATTTTATTTTATTTATTTTCATGTGGTGCTGAGGATCGAACCCAGTACCTCCCGCACGCAAGGCAAGCACTCTACCACTGAGCCACCATCCCAGCCCCTCTTTTTACTTTCTTAATGGTGTTTTTTTAAGTACTTTTCTTAATGGTGCTTTTTTAAGTATAAAAGGTTTTAATTTTGATTAAGTCCAATTTGTCTATTATTAATTATATTGCTTGTGTTTTAGATGTCACGTCTATGAAACCACTGCCAAATCCAAGGTAAAGATTTACTTTTATGTTTTCCTCTACAGGTTTTTTTAAGTCCAAATATTACATTTAGGTCTTTCTTAGGTCTTTCTTTTGAGTTAATTTTTTAAAATTTTTTTTAGCTGTAGATGGACAAAATATCTTTATTTTACTTACTTATTTATTTATCTATTTATTTATTTATTTATTTATATGTGGTGCTGAGGATCAAACCCAGTGACTCACGCATGCGAGGCAAGTGCTCTACCACTGAGCTACAGCCCCAGCCCTTGAGTTAATTTTTATATATGATGTGAGCTACAGGATTCAACTTATTCTTTTTTTTTTAAATATTTTTTAGTTGTAGGTGGACAGAATATATTTTATTTTTTATGTGGTGCTGAGGATCGAACCCAGTGCCTCACGCGTGCTAGGCGAGCACGCTACCACTGTGCCATAACCCCAGCCCTCAACTTATTCTTTTTGAATGTACATATTATAGGTCCCAACACCATGCACTGAAAGGACCACTGTTTCCCCCAGTGAATGGTCTTGGCATCTTGTTGAAAATCAACTGACTATATGTGTATGGATTTACTTCTGAGCTCTCAATAATATTCCACTGATCTGTATGCATCTATTTTTATGCACATCATCTTAATTATTGCAGATTTGTATTAAGTTTTCATATCAGAAAGTGTGAGTTCCCTTACCTAGTCCTTTTATGAGGTTGTTTTGATTATTCGGAGTCCCTTGCATTTCCATATGAATTTTAGGATCAACTAATATCTTTCTTCAGAGCAAGTTGGAATTTTTGATAGGGACTACACTGAATATGTAGGTCAGGATGAAAGGTATTGATATCTTAGTATTAAGACTTAGTATTAAGTCTTCCAATCAAGGACATGGAATGTCTTCTCATTTATTAGGTCTTCTTTAATTTCTTTCAATATTTTGTAACTTCTACAGTACAAGTTTTTCACTTCTTTATTAAACTTATTCTGAAGTATTTTATCCTTCTTGATGCTATTCTAAGCGAAACTGTTTTTTTAATTTCATTTTTGGTTTGTTAATTGCTACTATATAGCAAAACTTTTGCCGCCACCCCCCCCTCGCCCCCGTGGTGCTGGGGATTGAACCCAGGGCCTTGTGCATGCAAGGCAAGCACTCTACCAACAGTGCTATATCCCTAGCCCAAAACTATTGCTCTTTTTAAATATTAATCTTGCATCCTGGAATCTTAAACTTATTAGTTTAGAAAAAACTTTTTTTAAAACAAATTACTTAAGTTTCTTCTACATACAAGATCATGTCAGTCTCCCTTCTTCCTAATTTAGAAGTAAAGAGATTGAATTGGTAATGCAAAAACTATATATAAAGGAAATTTTAATTTCTAATTTAAATTACTTCCTAATTTAATTTTTTTTTTTTGTCCCCAACTGCCCTGACCAGAACCCCCAGTATAATTTAAACAGAAGTGGTCAAGATCAGACATACTTGTCTTGTTCATGATGTTTTTTTTTTTAATATATATATATTTTTTAGTTGTAGATGGACACAACATCTTTGTTTATTCATTTTTATGTGATGCTGAGGATCAAACCCAGTGCCTCACATGTGAGGCAAGCACTCCACCACTGAGCTACAATCCCAGCTCCTTGTTCATGATCTTGCAGGAAAAAGTGTTCAGGCTTATACCATGAGATAGGGTATTAGCTATGGGTTTTTGTTTTTTATAGATGCCCTTTACAGGTTAAGGAAGTTCCCTTCTATTCTGAGTTTGTTGTGGTTTGTTTGTTTTGCTTTTTTTTTTTTTTTTTAATATTTATTTTTTAGTTGTAGGCAGACAGAATATCTTTATTTTATTTTTATGTGATGCTGAGGATCGAACCCAGTGCCTCACGCATGCTAGGCGAGCACGATACCACTGCGCCATAACCCCAGTCCCTGTTTGTTTTGCTTTTAAATCATGAAGAGGTGCTGGATTTTGCAAATGCTCTTTGTGCATCTATTTAAATGACCATATAGTTTTTATTCTTTATGCTACTGTCTGGTGTATTATATGAACTGGTTTTCATATATTGAACCAATCTTGAAAAAATACCATTTAATCATGGTGTGAAATCTTTCATGAAGCTGGGCACAGTGGTAAACACTTGTAATCCCAGCACTTTGGGAGGCTGAGACAGGAGAATCGCGAGTTCAAAGCCAGCCTAAGCAATGACGAGGTGCTAAGCAACTCAGTGAGACCCTGTCTCTAAATAAAACACAAAATAGGGCTAGGGAGGTGGCTCAGTGGTCTAGTACCCCTGAGTTCAATCGCCAGTAGCAAAAAAAAAAATTTTTTTTCATGAATGTTACTGTATTGGGTTTGCTAGTATATATATATTTTTCTTTTCTTTCTTTCTTAATCTTTCTTTTCTTGAGGATTTTTGCATCTGTAAGATATTGGTCTGCAATTTTCTTTTCTTGTGATGTCTTTGTCTGGTTTGGATGTCAGGATAAAAAACAAATTGGGAAATACTCCCTCCTCTTTTGTTTTGTGGATGAGTCTAGGATACTGTTGTTAATTCTTCTCTAAGCATTTGGTATAATTCACCATGTGATACCAGCTGATTTGGCAGAAGCCATGTGATATAGGGCTTTCTTTCCTTTGCTAAGTAGTGTATGCATTACCAATTCAATCTCTTTACTTCTTTTATGTCCATTTGAATTTTCTATTTTTTGAGTCAGTTACAAGTTTATCTTCCTTGTAATTTGTCCATTTCATTTAGGTTATCTAATTTACTTACAATGTTTACTTGTAATTTGTCCATTTCATTTAAGTTATCAAATTTACTTGCAGTATTTACAGTTTTCCCTTCCAGTCCTTTTATCTTTGTAAGGTTGGTTGTAATATACCTTTCATTCCTGATTTTAGTACTTTAAATCTTTTCTACTTTTTGTCAAGTGTAGCTAAAGGTATGTCAGTTTTGTTGATCATTTCAAACAACCAACTTTAGTTTTCTGGATTTCTTTCTTTTTTTAAAAAAAATTTTTTTGGTAGTTGAAAGTGGACAGAATGCCTTTATTTATTTGTTTATTTTTATGTGGTGCTAAGGATGGAACCCAGTGCCTCACACATGCTAGGCAAACTCTCTGCCACTGAGCTACAGCCCCAGCCCAGTTTTCTGGATTTCTCTCTTAATTTTCTTATTCTCTATTTCACCATTCTCCATTATAATCCTACCATTTCCTTTCATCTGCTTGCTTTGGGATTGGCTTACTCATTTTTCAAAAACTTAAGGTAGAAGTTTGGGTCATTGAGATTTTTAACAAATGTAGGCATTTAAAAGTATAAATTTTCCTGTAACCATGCTTCAGGTGTATCCTGTAAGTTTGGTATACTGTGTCTTCATTTTCATTTGTCTTGAAATATTTTCTAATTTCCTGTTTAATCCACTGATTATTTAGAAATATACTGCTTAATTTCCACGTATTTGTGTATTTCCCAAATTATTATTCTTGCTATTAATTTCTAAATGTACCCCACTATATGCTGGGTGAAGCTGCACACGCCTGTAATCTCAGCAACTCAGGAGGTTGAGGCAGGAGGAACACAAGTTCAAGGTCAGTCTCAATAGCTAAGCAAGATTCTGTCTCAAAATAAAAAATAAAAGGGGTTGGGGGCTATAGCTCAGTGGTAAAATGTCCCTGGTTAAATCCCCAGCATGCCAAAAATAAATTAATTAACTAAATAAAAATATAAGTTTATCCTACTATGATTAGAAGACATACCTCACACAATTTTAATCTTTTTAAAATCAATAAGGCTTTTAAAATAGCATCGTATATGGTCTATCCTGAAAAATGTTCCATGTGTACTTAACACGAATGTGTATTCTGCAGTTGTCAGGTGCAGTTTCCTATACCTGTTAGTTCTAGGTAGTTTATAGTGTTGCTTAAGTCTTCTATTTCCCTATTGACTGTTTAGAAATTATTGAAAGTGGTATGTTAAGGTCTCCAATTATTATAGTTTAATTGTCTATTTCTCCCTTTAAATCTGTTTGGTTTTGCTTAATATATATTTTGGCTCTGTTATTAGATACATGTATAACTTATATCTTCTTTTTTTTTAATATTTTTTAGTAGTAGATGGACACAATATCTTTATTTTTATGTGGTGCTGAGGATTGAACCCAGTGCCTCACGCATGCAAGGCAAACACTCTACCACTGAGCCACAACCCCAGCCCCAACTTATATCTTCTTTTTTTTTTTTTATTCATTTTTTTAGTTGTAGGTGGACAGAATATCTTTATTTTATTTTTATGTGGTGCTGAGGATCGAACCCAGTGCCTCACGCATGCTAGGCGAGCACGCTACCACTGCGCCATAACCCCAGCCCCAACTTATATCTTCTTAATGGAGTCATCTTTTATTATTACAAAATGTCCCCCTTGGCTTTGACAATGGTTTTTGTTTTAAATTCTCTTTAGTACAGCCATTCCAGCTTTCTTATGGATGCTAATACACATGAAACATCTTTTCTTTTTCTTTTTTTTAAAAATATTTTTAGTTGTAGATGGACACAAATATCTTTATTTTATTTATTTATTTGTATGTGGTGCTGAGGATCAAACCCAGTGCCTCCCACATGCGAGGCAAGCGCTCTATCACTGAGCTACAACCCCAGCCCATGAAACATCTTTTCAATACTTACTTTCAATCTATTTTTACCTTTCAATCAAGTGTCTCTCTTATATACTTGATATAATTGGATATTTTTAGTTTAATCCAATATTAAAATCTGTCTTTTGAATCAATCCTTTCATATTTATGCCATTTCACTTTTTCCTTTCTATATGTCATGTGGGTTTCTTGTTCTTCTATTTCTCTCATGCTCTTTCTATTTTCTATACTTTCTCTTTTCTTCACTCTATGGGGTGGGAGGGAAGAGTTTGAACCTAGAGCCTCAGGCATTCTAGGAAAGCACTCTATCACCGAGGTACATCCCCAGACCCACCCACTCACCCCGCTTTTTAATATTTTCTTAGTTGTAGATGGACACAATATCTTTATTTTTATGAGGTGCTGAGGCTCAAACCCAGTACTTCAAGCAGGTGAGTCAAGTGCTCTACCACGGAGCTACAGTCCCAGCCCCCCACTCCCCTTTTTATATTCTGACACAAGGTCTACCTAATTTGCCCAGGCTGACTTTGAACTTGTGAACCTGCTGCCTCAGCATCCTGAGAGGCTGAGATTATAGACGTGTACCACCACACTCAGCTTCTATTTCTCCTTTAGTGCTCCATTTGGATTAAGTGAGTATTCTTCAGTATAATATAATGCCTTTAATGATTTTCTCATTATACGTTTTAAGCTACTATCTTAGCAACTAGCTCTAGGGCTTACCATATACATCTTAACAAACTTTTTTTTCAAAATTATATTAAATTCCAGAGCTATACAGCTTTAGTCCCTTCCCCACTTTTTGTGCTAATTGTTCTGCATATTATGTCTATGTGTTAAAAATCTAATAGCTGAGCCGGGCACAGTGGCGCAAGCCTGTAATCCTAGCACTTAGGGAGGCTGAGACAGGAGAATCGCAAGTCAAAGCCAGCCTCAGCAATGGCAAGGCACTAAGCAACTCAGTGAGACCCTGTCTCTACATAAAACACAAAATAGGGCTGGGGATGTGCCTCAGTGGTCGAGTGCCCCTGAGTTCAATCCTCAGTACCAAAAAAAAAAAAAAAAAAATCTAACAGCTGTTATACATTGTTATAACTATCTTATATAATTTTATGTCTGTTAAATTGAGAAAAGAAAATTACATAAGTATTTGCAGAATTTACATTAACCTTATTATTGACCATTTTGGTTCCTTTCATTGATTCCCCTAGATTCAAGTTATCATCTAGCAAATTCTTTCCTTTCTCCAATACAACTTTCATCCCACCCACTTTCTTTGTGCAGTTGTCAAATATAATTATAAACATAATTTTATATAACTGCTTAAATTAGTTAAGAAAAAATACACATTTATACTGTCATTTACAATTCTATAATTACCTTTACTAAAGTTCTTTGTGTGTGTGTGTGCATATGCATGTGTGAGTGCATTCAAGTTAGTCTGAAGTCACCTGCTTTCAACCTAAGAAGTTCCTTGGTATTTTTCATAAGTATTATGGTATTACTTAATTTCCAAATATTTGTCTGAAAATAAGGAGTTTCTGTTTTAGTTTATCTAGGAATGTCTATTCACTTTTTTTTTTTGTGGTACTGGAGATTGAACTCAGGGGCACTAGAACCACTGAGCCACATACCCAGCCCTATTTTGTGTTTTATGTAGAGACAGGGTCTCACTGAGTTGCTTAGTGTCTCGCCGTTGCAGAGGCTGGTTTTGAACTTGCGATTCTCCTGTCTCAGCATCCCTAAGTGCTGGGATTATAGGCTTGTGCCACCGCGCCTGGCTTCTATTCACTTTTGAAGGATAGTTTTCCAAAATAGACAATTCTTGGTTGACAGTTTTTCTCTTTCAGTACTTTAGGTATCACTGTCTCTGGTATCCACTATTCCTAATGAAAAGTCAGTCATTAAATCTTGTTGAATACTCTTGGGCATGACAAGCCATTTTTCTCCTGTTACTTTCAAGATTTTGTTTAACCATTTTTACTATGTGTCTGGGTGTAGATCTTACTGAGTTTATTCTACTTGGAGTTCTTTGAGCTTCGTGAATGTGCACATTAATATTTTTCATTAAATTTGGGTTGTTTTCTTTTTTTTCTTTTTTCTTTTGGTAGCAGGGATTGAACTCAGGGGTACTCGATCATTGAGTCACATCCCCAGCCCTATTTTGTGTTTTATGTAGAGACTGGGTCTCACTGAGTTGCTTAGCACCTCGCCGTTGCTGAGGCTGGCTTTAAACTTACAATTCTTCTGTCTCAGCCTCTCAAAGTGCTGGGATTACAGGCGTGTGCCAGCACACCCGGCTTTGTTTTCACCTTTTAAAATTTATTTTCCTGCTCCTTTCCATCTCCTTCTGGTACTTCTATTAGGTACATCTTGGTGCACTTAACACTGTCTCACATTATTCTGAGGCTCCGTTCATATTTCTTGTTTTTTAAAAATATTTTTTAGATGTTTATGAACCTTTATTTCATTCATTTATTTTTTGCTAAGAATCAAACCCAGTCCCTCACATATGCTAGGCAAGTGCTCTACCACTGAGCCACAACTCCAGCCCCTCTTAATTGTTTATTCATTGTTCTTCAGAATACTGGATCTTAATCTATTCTTCAGGTTGATTCTTTCTTCTGCCAGTTCAAATCTACTGCTGAATTCTTCCAATGAATTTTTCATTCAGTTATTTTACTATTCAACTCTAGTACTTCCATGTGACTCTTTTTTATATTTCCATTCCATTGTTCTCTATTTAATGAGACATCATCATCAAAGTTTTTTTTTTTTTTTGGTACCAGGGGTTGAACTCAGGGGCACTCGACCACTGAGACACATCCCTAGCCCTTTTTGTATTTTATTTTAGAGACAAAGTCTCGCTGATTTGCTTAAGGAAACCACTGAGATTACAGGTACCACCGTGGCAGGCACTTTTTTTTTTTTAACTTCTACAAACAGTTTACTTTTTAGACCACATTTATAATGGCTGCTTTGTAGTCCCTGTTAAATCTCTTATCTGGGCCTTCAAAGGCAATCTCCATTGCTTACCTTTTGTTGTACATGGGTCATTTTCCTGTTTCTTTGTATGTATCATAATTTTTGTTAAAAACTAACATTTAGGTAATATATCATAGCAACTCTGGATATGGTTCCCCTTTAGGGTGGTGGTGGTGGTGTTTGATTATTTGTTTAGTGACTTGGCCTGACTATTTCAGTAAAGTCCATTTCTCCAATAGACTAGTGAAGGCTTTACTGTTGTTCTTCAGAGAGTGCATGCACACAGTCTCCCTGGGATGGTTCTGACTGGCTCTTTCTCTGATCTCTATTATGGTATCTGCCTGTTTTGGTATCATACCTAGAAGTTAGGCTCCACTAAGAGCTGGCTGAATACAGTTTTTGATAATGTCCTGGAACATAAATTGCTCCAAAGTCTGATTTGGTTAAATTTAAGCAGGGATAATTTTTGTTTTGTTGCTTTAAGATTATTTTTAGTTGTAAATGGACACAATATCTTTATTTATTTATTTTTATGTGGTGCTGAGGATTGTACCTAATACCTCACACATGCAAGGCCAGGACTCCACCACTGAGCTACAACCCCAGCCCCAAGCAGGGATAGTTTTTGAGGATGAGGTTAGTTCTAACCTTAGGAGAGCTCTTCTTAAAGGTCTCTTCCTTTGCTTTTATGGTGAACTAGCTGGCTTATTGTTTATTTTGTTGCTCTTAATTAAGAACTCCCGGCTTCCTTTTATTTGCTTACCACGAAAATCTCTATTATTTTTGAAATTATTACCCTTAGGTATGAACCTCCCAGGTTCTGTTCTTACCAAGTGTCTCTTCCTGTAGGCAAAACCTCTGAGCCACTACTCTGGAACAGGGTCATAGCCTCTACCTCTCTCCACTTACCTCTCCTGGTGTGAAATCTTTGGAAATAAGTGAGTTGGGACAAGAGCAATAGAAGCCATAGCATTCTTGGCCTAAAGAACGTGTGCTAGAGCTTCCACACTATGAGTTTAGTACAGAGCTGTGTTAAACCATACTCTCCAAGAACTCAGCTTCTTTAATTTGGGAGTTGGAGGGGATATAAGAAGTTGGCAGCCTGCCATCCCAGGGAGGTACCATATTCCTTATTTGGAAGTTAAGAATTCCTAGGTTTGAGCCAAATGCGGTGACACATGCCTGTAATCCCAGCACTTTTGGAAGCTGAGACAAGAGGATCGCAAGTTCAGAGCCAGCTTCAGCAACAGTAAGGCACTAAGCAACTCAGTGAGACCCTGTCTCTAAATAAAAAAATCACAAAATAGGGCTGGGGAAATGGCTCAGTGGTCAAGTGCCCCTGAGTTCAATCCCTGGTACCAAAAAAAGAAAGAATTCCTGGGTTTATACAATCTGACTCCATCCTGCTGACCAGAGTCAAATGCTTCAGGTATAAGCACCTGATCCAAGATAGGCCAGAATCCTTTACCTGGAAGATAGGGCTTAGACTAGGAGTCTATGCATTCATTAAACTAACTAAACCCATCAAGGGAACCAGAAAAGGCAAGGCAGGGCAAAAAAAGAAGTCTAAGAAACATGTAGGATGAACACCAGACAAGAAAGATTCCTTGAATTCCTAAGAATGCTCTGGTTATTGGCCCCCATTAATCCCTAAACATAACTACCTCAGGTTGTGCAATAAAGCCCTTCTCCTTGCAATAAGAGTCACACTGAGGAGTTCAATGAGGCTGCTGTAACCAGCTATCAGGAGTCTTAATAGTCTTAATAGGACGCCTTAAGGAGAATTCCATTTTTAGCAAATCTCAAAAAAATCCTTCTTTAAAAGGTGGTTAAGAATGTCTCCAGCCCCTGCCTACCCCCCCACCGGACCCCATGAAAAATAGCTCACCATGCAGAGGACCCACCCAAAGTACCTTGATTGTGCTCAGACTCCTCATTGGCCACTCGCATCAGGGCATCCAGCACCAAAGCGTTGTCTAGCCATGTGTACCACTCCTCCAGCTCCTGAAGGAAGCTGGCTGTACCTGTTGACTCTGACACCTTTCGAGTTGCCAGTTTGCAAAGACGCTCGACAAAGCCAGGGATGCTGAGAAGGGCCGCTGCCAGGGACAGAATGAAGAAAATTTCAAAACAAACACAAGCAAAATGACCTCTAAAGCACACAACAACCTTCATGATAGTAATTATTCTTTTTTGGGGGGCAGAGGGTGCTGGGGATTGAACCTAGGGCCTTGTGCATATGAGGTCAGCACTCTACCAACTCACCTATATCCCCAGCCCCGACAGTAATGATTATTATTGTGATAGCAGTTAGTCAGAGTTGCTCTTTTAAGAAGAAATGCCAAGGGCTAGGGTTGTAGTTCAGTGGTAGAGCGCTTGCCTAGCATGTGTGAGGCATTGGGTTCAATCCTGAGCACTACATAATAATAAATAAATAAAATAAAGGTGTTGTGTCCATCTACAAAAAAAAAAAAAAGCTTTAATTAAGAAGAAGAAGAAATACCATGCCAAGGTATAATAGCAATAAAATTTAAGAAACAAGTTCAATGTTTAGCAGGTGCAGAAAAACTGCAGCTCTCTTTTATCTAATGGTGCAAATATATACTGAAATAACCTTTATGCCTTGAATTTGTTTCTTTGAGCCAACAGGTCTATTTCTGGGGAATTTGTCAGAAGAAAATATCCAGTCATATATATACAAATATCTGTATAAAGATATTGGGAGTAAAGGGAGGGAAGAAGGTATGGGGGTAGAAATGATAGTGGAATGAATCAGACATTATTACCCTATGTATATATATAACTATACGACCTATAGAATTCTACATCATGTACAACCAGAAAAATGAGAAATTATACTCCATTATATATGATGTACTAAAGTGCATTCTGTCATGTATAACTAACTAAAACAAATTTTAAAAAATTTTAAAAAGATATTCATTGATGTGGTTTTTGTAATAGTATAAAAGTTGAGATAACTAAATGTGCATCAATAGCAGCTTCATAAAATATAATGATAAAGCCACATGACAAAATTTAACACAGACTGAGAATGGTGATACAAATCTTTATGGAGTGACTCAAAAAACTTTTAAAATTTACTTGTTAGACAAAAAGTAAAATCTTAAAAATATTGTTTTAAGTTCATTTTATTCAAAAATTTAAACATTTGTTTCTTTAAAATATACATATAAAGAAGAAAAACATGTACAAGGTATATGTTGTGGCTGTTACTGAGTAGGAGAGCATATAAATGCTCTTTTAAAAACTACTTATCTTGGGAAAAAATTTTTTAAAAAAAGAAATTAAAAAAAAAAAAACTCCCTGGAGCTGGTGTCGTGGCTCAGTGGCAGAGTGCTTGCCTCACATGTGTACGGCACTGGGTTTGATCCACATAAAAGTAAATAAATAAAATAAAGGTATTGTGTCCATCTACAACTAAAACAAAAATTTAAAAAAATATATTTATCTTGAGCTGGGATTGTGGCTAGTGGTAGAGTGCTTACCTAGCATGTGAGGCACTGAGTTCAATTCTCAGCACCTCACCTCATATAAATGAATGAATAAAATAAAGATCCATCAACATCTTTTAAAAACTACTTATCTTGGTCCATGTATATATAATATGTCAAAATATACTCTACTGCCATACATATCTAAAAAGAACACATTTAAAAATTACTTATCGGGGCTGGGGTTATGGCGCAGTGGTAGCGTCCTCGCCTAGCACGAGGGAGGCACTGGGTTCGATCCTCAGCACCACATAAAAACAAAATAAAGCTATTGTGTCCACCTACAACTAAAAAATAAATATTTAAAAAAAATAAATAAAAATTACTTATCTTGGGCTGGAGATGTCATTCAGCGGCCTAGAGCACTTGCCTAGCATTTACAAGGTCCCCCATTCAATCCCCAGTACCACAGACAAACAGACACACACACATACAAAGCTACATATCTGTAGTTTCTGACTTTCCTGTAACAAATATTTACCAGAAGGAAGAAAGAAGACAAGCATTCTTTTTTTTTTTTTAAATAGGAAAACTAGAAAAAAAATTTTTTTTCTTTGTAGGATAGAGGTAGCAACCAGCTCATATGCTATTAAATAGAATAAAAGGAATAAAAGAGTGTGTCTGCATCACAGTGATGAATTTCCACAAAGATAATAGATTTGTACCACATGGAATATTTATATACAAGATGTCTTGTATATAGTGACCAGTTTATATCCAATCTTGTTTTTCTAAGTTCAAGAACATTTAAAACCTCAGACCTAAAATTTTAAACTAGACATGACAACTGAAGGCACACACCACTCATTTAAAACTTCTTAATAACTGCTACTGCTACTCCTGAGTTAAAACCTTTCTTTTCCCCTAATATGGCAAGGATATTGGGTTCAAATCCTGGCACCATCATTTAACCTTCTTTAAAATGAGGCTAATGTCTGTATGTATTTATTTATATATGCATTAAATCTCTTGGGAAGGACAGAAAAGAAACCAACAGCAGTAGATGCCATAAGAAACAGCCTCAGGAAACAGCCCAAATGTCCATCAAACTGAACAGAGGGAATTAGGTCATTGGGAATAAGAGTGAATGAGAAACTTCTAAGTGAACACGTGTCTTTGAATCTATATTATAGATTTTTCTGAAACATGTAAATGCATCATATAAGCAAAAATTAATAAACAACTAGACCAGCCTGGATAACGCAGCAAGATCTTATCTAAAAACAAAACACTGTCTTGTAGAAACACTGAAATATATCAAGTGAAATTATATGATGTCTAGGATTTGTTTCACATTAATCCAAAAGAGCTGGGTGTGTAGCTCAGTGGTAGAACATGTGTTTAGCATGTATGAGGCCCTGGATTCAATATCAGCACTCCCCCCACCCCTCCCAAAAATCTCACAAAATACTGAATGAGACTGGAGATAAGATAGGCCATCAGTTGATAATTGCTCAGTTGGGTGACGGGTAAACGGGGATCATTATAGTATGTGTTCTCTGTACTTTTTATCTGTGCAAAGTTTCCTATAATAAAAAATTTTAAAGGAAAATACAAATGAATATATTAAATTTTAAGATTCTTTAAAAATAGTTGAGGCAAGAGGATTGTAAGTTTGAGGCCATCTCAACAACCTAGTGAGGCTTTATTTTGAGGCCCTATCTCAAAGCAAAAAAAACAAAGGGCTGGGGATGTAGCTCAGTGGTGAAGCACTACTGGGTTCAATTCCTAGTACCAAAAAGAAAAAAAAATTTAGTCATTACTAATAATTACTACAGAAATTATAAGGATTATATGGAGTCGTATAAGTTCTTCACAGAGACTGGTAAATAATTAGTCCTTTTTTCAATCTCTAGAAAATGATGCTTGATCTCATTCAATAATAAAATAAAAACTAATTAAAACTGGATTGAGGTTCCTCCAAAACTTAAACATGAATTACTATATAACCTAGCAACTTTACTCCTAGTAACATACCTGTAAGAACTGAAAACAAGTGCTCAAACAAGCCATAAAAAGAAATGAAGTACTGATATGTCACAACTTGAAAGAATCTTGAAAACATTGTGCAAAGTGAAAGAAACCATATACAAAAGGCCACATACTATATGAGTCCTTTTATATCATATCCAAAACAGATAAACTGGCAGAGACAGAAAGGAAATCAATGGTTGCCAGGAGTTGGCAAGGGTTATAAGCAGTAACTGCTTAATGTTGTATGAGGTTTCATTTTAGGGTGATAAAAATAATGTGGGGGGCTGGGGTTATGGCGCAGTGGTAGCGTGCTGGCCTAGCATGCGGGAGGCACTGAGTTCAATCCTCAGCACCACATAAAAATAAGATAAAGATATTCTGTCCACCTACAACTAAAAAATAAATATTTTAAAAAAATAAAAATAATGTGGAACTAAGCTGGGCACAGTGGTGTATACCTTGTAATCCCAGCAATTTGGGAGGCTGAGGCAGGAGGATTACAAGTTCAAGGCCAGCCTTAGAAACTTAGTAAAACTCTGTCTCAAAATAAGAAAATAATGTGGAACTAGATAGAGTGGGGTAGATGCACATGTAAATATACTAAATGTCAGCGAACGGTTCACTTTAAAATGGTTCATTTTATGTTACACGACCTTCATCTCAATTAAAAAACATTTATATTAAGACAGCTATTTTTTTTTTGACACTGTTTTACTCATCGGCTTGGCAAATAGCAAGAAATCTGAAAATGCCCTGTGCTGGAAAGGGTTAATTTATCAACTTCTATCAAAGTTCAAAATACACACAACAGGGCTGGGGCTCAGTGGTAGAGCACTTGCCTCGCATGTATGAGTCACTGGGTTCGATCCTCAGCACCACATAAAAATAAATAAATAAAATAAAGATCCTGTGTCCATCTACAACTAAAAAATATTAAAAAAAAATACAACACCCAGCATATCATACTCTAACACAAAGCTGCTACCTGTAGCAACAAGACTTGGAATAAATTTCCATCCATAGGGCATTGGTCAAATAAATTATGGTATGTTCATATAATGCAATATGCAGCTATAAGAAGGAATGAGGGGCTGGGATTGTGGCTCAGTGGTAAGAGCGCTTGCCTTGCATGTGGGAAGCACTGGGTTCAATCCTCAGCACTGCATATAAATAAATAAAGGTCAATCAACAACTAAAAATTTATTTTTTATTTTTTTTTTTTTAAATTTTTTTCTTAGTTGTAGATGGACACAATGTCTTTATTTTATTGCTTTGTATGTGGTGCTGAGGATCGAACCCAGGGCCTCACGCATGCGAGCCAAGCGCTCTACCGCTGAGCCACAATCCCAGCCCCAACAACTAAAAATTTAAAAAAAAAAAAGAAGGAATGAGGGCTGGGGTTGTGGCTCAGTGGTAGAGTGCTTGCCTAGCACATGTGAGGCAGTGGATTCAATTCTCAGCACTACATACATACATACAAGTTATTGTGTCCACTATGACTAAAAATATTTTCTAAAAAATTAAGAAGGAAGCCGGGCATGGTGGCACACGTCCGTAATCCCAGCACTGAGGCTGAGACAGGAGAATTGAGAGTTCAAAGCCAGCCTCAGCAACCACAAGGCCTAAGCAACTCAGTGAGACCCTGTCTCTACATAAAACATAAAATAGGGCTGGAGATGTGGCTCAGTGGTCGAGTATCCCTGAGTTCAATCCCCAGTACCAAAAAAATAAATAAATTAAGAAGGAATCACATGGGGCTGCAGCTATAGCGCAGTTGTAGAGTGCTTGCCTACTAGCACGTGTGAGGCGTTGAGTTTAATCCTCAGAACCACATAAAAATAAATAAATGAAATAAAAGTATTGTATCCACTGCAACTAAATATATACATATACATATATATAAAAAAAGAATCACATAATTTTATACATATGGAGTGTTTTGCAAGATAAAGTCAAAACAGAAAGAATGGTGCTCATTTTATACTACCACATGTACAAACAAGAGTCAATCTCTTTCCCTCCCTCCCCATTCCCATGATTTGCTCATATAGAGATCTCTGGAAGGAGACTGGCAATAAATTACATAGGAAGGAGACACATTTTACACTTTACATCTGCTGTTTGGATTTAAAACAAAAACAAAAACTTAGGTATGTATTCCTCTTCTAAAAATAAGCAAAAAAGAGTTTGAGTTGTACATGAAATTCTTTACCTCATTGGATTTTTCTCATATCTCTTTTCTCCAATATAAATAGTTCTAAGTTTCTTTGTTCAGAACACCCACTTTCCCCCATTCTTGCGTACTAAATACACTCCTTCAGATGTGATATGCCCAGCACTCAGGGTTATGAGGCTCTGATTTCTCACCCCAGAGATTCCTGGGTAGAGCACCCTTGGGTTCAGTACAAGGAAGGAGGGGAGGGAGGGAAGGAGGAGAGGGAGGGAAGAAGGGGAGGGAGGGAAGGAGGAAGGAAGGAAGGAAGAAAGAAAAAGAAAGAGGAAGGGAGGGAGGAAGGAAGGGAGGGAGGGAGGGAGGGAGGAAAAAAGAAAGACATCAGAGATTTCTTTCTCCTTATATCCACAGGGGAAAAGCCACAAGATGAGAGGATGCAATGAGAAGGTGCCCATCTGCAAGCTACCTCCATAGCTTGATGTGTGAAGGCTCTGACAATCCACTTAAAGTATGGAAATTTACATGTGTGTTTACCTAATTTACATGTGTGTTTACATATACACAATGGAATATTATTCAGCAATAAAAGAGAATAAAATTATGGCATTTGCAGGCAAATGGATGGAATCAGAGAACATTATGCTTAGTGAAGAAAGCCAATCCCAAAAAACCAAATGCCGAATGTTCTCTCTGATTAGTGGATGATGATACATAAGGGGGGTGGGAATGGGGAACATAGGAGAAATGGAGAAACTCTAGATGCAGCAGGGGGGAGGTGGGAGGAAGAAAGGGGTAATGGGTATAGTAATGATGGTTGATTGAGATCGTCATCATTACCTTTGGTGCATGTATGAAGACACATATGGTGTGACTCTATCTGGTTTGCAACCAGAGAAATGGAAAAATTGAGCTCTGTATATGTACTATGACTTGAAACGCATTTAAATAATTAAATTTAAAAAAATAAATAAAGTTGCTATAAACAAAAAAAATTAGTACATTAGTGCTGAGGTTGTGGCTCAGTGGCAGAGCACTTGCCTCGCATGTGTGAGGCACTGGGTTCAATTCTTAGCACTGTATATAAATAAATGAATAAAGTAAAGGTCCATCAACAACTAAAAACATTTTTTAAAATTAGTACATTATAATTACCCAAAATAGTGAAATTCGTTGGTACATATTTATACATGTACACAATGTGACAGTAGCTCCCCTTTCTCTTCCCTCTTCCCTCCATCTGGTTCCTTTCATCTATTATACTGGTCTCCTATTTTTTTGAGACACCCCCTCCTCAACACACACACTTTTTTTTTCTTTTTCTCTCTCGCTTCCCCATCAGAGAAAACATACAACCCCTGACTTTCTGAGTTGACTTATTTCGTTTAACATAATGCTTTCAAAGGAACTAACTGTAAAAACAGTTAAAAAAAATATATCATCCATATTTTTACAGCCAGATGTTTACCCAGTTTCCCCAAAACCTTCTTAGATCAGAATAATACATTATCAACAGAATAGAGTTATTTTGCTACTGAAAAGAAATATGTGGGATATATTGGAAATAATAGTGTTTTTTTTGAAAAAATAATATGTTCACATGGTTTTAAATCAAACATGTAAGTATATACTACAAAGTCCCAGTGCCACTGCTGACACTGTCCACCATTACAAGTTACTTCCTAGCAGGTAACTACTTCAGGTTTCTTATGCATCCTCTCAGTTTCTTTATGCATACCATACGTAAGCAAACAAATATGCAGTCTTACTCTCCCTCCCTAATACAAAAGTATCCTATTGAACACACTGTTCTGCATTTTCCTTTTTATCATTAATATATCTTAGAGATTTTTCTATGCTAGTACAGAGATCTTTGTTTTTTTTAAAGCTATACAATTTTCCTTTATATAAATATTATATAAATTAAGTAGTCTCTTATGGATCAACATTTGGATTATTTCCAGACTTTTGTTTTGGTACTGGAGGTGCTTAACCTTTCAGCCACATCCTCAGACCATTTTTTACATTTTATTTAGAGACAGGGTCTCGCTGAGATGCTTAAGGCGTCACTAAATTGTTGCGGCTGGCTTTGAACTCACGATCCTCCTGCCATAGCCTCCTGAGTCACTGAGATTACATGCATGTGCCATGGCACCCAGCAAGACTTTTGTTTTTACAATGCTGCAATGAATAACTTTGATATACATCTATAAGATAAAGATTCAGAAGAGGCTTAGAAGGTCAAAAGGTATAAATATTTGTGAATGTGATAAACAATGGGGTTTTTTTTTTAGGTAAACACACATGTAAATTTCCATACTTTAAGTGGATTGTCAGAGCTTCACACATCAATCTCTAGAGATACTAAAAGAGCTAGATGATTTAGGAAGGGTCTGAGAGCTACAATCTCAAAATTCTGAGAACTTGGAGACTTTACCTTGATTGATTTCAGCTGCAGAAGGCCCCAAGCTCAAACTCTTCTTGTGCTGAGCATTTTTGGCAAGAAGTGTGTGCTTGTCATCATTCCCTGTATCCATCTCTGAAATGGTGACAGCCAGAATCCGGCAGAAATTAGCAAGCTGTTGCTGATCGAAATTGGATACTAATGAACTCAGATTGGGAACTTCATCTAGTCGGATCATTTCCTATAGAAGATACAAATAAACAAATTCCCATGCTCAGTTTGCTTGAGATTGTTATAGTGCTCTTGTGCATTCCCTCCAAAATGGGACTTAATAGTGAGACTACTCAGTGTTTAAATCCCAGCTCTATAATTTAAAGTTGTGCAAACTAATTATGGTTATCTCTCATCTTTCCTTGCTACCTGCAAAATGAGACTAATCTACCTCCTAGGATTAGTGCAAGGGTTAAATTTATTCTTTGAGCATCACAGTTCCCATTCTCTACCTTTGCTCTTATGAAGCATTTTTGCATATTTTTAAAAAAAGTCCTGCCACTCAAATTATATAAATCATAAACCACTACTTTTTTTAAAATATTTTTTTAGTTGTAGATGAATACAATATCTTTATTTTTATGTGGTGCTGAGGATCGAACCCAGTGCCTCAGGCATGCAAGGCAAGCGCTCTACCACTGAGCTACAATCCCAGCCCATAAACCACTACTTTTGCTATATATATATATATTAAATAGAGATTGAACCCAGGGCCTTGGGCACAATAGGCAAGCATTCCACCACTGAGCTATATCCATAGCCCCTTTTATTTATTTTTACTTTTGAGACAGTCTCACTAAGTTGCCAAGGCTGGCCTCAAACTTGTGATTCTCCTACCTTAGCCTCCTGAGTATCTGGGATCTAGGCATGAGCCACCATGCCTGGCTTAAATTTTTTTCTTTTTTAAGAAATAACATTTCAAATAACTTTGTTTGTTTGTTTTTTTAAACTGGGGATTGAACCCAGGGCCTTGCACATGCTAGGCAAGTGCTCTATCACTAAGCTATATCTGTAGCCCCAGGTAACCATTAGTTTGAACTTTGTGTTTGTTATTCCCAGGGCATGCTTTTATTCTTATAAATATTTTCATTAAACCATATGCTATTGCTCTCCATGCACAGTGTGATTATGATACTATACCTTACTTTTGACTCAACACTGAGTTTATCTACACTGATTCAAATAGCTTCAGTTCAATTATTTTTTTCACTTTATTCCACAATTTAAATGTTCTCCTTTTTTTTAAATATTTAGTTTTTAGTTGCAGGTGGACAGAATATCTTTTTTTTATTCTTATGTGGTGCTGAGGATTGAACCCAGTGCCTCATATGTGCCAGGCGAACACACTACCACTGCGCCATAACCCCAGCCCCAAATGTTCTCCTTTTTATACATTTAGGTGAGTACAACTTTTCACTATAAAACAATGCGACAATGAACATTTCTACAGGTATTCCTTGCATACATGTATATATATCCATTCGTTACAAAGTAAGTAGCTATCCTTATTTTTTTTCTTGGCTTTAACAGAAATATTTTCAAAGTTTCAAAATTAATGTTTACTGTAAATTTTTTTTTTTTTGGTACTGGGGATTGAACACTGGAGTACTCGACCACTGAGCCACATCCCCAGCCCTATTTTGTGTTTTATGTAGAGACAGGGTTTCACTGAGTTGCTTAGCGCCTCGCCATTGCTGAGGCTGGCTTTGAACTTGCAATTCTCCTGTCTCAGCCTCCCAAAGTGCTGGGACTATAGGCATGTACCACGGCGCCTGACTACTGCAAGTTTTAATAGATACCCTATATCAAAATAAGGAATTTTCCTTCTATCTCTAGCTGCTGCAGTTTTGTTTGTTTTTGCTGTTGTTTTAGTTGTAGATGGACATAATACCTTTTTTTTTTTAATGTGGTGCTGAGGATCAAACCCAGTGCTTTACATGTGTCAGGCAAGCGCTTTACCACTGAGCCTCAACCCCAGCCCTAGCTGCTGAAGTTTGAATATGGTTTGTGCCCCACCAAAGGTTTATATACTGGGAACTTGGTCTCCAGGGTGGTCCTATTAGAAGGTAGTAAAACCTTTAAGATGTGGGGACTATTAGGAGGTCCTAATGACACTAGCAGTGTGCCCTCAGAAGGTATTTCTCCTAGGACTCCTTGGTAGTTCTGGGAAAGGGTTGCTATAAAAGGTCTCACCAAGTCTGTTTCCTACCTCAAAGTGTAATCTTCTTGCTCCCTTGCACATACTCACACATTGCTACCAACCCTGAGGTGATACAGCCCTTGCCACAGACACTGTGCAACACTCTCTGGACTTTCAATTTCCTAACTGTGAACTAAATAAGCCTCTTTTTCTTCATAAGTGGCCTGTGTTTGGTATTTCATCATAGTGACAAAAAATTGACTAAAATACTAGTTTATTTTTTATTTTTGTGGTGCTGGAACCCAGGGCCTTGTGTATGTAAGGCAAGCACTCTACCAACTGAGCTACATCCCCAGCCCCAAAATACTAGTTATTATTATGAGTATTGAATTTTTTTGAAATGCCTCATATTTGGTTATATATTTTTTCTTTTCTTCTTCCTTAAACTCTGCAAATGTTTTAAAAAAAATCTGCAAATGTAGCCAAGTTATAATCCCAGCTACTTGGAAGGCTGAGGCAGGAGGATCACAAGTTCAAGGCCAGCAATTTAGTTCAGATCTTGTCTCAGAATAATTTTTTTTAAAGGGCTGCTCAGTGGTACAGTGTCCCTGTGTTCAACCCCCAGTGCTAACCAAAAAATAATAAAAATAAAATCTGTAGAGGTGTGTGCTATGTGAGCTTTCCTTATTTTAAATGGGTCTTATATTCCTCAGGTAATACCTGCTATGCTTCATCTTACCGATTTACTACACTTCCACTCGATCAGGGATTTCTCTAGCACTGCACATAACAGACATGTAATTATTTGTTTCTGCATCTATTTCCCAAATAATTGTGACATTACCTTGACAGAGAAGCATATTTTACCTTTTCTCTACAGCCTTAATGCATAAGACTCAGCAGTGAAGAAATCAGTAAACATACACTAAAAAGCTAATGATTCTTGAATGTTTTCACTAACCCCACTGCCCTCTATTTCTGGAAATGGAGGAGGGTAGTCTGCTATGGAGGGGGCACTGGGAGTAGCTGCTTCCACCTTTGTCTTTCCTTTCCCCAGTCATCACACAAAAATGTTAGCTGGTCTTATCACTGGAAACCATGACTTTCAGTTCTTCTCCTCTAATACTGTTGTACTGGTCCCAAATCAGATCCCATCACCCAAAATCCACTTCTTTTTACAATTTTTATTTAATATTTGATACATACAACATGTTCTGAAATAACAAAATGAATACCTCTACATGCCTTTCCTGTTACATCTCTCTGCTTATGTCAGATGTAACCACTGCTGTGAATTATTGCTTTGCCATTAGTTTTACCATACACAGAATCTGTTATTTTTGTTTATAAAAATGAAATACTATTTATAGTCTTCTACTATAAGCTTCTATCAGTTATTTCTATTACTCAGCTATATTGTTGCCTATAGCAACTGTTTATTCACTTATAATACTTAATAATATTCCATTGTACCAAAAGACATGGTTCACTGACTTGCTTTCAGGTTTGGTTCTGAAACAATGATGCTATAAATGTTCTCATATGTTACTTGATATACATAAGTAATACAAGTTTTTCTAGGGCAGTAGTTTCCAAACTGTTCTGACAATAACCAGGAAGATTACATTTTCTATCACATCCTAATAAATACACATATGGGAATATATAAATATGAAAAAAAAAGTCTTCATCAATACCCTTGCATGGCACACTTGGAACTTTTCTATTTAGTTGGTACAACCATTAATTTCATAACCCTTCTGCATTCATTCTAGCATTTTCATCTCTAAGAATCACTGTTCTGAGACTAAGCTTTCCCACAGTGTGTTCAGGCACAGGTTATAAGTAACCCATGGCAAAAAACTAATGTCTCAGTCCTCTGAACAGAGCTTCCTTAGGTACCTGTTCAAGTAAAAACAAAAGTATAGGGGCTGGGGCTATAGCTCAGTGGTAGAGCGCTTGCCTAGCATGCGTGAGGCACTGGGTTCGATCCTCAGCACCACATATAAATAATAAATGAATAAAATAAAGATCCATCAACAACTAAAAAAAATTAAAAAAAAAACCAGAAGTATAAATAAATTCTGCTGATATAAAAAAAATCAGCAGCAGATAAGCATTTCCACAGATATATGTTTTCACCAACATTTTCTTTGTGTCCCTCACTATGGTATAAGATTTGCATTTCCATGTTTATCAAAGAAGTTAATCATCTCTTACATTTATGGCCTACTTGTTCCTCTTCTATGAGATATTTGTTCATATCATTGTTCATTTTTCAACTAGACTACTTGTCTTTTTCAGGCTGATTTGAAAGAATTCTTGATAAATTCTGAATACCGATCCTTTATTTATTGCATGAATTACAAATACATTTTTCCAGTTTGTGGTTGAGTTTCCACTTTTCCTTTGGTATCCCCCCTTGCAAACTGTGCCACGATACCCATCAAGTATAGTAGAATTCATTATCGTTTTTGGCAACACAGAAATGAATGAGAGGGCATAAGGGACCAGGTGGGAAGTCGTGAAGGAGCCATCACTGCCTCCTATGCTGAGACTGCCAGAGTCTAGAGTTTCTGCCATGAGAAGGTCCCTCTCACACACTAGCTACAGCACACAATAACTGGGAAAATAACAAAGGCTTTTTATTTACAGACACAAAGGGCCTGGCTGGGGCCTGCACACATCTCCTATGTGTTCCTATAGACAATGGGCCACTTGTGCTACTTCTGCCTGGGCAATGACAAGCAAGTCCTCAGAATAGCATAGCAGGAAGAAATGAAAGCTCGGGTCACCATGATGTACCCTACTCCCTGCAACAGCAACCTTAAGGAGGCTGCTCTGCAATAAGGTGGAGAAATCTGCCAACGAGAAACCAACACAAAGGCTCAGAACAGATAAGGACTGGGGAAGCAAGCTCTGAGTCCTAACAAGAACTACACCAAAATTCTATCATAGTGAGTCTTTAACAAAGGTTTTTTGGGGGGTGAGTTCTTGATGAGAAATTTTAAATTTATGGTTTTCATCTGGATTACAATTTTAAAATTTAATTAATTTTTAATTTTTTTGTGGTACTTAGGGTTGAACCCAAAATCTACTACTGGGCTTTATTCCCAGCCCTTTGTATTTTATTTAGAGATAGGGTCTCACTAAGTTGTCCAGGAACTTGTGATTCTCCTGCCTAAGACTTCCAAGTAGCTGAGATGAGAGATATGCACCACTATACCCAGATGTTGATTATAAAAAAAAAAAACAAAAAAACAAAAACCCCAAAACCAAAAATCAAAAAAGCAAACTATGGATAATCTGAATGTCCACCTTATAACCAAATGACAGGATTTCAGTGTGCACATTTTTGTCTCCTGTTAGTAGCAATTAACCAACCTCAATCACTGAAAACATATGAGAAAAAGTGAGGTGGACTTAATAAGCAAAAGCCAACCATTACCACCATGGGGAACATACCCTAACGAATAAAGGTTTCACAGAAGTTTCAAATACAGAGAATTGGTTCTTAAGTAGAGTTACCACACAGCATACAATGGTATAGATATGCTAAAAAGAATGTGTACCATAATAATTAGTAAGGGATAATTTTATCTTAGCAAAGAAACAATGGCCATCACATTAAATTCACAAAATCAATTTGAAGTTTTGACTTTCTTATTTAGTTTGATTCCAATTTATATACTTATTTAGGTTTCATAGTCATAAAAGACTCACTGATATAAGGAGCATAACCTAGTTTTATACTTGAATATATCTAAGTAACACCAAAAATAATTTAACACTACAAATATGAAAGAATGTCTTTTGAAGAAACTCTACATTATTCAGGTTTAAGAATCTAAGGATCTGATATATGCTCCCCGATCTGTTCAGCCACCTGCTGGAGGACACAGCTCACCTTTTTAACACCCAAAATATCTTCAATGAGGGTTGCTGTTTGTAAGAATGTCTTCTTACTTGTCATCAGTGTAAACAGGAAGATCACAAAATCATTCTTTTCTGCCAAACGCTTCGTAACTCCTTCCGTCTGTCACAAAGAGAAGGAAGAAAAAGCAGGGTTGTGAATAGGCTGTGACCATAAAGTATAAAGAACAAGGTCTTCCTTCCAGGTGCTGGAAAGCAATCCCACCTTGGAAAACTGGTACCTCAATAAATCTAGGACATCATGTGTTAACTGTGGGGAACAACTGCAAACTCCCCAGCCATGCATCAAAAAGCCTTCTGACCCTCAGATTATACAACGGGGAGCCACTCTAAAGCTGAGAATCAGAGAAAAGCAGGAGGCAGTGACCTCAGTTGGCCTGTAAAGCCTAAGCCCCAAATTCAGAGAACAAACAAACATGATTTGGAACAGAAACTGGTGGCTAATGTGAGCGATTTCACTCAGAGCTAAAAGAATTACTTCAAAAACTCTGCCTCCCCAATATTTCTACTTGTTGGTTCTGATTCTGAGGCACACATAAAATAAATCCAATTCTCTCAAATGTTTGAAGACAGTTCCTGTGTCTGCACCCCCACTCACACATTCCCTTCTTAACCACTGAAGATGTGGTAGGGAGATAAATGGTGCCCCAATGGCAGGGGTACTTACACAGACACAGGTATTATACAGGATGCTCAGGCAGTCCTTGGACATTTCATCACTTACTGAAAGGGAAGGCACAATAATTGGTTATTTTTCTCCCTGAAAGGACAGTATAATATTATCATGCTTTTTAAATATAAAAACTGTAATAATTCTCTCCAAGATGTTACTTTTCTTTTTTTTTCTTTTTTTTTTTTTTTTAATATTTTTTTAGCTGTAGATGGATGTAATGTCTTTATTTTATTGCTTTGTATGTGGTGCTGAGGATCGAACCCAGGGCCTCACGCATGCGAGGCAAGCGCTCTACCGCTGAGCTACAATCCCGGCCCCGTTACTTTTCTTTTAGTATATCTCCTTCCAGTCTATCAAAAATTTGTCTATCAAATATTTTCACAGTGCCCATCAGAACCTAAAAACAAATTTTTTAAAAAATATTTATTGATTTTTTTAGTTGTAGGTGGACAGAATATCTTTATTTTATTTTTATGTGATGCTGAGGATCGAACCCAGTATCTCACGTGTGCTAGGCGAGCACGCTACCACTGTGCCATAACCTCAGCCCCCTAAAAACAAATTTATATACTGCTTTCTGGTTTGATATAGCAGCCATTTTCTTACTGCATCACATTCTTCACTTTCAATCTGCTGTGGTGCCATCATTCAATAAAGCCATTTTTCCTTTGTGTCTTGTTTAGATTAAGCCAGAATTTTGAGGGGGGTTTTGCTATTTAAATGGACTACAAATAAGCAACTTAATATATGTGTGTAGCCTCTTTATGCTTGGGTTGTATTTTTTCCTCAAGATATATTTTCAAAAGGAGAACTACTAGAATCCAAAGTATAAGCATCTTAATTGCTCATTATAAATTTCTATTGGAAGCTCTGCTAGCAGCAAACAAGGGTACCACTTTTACTAAAGATTCACCAACTGAGTGTTTTGGGTTTTTTTTATTGTTGTTAATTATGTTGGACAAATGGCTTTTAGTGTTTGACCTACTACTGATTCCAATGAACTCAGTATTTCTCTGTGAGCAAAATAAGAGAGCAGTACAAAAAAGTAAACAATTTTCATGACCCCAAAACCCAGAGATGATAAAACTAAGTATAAAACATGGACAAAAGTGTTTTGTCTGCTACTGCTTCTATTTTTTAAAAAACTGTCTCGATTCTCTCCTATGCTGCTATAAATTCTGAGATTCCAATAAGCAGTCCTGCCAAGCTGGCTTGACCAGATAGGTTGCCTCATGTATCTTGAGACAATGCAGGTGCCCTGTATCACTCATCACTGCCTCTCCACCCATTTCAGCCTTTTTGCTTTATTTATTTAGTGACTTCTGAGCAGGGTGGAACACCAGACCAACCTATCTCAATATTTCTAGGTTTTCCAGTTTAAAACAGAGTTGTGATTCATGCATTCACAAAGTATTCATTAAGCACCTACTCTAAAACAGATAGTGGTGGGCGGGGTGGAGAGAGGAGGGAGAGAGAGAAAGGGAAAATTTTAGCTCTCATGTAACTTATAAATCTAGTGGGAGGAAGAGGAAAATAAGCAAGTGTACCACCAAGTACTTACAAGATGCTATTTGCTGTCAAGGTAGAGAATATGAGAACTAACAGTATACAACACTAAAGCATTAAAGATGAACAGTAATTTTCTTAATCACTACTGTACACACAAATGAGGCCTTATACAGTATGCCTTATTGATGTTAAGGGTAAATTTTTCAAAAAATTAAAAAACATGTATGTGTGATGCTTGTAGAAGGGCATTCATTAAATGTTAATTGAAGTCATCTCTGCCTTTTAAGAATGTAGTGCACTTACTTTTTTAAAATTAAATATTGAATACCTAAAAAGAACATCTGTAACATAGTTACAAATAATAAAAGAATAATACCCATATACCCACCACCCAGCTTAAAAAATTATACACTCCCAAAAAACTGACTTTTTATCATATGTGCTCTGGTAATGACTGAACTTTTTACAAAGAGCACATATGACCTTTATAACAAAAATCTAATAGGTTTTTCAAATATGTAAATAAAGTGATCTTACCAGGCTATTCCTTACTCTCAGCTAGCTATATATATTAAATAAGAATTTCCAAAGAAAACAAAGTTGGATCAAACAACTACTAAAAAGTTTATAGTGGCTCAGGAGGCATACAGCAGCTCAGGAGGCTGAGGCAAGAGGATTGCAAGTTCAAAGCCAGGCTCAGCAACTTAGCAAGGCCTTAAGTAACTTAGTGAGACTCTGCCTCAAAATAAAAAATAAAAAGGGCCAGAGATGTGACTCAGTGGTTAACTGCCCCTGCATTCAATCTCTCATACAAAATAAATTTTAAGTTTAAAAATGTAATTCTTTTAGCCCAGTGACTTTCATGCTTTGTTTTGTTTTTGAAAGTACCAGGTCTATATTCCTATCCAGTACGGAATGAAGGAAGTGTTGCTTAGTTGGGGATGGAGAGAGCAATTGCAGCTGAATGTAACAAGGCATGTTCTCACTGTAAACAGGAAGGGAAAGTAGCAACCCCGAGGAAATGCTACCATTCGGGCACACTGGGAAATGAGGAACAGTGCCTGATGAATATACTTACTTTTTAGTTTCTGTCCCCGGATAGAGATTGTAGGCCTCATAAGAATTTCTACAAGGAGCTATTTAAAAACAAAAACAACAAAAAAATAATAAAAATATTTTTAAAAAAATTTTTTTTAAGTTATAGATGAACACAATACGTTTATTTATTTTATGTGGTGCTGAGGATCAAACCCAGTGCCTCACACACGCGAGGCAAGCACTCTACCGTTGAGCCACAACCCCAACCCAAGAATAAAAAGCTTAAAAATTAATTCAAAGCTCAAACTATAAAACAATCTTTGCTATCACAACTCATGGCCTGAGTAGCTGTCACAGTACTTACTACAAGATCTTCTTGTGAAAGGAGACAGTGAGATTCAGTGGAAGGAGCATTGTACTCTGAGTCAGAAAACCTGGGTTCTAGTCCCAGCTCAGCCACTTATTTTCCACGTAAACTTGCGCATGCCAATGCCCCTATCTGAGCCTTAGCTTTCTCGTTTTTATAAATGAGTTAGATTAAGGTAATCTCTCTGGAGTCCAATATGGCTTTAATATTTGAAAAGCTACAAAACATTATTTTTTAAAATATTTTTTAGTTATACATGGACACAGTGTCTTTGTTTTGTTTATTTTTATGTGGTGCTAAGGATAGAACCCAGTGCCTCACATGTGTGAGGCAAGCACTCTGCCACTGAGCCACCACCTCAGCCCAGCTACAAAACATTATTATTACCATCACTCTTCTTTTAAAGAACACTTGTATGCTTATTAAAAAGGTCTCAAAAGATATATCATAAATTGTTGGCACTGATTTTTTACCAGGGGCTGGGGATGATATGCATATATTTTTCATTTTACACACTTTTAGTAGAGCACACAATTTTGCTTAAACTTTAAAATAAATACATATTTAAAAATTCATTCTGTTGAAAAGAAAGAAAATTTATAATTGATAAAAGGGTTACTCTATCAAGAAGATATAAATATTATAAATATACATGCACATAACAGAGCCCCAAAGTACAGAAGCAAAAGCTGACAGAACTAAAAGAATGAGACAATTCAGATATAACAGGTGGAACTGGTCCTGGAGGTGCACGCCTGTAATCCCAGAAACTCTGGAGGCTAAGGCAGGAGGATTCCAAGTTTGAGGCCAGCCTCAGTAACTTAGTGAAGCCCTAAGCAACTTAACAAGACCCCGTCCCAAAATAAAAAGTAAAAAAGGCTGAAGGTGTAGGTAAGTGGTAAAACATCCCTGAGTTCAATTCCCAGTACCAAAAAATAAAACAAAACAAAAACACGTGGATACTTGTTATGGTTTGGATATTAGGTGTCCCTCAAAAGCTCACATGTGAGACAATGCAAGAAGGTTCAGAGAAGAAATGATTGGGTTCTGAGTGCATTAATCCAATCAGTGAATTAATCACCTGATGGAATTAACTGAGTGGCAACTGAAGACAGGTAGGGTGTAGCTGGAAGAGGTGGAGCACTGGGAGTGTGGCTTTGGAGTGTACATTTGTATCTGGTGAGTGGAGTCTCTCTGCTTTCTGATCAGCATATGAGCCACTTCCCTCCTCCACACGCTTCTGCCATGTTCAGCCTTACCTTGAGCCCTGAGGAATAGAGTCTGCTGCCTATGGACTGAGACCTCTAAAACCGTGAGCCCCTAAATAAACTTTTCCTCCTCTAAAATTGTTCTGGTCCAGTCCTTCAGTCACCGCAGCAAAAAATCTGACTAAAACAATACTTTAACACTCTGTTTTCAATATGGATAATCAACTAGGCAGAAAATCAGTAAAGAAACAGAAGATTTGAATACCACAAACCAACTAGGAATAACAGGTATCTTCAGAACACTCCATGCAACAACAGCAGAATACCTTTTACTCAAGTACACACAGAACATTCTTCAGGATAAAATCATATACAAATTATGTTATATAGTCATAATGAAACTAGAAATGAGAAAGAAATATGGCAAACTCATCAATATGTAGATAATTATAAAAATTGTCCCAAATAATAAGATTTTAAAAAAAAAATCACAAGGGAAATTTAGAAGTATCTGAGATACATAATAAACCAAAACTTATAATATACATAAAGCAATGCTTAGAGGGAATTTTTAGCTAATGAAGATCGTTTTTAAAAAATTACTCCAGGGGCTGGGATTATGGCGCAGTGGTAGCGTGCTCGCCTAGCACGCATAAGGCACTGGGTTCGATCCTCAGCACCACATAAAAATAAAATAAAGATATTCTGTCATCTACAACTAAAAAATAAACATTTAAAAAAAAAAAAAAAAAAAAAATAAAAAAAATAAAAAAAAAATAAAAAATTACTCCAAATCAATAATCTACCCTAGGACACTGGGAAAGGCAGAACAAACTAAACCCAAAGCAAGCAGAGAGAAGGAACTAGGTATTAGAGTGGAAACTAGCGAAATAGAGAATGGAAAATAACAGGAAAAACTGCATGCCAATAAATGAGCTAGATAAAATGGATAAATTCCTACAAACTACCAAAAAAAAAAAAACTGTTTCAAGAAGAAACAAAATATCTGAATAGCCCTATAAAATGTAAAGTTAAGCAAGGGAATCAGTGATCAAGCATACAAAAAACATCTATGCATCAAGAAAAGCAGAAGCCCAAGCAGCTTCACTGGTAAACTATAAAAAAACATTTGAAGAAGAATTACTATCAGTTTTTCATAAACTCTTCCAAAACACAGAAGAGCAAAGAACACCTTCCAACTCATTCTGAGGCTAGAATTAGCCAGATACCAAAGTCAAAGAAAGATAAAAAACCACAGACCAATCTCTCTTACAAATGTAGACACATAAAAAATCCTAAAAACACTAGCAAATCAAATCTAGCAACATATAAAAAGGCTTATATACCATGACCAAGTAGGATTTACCCCCAAAATGGTTCAACATATAAAATAATGTAATAATATACCATATTGTTACTCCCCATCTTGTATTGCCTGGGTGGCCTTGTTGAATTTTTACTCTGCCCTAATCTTGCTTGTCTTTGAGGACAGGACTCCTGATGGGCAGACAGTGCTCTTCAGGATAGCTGGTTGAAACTGGTTAGATCTAACAAGGTGGCCAGAGTGACAGCCAAAAATCTCTAACTTTATTAAAATAAAACACATAAATATTCCTTCCCTTTATCAGCCTGCCCCTCCCCCTTATTTCTTTAATCCTATATCTATAAACTTCCCACCAGACACTTAAGGGGTGGGAAGTTGATTTGCGAGTATATCTCCTACTTCTATTCTTGGCCAAAAATAAAAGTCTCCACTGCTCAATCAGTGCTTGTGGAACCTTTTATTGGTTCCACAATTCCCAGAGGGAAAAACGATCTAGCCTTTAGGAGTAAAAAATGAGTAACAATATCAACAAAAGAAAGGGTAAAACCCACACAATCATCTCAATAGATGCAGAAAAGCATTTGAAAAATATTCAACACACTTTCATGATAAAAAAAAAAAAGGAAATAATCAATAAGGAATAGAAGAGAATTTCCTCAACCTGATAAAGGGCATTTATTAAAAAACAAACAAAAAGCTCACAGCTAATTTCATATTACTGGTCAAAGACTGAGCGCTTTCTCATTGAAAGCAGAAAGAACACAAATATGTCCACTCTCACTATTTCTATTTATTATCATATAAAGGTTCTAACCAGGGCAAAGTTTAAAAAAAAAAGTGGGAGGTACAAATTGGAAAGGAAAAAACAAAACTATCTCTATTGCAGATGTTGTAACCCAGAATACAGAAAATCCTAAGGAGTCCACTTTAAGAAAAAAAAATTATAGAGCTAATAAATAAAAGTTCTATAAATGTTTGGGATGCATAAGCAATATATATAAATAACATGCATTTCTACAACTATAGCAATGAGTAAACCAAACTGTAGTTAAGAAATTCCAATTAAAAGGAACCAATAAAAAATAAAATAAACTTTAAAAAATAATAAAAAAATTCCAGGGCTGAGGTTGTAGCTCAGTGGTAGAATGTTTGCCTAGCACATGTTAAACACTGGGTTCAATTGTCAGCACCACACAAAAATAAGTAAACAAAATAAAGTTATTGTTCCATCTACAACAAGAAAATATTTTTAAAAAGATTCCACTTATCAAAAAGAATAAGAAATTTATAAATAAATTAAACAAATGCAAGACTGTGCAAAGAAAATATAATATTTTTTATTGAAATAAACTAAAGAGAATCTAAAAGTTTTAAGACAACCTCCCCAAAATTGACCTACATATTCAAAGTGATGCCCATCAAAATCCTGGATGGCTTCTTTTCAGAAATTGACACAACTGATCCTAAAATTCACATGTAAATGCAAGGGACAGAAAATAGCCAAAACAATCTTAAACTGAGGTACAAAAGTAAACCCATGTGTTTATGATCAATTGATATTTAACAAGGGTGCCAGGACAATTAATAAAAGACTAGTTTTTTCTAATTGTGTTGTGACAACTGGACAGTCACATGCAAAAGAATGAAAATGGACCCCTAGTTCAGATAATAAACAAAAATAAACTCAAGTAGATAAAGGACCTAAATATAAGAGTTGAAACTATGAAACTCTTAGAAAAACACTTAGATGTAAATCTTCATGACCTTGGATTAGGCAATGGTTTTTTAGATATATACCAAAGCCCAAGGAATGAAAGAAAAAAATTAGATAAAATGAACAAAATTAAAAACTTGTGCTTCTCCAAGCTGTTCTTCAAATGGCTAATACATTAACACAGGAAAATTAAAAAAATGGTCAACAACATTCGCCATCAGGGAAATACAAATCAAAACCACAATGAGATGCCTCATCATACCCTCTAGAATGGCTATAACCAAAACTACAGATAATAACTGTTGGCAAGATGTAGAGAAATTGGAACCTTCATATACTGCTGATGACCATGTAAAACAACGCAGCTGCTTTAAAAAACAGTTTGGCAGGTCCTCAAAAGTTAAACAGAGCTACCATATGACCCAACAACTCCACTCCTACAAATATACCAAGATAAATTTTTAAAAACACCCAATCCAATAGGAAATTTTTAAATATGGCCACAGAAACACTTGTACTCCAGTGTTCATTGCAGTTTTACTAATCAAGCAGCATTATTAATAATAGCTAAAAGTGGAAACAACCCAAATGCCCATCCACTGATGAATGGATAAACATAATATGGTATATCCATACTATGGGATTAGTTCTTGACAATTAAAAGGAATGAAGTGGTGATACATAGTATAACACATATAAATCTTGAGTCACAAAAGACCATGTATTAGGCTGGGGTTGTGACTCAGTGGCAGAGTGCTTGCCTAGCATGTGAGGCACTGGGTTCAATTCTCAGCACCACATATAAATAAATAAAGTCCATCAACAACTAAAAAAAATTTTTTTAAAAAGACCACCATATATTATATGATTCCATTTACATGAAATGTTCAAAATAGATAAATCTATACAGACAGAAAGTAAGTAGATTAGTGGTTTCCTAAGGATGGGGGGCTTAGGAGGAAATGGGATGTGACAAAGGATGTGGGGTTTCTTTTTCTGGAGTGGTGAAAATGTTTTAAAATAAATTGTGATGACAGCTGCATAACTCTGTAAATTTACTAAAAACCATTTAATGTTCCACTTTAAATGGGTTAATTGTATGGTATGTGAATTATATCTCAATAAAACTGTTATGCTAAGTTAAGGAAGCGAGACATGAAAGTCACAATGTTTGATTCTATTTATAAAACTGTCTATAATAGGCAAATCTACAGAGACAGAAAATGGATAGTGGTTGCCAGAGCTGAGAGAAGGGGAATGACGCTCAAGATATGGAATTTCTTTTGACATGATGAAAATTGTTCTGGTGATCACTACACAACTTCATGAACACACTAGAAACTAATGAAGAGTGGTTAAAGAGCTAACTTTATGGTATGTACATTATTAGTACTAGTAGTACTGGAGATTGAATCTAGATGCACTTCAACACTGAGACACTTCCCCAGCCCTTTTTATTTTTTGAGGAAGACTCTCACTAAATTGCTTAGAGCCTCGCTAAATTGCTGAGGCTGGCCTTGAACTTGTGATCCTCCTGCCTCAGCTTCCTGAGTCGCTGGGATTACAGGCATGCACCACTACGCCTGGCTAGGTGCCTTTCAGTCATTATAAATAATGCTATACTGGGGCTGAGGTTGTGGCTCAGTGGTAGGGTGCTCCCCTAGCACGTTTGAGGGACTGGGTTCGATTCTCAGCACCACATAAAAATAAAGGTTAAAAAAAAAACACCAAATAATGCTATATTCTGTATATAAATGTAAATAAAGCTTGTTTTTAAACTATTTTTTCTTTTTTATCTTTATTAAATTTTTTTTTTTTTTTGTATACAAAGCTTTACCTCATTTTCATCTTTAGGAGGCAGTCATGAGATGAAAGCAACAACACAAATAAATACTGACCTTTAAGGTGGCCAGGCATCCTACACAAATGCTTTTCAAAAAAGATCACAACCACCAAGCAAGATGTAATATGCTCAACTGCTTAGAATACCA